>LR738709.1:174315899-174428780 GCA_902687465.1 Secale cereale | reverse complement strand
TGAAGAGCAACCCTCTCACTCGGGGGCTTAGCTGCGAACCCGTGGCTCGCCTAAGTTTCAAACCCTTACTCCGGGTGAAGAGCAACCCTCTCACTCGTGGCTTAGCTGCGGTCCTTCGAGCTACGTCACAAGTATGATGTGGCTCCGTCTTCCGAGCTCCGCCACAAATACAACGTAGCTTAGAATTGCCTAAGTTACAAACATCCACTCCGAGTGAAGAGCAACCCTCTCACTCGGGGGCTTAGCTGCCACCCCATGACTCGCCTAAGTTTCAAACCCTTACTCCGAGTGAAGAGCAACCTTCTCGCTCGGAGGCTTAACTGCAGACGTCGACTCAAAGATTCAAGCAATCAAAGAAGAGCCACAAACCGAAAGATCAAAATCCGATAAAAGTCCCGCAAGATTCGGGCAAGAGTACTTGGGCCACAAGCCCACCAGAGTTTAACGATTACAAGACCACACGGCATTCCGTGGCAAATGGGATTAAAGTATCAAAGTCATTCCTCAGGGGGAGGCAGGCTTGCGGGTGCGACGAACTCGTCCAGGTCGATCCCGTCGGCGATGCGGGTGGCGGCTTCCAGGAAAGTCTCCATAAACGACTGGAATTGGAGCTCCTTCGTATTGGCAACCTTAAGCGCCGCAAGCCTTCTCTCCTTCACCTCCTTGCGGTGCACGCAGACCAAGGACAATGCCACGTAGGCTCCACCACGGGCGGCCGACTTCTTCCACTCCTGCACTCGGTTGGGGATCTCATTGAGTCAATTCATCAGGGACTCGAGGTCGTTCTCCTGCACGACCCCCATCCAGAGCGCGGTGTCGATTCGGGCCATCACCGCTTTCAGCCGTCCCAGATAATCTGTGGCCGCAGTAAGGCGGGACTCCAGCCTCAAGATGTTCATGGCAAGCTCATCCTTCACGATGGAATTGGCTGGGTCCAAGCTGGGCTCGACCCGCCCAGTCTCTTCCTCAAAGTTACGACAGAACTCTGCGCTGAAAATAGCAAGTCGAGTCAGCAAACAAGATATGGGTCGATCGGTCCAGCCGAACCCAAGCCGAAAGGAACATACCTTCGAGCACGAGGTAATATTTCTTGGTAAGGTCACCCAGATAGGCCTCAAGATCGACCCTCTTTCGGAAAAGAGCCTCGTACTTGTCGTTCAAGATAGTCTTGGAGTTCTTCAGCCGAGTCACCTCTTGATTAGCTGCGTCGAGTGAGCCTCTCAGCCTGACGATCTCCGCCTCGAGCGCACCTACAGAAGCCAACTTCTGCGCCGCCAGTTCCGCCTTCTCTTGAGCCGCCTACTGCGCCGCCGCTAGGTCGAGATCCTTCTGCTCCAAGGCCGCTTTCAGTTGACCTACCAAAGCCGCCACTGGACAGATGAACATGAAGGAACACAAGGCATATCTATCAAAAGTCAGTCGAAGAAAGGTCGGTGTCGCTTACCAGCCGCATCATCCTGCGTCTTCTTCAGGTGGTCCCGAGCCAACTGCAAGTCGAGATTGAGCTGGATTTGCTTCTTCTCAAGGTCTGCAGATTTGGCCCCAAACTCGCAAGATTTCTGCATCAACACGACAAAACAAGATTCTAAGACTACAGTCGAGTCAAAACACTGAACCGCAGTCTCGGGGACTACACCCAGTGGGTGCACTGAGCGTGCCCCCACTGGTTTCACTCGGCTGAGATCATTCCGGCTCGAGCTCAAAAAACAAACAACAGCAAGGAAGAAAAGTTCTATAGTAAGACCATGGCCGACCGCCAGCAGTCGACCACGGTCTCGGGGACTACACCCAGTGGGTGCACTGAGCGTGCCCCCACTGGTTTCACTCGGCCGAGATCATTCCGGCTCGAGCTCAAAAGAAATCGAAAGCAAGCACATCAAGAACTCACCCAGTGGGTGTGGCGTCATCTCACGAACAAAGTAGCAGATTCTCTCGAAGCCAAAGACTATTTCAGTGAAGATAACGAACCTGGACATTAGACCGAAGAACAGAACTGGCGTCATAAGCGGCCATGCTAGCCTCGTACGCCGCCTTTGTCCTCTCCATCATCACCCCCGCTTGGCGAACGGCTTCTTGAGCCGCTCCCACAGGATCCTCCGGGAGGCGGTAGGAGGAGAAGAGAACAGACAAAGTGGCAGGCGTAGGGTCGACGACACGAACGGGCGCTGGGTCAACGGCAGGAGCAGGCACTAGGTCGACGGCTGGAGTAGATGCTGGGTCGACGATTGAAGCAGGCGCTGGGTCGACGGCTATCAAAGCAAGGCGCACGGTCGACACAGGGTCAGCAAAGTAGACCGTGGCTCGGGCCGCATCTTCCTGTTGCTGGGCCTCCGGGCAAGAAAGCGCCTTCCGGCCCTTCCTCCCTATGCGTCGTCAATCTCCTCCCAAGCGCTCCTCATCTTCATCGTCATCTGGGAGCTCTATGACGAGGCGCAGCACTTCGAGCCAAGCAACGAGCAAAGTTCAGTCGACTGTCACCCATGACCAACGAAAGAAAACAAAAACAAGGCACGATCCATAGAACCCGCACCTGCGCGGGATGTCGCGGCATCTGCGGTCTCCTCGTCGTCTCGGCCCTTGTCGATGTCCATCGAGGTCGTGGAAGCAGCGGCGTTGAAATGATCACTCGAAAATGAGTCGACAGAAGATACGGTCGACCTCTGAAAAACAGAAAGAAACAATACTAAGCGATACTGACGTGGAGGCGATGGGAACATCCACCTTGATCCTGGGCAGGGCCTTCCGGGGCTTGGTGGTGGTAACCTTGGGCTGCTTGGGCACCTTCTCAGAAGGGTTAGGAGTGGCCGTCCGAGTGCGCTTGGGCATTTGAGAGCCCGAAGGACCTGTCCGAGGGCGTGCAGCCCCTGGGTCATGCTTCTCCTTGGACCGCCGCTCATCACGGGGAGGTGACTCGACCTCCTCCCCGCTGTTGTAGTCCTCGCTCTCCTCCTTGGTCTCCTCCTCCGACTTCCACTCGGCGGCGTCGCCCACGCCCTCCTCGCCCTCCTGGACCAAGTCCCCGTTGGGCAGCGAGTACATCTTGGTGTAGATCTGCAAAGGGAGAAGTTTGGCCAAATTTCAGTCGGACTTGTCAATGCAAATCGCAAGCCAACAGTAGAAACATCACTCGGGAGCGGAAGACTAACCTTGTCGGGTAGATGGTCAGCGTCGAATGGGATGACCCTCCCAGACCCCCTGGGCATTCTTTGTTCCCCGTGATGCACTTCAGGCACTGCGCCACGTACTTCACATCGGCCGCCTCCGGGTGAACTCGCGACAAGTCGTCGGTGCCGGAGTACAACCACATCGGGTGGTCCCGAGCCTGGAGCGGCTGGATCCTCCGCATGAGGTACACCTCAAACAGATCCATCCCCGTTACACCCTCGTGGACCAACTGGACGACCCGCTCCACCAACATATCCACTTCGCCCCCCTCGGCCTTACCCACTATCATTGAAGGAGGCTAGCTGGCTCGACCCAGAGTGAAAGGAGGAAGACCATTGGACTGACCCGGGGTCGGACTGTCCTTGTAATAAAACCACGTCGACTGCAACCCCCGAATCGGCTCCGGAAAGATCATGGGGGGAAAGGCGCTCCTATTCCTAAGTTGGATTCCGAGCCCGCCGCACACCTGGAGGACGTGCGTCTTATCATCGCTCGAATTCGCCCTCTTGATAGTTTGCGAGCGGCAGGTAAAAATGTGTTTGAACAAGCCCCAGTGCGGCCGGCAACCAAGGAAGTTCTCGTACATGGAAACGAAGGCGGAAAGGAAAGCGATGGAGTTGGGCGTGAAGTAATGCAACTGGGCGCCGAAGAAAATCAAGAAAGCGCGAAAGAAGGGATGCGGAGGCATGGATCGCGAGGAGGACGCACTCGCCCTCCCGGGGCCGGGGCTCGAGTTCTCCCTCTGGCACCCGCCAGGAACCGCGGGCGATCAGTCCTTCCTCCCCCAGTTCCTCCAGATCCTCCGCCACGACGGTGGACCGGATCCAATCCCCCTGGATCCAGCCAGCGGGGAGTCCAGACCTCGACGACGATCCGCTCTGGCCGGACCGCCTCCCCTTCCCCGTCGCCACCATCTTCGAGCGCTCCATCGCCGCGGTCCTGTCCTTGCCCATGGCTCGCGTGCCGGCGGTCGCTGTGGAGAGGGGCGAGAAGAAGCAGAGGCGCAGTGAAGAAGCAGAGGCGGAGGAAGAGAGATTGGGCACACAGTGCCCCCGATTCGGGCTCGGCGCGCTCTTATAGCGGCCCGGTCGAGTGGCTGACCAGTGGCCCCGAGTAATCTTATCAAATCCCGTACCAGGCACGGGCGCAATACGTGGCGAAAAAGGTGGCGCGAGGATCGAGGCGTCTCAAGTGTATCCCTTCGATTGCTGCGGCACGTTCCGCCCCTCGCGCTTCCCCAAATTTCGAAACCCCGCAGAATCCGGCGACCAAAGGGCAACCAACCCCGCCGAAAACTGCATGCGCTAACGGCGCCCGACGCCTAGCGCAAAGTTCAGTCAACGCAAGAAGCAACTAACACACTTGACGACTCCAGAATCGATCAAGGCGACCAAGGCGAGACTGAGGAAGACTGCAAGGTCTGCAAGCTCAGAAGCAATCTACCCCAGGGACGTCGAGCCAGAACCGGAGCTTCCCTCAGCACTCTCTTGCTCGACCCTCAATCCATTCGGGGGCTACTGACGAGGTTACAGACCTAGGGTAGGGTCACAGGCCCGACCAAGGTACCCCACCCATGGTCACTACCCTAGAAGATCAAAAGACAAAACTTATGACGATAGAGACAGTCGACTGAGACAGTCCAAGAGGACACTCCACTTGACTGAGCCTCATCCACAAGACGACTCAACCCCACTCGACCAATCCAAGGCACTCGACCCCCGAAGGTCAAGTGTCACTTGGGATAGCAACGGTGTCAGGGATATTACTAGTAGGTATAAACCAGCCAGGAAGATCCGGATTACACTAACATAGTTCTATTATCGTAAGCCCAGTAGAGTATGAGCCAGAGGATACGGCCCATAGAGGCTCAGGGCCCATGTGTAAAGCTTACGGTTTGTAAATCATCATATCATGTAACTTGAGGTGTAAGATAGAAAGAGTAGAGACCGAGGCGGACACGATTATGAACCGGCCTCGGGACTCTATAAACCGGACCGGGCGTCGCCTCCTATATAAAGGGACGACCCGGCGATGGTTCAAGGACAAGCAACAACGCGTCGAGACATAGGCAAGCGATCCGCTCCCTGTTCATCGACGCCCAAGCAATACCACACCAAACTAGACGTAGGCTTTACCTTCATCGAAGGCCGAACTAGTATAAACCTTCTGTGTCCTTTGTGTGCTTTTAACCCCTTCAAGCTAACTCGCGCGATGGCCTCACACCTAGGTCCTCTAAACCGGACATCTGTCGTACCAATTCCACGACAGTTGGCGCCCACCGTGGGGCTATCGCACGATGTTTTCGAGTTCTTGAAGGGCAGCTTTGAAGGACTCAAGGGTTACGCGGTTGGCCGGATGACCAAGAGTCGCCGCGGCCGGATCTACATCGACGACGCAGGCTGGGGCCCCTAGGCCGATTCAATCGAATACGGGTACCGGGTCCCCTTCGGCAGCATCCACGTCTTCATCGGCAAGATTGGTGAACCGGGACCTGAGCCGGACATCTTCCCCAACATCATCGAGCCGGCTCAGCATGCGAGATCGGCCCGGATTCGGCCCGCCATGAAACGTGTCTTCGTTGGAGCAGTACATGGAGTCCGAGCCGAGGACGGACCGAATTCTGGTGGCGAGACAGTTGTCTATTCTGACGACGAATCTTCATCCGGGGAGACCGAATCTTTGTATCTGTTGCACGACGGCCGATCCGAGGGTATATCCGATGGTGACAGTGTTCCGGACCCCTTTGATCCGCCAAACCGGGTGGCTGTCTTCATGGCTGGATCACAGTCTATGCAGCAGCCCTCGGTGATCGGGGCGTTCACCTCAGAGGTGGCTGGTGCAGGGGCGGGCAGCCAAGCCCCCTCACCCTCTGATGTTCTATCCACCTTGGTCGAGGAGTTGACAGCACGCGCAACAGCAGAAGTTGCTCCTGCCAACAAGGCGCAACATGATGCGGAGATCCTTCAGCTGAAGGGCCGGATTGAGCAGGCTAAACGAGATCTGAACGCAGAGAAAGCCATGATAGCTACGAGGCAAGCAGAGCTAGACTCCCAAGCTTTCCGGCTCAGGGTGGATCAAACCCCTGCATAGGAGGCAATGTACAGAAGACAGCAAACTCGTCTATCGTCGGTTTACCAGGCGAGGAATCTTGTTGGCACACCAGGGGTGGGAACCAGTAACTGCCCAGAAGTAAACCGGGGAGGAGCCCCAGGGACTGGCGCGTCGGTTCAGCCGCCGGCCACCGAGCGAAATCGTCAAGTTGTGCCCACGCACATCCCCACACCTCCCGGCCATTATTCTAACCCGTTGGACAACATTGTCGCCGCCGCTTCACGACTGGCCGCTTTACCCATTGAGGGGACATCCTCCGTGGCGATGGAAGCGCGCCGGGCTAAGGAATTGCTGGACACGGCGCTGACACAAAAGCACGCGTACTCTTACAGAGGGAGAGGATTCATTCAACCCCCCGCCAAAGCCGGAGTTACACGAGGCACTGGGATGAACCAGCCGTGTCTAGCAGCGAGCGGAGACGTCACCGCCACAGGCAGGATAATCCGGCAGGAGCAGAGGCACACGCCCATGAGGCGGTAGACCGGGCCAAACCTACCACCCGCAAGGATACGCTTCAAATGACGCCGGTTCACCCAACCACAGCAGAAACGGGAGTCACGGCGAGTTCCTTTGCAGTACAGTGTCTTGTCCCCGCTTTACGAAGCGTAAAATTACCCAAAGACTTCAAAGGTCCGCGCAATGTGCCCAACTACACGGCAGACCTGGCTCCAGAGGCGTGGGTTGAGAGCTATGAGATGGCTATGGAGATGCTAGATGTGGATGAAGCGGCATGCGCCAAATACTTCACCATGATGCTGGAAGGCACAGCCCGGACCTGGTTAAAGGGCTTACCACCTAACTCCATCGGATCACGGGGAGAACTGCGTCGCCAGTTTATCAAAAATTTCAAAGACACGTGCAAGCAGCCAATGTCAGTGGTAGATTTAGCGGCATGTGTTCAAGGAGAGCAGGAGCCCACTAGCAGCTGGGTGCGGCGAGTATCAGAAATCCTACACTCTTCCAATAGTATCAACCCCAGTACGGCGATAGTGACATTGGAAAACAATTGCCTGTTTGAGTCTCTGAAGCTGAAGTTGGGACGGCTCAAGCGGGATTGTAATGACATGGGGACACTCATGAGCGCTCTGGTGAAATATGGGGATTCTGATAACACTAAGTACCCAGAGGCAGGTGGAGACAAGTCCAGGAAAGCAAACAAGGCCGGTAAACCGACGCAAGCTAATCCGGCAGGAACGAGTTACAATGGTAAGCGAAAAGCAGAGGGTGGTTCTGATTTTGTGGCTAATACCAATGTTCAGGGAAACGGGCAGCGCCGCAAGGGTAGACCAGATCCTCGTGGTGAAGGGTAATTCCTCAGTCTAGAACAACAGTTAGACGTGCCTTGCCCTAAACACAGCAAAGAGGGAATCATGTCTAAACATTCATGGAGGGAATGCCGGATCATGATAGAGGCCATGAGACAAGCCAAATATAACCACGGACCCCCGGTTGGCGGCTCGAGTTCCGGTTTTCAGGGTCTGGGTCACCAGGGTAATGGTTTCGGGTCAGGATATCACGGCGGTGACAACAACTATCCCAGCAACAATAGTAACGGTCAGCATCAACAGAACCAACAAAATGGTCAGGGTGGTTACAATAACCAAGGCAATCAGCAGCGTCAACAGTAGCAGCTATCCGGATATCAGAGTAATCCGAAGGAGCTAAGCAGTGGACAGTATCATGTTTTCACCACAAGTTTGTGCAAACGAGATCAAAAGGTTCTGAAACGGGCAGTGCACGCAGTTGAACCGGCAACGCCACGTTTTCTACGTTGGTCGGAACAACCTATTGTGTGGAGTAGAGAAGATCACCCGCCACAGGTTGATAATCCGGGCCAGTTGGCCCTAGTGGTAGCACCATAGGTGGGTGGCTACAAGTTCACTAAGGTACTCATGGGCGGCGGCAGCAGTATCAACATCTTGTACTATGAGACTTTCCGGCGTATGGGGTTGACAGATAAGAAGGTGAGACAGTCCAACACAGTATTCCATGGAGTGGTGCCAGGTAAATCGGCTTACCCAGTTGGGAAAATTGATCTCGAAGTCACCTTTGGGGATGAGCAGGATTCTAGGTCAGAGACAGTGACTTTTGAGGTTGTAAAGATCACGAGCCCATATCATGCTCTGTTCGGGAGACCGGTTTACACCAAGTTCATGGCTAGACCGTGTTATGTTTATCTACAGCTCAAGATGCCGGGTCACAAGGGAACCATCACGGTTCACGGAAGTCGCAAGATCGCATTGGAGTGCGAGGAAGGAGACGCAGCCTATGTAGAGGCAGTGGGTGCTACGGAGGAGTTGAAGTTCTACAAAGACAACGTTGATCCGGCAGATATGTCCCCGTTAAAAAAGCCAACTATAGAGCATGATCCGACATTAAAGTTTAAATCGGCAGAGGAGACCAAGCAAGTTGACTTTGTGCCAGGCAACTCATCCAAGCAGTTCACAATCAACGCTAACCTAGACCCCAAATAGGAAAGCGCTCTCATCGAGTTCATCCGTGAGAAACGGGATATCTTTGCATGGGAACCTTCTGACATGCCGGGTATACCGAGGGAACTCACTGAGCACAGTCTTAACATTGATCCAACGTTCAAACCGGTCAAGCAGTACCTGCGCCGCTTCAATGAGGAGAGGCGCAAGGCTATAGGTGAGGAAGTGGCCAGGCTTTTGGCCGCAGGATTCATAGTTGAGGTGTTCCATCCGGAGTGGTTGGCTAATCCGGTTCTGGTGTTAAAGAAAAATGGAATGTGGAGGATGTGTGTGGATTACACAGACCCGAACAAGGCTTGTCCAACTGATCCTTTTGCTCTCCACCGTATTGAACAGATCATTGATGCTACGGCAGGATGTGAGCGGCTAAGTTTTTTGGATGCATATTCAAGGTATCATCAAATCAAGATGGCATTTAAGGACCAGGAAAAGACAGCCTTCATAACTCCCTTTGGAGCTTTCTGCTATGTATCTATGCCCTTTGGGCTCAAGAGTGCCCAAGCAACTTACCAGTGTTGCGTACAGAATTGTCTCAAGGGGCAGATCGAAAAAAATGTCTATGCCTATGTTGATGACATTGTGGTAAAGTGAAGGAAGGAGGAGACGCTGATAGAAGACCTAAAGGAAACCTTTGACAACCTTCGGGTTTATAAGATGATGCCGAATCCGGAGAAGTGTGTTTTTGGTGTTCCGGCAGGCAAGCTCCTTGGATTCTTAGTGTCAAACAGGGGAATAGAGGCCAATCCGGAGAAGATAAAAACGATCACATCCTTGGCTAAACCGGCTTGTATCAATGATGTCCAGCGCATAGCAGGCCGGATTACAGCATTAAGACGATTCATCAGCCGTTTGGGAGAGAAGGCAATTCCACTCTATCAGATGCTGAAAAAGACAGATCGGTTTATATGGAGCGATGCTGCGAATGCGGCGTTCGAGGACTTGAAGCGGCAATTAGCAGAACCGCCAGTTCTTGCTGCCCCTGTTGACAACGAGCCGCTGCTGTTATACTAAGCTTCCAATGCTCGCGCAGTTAGTGTGGCGATTGTGGTGGAGCGCAAGGAAGCAGGCAAAGAATATCCGGTTCAGCGCCCGGTTTACTACGTCAGTGAGGTTCTCATTGAGTCGAAGCAAAGGTATCCACACTGGCAAAAGCTGGTATATGGCGTGTTCATGGCAAACCGGAAGCTGAAGCACTATTTCCAGGGCCACCCCATCACTGTCGTCAGCTCAGCTCCATTGGGGGATATAATCCAGAACAGAGAAGCTACTGGTAGAGTGGCAAAGTGGGCCATTGAGCTTAGCCCACATGGATTGAAGTATGTACCCCGTGCTGCTATCAAATCCCAAGCACTGGTAGATTTCATCAATGATTGGACAGAATTGCAAGCACCAGAGGAGAAGCCGGATCATACATACTGGACTATTCACTTCGACGGTTCAAGGCAATTAGAAGGCTCGGGGGCTGGAGTTGTGTTAACTTCCCCACGAGGTGAGAAGTTTTGTTATGTCCTCCGACTAATGTTCCCTTGCACTAACAATGCTGCTGAGTATGAAGCTCTCCTTCACGGGCTACGGATGGCTAAGGAGATGAACTTGAGCCGGGTCAAGTGTTTTGGTGATTTAGATCTGGTGGCGCAACAAGTGTCTAGCAAGTGGGACTCTAAAGATCCGCTCATGGCAGCCTACAGGCGGGAAGTTGAAGCGGTTGCAGGATATTTCAAAGGATACCAGGTGGATCACATAGACCGGCGGAAAAATGAAGCGGCCGATGCTCTAAGCCGGCTAGGCTCTCAGCGTAAACCGGTGCCACCAAATACTTTCTTGGATGAGTTACACAGTCCATCAGTTCAGGTACCATCAGAGGAGGATTTGGCTGTTCCTGATCCGGAGGCACAGCTGGTTATAGCGCTTCATGTTATTCCGGATTGGATACTCCCTTACTTGGCGTACCTGAGCCGAGGAGAGTTGCCAGATGATGAGGTTGAAGCCAGGCAGATAATCCGGCGATCCAAATCTATGACCATCGTTAACGGAGAACTTCATCATCGTAGCGTTTCTGGGGCATTTCAACGCTGTGTATCATCGGAAGAAGGAAATGATATTATTCGAGAGATACACGAAGGAGATTGTGTTCATCACGCCGGTTCAAAATCACTGGTAGCCAAGGCTTTTCGTCACGGGTTTTACTGGTTAACTGCCCATGCTGATGCAGAGGATCTAGTCCGGAGATGCGACGCTTGTCAGAAATTTTCACGGCGTGCTCTTGTTCCGGCACAGGAGCTAGGGATGATTCCAATTACTTGGCTGTTTGCAACTTGGGGGCTTGATATGGTTGGACCTTTTAAACGATCCCAAGATTAGAAAACCCACCTGTTGGTGGCAATGGACAAGTTTACAAAGTGGATTGAGGCAGAGCCTGTCAGTAAGTGTGATGCGGCAACAGCGGTTAAATTCATCAAAAAGGTAATACCGGTTTGGCTTTCCACACAGCATTATTACTCATAATGGCACCAATCTATCTAAAGGAGAGATGGAAGTGTTTTGTCAAAGGGAGCATATTCGCCTGGATGTATCTTCAGTAGCTCACCCTCAATCCAATGGTCAAGCTGAAAGGGCCAACCAAGAGATCTTGCGAGGCATTAAGCCCCGGCTTATGACTCCCTTGCAAAGAACACCAGGGTGCTGGGTTGAGGAGTTACCTTCTGTCCTCTGGAGCATTAACACTACGCCTAACAGGTCTATAGGCTATACGCCCTTTTTCATGGTGTATGGTGGTGAAGCAGTTCTCCCTAGTGATATCTGGCACGACTCACCACGGGTGGCGGCTTATGTTGAAGCGGCCAATGAGAAAGCAAGACATGACAACTTAGACCGGCTGGACGAGGAACGTGACATAGCAGCGGCACGATCCGCAATTTATCAGCAAGACCTGCGCAGATATCACAGCCACCGGGTTAAGACCAGGACGTTCCAGGAGGGGGACCTGGTGCTCCGGCTCATCCAAGACCAGACAGATATGCACAAGTTATCCCCACCTTGGGAAGGGCCCTTTGTGGTCAGCAAGAATCTACACAACGGTTCATATTACCTGGTGGACGTTTGAGAACATAAAGACTCACGGACAGCAGAGGAAGAGACGAAGAGGCCGTGGAACATTGCTCTTCTGCGGCCGTACTACACTTGAGCCATGGGCTCCGCTTCATGTATCCTATATATATTATGATTAATAAATAAACCGGCACCCCCGGTAAACCGGGGGATCAGCCATCTTCTTCCAATATAAGTGTCTTATGGGAATTCACTCAGGTGATATCCATCTAAAGATTATTTCTCTTGATATATATTATTTTTCAAGAAAACAAGATGCTTTGATCAATCTATTTTGATATGCAGGACAATTATATAAGGGACCAAAGAGGGTTTGCCACACAAGCGCAACCCCCATATAGGTATCCTGCCTCTACGGTTACCAGGGGGCTTCCTATTCAAACATAGGTCGTATTTGAACCAAAGAGAACATAGCCAAACACACTGGGGGCTACGGATCGCATTCGAATCCTAGCTCAACCCCTTTGGTCTGGTATATATGATCGCATTCGAATCATAGCTTAAACCCCATTTGGGTCCGCCTTGGATCACATTCGAATCCACTGATCGGCAAAATTTCAAGGCCACTGGGGGCTACGGGTCGCATTCGAATCCTAGCTCAACCCCTTTGGTCCGGTATTTATGATCGCATTCGAATCATAGCTTAAACCCCCTTTGGGTCCGCCTTGGATCGCATTCGAATCCACTGATCGGCAAAATCTCAAGGCCACTGGGGGCTACGGATCGCATTCGAATCCTAGCTCAACCCCTTTGGTCCGTTTTACTGATCGCATTCGAATCAGAAGCCTCATAAAAAATTCTCAAGGCCACTGGGGGCTACATGGTCGCATTCGAATCCTAGCTCAACCCCTTTGGTCCGGTTTACTGATCGCATTCGAATCAGAAGCCTCGATTTCGAGCCTGGCAGCTCACGAAAAGCCTCGATTTGGAGCCTGGCAGCTCGTAAAAGGCCCCGAATACATGGTCTTATTTGCCAAAAACATGCTTTGCTTCTGCGATTTTACAAGTTTTTGTGGTTAACCAAATTTATTGATCCGGAATTGGGCAACTTCAAGGTTGACCACGTATCTACAAAGTTAAAAGTCTGGGTCATGAATACCAGCATGAGTTTAAAGTCTGGGTCATAAACACCAGCACGATTTAAACCGGAGTTTATCATAACCCGGAACAGTCATCAGGCAAACGCCAAGAGAGCCAAGAGCCTCATCAGAATCTACACATTCAATTACGCCTATCGGATTAAGGATGTCAGGCACTCTTAATCAAAGGTATGAAGTATTTTTGGGTATAAAACAGATACTCTTTCAATATATGTCTATGGGAGCAATATAATAGGTCCGGTGGTAAACCGCCAGGACATCTTTTTAGCATTGTTTATGCATATGCAGATAACATAGACGGATCAACCATAGCAGACAAGGGATTAAAATTGGCAGACGCCAAGTCAAGCTGTGACATCCGAATTGAGACAAAGACAATGTTTCGAACTATCCTATTACAGGGCACTTGCAGGCCCGAACGGATTAAAGTTTTTTGCAAAAGTGTTCGGCAGCTATGAATTAAATCGGACGGTTTATGATTCCTCTTCACGCTGCGAAGGCTGAGGGTCGGCTTGTTCCGGATCTTCTTCATCTTTAGGAAGTGGCTGGAAATTAGGAACGCGCCAGTCAATCTTGGAGAGTGCACGGAAGTACATTTCCTCAGTAATAAGATCGGACGGATCAATATCTGGAGCGAAAGTATGGCCACGCACTGGCGGGATCAGATTCATGGTGTCATAAACCTGCCGCTCCACCCGTTCATTTTCTAAGTCATAGGCCGGATGATACCTGGTCAGATCCGCTTCATCGGCAAGTTTGCTGGCGAGTGGGCGCATCTCTTTGGTTAAGGCACGGAGGTCCTCGGCAGAGAAGGTGGATCCATTTTCCTTATTACTGGGATATCCGTTCAGAGCCTCTTCCGAATCAAAGTCTGGAACCCATGCCTGGGCCCGGGTCAGTGCTATAAGAGAGCCATCCCATGCAGCAGATTTCTTTACTTCTACTAGGCGCACAGGCAGGACAGATAGCTTCTCCAAAGTACCTTGGATAGTAGTTGGGGCTGGTTTCTGATGGGACATTGCACTTATAACCTTTTGAGCGCCGAAATACAGCTGCTCCACCAGGGTATAAGAGGCCTTGAGCTTCTTCCGGACATCATCTCCAAGATGAGTTATGCGTTGCCCTAAATATGTTTGTCAAAGTTAAACCAGAGTGGATCAAGGATTGCAGAGATGAAAAGCATATACAGTTGAGTGCTCACCAAAGATAGCAGAGGTCATAAGTTCTATTTGCTGCCTTAAAGCGGTCAAATCCTGTGTAACCGGATTAAGGGTAGCTTCAGCGTCCTTTGCTCTTTTCTCAAGAGCATTTCTCTGCACCTCCTAGGAAGACTGCTCCGCTTCAAAATCCTTTTTCAATTTTTCCATGTTGGTTAAGTTAAGCGCAAGCCCTTCCTTGGCTTTGGCAGAAGCAGTTTCAATAACAGCCAGCCTATCCCGGAGTTCAGTTACCTCTGCAGCCCTCCGGGTCAAGTCAGCCTACAAGGAAATCAAATGGATTAGAAAGGCAAGTCAAACAAGTCTCAAGCATATAAACAAGTTATCAGCTTGACACTTGGGGGCTAATGTGCAATTGAAGTACTGAAAGAAAATTTCATACAAGTCCCAAGCGCATAAAACAAGTTATACCCCTGGCACTTGGGGGCTAATGTAAGTTCATTTTCGGATACCCTTGAAGTCCCGGTTCATCTACAACGAAGCTAAACCGGCACTTGGGGGCTACTATGGCCTAAAGACAGGATTGCACAGAACACAAAATAGAGACAAGTAATGGGAAAGGAAATTACCTCGTATTTATCTTTCATCAGATTAACCAACCCGGCTTCATACTCACGGCTGGTAAAGAGCCGGTTTAGATACCCGGAATGAAGTTCCTGGGCACTCAATTCGGCGTAGCTGGATAAATCCGTGCTCCACTTGCCTTTTTCTTGTTGAAGTTTTTCTTCCTTGGCAGTATGTCTGGCCAAGATGACGGGTTCGTTGGGAGCGGTGAAGCCTAATCCGGTTATCTCACAATCCGCGGATGAAGCAACAGTCGACTAGATAGGAGCAGTAGGTGCCGGGCTAGTAGGAGCCGGGCTAGCCTGAGGAGGGCTAACCCGGACAGGACTCGCCGGTTCAACTACATTCTCCGTATTAATATCCTCCGGAGAAGCAATGTCGTCATGATCCATGGGAATAGGGTCATCAAACTGAGCTGCAGGATTATCGTCTGGAGGGATAACTTCTTCCGGATCAGCGGCCGGTTCAGCGGTAGCAGTTTCGGCAGCCGCTTTGGTTGCTTTCGCCCTCTTGCTAGGCTTCGGCTTGCTGGAAAAAAATCAAAGGAACGATGAGAATCATAAAGGTACGAATGTAAAGATAAACCGGATGTTGAAAAGGACTTACCCAGGCACGATCTTTAGCACAGGGACCTGTGTAGCAGTCACTCGCCGAAAGAGGACAAAGGAGCCTCCTGATAGTTAGGATCAGACGGTTTAAGCGGTTTACGTATGAGCCCAGCCTTTGGATGAAGAAGAGTTGGAGAAAGTAAAACCTCGGAGCGGCGCCTGCGAGCCGGAGTAAGAGGTATTCCGGATGATTCCACTACGTGGCCACTATGGCGCGTGGTCCGGCGCGCTTCATGCTGCTGCTTCTTCAAAAGAAATTTGGGGTCCAATTGAGCGTAAGGATGCGAAAAAGGGTATTTTCGGGACACCCAGCGAATTTTGGGGGGGCAGCGGTTCTGAGTCTGAAGAGAGAGAGATTACCTCAACTTCCGCCGCTTTACTTCCTTCAGCCAGATCCTGCGGAAAGGCATTGTTAACATAAATTTGGGTAAAGGTAGATTAAAACATATCAGGATCAACTCATACCTCGGAATCCGGATCATCTTCCTCAGGATGTGAACCGGAGGCAGCAACTGCCTTCTTCTTCTTGACAGCATACGTCTTCCGGCGTGGTTGTTTGGCCGATTTATCTTGAGGTTTCCTCATCCAGAAGGGGTCGTTGGCCTGTGCAAAAGATAGGAAATAAACGGAAGACAATTGATATGGCCGGATCAGAACAGATAGAAAAAATCAGAAAGAACTTACTGCTGGCGGTTTATTGTTTTCACAGAATGGAGCTAAACCGGTCCGGCTGCACTCTTCCAGAGAGATGTTGAGCATTTTCTTTGCGTATTCAGCGACTTCTTTCTCAGGAAGTATTATGTCAATATGGCGCTGAGGATCATCCTGTTTTCCGGTATACTCGCACATCAGGCCTGAACGCCGTCTCAGTGGAAGAATGCTCCAGGTTAAGCCGTTGGCCATAAAGGCCCTAAGCTTAGAAAGTTGAGGGGCAAACCGGGCACGGTCTGGGGCACTGAGGCGCTGCGGTAGGGGATGATCCTCAGGTAGGCGATATGCACGGTAACCCGGCAGTGGGTTTTCTCCTTCAGGCGAAGTATCTATGCAATAGAACCACGATTGGTTCCATTCCTTGGGGTGCGTGTGAAGGGCAGTGTGAGGGAAGCTCACATCCTTTCTCTTTTGAATGCTGACGCCGCCCAGTTCTTGATGCGGCCCGTCAGAAAACTCTGTCCGTCGGTTTAAATGGAAAAAGTCTCTGAACAGATCTACTGACGATTCTTCTTGAAGATATGCTTCTGAGAAGACTTGAAAATTGCAGACATTTGATATAGAGTTCGGACCTACGTCTTGAGGATGGAGTTGAAAAGCAGCTAGCACATCCCGGAAGAATTTGGAACCGAGAGGGCTAAAACCCCAGGCCAGGTGATCAAAGAAAACAATGACCTCTCCTTCCTTAGGAGTAGGTGGACACTCATCTCCTGGGGCCCGCCAGTTCAGAACCTCCTTAGGGCCCAGAATACCAATTGAAGCGGCATTCGTTAAATCATCCTCAGTAATGCGGGAACGAGCCCAGTTGCAAGCAACAAACTGCTTGGCCATCGTTCGGAATAAGGAAATGCTGAAAAGAACAGTACAAAATCCGGTTTACCAATTGCTGAAGCATAAAACCGGAGCATGGTATGAAATTATGGATCTAATTTGCGGTTTAGACAAGGGACTAATGGCATTGGCAATCCGGAAACAGATGCGAGGCGAACAGTTACCGGTTTATCATAGAGAAAGATGAAGCTAAACCGTCAATTACATATGGGGGCTTACTTCTAACCCGTCAAAGAAAACGTACAATTGATTAAACCGGAGAAGTCAGGATACAGATCTATAGCGTGAAAAAACAGTTTCCACAGAAGGCTGAAGTAAAAATGGATCTGAGGCATAAGAAAAAGATGAAATATATGCAAGTCATATGCAGGAAGAACCACGAAGGTTTTCTACCGATCAAATCTAAGCTGGTAAACTAGAGGAACTAAAGACATTAGCACGGAGCAGGAGCGCATTCAAGACAAATTTAAATAAGGTTCGAATCTACAACAAGGTCAAACCTACAGGGATGAACAGCAAAGCTTCAAGGTTTTTCATGGCGGAGCTACGGATGAAACCCTAGATCGAGATCTGGAGGGAAAAGGAAAGAGTACCTGACGAAGCAGACGACGACCGTGAAGTGTTCTGGTCACGTTCAGGGTGATGCAGCAGCCTTAGCTCGAGGACGACGAGGAGCTCGAAGAGCGGCGGCGGAGCTTCGAGCGACGGAGATAGAGGAAGACGAAGGCAGAAGGGGAAAAAAAGAGGCAGACCCCAGCGGTATTTATAAGCCGAAGAGGTGAAACGGTAAGCACGGGAATCGAGGAGGTCAAAGATTGGATAAAGATTGTGCTGTCGCCTCGATTTTTGGGATGGCATTTAACAAAGGTAACAAACAGAGGTGAGCAATAAATGCGGAGGTGATGTCATGACGGATTAAGGTGATTCCCGGAGATGACGTCATAGCCGGTTTACGAAGCAGATAAATTACAGAGAAGAGAGTTATGCAAGATTTAGAAGACTAACATGAACAAGTTCAAATCAATCTGGGGCCTAATGTCAGGGATATTACTAGTAGGTATAAACCGACCAGGAAGATCCGGATTACACTAACATAGTTGTATTATCGTAAGCCCAGTAGAGTATGAGCCAGAGGTTACGGCCCATAGAGGCTCAGGGCCCATATGTAAAGCTTACGGTTTGTAAACCGTCATATCATGTAACTTGAGGTGTAAGATAGAAAGAGTAGAGACCGAGGCGGACACGATTATGAACCGGCCTCGGGACTCTATAAACCGGACCAAGCGTCACCTCCTATATAAAGGGACGACCCGGCGACGGTTCAAGGACAAGCAACAACGCGTCGAGACACAGGCAAGCGATCCGCTCCCTGTTCATCGACGCCCAAGCAATACCACACCAAACTAGACGTAGGCTTTACCTTCATCGAAGGGGCCGAACTAGTATAAACCTTCTGTGTCCTTTGTGTGCTTTTAACCCCTTCAAGCTAATCCGCGCGATGGCCTCACACCTAAGTCCTCTAAATCGGACATCTTCCGTCCCAATTCCACGACAAACGGTCTGGTATTTACTCACCGTAGTAAACACCTTAATTACTCTTTACTGCGGGCGTTATCAGTAACGCCTGCCTTAATGTACATTGAACCCTTGGTAACGTGGAGCATGGCTGGGGTCCTGGCGCACTATATAAGCCACCCCCTCCTCCAGAACAAGGGTTGGCACCTCTGTAACTCACATATATGCATACGAGTCCACCAGCCTCAGGGCATCGAGACGTAGGGTTGTTACTTCCTCCGAGAAGGGCCCAAACTCGCAAACACCTTGTGTACAACTCCACCATAGCTAGGGCCTTGCCTCTCCATCCGTACCCCCTACTCGTACTGTCAGACTTAGAACAACGACAGATGTATCGAGAGGAGTCAGTCATGTGCTTCGTTCATTATGAGCTTCCTGAGATCACCTTTTGGAACCACAATTCTGTCCTCAAAGAACAAAGTGTCTCTGTCATCAATGCGATAGCACTTGTACTTGGGAGTACCCTTGGCAATACCATGTTTCACCTTCTGCACCATAGCATCACTGAGTTGGGCCTCATGGATTTGATCTTCCAAGGTTGGAGCGACTTAAAGGTTGGCCAGAAATCCTTGCGGAACGACTTGGAGGTTGAGATTCCTGAAAGATTCACAAAGTTCAGGCTGGAACGGTTTGAGGAGGAGACTGTTGCAGTAAGACTTTCTTCTCAAGGCATCTATAGTGACATTGGCCTTGCCAGGAGTATACTCAATGCTTGGATTGTACTCTTCAATCATTTCAACCCAATGAGTCTGACGGAGGTTAAGGTTTGGCTGGGTGAAGATGTACTTCAAGCTCTTGTGATCGGTGAAGATGTCTACTTTTCTGCCCAACTGAAGGTGTCTCCACGTGATCAAGGCATGAACAATTGCTGATAGCTCAAGATCATGTGTGGGGTAATTCTTCTCATTTGGTTTAAGCTGACGCGAAGTGTATGCCACAATCTTCTTCTCTTGCATGAGTACACCGCCAATACCTTGCAATGAAGCATCACAGAACACATCATAAGGCTTGGACTCATCCGGAGGAGTAAGTATCAGAGCAGAAATGAGTTTTGCTTTGAGTGTATTGAATGCCACATCACAATCAGGAGTCCATGAGTACTTGACATTCTTCTGCAACAGGTTGAAAGAGGCTTGGCAATCTTAGAGAAGTTCTCAACGAACCTTCTGCAATAGCTTGCGAGACCGAGGAAACTTCGGAGTTGTTTGAAATTCTGAGGAGGTTCCTAGTTGAAAATAGCTTCAACCTTCTCGGGCTTAACAGGAATTCCCTCGGCAGAGATAATATGGCCAAGGTAGAGGACTTTATGAAGCCATAATTTACACTTGGAGAACTTCGCATGGAAATGGTGCTCACGGAGCCTGTCAAGAACCAAATGGAGGTGCTTGGCGTGGTCTTTTTCATTCTTAGAGAATACCAAGATATCATCGAGGTACACAAGCACGAATTCATTGGTGTAGGGGTTGAATATGACGTGCATCATCCGCGAGAAGGTGGGTGGAGCATTTGCAAGCCCGAAAGACATGACTGTGTACTCATAGGAGCCATAACTCGTTCTGAATGCGGTCTTGGGAATATCCTCTTCACGGATACGAATTTGATGGTAGCCTATCCGGAGATCAAGCTTCGAGAAAACTTTGGCTCCTTTGAGCTGCTCGAACAATTCATTGATATTGGGGAGCGGGTACTTATTCTTAATTGTCTTCTTGTTCAATGGCCGGTAATCAATGCACAATCGTTCCGTACCATCATTTTTTTTGACAAAAAGAACACCGTAGCCCCAAGGAGAAGCACTTGGTCTGATTAGACCCATTCTTTCTTGCTCGTCGAGTTGTTTCTTCAATTCCTTCAAGTCATCAGGAGAAAGCTTGTACGGACGCCGACAGGCGGGCTCCGTACTAGGTTCAAGTTCAATGACGAATTCAACTAGACGGTTGTTAGGCATGCATGGAAGCTCTTCAGGGAATACATCCTCACATTCACAAACCACCAGAATCTAGGATATGGCATTAATCTCGCCTTTTTCACTGAGAGAGAATAGCCTGATTGGGTTATCTCGAGCTGCGAAGATAATCACGTCTTCGGAAGGATGAGTTAGCTTGACCTCCTTGTTTGCACAATCAATATTTGCATCATGCTTAGAGAGCCAGTCCATCCCAAGAATAATATCAATGTCCGAGTTACCGAGAATAACCGGGGAAACCAGAAAACTATAATCTCCCATGTGAATAGATATATCTGTGGCCACTGAGTTGGAAGTCATGTGTTTGCACAGAGAAATAATTGATAACTCCTTTGGTAAAGCCACTGTGCCCACGTTGTGCTTGGATGCAAATGGACATGACATGAAGGAAAGTGATGCACCAGACTCAAACAAGACTTTTGCAGGAATAGAGTTAACTGGAAGATTACCAATTATCACATCACAAGAATTCTCTGCTTGAGCTACATTCATCAGGTTCACTCTTGCATTCTTGTGGTTGTGCTTGACAATAGCATTGCTGACAGGTGGAGGAGGCGAAAGGCGCCTTTGAGTACACTTGTTTGCATAGTGACCCTTTGGACCACACTTGTTGCATGTAACCTCTGAAAGTGGCAGATGATAAGAACCGCTTGGTCTTGGAGATTGGAACTGAGGCTTGGACTGGTTGCTTGGGTTGGGTGGGTGGGAGAATCCACGACCACCTGAGTGCTTATTCTGACTCAGAGGATGGAGCACTGGAGGAGGCGGGAGCCAAAACTTCTGCTGCTTGGAAACCACTTGAGAGGAAGAGGAGGAGTGAACATCATCTCTTATCCTCTTTTTTGAAGCTTCACACTTGAACTAAGCTGCCTCTTGCTTGAGAGCCATGTTGTAGAATTGATCAAATTCATTTGGCTCGAACAGAGTGAGTGCTAGTTGGAGTTCATCTTTCAAACCACCTTGGAATTGGTAGATTTTGCTCTTGGCATCGGGGATGTCTTGCTTCGCATAACGGGCAAGATTCTGGAACTTGACATTGTATTGGTAGACAGACATGGTGCCTTGCTTCAGATTGCGGAATTGCCACGCATGCCTTCAACGACACAGGTAGGAATTTGATGAGAACGGAAATCGCGGCAGAAGTCAGTCCACGAGATCTGACGACCCGCCCTGGAGTCTTTGTACTGTTGCCACCAATCTGCAGCTTGATCTTTGAGTTGGAAAGCGGCAAACTTGACAAAATCCTCAGGACGTTACTGCACTCGAAATGCTTCTTGATGTCTATGATCCAATCTTCAGCATCTAGCGGGTCCAGACAGTAACTGAAAGACATGGGCTGATTTGCCAGGAATTGGTTCAGAGTCGCAAAGTGAGGTTGATTGAACAGATTTCCTTGGCCTTGGTTCCCTTGATTTTTTTTGATTTGCTTGGAAACTCTGCATCATCTGCATGAGGATCTGGGTGTTTTGATTGGCTGCCTGCATAATCGCTCTCCATTCCTCAGACGGAGGAGGAGGGGAAGGTGGACGCTCTTCTTCACCCTCTGGGTTCTGGTTGGGAACTTTCTTAGGTGCCATCCTGCAGATGATGACAACCGTTAGCCATTGAAGCAAATAATAGATAAGATGAATCAACGGCTAGATATTTGCAACATATAGTCTTCACAATGAACATCCAAACAAAATTGAACGAATGAATTCCATAGCTTAATGGTACAACAACTTGTCGAGAAGACACTTGGGAGAACAAAATGATAGAATAAAACAACAAGGTAACAGATGGAACAAATACATAATAGAGATTTCGTCCCACATGTTCATGCTGAATGCCCCTTGGCACGTGTTACAAAGGGCATTGCAATCCCCGGATCAGCATAGCCAAGGATCCTTTAAGATGCAACCCCCTAGTGCAACAACGCCCATGATAGTCTCTCCACTAGATGTTGAACCCCAACCTCGTATCATGCACCCGTTGGAAGATTACCTAAGAGCTACTTGAATCCCACCTATTAATTCCCGAAGCTTTCCAGTTATGCAATATGGTGTTGGGGATACAGGGGAAGTACCGCGAACTCAACTCTAAACCTACATCCAGTTGTATCCATCCGTCAACACATAACCAGGCACCTTCAGAAATTGTTTACCTCGGACCTTCAAAACGCATCCGCTATACTAGCTGTGGCGATACTCTCGAACTATCCCCCCAGTATAGGGTGACATCGGGGTTATCTCACCACCAAACATGAATAGAAGAGTTTTCGATGTCGGCCGCCTCTGGTATTCTAGAACCGCAACGATACATCTGTGATGACAACATCTCGGAGCTCAACTCCCCGGGACACTGCCACAACCCCTAAATGACAGGAGGCACCAAGAACAATATTCTCGTCACAAAGATATCGAAACAATCCAAACAATACCCGCGTGATCCTAAAAAAATTGGTGAAATTTTGAGAATAGTGCAGTTAAAACAACGTCAGGAGTCCTCACCTGAGCGATGAAGGGGCTGAGGAGTAAAAGAAATCCTACTCTCCGATATATATATAGGACTCAAAACATTTTGTGTGTGTGCCTAGACTCAACCGTTAGCGGTTCGATCAACCAGGGGGCTCGTAGGTCGGAGAAGGCTCTGATATCAACTTGTAATGCCGAGGATGCGACTATATCTCCTACGTGTCGATCCACGACTTAGAGACATAAGCGCATTCTAGAATGATTGCAAGCGTGGTATCTTTGCACCACTCATGTAAAAGTTCAGGGATGAAAGAGTAAAAATAGTTGGCTTACACTCGCCACGTCACACAATGAATACAATAGCATACATTCATCCAAATAACACAGGGTCCGACTACGGAAGAAATCCAAACGAGAAAAGATACCACGAACACAAGTCCTGATCGCCCCTAGTACAAGCGACTACTGATCGTCGGGATACGTAACATAGAAACGACCACGCTCTTCATCAAACTCCCATTGAAGTTCTGATTCATCTCCTGCGTCATACTCGGCTGTACCTGCATCTGGTGTGTGTTGTAATCTACGAGTCACAAGGACTCATCAATCCCATTCCCAGGTATCAAAACTAACAAAGCCTTTAGGTGTGGAGAGGTAACAAAGTGTTTGTAGCAAGCACTAAGCAACTAGCTTACGAGTTCAGAGCGAGATGAGAATATGTGCCAACGGTAGCCAAAGTTGATCAAGAAGTGATCCTAGCTACTCACGTTCATACATAAGCCCACCGGTTTCCCGAAGCCCTTCGGAAAAAGACCATCATGGTTACTCACACAGGTAGTGTATTGTTAAGGTTATGGTGTCAAGTTATCTACAACCGGATATTAACAAATTCCCATCTGCCACAGAACCGCGGGCACGGCTTTAGAAAGTTCAAACCCTGCAGGGGTGTCCCAACTTAGCCCATCACAAGCTCACGATCTGCGGAGTCGCAACTCCAAATTGGGAAGACCCGAGTATTCTCGGAATCCCATGCTCAAGATATTTCGACAAAGGTAAAACTAATCCAGCAAGACCTCCTGGCGTGCCGACACCCTGATAGTAGCCGCGCGTATCTCGTCTCAGGCCACGACCGGATGGGACAACCTACAGGAAAATACCAGATACCTCGGGTTTCCCCAAGGAGGCCCTGCAGTACACCTAGTTGGACCAACACTCATGATGAGCACTGGCCCGGGTTGTTGATTAAGAACTCGGGTTTATAACTCCCTATGCAAGTTTTAGTTGTTAGGAAAATGTAGTACCAATGTTGGGTCTTGCTGGAAAAGCTTTAAGCAGAGCGAATTATCAAGGGGGGGCCCATAAACCCCAACCGTGTTAGGAACGCAAAATCAAGGAACATAACACCGGTTTATTGGGTCCTAAGGTGGCATGAGTGGAACAAAACTTCAAGCAGACGGCCAAGCCTTCCACCCATTACCAATATATATGTGCGTTAATTAAATAAGATATATATTGTGTTATCCCAATAAGCAAGTCCGAACGTGGAGCAATCTTCAAACTTCACCCGCATCTAACAACGCTATAAGAGGGGCAGAGCAATAGCGTACTTCGCCAATCAAAGGTTTGCTAGGAAGGTGGTTAGAGTGTTTCATGGCAACAATAGGAGGCTGACAAGACAAGAATAGGCATCGAGGCATAGCCAAAGAGCGAGACAACTAGCATAGGCAAAGATAGAGGTGATATCGGGGAACGGTCATGTTGCCTGGTAAGTCCTCGGTGGGATGGTAAGACGGCTCCTCAAACTCAGTCTCGGCAAGATCCTCGAACTAGGTATCGGCTCCTGGCTCTACCCAACACAAGAGCACAACAATGGTACAAGATCAATCACGGTGCAATGCACAATCCACGTGATGCAAGACATGTCATGGGAAGCAAGTATGATGTGCGTATGCATAAGGATGCTCTCGAGCCTAAAGGAGAAGATGATGGAAATGGCTTCATCTTGGGTAACCAAGCAAACCACTGGATAGAGGGGAAGATTTCGGTCGAAATCGACATAAAGATCTTGGGAAACGGATGCAGGGTTTGCAAATGACAAGCATAACACTACACGTTGCAATCTGCCAAAAACAGCAAGTTGCCCACTAAGTGACCAAGTTTAAGTATGCTACAACACACCAACAAGAAAGCAAAAGGCATGGCAATAACATACATCACATGCTCTTCAAGAATAACCACATGGCTACTTCTACAACATAATAGAACATGTCACAAACAACATGGCAAAAGTGCAAAAGTTTATCCAGACTTGGAGAAAATCTGGGCATGGCAGAAACAACGACAAGTAGGCATGTTTGCAAGCTTGTGCAACTCATCTCAAAGCATAGCATGGCATGTGAATATAACCAACAACAAGAAGACATGTTTGTGAAGCTACTCATGGCAAGAACATGGTCATAGGATGCATAGAACACTAGCTATTCACATGGCAAAACTGAACTTGCTGTTAACAGTGTAACAGAAACATTTTATAGCAACTTGAGAGAATGAAAACAACAAGCTATAGCAACTCATCATGGCAAACAAGAGCATGGTGTCGGTGTCCTGGGAACCATGGTACCCACACATGCATGTCTGCGGGCCACGACGCGGTCCTACAAGCGGCCTCATACGGCCCAGCTGATCGACCAGCTGTCCAAGACCCTCGCGACGGGGGGCTAAGTCTCGCGAGGAGAACGACGTCAAGACCCCCTCGGGAGCGGCCTCAACAAGGGAGGGGAGGAGAATCCAAGGCCAAGCCTGCCTCAGGAGGAGGCAGTGATGTCAGCAGTGACGCACCGCGCCAGCAGGTGCCAGCGTCCGCCAGCGGCGTAGTTGCCATTTCGGTGCAAAGGGGACAGCGCAGCCGTTGGCTCCCAAGGAGCGGGGCAAAGGTTTCCCCTTTGGTGCAACAAGACCGAAGACCGCAAGGAAGATAAGGAGGATGTCACCATCGAGCCCACCACCGTGTCACCTCCTGATCCTTTTGCAGGCGAAGACCGTTTTTGTCAGGATAAGAACGTCCTTGTGTTCCTGCCAAAAATGGTCGTTGTGGGATCCCTTCCCGCCTAAACATTTCGGGGGAAGAGGATCCTGACTGCCTATATACGTAGCTAGGATTCCCACTGTGAAGAGATCAACTCATACACTCGGCCACCACACAAGGAGCAAGAACACTAGCCTGCTTACCCTCCTGAGCTCACCTCCTGAGCCCAAGAACCATTGTACTAGCTCGTATCCCAGCTCGCCCGAGGCTAATCCACCAAAGCAGGAAGTAGGGTCTTACACCACGTGGTGGCCCGAACCTGGATAAACTCTTGTGTGTTTTATCCGTTGTTTCCTTGAATCCTTCCACCGAGACGAGAGCGAGGCGCTAGGTAGACGTGAGTGGGAGAGATCTTCGTTCACGCCCTTGTGTTCGAACTTATCGGGTTTTGCGGAGCCCTGAATCCGACATTTGGCGCGCCAGGTAGGGGGCATGTCGAAATCACGCCTCTCCAAGGACCTCGTCGCGTTCTCGTTGTCGAGCCTGCTCCACAACCATGGTGGACACACGCCGAGCTCGCGCCGCCTGCCGCGCTGCGAACGTCGCTCCAACGGCGCCCGCGGGCAACGGCGCACCGCTTCGCCCCAACTCGTCGGTCGCCAACGCCGCCACCGACCCGGCTGTCCACGAGTAGCAGGACTCGTTGCTGCCACCGTCCGTGCGGCGGGATGGCCGCACGGCAACACCTTCACCCTCGCCGGTCGCGGCGTCGTCCTCGCTGGCCCACCGTGGGCCGGTCTACCAGTAGCCTGCGCTGCTGATGGCGCGGGAGCTCTTGCGCTACCGCCCAGCAGATGACCTCTAGGACGAGTGGCTCCACCGCATCATCGAGATCGTCAACGCCGCTGGGGAAGCACCCGCACCAACGCACTCCTCACGTCCTCCGTCGGCCCCGGCGGGGAACGAAGGCCACGGGGTCCCGACCCCGCCTGCACTCCACCATGCCGGCCAGGAGGTCCGGCGCGAGGCCCCTCGGCGTGAGCAACCCCACAGAGCCCACGTGCGCGACAAGGAGAGCTGCCAGGTGATCCCGCATCCTCATGCAGGGGCTCGCGGGCCCCCCTGGCCCGCAGCGCCCAGACCGCGCGCCACAGGAGGTGGTGGCGCTAGCACCTCAAGAACCGGCACCACAGGCGCAGGGGGGTGTGCGATCATGAGCGTGGCTGTCTGTTGCGCCCTAGCTCCTGAGCTACGGCGCCTCGTCTGGCCTAGCAAGTTCAAGACGGACCGGCCTCCTCGTTACGACGGCACCGCCGACCCCCCGGAGTTCCTCCAACTCTACGAGCTGAGCATCGAGGCGTCCAACAGCACCGAGCAGATCATGGCAAACTGGTTCCCCATGGCTCTGAAGGACGGCGCACACTCCTGGCTCCTGAACCTCCCCGTGGGATCCATCTCCTCCTGGGAAGAGCTTCGCGAGCGTTTCGTCACCAATTCCAAGGCACCCGCGACCGAGCACTGGCAGCTGTTGATCTGCGCCACATGAGGCAGCAGCCGGGAGAGACCCTGCAGAAGTACATCCAACGCATCAACACCATGCGCCTCCGGATCCCCAGGGTCTCGGACGACGCCATCATCTCCGCATTCTCCGACGGCGTCCATGACGTCAGGATGAGGGAGGAGCTCGCCATTCACGAAGACCTGTGCACAGCCCTCGAGATGTTCAAGCTCGCGGCGAAGTGCGCCAAGGCAGAGGAAGGACGCCTCTCCCTCCAGGAGCTGCCTGAGGAGGAGGCGGACGACAAGAAGACCAAGGCCAAGGAATCAAAGTGCAAGGGACCCGCCGTGCTGGCTGCGGAGCTAGAAGTGAAGCGTGGCTGCGGCTACGATGACCTCCCCAGAGACAACCGACCATACTACGTCTTCCACAATGTCCACAACCACAACACCAACGACTGCTAGGAGCTCAGGGCGATGCGCGGCGGGCGCATCGGGCAACGCCCTGAGCGCGACAACCGTGGCTACGACCGTGGAGGAGGCCGATGAGGAGGACGTTGGGATGGCAGGAACTCGCGCCAAGGGTGGCTTGAGCAGCCTCGTGAAGACCACTGGCAGGAGCAGCCTCGTGACGCCCCTGGCGCGACCAGCCTTGTGAGGGTCACCCTCAGGGCAATGGAGGCCTGCCTCCGCTGCCACCACCGCCAAGGAGGAACGACGATGACCGCCAGGGAGACGGGGCAGGGGGCTTTCAGGAGCCGCGTGCGGTTGCGTGTATCTTGGGAGGAGCCCATGCCCCGGCTTCCCACCGCATCTTCAAGCTGTTTGCCCGTGAGGTGAACACGGCGCTTCCTAGACCTGACGCCGCGCGCAACCTCAGGTGGACCAAGCAAGTCATCGCCTTCGACCCCAAGGACCAGCTCAAGTGCACTGCAGCCCCAGGCGCCCTCCCGATGCTCTGCACCCCGACCATCAGCAACGTCCTCGTGACCAAGACCCTCATCGACGGCGGAGCAGGACTCAACGTCCTCTCCGTCCAGACCTTCGAGACACTCCAGGTTCCCTCCGATCAGCTCCACCCGACCAAGCCATTCTACGGGGTCACGGATGGCTCCACTCTCCCGATGGGACAGGTCCGCCTCCCCATCAACTTTGGCGACCGCGGCAACTACCACACCGAGCTCATCGACTTCGACGTCGCCAACATCCACCTCCCGTACAACGCCATCCTAGGGTATCCTGCCCTTGCAAAGTTCATGGCGGTGACCCATCACGGCTACAACATCCTCAAGATGCCCGGGAGCGGTGGAGTCATCACGATCGCCTCCGACGAGATGGAAGCGGTGCGTTCCCTGGAGCGCGCCTACCAGACCGCGGTGGTCGAATGCTCCAATGAGGATGGGGCCGTCCTCGCGCTGCAGACCGCCCCCAAGAAGAAGAAGAACCTACCCGTCGACGGACCTCGGGACACAGGGGCTCCCGACGGCCTGGCCTCAGGACTTGCGCCTGCTGATGAGGCGCCCGCCACCCTCGCATAGGGAGGCGCGCTTGATGCCCCTCTCATGACGGGCTCGGGGGCTCTCCTCTGAAGTGTTTCGGGATGACCGGCGTCTCGAGGGAGGTGTTCGCGCACCACCGGCAAGCGTGTCTTGACGCACGTTTTTGTGAGCCTAGCGTGACCGTTCAGCGATGGGGGCTCAGGACTTCATCAACCAAGTTACCGAGGAACTTCAGTACACAAGACTCATCCACGCTGGGCGTAACCGCACAACCCCAAGTTCACCCGCTCGCGGCCCGAGCGACCGCTTCCGCGTTTGCGTCGACATCGCAGGTCTCAACCGAGCCGCCTCTCAGGAGCCCTTCTGGCCGACGGCGGTCGGCCGGAGGAGGGCCCTCCCCTGCAGCTACGTCCGCACACTCTTCGGCTTCCGCAACGCAGCTACCACATTCCAGCATCTCGCGCAGCAGGCCTTGGGGGCTCGGGAGTCTCAGTGGCAGGCGGTCCAGACGAAGCGAGAACCCAACCCGCGTGACCACTGAGAGCCTCCAGAGCCCCTGGGCCTCAGGAGCCCGACGATCCTCGGGAGCAACCTGCACGGCTCGCGTCTTCAGCTACCCCAACTCACCCTCGACAAGTATCAGGTGACGCTTCAGGTATCCAAACGAGTGCGCCTCCCGGGCTGCATCATCCTTGGACCACTGGGGGCTGTTCCCCCATGGTTATCTCCCTTTTTGCATGATCAAGGCTAGATTTTTCTTTCCATTCGCATTATCTACATGATTGGCGTCCTCACCGCTACTAAGGTCATGAGCCCTTACGAGCCCACTCACGACCGCCCCATGATTAAGGACTGGCACGACGTCTGTGCTCGGGTCCGTCCCTGCAGCGTCAATAAACCCAAGGGTTGAGCTCTGTCTCGCGAGCCATTCCCGTGATGTCACCTCTCATGGTCATCGGTGCCTTGTTCTCGCATGCGCTAATCTTGGATGGGTAAGTAGGGGCCCGTGGCAGGTGCCTTGCTCACGCGGGAACCGCGTGCCAGTTGTTTTTCTTTTGGATCGTTGCATGAGAAGACTGGGCATGACGTCTGTGCTCGGGTCCATCCCTGCAGCGTCGACAAATCTAGTGGCTGAGCTCTGTCTCGTGAGCCATTCCCATGACATCACCTCCTAGGGTCGCTGGTGCTGCGGCCTTCTCATGCGATACCCTCTAGAGATGCACTCGGCGCAGGTCGACACAACGCCTCTCTTTTCACATTTTGCAGAAGAAGACTCAGGCGCAACCCGCCTCAGGGTAGGGTCTCGTGAGTGATGCGTAAGCTCACGAGAACTTCCTCAGAGTCGTTCAGCTCGTCCCGAGGAGGTCCCATATACACCTTGGCTGTCCTAACGTGCAACCCACGTGTCAGGACGGGGTTGTACACGCCCCGGAGTCTCTCCCGGTGGGAGGCTCCCTCCCACGATCCAGTGGAAGTACCAAGCCCCGCGTTGGCAGATCCAACCGAGGAGCGGTTATGCCCACGAACCAGTGGAAGCACCATGCTCCGTGATGGCTGCTACGACCGAGGCACGGTTATGCCCACACTCCGCACAAGTGTGGTAGCTCTATGCTCCGCGCTAGTTATAAACAACTAAGGGTGCCCCCTAGTGGTCGCACCAACCTCGGGGAGCTTTTCAGCTCACGACGCTCACAGCTTCTCCTTGGATGGGTGTCGCGAGGGGGGCTAGGCACGGGGGCTATGCTCAGGTCACGCCTGGCAGATGCCACCCTACCAGGTGCCCAGACACCTGGCCTTCCCGTGCCCCCCTCCCAGGCGAAGGCTCATGGGCAAGGTATGGTGCTCGTTCTCCTTCATGAGAGCCGTTTGTACGTCAAGGGGGACCCCTGGGCATCGCGACCCAGGGGCCTAACTGGCCACGTAGCCCCTCATCCCTTGAGTCTAGTTATGACGATAACCTCGGTCATCAGGAGGGCTCAATGGCGATCGAGGTATGCGCGGGGTTGGGCCCTGCCGACGCAGAACGAAAACGGGATCGCTTGAACGTCAAGGGGGACCCTTGGGCATCGCGACCCAAGGGCCTCACTAGCCACATAGCCCCTTATCCCTTGAGTCTAGTTACTACGGTAACGCCGGTCATCCGGAGGGCTCAATGGCGGTCGAGGTATGCGCGGGGTTGGGCCATGCCGAAGCAGAGCACCTAAGAAAACATGAAAGGAAGCAAGCATGGAAATCATCTAGCTATTACAATAATGCCAAGTTTTTCGAATTCAAGCAAAGTTCTTACGCCTCCTCAAGGGACTCCCGCTTCTCTCTCTGAACAGGAACGAACCAGGCATCACCGAGCGTAGCATTACAGGTCTCCACCTCCTCGGCCCCGGTAGCAGTAGCCTGGAGGAACGCCTCCACTAGTGACGTGACCTTCACCCTCAGGGCCTCGGCAGCCATGCTCTCCATGACTTCGGTCACGGGCCCGGACAGCGAGGCTAGGTCAAGGGTGGGGTCGCGGAGACTTAGGTGGCTGCACACCTACGTCAGGACCAAGGCAAGTAGCGTGCGGCTCTCGACGTCGGCTAACTGGGCAATTGCGGCCGCAACATCGCGCAGGGACTCAACGAGCGCAGCAAGGAGCCCAGCGGGGCCTTCCTCTGGGGCGGTCAGCGGTTCCTTGAACCCTTCCCCGTAGGCGGCATGCAGCGCCTTGCGGGCCTCAAGGTCAAAGGCGGCAAGGGCCTCGGGACTCACCGCTGCCGAGGCCGCAAGGGCTTCCTCCTTGTCGCGAGCAGCTTGGGTCGCCCTGGCCTGCTCAACTTCAACCTTCAGCTTCTCCAGGGACGCGCGGTCAGCAAGCTGCTCCTGTTGCAGCCAGGACGACTCAGTCTTCTGCTCCTCGAGCTCCTTCTCCAACCTCTCAAGCTCCAGGGCGCGCCCGATGCCCTCCTCGTGGAGGGCCCCCAGCTTGCTCTCTGCCTCAAGGCAGCACTTCTTGAAGGACGCGGCGTCGGCTCGCGCAGCGTCACGAGCCAGCGTGGCCGCCGCAACTTCCTCTCGACCCTTGGCAGCAACCGCCGAGGCCTGATCCCAGGAGGTCCGCGCAGACTCGTCTGCGAGGAGTCACCAGCGGATCATCCCCAGGCGCCCTTCTGTCAGGTGGCCGTCACCATCTTGCAGATCGACGCGAAGACGACCCAGCGCGGCGGAGGCAGCCTCCAAGGTCTCAGGACCAGGCTGCGCCAGCTAGCGCACGGGCACCGACGAGACCGACTGCCGAACCAGGGGCTCGGGGGCTCCAGCCCCCCCTCGCCAGAGCAGCCGGAGCAGAAGCCACCGCAACCTCGCTGGAGGCGGGGACGTCCTCGAGCGATACCATCGCCGCACGCTCGGTGGCCCTGTCGACCGGGGCACCCAGCACCGCGACATCCTTCCCCGAGGTCGCATCGGCAGCCGGAGGAGTAGGGCATCGTGGCGTCACCTCCCCCTTCACCTTCTTCATCACACCTCCCAGGCTGCTGCATCAGGCAGAGCGCATCAAAGGACACGGCAACTAAGGATGAGTGAGAAATTGCACACTTACTCGTCGGAGGTGAGGCACGCCCTTCTCTGCACCAGTAGGTCAGTAGCAGCCGCCGATGCCCTGGGCGCGTCGATAGCCCGGGCCTGGGCGAGGCGTGAGGCCACAGTCCTGGGCGCGGGCGCGGTCCCCGGGTTCGCTGGCACGGTACTCTTCGGCGGAGTCGCCACCTTGCTGCCCCCGGTCGCAGTGCGTCCAGATCGATGTGGGGTGGTCGCCTGGGACCGTCTGGCGGCACCTGCACCTAGCGTCATTGCTCCGACGAACGCTTCGGAGGAGTCCCCCTCGTCGTCCAGGGTATCCCCCGAGCCCCGCTCATCGCTCTCGTCATCAGCACCAGAAGACACGTCGAACATGGGCGGAGCGCCCACGGGCGCACCAAGGCCCGGCACGTCCTTCAACAGCTCGACCTTGTCAGGGCGGCTGTACAGCGGCAGGTAGGCCCCGGGGAGATCCTCCGGAACCATCCCCAGGAGAGTTCTTGAGGTGAATTCTAGATCGTCCTCGGCCAGCACCCCTGGGTGCAGCCGGAGCCTGTCGTCGTCGCTCATCAGCTCCCACATGGGGCGCGAGTGAGCCTGCAGCGGAGCCAGACGCTGCCTCAAGAACTCCTTCACGATTTGGCCCCCTTCGAGCCTAGAGCTCAGGTCGGCCTCAATCTTTGCCAGGACAGGCCCAGCAAGGGGGTCGGCGAGCTTCACGTGACTCCAGCCAGCGCGCTTCGCCGGACGGGTAGTAGGCAGCACCAGCAGAGGATGGACGCGTTGGGCGTCTAGGTAGACCCACCTCTTCCGGTGGGACTATCTTCTTCTTGGCCGTCATCAGTCGACAGCCCTGGCGTTGGAAGACAAAGGAAACGCAGCCCGAGCACGGGCCATCATCATACCGGCGCATGGAGAAGAAGTGGCGGAAGAGGGCGACGGTCGGCCTCACCCCCACGAGCGCCTCACAGTAAAAGGCGAAGAGCGACAGGACGAAGATGGAGCGAGGATGGATGTGGAGAGCGTGCACCTGGTAATGTTCCAGGATGGCGTAGAAGAACTCGGAGAAGGGGGGTACGAGCCCCATGAAGATGTTGTGGAGGAAGAAGGGGTAGCATGACTTTGACAAGGTCCGCGCAATGGTGGATCCGACCCAGATCAGCGTCGGGCCGTGCTCATTGTGGGTGCTCTACAGGAAAGGTTGGACCTCCGAGTAGTCCTCCTCCCTGGTAATGGAGGACTCCTCAAGTGCTGCATCAAGGGAAGAAGCAAATCCAGACGTCGGTGCGGCACTCTTGATCCTCTTCGCCATGGTTGAGGGAGCCGAAGGACGCAGGAAAGCAGGAGGCGTAAGGGGAAGAAATTTGAGCAGGAAGGAAAGAGGGCGATAACTCCCCCAGCAGAGAAGGCCCTCTTTTGTCAAGATGCACGGTTGTTGAGCCGGCATGGGGAGCGGAGTCGCTCGTGTCCCATCCAACCATCATGCGCCAGCCTAGCCTGCAGCCTTTTTGGGGCCCGCGGTGCTTCGTCCTCGACTAAGGCTTCACCCTGAAGCCAAGTCCGCGTGCGGGGGCTACCGTCGGCATCCTGGGAACCAAGGTACCTAGACTTGCCTATCTGCGGGCCGCGATGCGCTCCTACAAGCAGCCTGGTACGGCCCAGCTGATCAACCAGCTGTCCAAGACTCTCGCGAGGGGGGGCTAAGCCTCGCGAGGAGAACCATGTCAAGACCCCCTCGGGAGCGGCCTCAGCAAGGTGCTCTGGAGGGGCGGAGAATCCAAGGCCAAGCCTGCCTCAGGAGGAAGCAGTGACGCACCGCGCGAGCGGGTGCCAGCGTCCGCCAGCGGCGCAATTGCCATTTCGGTGCAAAGGGGACAGCGCAGGCGTTGGTTCCGAAGGAGTGGGGCAAAGGTTTCCGCTTTGGTGCAACAAGACCGAAGACCGCAAGGACGACAAGGAGGATGTCACCGTCGAGCCCACCACCGTGTCACCGCCTGATCCTTTTGCAGGCGAAGACCGCTTTTGTCAGGATAAGAACGTCCTTGTGTTCCCGCTCAAAAATGGTCGTTGTGGGATCCCTTTCCCGCCTAAACATTTCGGGAGAAGAGGACCCTGGCCGCCTATATAAGTAGCTAGAATTACCACTGTGAAGGGATCAACTCATACACTCGGCCACCACACAAGGAGCAAGAACACTAGCCTCCTGACCCTCCTAAGCTCACCTCCTGAGCCCAAGAACCATTGTACTAGCTCGTATCCCAGCTCGCCCGAGGCTAATCCACCAAAGCAGGAAGTAGGGTCTTACACCATGCAGTGGCCCGAACCTAGATAAACTCTTGTGTGTTCTGTCCGTTATTTGCTTGAATCCTTCCACCGAGACAAGAGCGAGACGCTAGGTAGACGTGAGTGGGAGAGATCTTCGTTCACGCCCCTGTGTTCGAACTTACCAGGTTTTGCGGAGCCCTGAATCCGACACATGGATAGCTAGAGCATAACATATACATCAAGGAACACCCACTGGACAACTCTAACCATGCACAACAATGACGGTAGCCTCATGGAAACATGGCATAAATATTAACAGATTCACCCTTAGCAAAATTTAACATCACGATGGCATGTTAACAAGCTTGTTGCACTCCTCCCAAGACATATCATGGCATGAAAATGAATATATCATGTAGAGCACACTCCAATGAGCAAAACGCATGTTGACACCTAGCTCATATGACACATGGATGAATATACACGAACAAGACAAAACATCATCTCATAACAATTTCAGAAACTTACCAGCCACATGCACTTTTGCAAGAGGGTTCAACACGGCATAATGCAACCTAAAATGTATGCAAATGCATCCATCATGAAGAGCATCACAAGAAGAACATTTTGACATATCATACACTCCATTTGGACCAACATGCACCAAGTTGTGACCTCACGAACATGCCAACAAAATGTTAACACACAACTAGTGCTGAAACAGTAACATCACGAAGCAGTCTTGCAACGAATATTAAGACATCTAGATGAATCCTAACATGCATGAAACTGATGCTAACATGTAGAGCACTTCGAAACGAACATTTCGATATATCATACATGCAAAATGGAGCACCGAGCACAAAGTTACCACATGATGAAGGAGGCAACAAATTTACGCAGATCCGGGACTTAGAGAAAATTACCCCTCCGAGAAAGTCAAACGTGGACGGGACGGAGCGGGACGAGTAGATCCGGGACGGAGCGGAGGTGTTTGGTACAGATCCCGGTGGATCTCATCCAACCTGATCCAGAACGGGATCGGGCCGGACCGGCGGCCGGAGAAGACGACGGGGACGGCGGCCGGTGGAGCAAGGAGGCCTGGCCGGCGAGGCGGCGGCGCCGCCCGGTGGAGGTTGGCGGCGGCAGGTGGGACCCCAGAGCGGCGGCAGCGGTGGCGATGTGCGCCGGCGGCGGGGGCGCGATGCGGAGTGGCGGCGGAGGGCGCCGGCGGTAGCGGCGCTGAGCTCCAGCGGCGGGCGCGGGCGGGGCCGGCCGGGGCGCGCGGGGCGGCGGGACGCGGAGGCGCGCGCGGAGGAATGGGCCGCGGGGGCCGGCCTCGGGCCCGGCGGGCCCGCACGATGCGGCGGCGGCGCGATCTGGCGGGCGTGGCGTGTCCGGCATGGAGCGAACACGTCCGCCCGGCACGGATTCCGAGGTGGGGCTGGAGCTAGGAGGAGGCTAGGAATTCCGAATCCGAAAATGGAGGGGATGGGGCCTTTTTATAGGTAGAGGGAGCTAGGAGTGTCCAAATAAGGTGCGGTTTTCGCCCACACAATGAAAACCGCACCTCATTTGGACTCTCCTAGCTCCCTCTACCTATAAATTTACCCATCTCCCCCGAATCATGGATGAAACCATAGAAATTCGCTCCTCGCGCAACCGGACGCGTCGGACCCGCGCCGGACATGTCCGCCGCCACCCACCTCGTCCAATCGGCGCCCGCCACGTGTTGCGTCGCCGCCGTCCGCCTCTTCCCGCCGCCGCGGCCCGCGGGGACCGAGGCCGGCCCGCGCGCCGTCCCTCTCTCATCGGCCGCTTCCGCTCGGCCGATCCTTGAGCGCCACCGCCGACCGGCCCCGAGCGCCGCCGGCTGCCCCAGCCAGCCCGATCACCGCCACCTCGCCTCAACATTGCCCGCCGCCTCGACCGCCGGCCATCGCCGCCAAGCTCCACCGCCAACCCCGCACGCCTCCGCCTCGCTGCCGTTCCTACCCCCGTCGCCGCCTGTGCTCCCTCCGGCTGCCGGCGCCACCAACTCCGGCAAGCCGCCGCCCACTCCGGCCAGATCTGGATCCACCAGGAGGGTGGATCAGATCCACCAGTCCCGAGAACCAAACGCCGCCTCGTCCGCCCGGATCTCCTCGTCCCATCACGTTGACTTTTCGTAGGGTAAAAATCCACTAAGTCTCGGATCTGTGATAATTGGTTGCCCTCTTTGACATGTCATAACTTGGTGCTCGGTGCTCCGTTTTACGCATTTGGTATATCAAAATTTTCATCTCGAAGTGCTCTACATGTTAGCATCAGTTTTATGCATGTTAGGGTTCATCTAGATGTCTTAATCGTTCTTGCAAGACTGCTTCGTGATGTTACTGTTTCAACACTAGTTGTCTGTTAACAATATGTTGGCATGTTCGTGAGGTCGTAACTTTGTGCATGTTGGTCCAAATGGAGTGTATGATATGTCAAAATGTTCGTCTTGTGATGCTCTTCATGATGGATGCATTTGCATACATGTTTGGTTGCATTATGTCATGTTTAACCCTGTTGCAAAAGTGCATGTTGATGTTTAAGTGCTGAAACTTGTTATAAGATGCTGATTTGTCTTTTTCATATATTTATGTGTGATTTTTGTTTGAGATACATGTCAATATGTTTTAGAATCACAATCATGTCATCCTTGCTGTGGTGTAAGTAGCTTTTCATAATATGTCTTGTTGTGAGTGCAACAAGCTTGCAAAGTGACCTACTCGTTGTTGCTGATTTCTATGAAGTCTGAAACTGTTATATCCTGATGCCATGTTTGCTTGATGACCCACTCATATCATGCACGCTTTGAGATATCCAATGACCATGTCTTGAAGTCCATGTTGTGCTCTATCTATCCATGTCCTTGTTTGCAATTATGGCTTGCTGTAGCTTGTTGTTTTCATGCTCTCAAATTGCTATAAAATGTTGTTGTCAGCCTATTATCAGTAAGTTCAGTTTTGCCATGTGAGTAGCTAGTGTTCTATGCATCTAATGACCATGTTCTTGCCATGAGTAGCTGCATAAACATGTCTTCTTTCTGTTGGTTATATTCACATGCCATGCTATTCTTTGAGATGAGTTGCACAAGCTTGCAAACATGCCTACTTGTTGTTGTTTCTGCCATGCCATGTAATTTTCACTAAGTCTGAGAAATCTTTTAACTTATTGAATCTTGCCATGCTTGTTTAATTGTGTTCCAATAAGTTTTTGGTTGTGCTCTGAGTTCATACTTGTTGAGAATGATGTCTATTTCACATCCATGCCTTTTGTCATCATGTTTGGGTGCTGTAGCATAATTATACCTTGCTCCAAAGATGCCATGTTGCTGTTAACTTCAGTTTTGCATTGCATCTTTTTTTGCTTGTCATTTGCAAACCGTGCATCCGATTCAAATGATCTTCATATCGTTTTCGACCAAAATCTTCCCCACTATCCAGTGGCTTGCTTGGTTGCCCAAGATGAAGCCATTTACTTCATCTTCTCCTTTAGGCTCGAGAGCATCCTCATGCATACACACATCATGACTTGCATCCCATGACATGTCTTGCATCATGTTGTTTGTGCATTGCACCATGATCTATCTTGTGCCGTTGTTGTGCTCTTGTGTTGGGTAGAGCCGGGAGCCGATACCGAATTCGAGGATCTTGTCGAGACTGAGTTTGAGGAGCCGTCTTACCATCCCACCGAGGACTTACCAGGCAAGATGACCGTTCCCCGATATCACCTCTACCTTTGCCTTGCTCATTGTCGCGCTCTATAGTAATGCCTCGATGCCTATTCTTTTCTTGTCAGCCTCCTATGTTGCCATGAAACACTCTAACCGCCTTCCTAGCAAACCGTTGATTGGCTAAGTACGCTTTTGCTCAGCCCCTCTTATCTCATTGTTAGTTGCAGGTGAAGTTTGAAGATTGCTCCATGTTTGCACTTGTTTTACTGGGATAACACAAATATATCTTAATTAAATTAATGCACAAATACATTGGTAATGGGTGGAAGGCTTGGCCTTCTGCTTGGTGTTTTGTTCCACTCATGCCACCTTAGGACCCGATAAACCGGTGTTATGTTCCTTGATTTTGCATTCCTAACACGGTTGGGGTTTATGGGGCCCTCTTGATAATTCGCAGTGCTTTAAGCTTTTCCAGCGAGACCCAACCTTGGTACTACTTTTGCCTAACAACTAAAACTTGCATAGGGAGTTATAAACCCGAGTTCTTAATCAACCCCCGGACCAGTGCTCTTCATGAGTGTTGGTCCAACCCAGAGTTGTGTGCAGTACCCCCCTTGGCAACTTGGGTCTTTGGTCACTTTACGCTATGCTCATCTGATCGTGGCCTGAGACGTGATACGTGCGGCTCTTATCAGGGTGTCGGCACGTCGGGAGGTCTTGCTGGATTAGTTTTACCTTTGTCAAAATATCTTGAGCACAGGATTCCGAGAATACTCGGGTCTTCCCAATATGGAGTTGTGACTTCGTGGATCGTGAGCTTGTGATGGGCTAAGTTGGGACACCCCTGCAGGGTTATGAACTTTCGAAAGCCGTGCCCGCGGTTATGTGGCAGATGGGAATTTGTTAATATCCGGTTGTAGATAACTTGACACCATATTCTTAAGAATACACTACATGTGTGAGTACCGTGATGGTCTCTTTTCGAAGGGGTTTCGAAAAGTGAACACGATGGGGTTATGCATGAATGTGAGTAGCTAGGATCACTTATTGATCATCTTTGGCGACCGTTGGCACATATCCTCATCTCGCTTTGAATTCGTAAGCTAGTTGCTTAGTGCTTGGTGCAACCACTTTATTACCTCTCCACACATAAAGGCTTGTTAGTTTTGATACCCGGGAATGAGATTGCTGAGTCCTTGTGACTCATAGATTACAACACACACCAGATGCAGGTACAAGTGAGTACGACGCAGGAGATGGATCAGAACTTCACTGGGAGTTCGATGAAGAGCGTGGCCGTTTTGATGTAATGTATCCCGACGATCAGTAGTGGTTCCTACTAGGGGCGATCAGGAATTGTGGTTGTGGTACCTTTTCTCATTTGGATTTCGTCCGTAGTCGGACCCTGTGTTATTTGGATGAATGTATGCTATTGTATTAATTGTGTGATGTGGCGAGTGTAAGCCAATGATAACCCTCAACCGTAAGGGATCGAGATAGTCTTCGCGGGTAAGAATAACCCAATTTATTGATTCGACACACGGGGAGCCAAAGAGTATTTATAAGCTTTAACAGTTGAGTTGTCAATTCAACCGCACCTGAAATATACTAACTTGCAACAAAAGATAAGTGGTAACAGTGATATGATAGCGATGATAGTAATAGTAAAAGTAAACAGCAAAAGTAAATAGCAGTAGTAAATGGCAAAAGTAGCAACTAGTGACAAGCAAGGTTTAAAATACTGTAGGCTAGGGAGATGGATGGTTGGGCGTTGCATGGATGAGATAGTTTCTAACTTGGGGCACGGCACACGGAAAAGTAATGATCATCTAGGCAAATATCAAACATTAGGCATGTATCCCGTAGGTAGTTGTACGTGCTTGCAATAAGAACTTGCACAACATCTTTTGTCCTACCATCCCGCTACGAACGGGGCCAAAAGGAACTAATGGATATTAAGGTGCTCCTGTCAAAGAGCACCGGAACAAAGCAATGAACTCAATGGATACATGTAATCCTCAAACTACGGACCATCCCCTTTGGTGTCCCAAGCTGTCACTTTTGGGATCGCCGGTTCCGAACCGTAACAGGTGCATACAACTCATAGATAGGATCAAGAACACAAATATATTCATGCAAACACATATGGTTCAGATCTGAAATCATGGCACTCGGGCCCTAAGTGTCAAGCATTAAGAATAACAAGTTGTAGCAAAGATGATAAACACCATACTAGATGATAGGCAACATGCCCCCAACAATCTGACGAACTATTACATGATCTAACTCATCCAATCCCTACCACCCCCTTCGCCTACAGCAAGGGAATTACTCACACATGAAGGGGGAAGTCATGGAGGGATGATGGAGTGGTGATGATGATGACGATGGCGACGATCTCCCCTCTCCGGAGGCCAAATCAGCCTCCAGATTAGCCCTCCCGAAGAAGAACAGAGGGTGGCGGCGGCTCCGCGACGAAAAACAGCGAAAGGATTTCCGATCTGGGGTTTTTTGCGTCGGGAGGAAAAATACGGGCTAAAGTAGGGCACCAGGGGGTGTGGGCCCTACCCAGGCGCCCCCCCGGCGCGGCCCAGGGGGGCGCGCCCACAGGGCGCCTGGGCACCCCCTGGCCCCACTTCTGGCATTTTGTTTCTTCGGGTGCGTGGATTTTTCGTGATTTTTCGTGGATTTTTATGAGATGCTTAAAAATCCGTTTTCCTGCACACAAATAAACCATACAGGCAGCTCTGCTGAAAACAGCGTCAGTCCAGGTTAGTTTAGTCCAAATCATGCAAGAATGAGGTCAAAACAATATCAAAAGTGTTTCGAAAAGTAGATACGTTTGAGACGTATCAACTCCCCCAAGCTTAGCATATTGCTTGTCCTCAAGCAATTCAGTTCAACGAACTGGACGCGACAAAGAAAACTTTGACAAACTCTTTTGCTTCATTAGATGTATATAAGCATGTACTACGAAAAGAGTTCAGCAAGTATTAAAACAGTACTTATGAGAACAATGCAAGGAGCAATCCTCCTTCCGAGTGACCAGTCACAAATAATTAAGAGTAAACAATATATTACCGAAAATCAAGACAAGATCATATTGCACATAGCTTGAGCATATTAAGGTGGTATCTCGCTAGCCTCCATGAGTGAAGCAAAACATAAATGCAGAGACTCCTCCAGAGTTTTAAAGGAGACTAGAGCTAAGGATTTCAGAATAAATCATATCACGAGTATGCAGAAGACAATGTAATACTTTGGGACAATGCACATTACACTCAAAATGACAATTATGCTCTCCTAGTTAGTGCTTTGAAGAAAGAAGGTGAGACTCTCGAACCGTGGCTTTTATTGGCAAAGTTGAAAACCCGTGACCGGAAACAAAAACTAAACATTTACCAGAGCTCTTGGTTTTAAAAACAGAAGTAAATATGTTTTGAGAGGTGCATATTTCGTCAACAAATGCTAGCAGATAACTCAATCACTTTTTAAGCTAGACAAGTCTCGAGGAACGGCTCCCGCCTGAGGACGATCACATCCTCTTAATCTCCTTTGTTTATCACTGCCAAAGTTTTTTGATTTCTCATGAACAAAGCGTGAAGGAGGGTTTGTTTGTTATATTATCTTTTTGAGCGGGGCGCACTCAATGCCAGTTCCTTTTCATATTAGTGGTTCGCACATTATACATGCAATCCATGGGTGAAACTTGTCCAACTTAAAGAGATCATGAATTAACTACTACTTCCTCATGAGCTAAAACATAGGCACAAAAAAGGGAAATGATTTTGATTAATTTCGAGATGGTACATGAAAGTCTTCGTTAGGGATGGCAGGTAAATACCATGTATAGGAAGGTATAGTGGACTCATATGGCATAACAGGTTTAAAGGTTTTGGATGCACAAGCAGTCATTCCGCTTAGTACGGGTGGAGGTTTAGCAAAAGACTGGGAAGCGACCAACTAGAGAGCAATAACGGTCATAATCATGCAGAGCGACAAAGCAACATTGAATCGGGCATGAAAGTGATATAACTATTCTAAAACTCAAAGATCATCAAGGCAAAGTAGACTTTTTAGTCTTAAACATGTGTAAGCATGTGCCAAGTCAATCCAAAAATTCTCTAAAGGGAAATACCACCTTAGTATACCAGACTATGAATAGTGCAATGCATGTAGATCATTTCAATAACACATTATATACTCTAGTTATTCGAGACTAGCCACAAGGAAAGCATGAACCACTGGAATAGCATTGTAAACATAGCACTATGTCGCTACAAGCTGGTCTCTAGATCATAAGTACAGGCATATGTACAAAAGTAGAAACAATAAGAGTTCATACCGGTCTTCCTTGTTGCTTCCTTTCAGTCGATCTTCGTCATTACTGCTTGTCACTTGCACGATCGAACGTAGGAAATATAATCAAATGCCATCACAGACTCGAGCTGATCTCTGAAAACAAAGCAAAACTAAAGAGAGAAAGGAAATCTTTTTGGGTTTTTCAAAAGTTGAAAACAAAGCAAAAGAAAGAGAAAATCTTTTTGTTGTTTTTGCGAATAGAGGAATAAAGAAGAACGGGTAAAAACTTTGAAAAGATCAAAGTGAATAAAATGGATAATAGAATGGAAAAGTGAGAAGGGCACGTACTCCCCCAAGCTTAGGCTTTTGGCCTAAGTTGGTAGCAGCTACTGCCCCCAGGAGCCTCCTGCTCCAGGGGTATGGTGGTGAGACCAAGGGTCGTAGAAGGATGATGGCGCGTACACCGAACTCCTCGGAGTCTCCCACGAGGAAGGTTCCGAGCGCCAAACAGAGGAAGACCCTTCACCAAACTCGGTGGCGGTCTCATCCTGAAAATGTGATATCTCACCATGCCTCTCCTCGTCGGGCACAACCCCCTCCATGGGGTTATGGAACTGATGCTGGACCATGAACTCATCGAACTGGACAACATCAAAGGACCATCCGTTCCTGCGAGAAAAATCAAACAAAAGAGGTGCAGGTAGACGGATCTCGCGTTCCGCGGTAGTTCCGAAACGCAAGATATAAACAAGGTTATCAAGCTCAGAACCCATGGTAACAAACTTATGCCTTTTCATAGCAGCAAGATCAAAGTTTAAATAAGTAAAAGGAGTATCATCAGGATGTGGGGTGCCTCCAAGATGCTCTAAGATAAGTGTGGCATAAATGCCACCATATAAGTCCCCCTTGTTACCGTTCATAGCAAGGCGTCGAGCAATTAAGGTACCAATATTATAATCAGACCTCCCTGAGAGGGCTGCTGCCAGGATAGCAATATCCGGAGCAGAAATGCTGCTCGTGTTTTCACGAGCTAACACCCCTCTAGCAATATAATATGCAAAATACCTAAGGTGAGGAAACAAGATACTGCAGATCTTCGACCGATGAATATCCCTCGTACCCATGCTGCAGAGAGAGTTGATGACGGTTTTCAGCTCGGAGGGCTGAGTAGCCATCCTTGCCGTCCTCCCAACGTTCGGCACACCTATTACTTCACAAAAATTTCCCAAACTCATGGTGATAAGATCATTATAAATTTTAAACTCAATAGCACCTGATTCAGGATTATATCTAAAACTGTTAATGAAAATGGAGGTGAGTTTTTTTATACTGAGTAACACGGCTGGTGACGAGCCGTGTCAAACCTGCATTAGCACAAAGATTATAAAACTCATCCTTGATTCCCGCAGCTTCCATGAATTCGTCACATGGATATGTCATCACACGTGCTGGACTTGTATCTTCCAACAACTCCAGGGGCACATGATCTTCATTATAGCTCACCCTGGCAGTCGTTGGTGAAGCTCCGGCCCTAGTGACTCAATCGGAGTGTGCGGGCGTCCTCTTCTCAAGCCATCCTTTTGCCCTTACTAATAAACTCATTTCTGATTATTATTTTTACAATTTACGAAACGAGGATTAAAACAAAGTGAGCTAAGGCAAACTACTCAACTCACTTGCCCAAGGCATAGACTTGCATCAAAACTTGGAAAATAACTTTCTACACATGCATGCAAGCTCATCTCTACAGCACCAAGACCTACTAAATACTCACAAATGAGGCCACCAATCAAAAATCTAATTGGAGGAGTGGAGGAGTCACATACCAGGGAGTATTTGCTCAAAATTTCAGCTCAAATGATCGGCTGTAGAGAGAGATCGAAGAATCGCCCCCAAGAACAGCAAGAACTGCAAGAACAAGACCAGAACTCGGGTTTCTGGAAAAAGAGAGAGAGAGAGGGGAAGAAGAAGTACCTGGAGGGGGGTCCCGTGGGCCCCAGGCGCCCTGTGGGCGCGGCTAGGGGCTGGGCCGCGCCAGCTGGCCGCCTGGGCCACTGGTGGCCCCCCCGGCTGGCCCCAGGACTTTCCGGGTCTCTCCCGTTGTGGAAATTTTTAATATAATTTTTCTGGAATTTTTCTGAAAACTTCACTGTTGAATTTTTTTCGAAGTTCAAAAAGCTGCGAAACTCTCTGAAAACTTGCAGTAGTTAGTAGTATTGTGAAGCTTCAAAAACATAAATACTTGGTACAACAAGTAGGACAATACTAAAAACAAATGAAAACATAGAAAGCTCAACTTTTTATCCATATAAAACACGTTTACTAGTAAGGTTGATCAAGTCTTACCAACAAACAAGCGATATATAGAGCAAAAAGTATCACCTCCTACAAAGTAATCACTGAACTTTTACCTTGATGGACATTGTCCCTACCATGATAGTTTTGTATTTGTGAGGCACATGTAGTGAACAGTCCCATTCTCCAATTTTCACGGTCTCGATATTCTCTATAGAGTTGAGGGCATGCCTCCTGTCGGTCTTCTTCGGAAAATATACCGTGTGTTCTTTATCATTCACATGAAAGGTAACCTTCCCTTTGTTGCAATCAATAATAGCACCTGCGGTGTTAAGGAAAGGTCTACCAAGAATATTGGACATGCTCCCATCCTCGGGCATGTCAAGCACAACAAAATCAGTAAGAATTAAACAATTAGCAACTTCAACTGGAACATCCTCACAAATACCTATCGGAACAGCGGTTGACTTGTCAGCCATCTGAAGGGAGATATCTGTAGGAATTAGTTTCTCTAAACAAAGCCTCTCGTAAAGAGAGAGAGGCATAACACTCACTCCCGCTCCAAGATCACATAAAGCAGTTTTGACATAATTATTCTTTATGGAGCAAGGAATGGTGGGTATACCAGGATCACCGAGCTTCTCAGGAATCTTTCCGCTGAAAGAATAGTTAGCAAGCATAGTAGATATTGCATCATTAGGAACTTTTCTTTTGTTAGTGACAATATATTTCATATATTTTTAATAAGGAAGTAACTTAATAGCATCAGTCAAAGGAATTTGAAGAAAAAGAGGTTTAATCCATTCACAAAACTTATTGTAATGCTCTTCTTCTTTAGATTTGATGGACTTACCTGGAAAGGGCATGGGTTTCTGTACCCATGGTTCTTTCTCCTTCCCATGTTTTCTTGCGATGAAGTCTTCTTTAGTGTACCTCTTACGTTTGTCAGGTGCTTCTTCCTCTCGAACTTCAAGCGGATCATTCTTCTCATTATTATTACCTTCAGGTTCAGCACCGTCTTCAGTCTCAGCATCGGAGATAGATACACTGTTGGGATCAATAGCTGGCTCTTTATCTGCAATAGGATCATTAGAATTGTCAGTCTCTTTATGTTTCTTTTTCTTATTTGGAGAGACAACAATTTCTTCTTCTTGCATTTGAGAATCTTGCTCGATTCTCTTCGGATGTCCCTCTGGATAAAGAGGATCTTGAGTACTAGTTCCTCCTTGGGTCTTAATCCCAAAAGCCTGCAATTTATCTTGTTTGGCATTGTTAGCAAGCAAATCTCTTTGCACATTAGAAATTTGATCAAGCTGAGTTTGAACCATATGAAAATGCTTCACAAGACATTGAACATCATTAATTGTTCTATCTAAAACACCAAGCAACTTTTTGATAGCAAGGGAATTATCATGCAACTGACTTTCTATCATCTCATTAAAATGATTCTGTTTCATAATAAAATTATCAAACTCATCTAAACATTGATCAGGAGGTTTACCATGAGGGATGTCACTTGCGTTGAAATCTAAAAGAGAGTGTACCTCTACCATAGGAGGGTGAGTGGTAGGCTCGCATAGCTTCTCAATACGGGGTAGATTCTTCACGTCTTCAGCTTTAATACCTTTCTCTTTAATAGACTTCTTTGCTTCTTGCATATCCTCAGGGCTTAGAACAAACATGCCCCTCTTCTTTGTTGGTGGAGGTGGTTCTGGGACGGACCAATCTTCATGGTTTTTGTCAATCCTGCCCATTAGATCTTCCGCATCGTTCGGTGTTCTTTTCCTGAAAACACAACCAGCACAACTGTCCAGATAGGACCTAGATTCATCAGTTAGACCAGCATAGAATATATCAATTAATTCATTCTTAGGAACTCCATGTCCTGGTCTAGCCTGAATCAAACCGCAGTACCTCCCCCAAGCTTTAGGGAGGGACTCATCCTGCAACTGTTTAAAGTTATAAATTCTTTGTAAAGCAGCATGTTGCATATGAGCAGGAAAGTACTTATCAACAAAAGAGTGAGCTAAGTCCTGAGGACTCTTAATAGAACCGCATGGGAGTGAATCATACCATGCTTTAGCACCTTCCTTCAACGAGAAAGGAAGAAGCTTGGTCACATAAAAGTAGCGTATCTTCTCATCTGTGGTAAACAGGCTACCTAGCTCACCAAGTTTAGTTAGGTGTGCAATAGCATCATCATTTTCTCTTCCATAAAAGGGGTCGGCTTCAACCATAGGTATAAGTGAAAGATCAACAGAGAAATCAAAATCAGGATCATCAATGCATATAGGAGATGTAGCAAACTCAGGATTAGGAACGGTTTTGTTTTTCAAAGAGTGTTTTTCAAATATTTTCTTAATAGTTTCAGGGTCAGAGCTGGCAAACTCTGTCAATTCCCTGCATAAATCTTCATCAAGTATATAGTAATCATCATCAAGGAGCCTCTCCTGGAGTTTACTCAATTCGGGATAATCATAAGTTTCACCAATAGGGTAGCGAGTAACAGGAAGTTCAATTCCATATTTTTCAGCAGCAGCAGTAATTTGTTTCTCAAGAGCATAACCAAGTGAACTAATATCATCATCAAAAGTAGTAGAAGCATCATCAAGAGTATCAGACATAGTAATAGATTCAGTAGGAGCATCATGTGGTGGTGGTGAGGCGAACTTACTCATGACAGAAGGTGAATCAAGTGTAGCACTAGTGCTTAGAGCAGTACCTCTTGTAGTGGATCGTAAGATCGGAACCTTGGGGTCTCCTTTCTTACCCATAGTGAATAAAGTGCAGCAGGTAGGATACCTCAAGTAGACTTGTAAATATTGCTATGCTCCCCGGCAACGGCGCCAGAAAACGGTACTTGATAACCCTCAACCGTAAGGAATCGAGATAGTCTTCGCAGGTAAGAATAACCCAATTTATTGATTCGACACACGGGGAGCCAAAGAGTATTTATAAGCTTTAACAGTTGAGTTGTCAATTCAACCGCACCTGAAATATACTAACTTGCAACAAAAGATAAGTGGTAACAGTGATATGATAGTGATGATAGTAATAGTAAAAGTAAACAGCAAAAGTAAATAGCAGTAGTAAATGGCAAAAGTAGCAACTAGTGACAAGCAAGGTTTAAAATACTGTAGGCTAGGGAGATGGATGGTTGGGCGTTGCATGGATGAGATAGTTTCTAACTTGGGGCACGGCACACGGAAAAGTAATGATCATCTAGGCAAATATCAAACATTAGGCATGTATCCCGTAGGTAGTTGTACGTGCTTGCAATAAGAACTTGCACAACATCTTTTGTCCTACCATCCCGCTACGAACGGGGCCAAAAGGAACTAATGGATATTAAGGTGCTCCTGTCAAAGAGCACCGGAACAAAGCAGTGAACTCAATGGATACATGTAATCCTCAAACTACGGACCATCCCCTTTGGTGTCCCAAGCTGTCACTTTTGGGATCGCCGGTTCCGAACCGTAACAGGTGCATACAACTCATAGATAGGATCAAGAACACAAATATATTCATGCAAACACATATGGTTCAGATCTGAAATCATGGCACTCGGGCCCTAAGTGTCAAGCATTAAGAATAACAAGTTGTAGCAAAGATGATAAACACCATACTAGATGATAGGCAACATGCCCCCAACAATCTGACGAACTATTACATGATCTAACTCATCCAATCCCTACCATCCCCTTCGCCTACAGCAAGGGAATTACTCACACATGAAGGGGGAAGTCATGGAGGGATGATGGAGTGGTGATGATGATGACGATGGCGACGATCTCCCCTCTCCGGAGGCCAAATCAGCCTCCAGATTAGCCCTCCCGAAGAAGAACAGAGGGTGGCGGCGGCTCCGCGACGAAAAACAGCGAAAGGATTTCCGATCTGGGGTTTTTTGCGTCGGGAGGAAAAATACGGGCTAAAGTAGGGCACCAGGGGGTGTGGGCCCTACCCAGGCGCCCCCCGGCGCGGCCCAGGGGGGGCGCGCCCACAGGGCGCCTGGGCACCCCCTGGCCCCCCTCTGGCCCCACTTCTGGCATTTTGTTTCTTCGGGTGCGTGGATTTTTCGTGATTTTTCGTGGATTTTTCTGAGATGCTTAAAAATCCGTTTTCCTGCACACAAATAAACCATACAGGCAGCTCTGCTGAAAACAGCGTCAGTCCGGGTTAGTTTAGTCCAAATCATGCAAGAATGAGGTCAAAACAATATCAAAAGTGTTTCGAAAAGTAGATACGTTTGAGACGTATCAACTCCCCCAAGCTTAGCATATTGCTTGTCCTCAAGCAATTCAGTTCAACGAACTGGACGCGACAAAGAAAACTTTGACAAACTCTTTTGCTTCATTAGATGTATATAAGCATGTACTACGAAAAGAGTTCAGCAAGTATTAAAACAGTACTTATGAGAACAATGCAAGGAGCAATCCTCCTTCCGAGTGACCAGTCACAAATAATTAAGAGTAAACAATATATTACCGAAAATCAAGACAAGATCATATTGCACATAGCTTGAGCATATTAAGGTGGTATCTCGCTAGCCTCCATGAGTGAAGCAAAACATAAATGCAGAGACTCCTCCAGAGTTTTAAAGGAGACTAGAGCTAAGGATTTCAGAATAAATCATATCACAAGTATGCAGAAGACAATGTAATACTTTGGGACAATGCACATTACACTCAAAATGACAATTATGCTCTCCTAGTTAGTGCTTTGAAGAAAGAAGGTGAGACTCTCGAACCGTGGCTTTTATTGGCAAAGTTGAAAACCCGTGATCGGAAACAAAAACTAAACATGTACCAGAGCTCTTGGTTTTAAAAACAGAAGTAAATATGTTTTGAGAGGTGCATATTTCGTCAACGAATGCTAGCAGATAACTCAATCACTTTTTAAGCTAGACAAGTCTCGAGGAACGGCTCCCGCCTGAGGACGATCACATCATCTTAATCTCCTTTGTTTATCACTGCCAAAGTTTTCTGATTTCTCATGAACAAAGCGTGAAGGAGGGTTTGTTTGTTATATTATCTTTTTGAGCCGGGCGCACTCAATGCCAGTTCCTTTTCATATTAGTGGTTCGCACATTATACATGCAATCCATGGGTGAAACTTGTCCAACTTAAAGAGATCATGAATTAACTACTACTTCCTCATGAGCTAAAACATAGGCACAAAAAAGGGAAATGATTTTGATTAATTTCGAGATGGTACATGAAAGTCTTCGTTAGGGATGGCAGGTAAACACCATGTATAGGAAGGTATAGTGGACTCATATGGCATAACAGGTTTAAAGGATTTGGATGCACAAGCAGTCATTCCGCTTAGTACGGGTGGAGGTTTAGCAAAAGACTGGGAAGCGACCAACTAGAGAGCAATAACGGTCATAATCGTGCAGAGCGACAAAGCAACATTGAATCGGGCATGAAAGTGATATAACTATTCTAAAACTCAAACATCATCAAGGCAAAGTAGACTTTTTAGTCTTAAACATGTGTAAGCATGTGCCAAGTCAATCCAAAAATTCTCTAAAGGGAAATACCACCTTAGTATACCAGACTATGAACAGTGCAATGCATGTAGATCATTTCAATAACACATTATATACTCTAGTTATTCGAGACTAGCCACAAGGAAAGCATGAACCACTGGAATAGCATTGTAAACATAGCACTATGTCGCTACAAGCTGGTCTCTAGATCATAAGTACAGGCATATGTACAAAAGTAGAAACAATAAGAGTTCATACCGGTCTTCCTTGTTGCTTCCTTTCAGTCGACCTTCGTCATTACTGCTTGTCACTTGCACGATCGAACGTAGGAAATATAATCAAATGCCATCACAGACTCGAGCTGATCTCTTAAAACAAAGCAAAACTAAAGAGAGAAAGGAAATCTTTTTGGGTTTTTCAAAAGTTGAAAACAAAGCAAAAGAAAGAGAAAATCTTTTTGTTGTTTTTGCGAATAGAGGAATAAAGAAGAACGGGTAAAAACTTTGAAAAGATCAAAGTGAATAAAATGGATAATAGAATGGAAAAGTGAGAAGGGCACGTACTCCCCCAAGCTTAGGCTTTTGGCCTAAGTTGGTAGCAGCTACTGCCCCCAGGAGCCTCCTGCTCCAGGGGTATGGTGGTGAGACCAAGGGTCGTAGAAGGATGATGGCGCGTACACCGAACTCCTCGGAGTCTCCCACGAGGAAGGTTCCGAGCGCCAAACAGAGGAAGACCCTTCACCAAACTCGGTGGCGGTCTCATCCTGAAAATGTGGTATCTCACCGTGCCTCTCCTCGTCGGGCACAACCCCCTCCATGGGGTTATGGAACTGATGCTGGACCATGAACTCATCGAACTGGACAACATCAAAGGACCATCCGTTCCTGCGAGAAAAATCAAACAAAAGAGGTGCAGGTAGACGGATCTCGCGTTCCGCGGTAGTTCCGAAACGCAAGATATAAACAAGGTTATCAAGCTCAGAACCCATGGTAACAAACTTATGCCTTTTCATAGCAGCAAGATCAAAGTTTAAATAAGTAAAAGGAGTATCATCAGGATGTGGGGTGCCTCCAAGATGCTCTAAGATAAGTGTGGCATAAATGCCACCATATAAGTCCCCCTTGTTACCGTTCATAGCAAGGCGTCGAGCAATTAAGGTACCAATATTATAATCAGACTGTTGGGGAACGTTGCATGGGAAACAAAAAAATTTCCTACGTTCACCAAGATCAATCTAGGAGATGCTACTACGAGAGGAGAGTTGGATCCACGTACCCTTGTAGATCGCTAAGCGGAAGCGTTAAGAACGCGGTTGATGGAGTCGTACTCGCAGCGATTCAGATCGCCGAAGATCCTAGCACCGAAGCAACGGTGCCTCCGCGTTCTTCACACGTACGGCTCGGGGACGTCTCCTCCTTCTTGATCCAGCAAGGGGTGGAGGAGAGGTTGATGGAGAGACCGGCAGCACGACGGCGTGGTGGTGATGGTGGAGGAGGATTCCAGCAGGGCTTCGCCTAAGCACCGCGGGAAGACGAATATGTTGTGGGAGAGGGAGGGCAGCACCGAGGCACAAACGTGTGTTGGCTGCCCTCCCTCTGCCCCTCTATATATAGGGGGAATAGATGGGAGGGGGGCGCCCTAGGGTTTCCCCTAGGGGGGCCGGCGGCCAGGGCAGTGGGGGGGCGGCGGCCAAGGGCTGCGCAGGCCCTAGGGTTTCCCCCCCTTAGGTGCCTTGCCCCCCAAGCCAGGGGGTGCGGCTGCCCTAGGAGGGGCCAGCCCCCCATGCGCCATAGGAGAGGGCCCAGGGGGGGGGGGGCGCACAGCCCTATGAGGGCTGTGGTGTCCCCCCTTTGTGGCCCATTAGGCCCAGAACCACTTCCGGGACCCCCGAAACCCTTTTCGGTAATCCGCCAATTTCCCGATGCTCCCCGGAACACTTCCGGACTCCGAAACCTTTCATCCTATATATCAATCTTCGTCTCCGGACCATTCCGGAGACCCTCGTCATGTCCGGGATCTCATCCGGGACTCCGAACAACCTTCGGTAACCATGCACTGTTCTCACTAACAACCCTAGCGTCACCGAACCTTAAATGTGTAGACCCTGCGGGTTCGGAAACCATGCAGACATGACCGAGACACTCCCAGGTCAATAACCAATAGCGGGATCTGGATACCCATATTGGTTCCCACACGTTTCTCGATGATCTCATCGGATGAACCACGATGTCAAGGATTCAGGCAATCCCGTATACAGTTCCCTTTGTCTCGTCGGTATGTTACTTGCCCGAGATTCGATCGTCGGTATCTCTATACCTAGTTCAATCTCGTTACCGGCAAGTCTCTTTACTCGTTACCGTAATACATAATCCCGTGACCAACTACTTAGTCACTTTGAGCTCATTGAGATGACGTATTACCGAGTGGGCCCGGAGATACCTCTCCGTCATACGGAGTGACAAATCCCAGTCTTGATCCATGTCAACTCAACAGACACCCTCGGAGATACCTGTAGAGTACCTTTATAGTCACCCAGTTACGTTGTGACGTTTGGCACACACAAAGCACTCCTACGGTGTCAGTGAGTTACATGATCTCATGGTCATAGGAACTTATACTTGACATGCAGAAAACTATAGCGATAACTGACACGATCAAAAGCTATGTTTAACGTTTGGGTCTCGTCCATCACATCATTCTCCTAATGATGTGATCCCGTTATCAAATGACAACTCATGTCTATGACCTGGAAACCGCGGTCATCTTTGATCAACGAGCTAGTCCTGTAGAGGCTCACTAGGGACACAAAGTCTATCTATTCATCCACACATGTATTTGAGTTTCCAATCAATACAGTTATAGCATGGATAATAAACGATTATCATGAACAAGGAAATATAATAATAACTCTTTTATTATTGCCTCTAGGGCATATTTCCAACAGTCTCCCACTTGCACTAGAGTCAATAATCTAGCATTACAAGGTAATGAATCTAACACCCATAGAGTCTTGGTGTTGATCATGCTTAGCCCGTGGAAGAGGCTTAGTCAACGGATCTGCAACATTCAAATCCGTGTGTACTTTGCAAATACTTATGTCCTCCTCCTTGACCGAATCGCGGATGGAATTGAAGCGTCGCTTTATGTGTCTGGTCCACTTGTGAAACCTTGGTTCCTTGGCTAGAGAAATGGCACCAGTGTTGTCACAGAACAGAGTCATTGGGTTCAGTGCACTAGGCACAACTCCAAGATCTGTCATGAACTCCTTCATCCAGACACCTTCCTTTGCCGCCTCCGAGGCAGCTATATACTCCGCTTCACATGTAGAATCAGCTACCACGCTCTGCTTGGAACTGCACCAGCTTACCGCTCCCCCGTTGAGAATATATACGTATCCGGTTTGAGACTTAGAGTCATCCGGATCAGTGTCAAAGCTTGCATCGACGTAACCCTTTACGACGAGCTCTTGATCACCTCCATAAATGAGAAACATCTCCTTAGTCCTTTTCAGGTACTTTAGGATATTCTTGACCGCTGTCCAGTGATCCATACCAGGATTACTTTGAAACCTTCCGGCCATACTTATGGCAAGGCTGACATCTGGTCTTGTGCACAACATTGCATACATGATAGAGCCTATGGCTGAAGCATAGGGGACGACACTCATCTTTTCTCTATCTTCCACAGTCACTGGGCATTGAGTCTTACTCAACTTTGTACCTTGCAATATCGGCAAGAACCCCTTCTTGGATTGATCCATTTTGAACTTCTTCAAAACTTTATCAAGGTATGTACTTTGTGAAAGTCCTATCAAGCGTCTTGATCTATCTCTATAGATCTTGATGCCCAATATGAAAGCAGCTTCACCGAGATCCTTCATCGAAAAACTCTTGTTCAAATACCCCTTCACGCTATCCAAAAATTCTATATTGTTTCCAATCAGCAATATGTCATCCACATATAATATTAGAAACGCTATAGAGCTCCCACTCACTTTCTTGTAAATACAAGCTTCATTGTAAACTTGTACAAACCCAAACGCTTTGATCACCTCATCAAAGCGAAGATTCCAACTCCGAGATGCTTGCACCAGCCCATAAATGGAACGCTGGAGCTTGCATACTTTGTCAGCATTCTCTGGATCGACAAAACCTTCCGGTTGCATCATATACAACTCTTCCTTAAGAAAACCGTTAAGGAACGATGTTTTGACATCCATCTGCCAAATTTCATAATCGAAATATGCAGCTATTGCTAACATGATTCGGACGGATTTAAGCACCGCTACGGGTGAGAAAGTCTCATCGTAGTCAATCCCTTGAACTTGTGAAAAACCCTTTGCCACAAGTCGAGCTTTATACACGGTGACATTACCGTCAGCGTCCGTCTTCCTCTTAAAAATCCATTTATTCTGAATGGCCTTCCGCCCTTCAGGTAATACTTCCAAAGTCCATACTTTGTTTTCATACATGGATCCCATCTAGGATTTCATGGCCTCTAACCATTTGTCGGAATCCGGGCCCACCATCGCTTCTCCATAGCTCGTAGGTTCACCGTTGTCTAACAACATGACCTCCAAGACAGGGTTACCATACCACTCAGGTGCAGTGCGTACCCTTGTCGACCTACGAGGTTCGGTAGTAACTTGATCAGAAGCTCCTTGATCATCATCATTGGCTTCCTCTTCAACCTCTGCAGGCTCCACAAAAACATCTTTCTGTGCTGCGCTACTCTCTGGTTGAAGCAGAGGTTCAATAACCTCATCAAGTTCTACCTTCCTCCCACTCAATTCTTTCGAGAGAAACTCTTTCTCGAGAAAGGACCCGTTCTTAGCGACAAACACTTTGCCCTCGGATCTGAGATAGAAGGTGTACCCAACTGTTTCTTTTGGGTATCCTATGAAGACACATTTGTCCGCTTTGGGTTCGAGCTTTTCTGGCTGTAGCCTTTTGACATAAGCATCGCAACCCCAAACCTTGAGAAAAGACAACTTAGGTTTCTTACCAAACCACAGTTCATACGGTGTTGTCTCAACGGACTTAGATGGAGCCCTATTTAAAGTGAATGCAGCTGTCTCTAACGCATATCCCCAAAACGATAGTGGCAAATCGGCAAGAGACATCATAGAACGTACCATATCTAATAGGGTTCGATTACGACGTTCGGACACACCATTACGCTGTGGTGTTCCAGGTGGCGTCAACTGTGAAACAATTCCACATTTTCTTAAGTGATCACCAAACTCATAACTCAGATATTCTCCCCCTCGATCAGATCGTAGGAACTTGATCTTCTTGTTACGATGATTTTCAACTTCACTCTGAAATTGCTTGAACTTTTCAAAAGTTTCAGACTTATGCTTCATCAAGTAAATATACCCATATCTACTTAAGTCGTCAGTGAAGGTGAGAAAATAACGATATCCACCGCGCACCGTTACACTCATCGGACCACACACATCAGTATGTATGATTTCCAATAAGTCACTTGCCCGTTCCATTGTCCCTGAAAACGGGGTCCTTGTCATCTTGCCCATGAGGCACGGCTCGCACGTGTCAAGTGATTCAAAATCAAGAGACTCCAAAAGTCCATCAGCATGGAGCTTCCTCATGCGTTTCACGCCGATATGACCCAGACGGCAGTGCCACAAGAAAGTGGTATTATCATTATCAACTCTACATCTTTTGGCATCAATGTTATGAACATGTGTATCATCACTATCGAGATTCAATAAGAATAAACCCCTAACTTCGGGTGCATGACCATAAAAGATATTACTCATATAAATAGAACAACCATTATTCTCTGATTTAAATGAGTAACCGTCTCGCAATAAACAAGATCCAGATATAATGTTCATGCTTAACGCAGGCACTAAATAACAATTATTCAGGTTCATAACTAATCCCGATGGTAATCGAAGAGCGAGCGTGCCGACGGCGATCACATCAACCTTGGAACCATTTCCCACGCGCATCGTCACTTCGTCCTTCGCCAGCCTCCGTTTATTCCGCAGTTCCTGTTTAGAGTTGCAAATGTGAGCAACCGAACCGGTATCAAATACCCAGGCACTACAACGAGAGTTGGTAAGGTACACAGCAATAACATGTATATCACATATACCTTTGTTGTTGTTGGCCCCCTTCTTGTCCGTCAGATACTTGGGGCAGTTCCGCTTCCAGTGGCCGTTCCCCTTGCAATAGAAACACTCAGTCTCTGGCTTGGGCCCAGCCTTGGGTTTCTTCACTGGATTAGCAACTGCTTTGCCACCCTTCTTAGAGTTACCCTTCTTGCCCTTGCCATTCTTCTTGAAGCTGGTGGTTTTATTGACCATCAACACTTGATACTCCTTCTGGATGTCTGCCTCAGCGACTTTCAGCATTGAAAACAGCTCGGCGATGGTTTTATTCATCCCTTGCATGTTGTACTGCTGCACGAAGCTCTTGTAGCTTGGCGGGAGTGACTGGAGAATTCTGTCAATGATAGCCTCATCCGGGAACACAAGTCCCAGATCAGCTATGCGGGTATAGTACCTAGACATCTTCAGTAAGTGTTCACTGACAGACGAATTCTCCTCCATCTTGCAAGCAAAGAATTTATCGGTGGTCTCATACCTCTCGATCTTAGCATTCTTTTCAAAGATGAACTTCAACTCCTGGTACATCTCATATGCACCATGACGTTCAAAACGCCTTTGAAGTCCTCCTTCCAAGCCGTACAACATGGCACACTGCACTATCGAATAGTCATCCGAACGCGACTGCCAGGCGTTCAAAACGTCTGCAGTGGCTGTAGGAGCGGGGGGGTCACCTAGCGGTGCATTTAGGACATAAACCTTTTGGGCAGCTGTGAGGATGATCCTCAGATTGCGGAGCCAGTCCACAAAGTTGCTCCCGTCATCTTTCAGTTTAGCTTTCTCTAGGAACGCATTAAAATTCAGGGGAGCTACTGCGCGAGCCATCTACAACAAAAGATTTGCAAAGACATTTTTAGACTATTGTTCATGATAAGTGAGTTACTACCTAATCAAATGATTTATAACTCCCACTCAAATTGACATCCCTCTGGTCATTCGAGCGTGACATGATCCAAATCCACCAACCCAAGTCCGATCATCACGTGAGATGAGGTGGTGTCAATGGTGAACATCAACATGTTGATCATATCTACTATATGACTCATGCTCGACCTTTCGGTCCTCCGTGTTCCGAGGCCATGTCTGTACATGCTAGGCTCGTCAAGTCTAACCCGAGTGTTCTGCATGTGCAAAACTGGCTTGCACCCGTTGTATGCGAACGTAGAGTCTATCACACCCGATCATCACGTGGTGCTTCGAAACGACGAACCTTCGCAACGGCGCACACTCGGGGGGAACACAATTTTATCTTGAAATTTTAGTGAAGGATCATCTTATAATGCTACCGTCGTCCTAAGCAAAATAAGATGCATAAAAGGATTAACATCACATGCAAATCATAAGTGACATGATATGGCCATCAACTCGTGCTTTTGATCTCCATCTCCAAAGCACCGGCATGATCTCCATCGTCACCGGCGCCACGCCATGATCCCCATCATCATGATCTCCATCATCGTGTCGCCATCAGGGTTGTCGGCGCCCACCATGCTCTTACTACTATTGCTACCGTTTAGCGATAAAGTAAAGCATTACAAAGCGCTTAATGATTGACACGCAGGTCATACAAAAATTAAAGACAACCCTATGGCTCCTGCCGGTTGCCGTATGCATCGACATGCAAGTCGATATTAACTATTACAACATGATCATCTCATACATCAAATATATCTCATCATGTCATTGGCCATATCATATCACATACATACCCTGCAAAAACAAGTTAGACGTCCTCTAATTTGTTGTTGCATGTTTTACGTGGCTGCTATGGGTATCTAGCAAGAACGCTTCTTACCTACGCAAAGCCACAACGGTGATATTCAAGTTGCTATTTAACCTTCTACAAGGACCGCCTTGTTCTATTCCGATTCAACTAAGATAGGAGAGACAGACACCCGCCAGCCATCTGATGCAACAAAAGTCACATGTCTGTCGATGGAACCGGTCTCATGTACGTGGACATGTAAAGTTGGTCCGGGCCGCTTCATCCCATAATACCGCTGAATCAAGAAAGACTAAGGAGGGCAGCAATTTAAACATCAACGCCCACAAACCCTTTTGTGTTCTACTCGAGAAAGCATCTACGCAAGATCCTAGCTCATGATGCCACTGTTGGGGAACGTTGCATGGGAAACAAAAAAATTTCCTACGTTCACCAAGATCAATCTAGGAGATGCTACTACGAGAGGAGAGTTGGATCCACGTACCCTTGTAGATCGCTAAGCGGAAGCGTTAAGAACGCGGTTGATGGAGTCGTACTCGCCGCGATTCAGATCGCCGAAGATCCTAGCACCGAAGCAACGGTGCCTCCGCGTTCTTCACACGTACGGCTCGGGGACGTCTCCTCCTTCTTGATCCAGCAAGGGGTGGAGGAGAGGTTGATGGAGAGACCGGCAGCACGACGGCGTGGTGGTGATGGTGGAGGAGGATTCCAGCAGGGCTTCGCCTAAGCACCACGGGAAGACGAATATGTTGTGGGAGAGGGAGGGCAGCACCGAGGCACAAACGTGTGTTGGCTGCCCTCCCTCTGCCCCTCTATATATAGGGGGAATAGATGGGAGGGGGCGCCCTAGGGTTTCCCCTAGGGGGGCCGGCGGCCAGGGCAGTGGGGGGGCGGCGGCCAAGGGCTGCGCAGGCCCTAGGGTTTCCCCCCCTTAGGTGCCTTGCCCCCCAAGCCAGGGGGTGCGGCTGCCCTAGGAGGGGCCAGCCCCCCATGCGCCATAGGAGAGGGCCCAGGGGGGGCGCACAGCCCTATGAGGGCTGTGGTGTCCCCCCTTTGTGGCCCATTAGGCCCAGAACCACTTCCGGGACCCCCGAAACCCTTTTCGGTAATCCGCCGATTTCCCGATGCTCCCCGGAACACTTCCGGACTCCGAAACCTTTCATCCTATATATCAATCTTCGTCTCCGGACCATTCCGGAGACCCTCGTCATGTCCGGGATCTCATCCGGGACTCCGAACAACCTTCGGTAACCATGCACTGTTCTCACTAACAACCCTAGCGTCACCGAACCTTAAGTGTGTAGACCCTGCGGGTTCGGAAACCATGCAGACATGACCGAGACACTCCCAGGTCAATAACCAATAGCGGGATCTAGATACCCATATTGGTTCCCACACGTTTCTCGATGATCTCATCGGATGAACCACGATGTCAAGGATTCAGGCAATCCCGTATACAGTTCCCGTTGTCTCGTCGGTATGTTACTTGCCTGAGATTCGATCGTCGGTATCTCTATACCTAGTTCAATCTCGTTACCGGCAAGTCTCTTTACTCGTTACCGTAATACATAATCCCGTGACCAACTACTTAGTCACTTTGAGCTCATTGAGATGACGTATTACCGAGTGGGCCCGGAGATACCTCTCCGTCATACGGAGTGACAAATCCCAGTCTCGATCCATGTCAACTCAACAGACACCCTCGGAGATACCTGTAAAGTACCTTTATAGTCACCCAGTTACGTTGTGACGTTTGGCACACACAAAGCACTCCTACGGTGTCAGTGAGTTACATGATCTCATGGTCATAGGAACTTATACTTGACATGCAGAAAACTATAGCGATAACTGACACGATCAAAAGCTATGTTTAACGTTTGGGTCTCGTCCATCACATCATTCTCCTAATGATGTGATCCCGTTATCAAATGACAACTCATGTCTATGACTTGGAAACCGCGGTCATCTTTGATCAACGAGCTAGTCCTGTAGAGGCTCACTAGGGACACAAAGTCTGTCTATTCATCCACACATGTATTTGAGTTTCCAATCAATACAGTTATAGCATGGATAATAAACGATTATCATGAACAAGGAAATATAATAATAACTCTTTTATTATTGCCTCTAGGGCATATTTCCAACACAGACCTCCCTGAGAGGGCTGCTGCCAGGATAGCAATATCCGGAGCAGAAATGCTGCTCGTGTTTTCACGAGCTAACACCCCTCTAGCAATATAATATGCAAAATACCTGAGGTGAGGAAACAAGATACTGGAGATCTTCGACCAATGAATATCCCTCGTACCCATGCTGCAGAGAGAGTTGATGACGGTTTTCAGCTCGGAGGGCTGAGTAGCCATCCTTGCCGTCCTCCCAACGTTCGGCACACCTATTACTTCACAAAAATTTCCCAAAGTCATGGTGATAAGATCATTATAAATTTTAAACTCAATAGCACCTGATTCAGGATTGTATCTAAAACTGTTAATGAAAATTGAGGTGAGTTTTTGATACTGAGTAACACGGCTGGTGATGAGCCGTGTCAAACCTGCATTAGCACAAAGATTATAAAACTCATCCTTGATTCCCGCAGCTTCCATGAATTCGTCACATGGATATGTCATCACACGTGCTGGACTTGTATCTTCCAACAACTCCAGGGGCACATGATCTTCATTATAGCTCACCCTGGCAGTCGTTGGTGAAGCTGCGGCCCTAGTGACTCAGTCGGAGTGTGCGGGCGTCCTCTTCTCAAGCCATCCTTTTGCCCTTACTAATAAACTCATTTCTGATTATTTTTTTACAATTCACGAAAACGAGGATTAAAACAAAGTGAGCTAAGGCAAACTACTCAACTCACTTGCCCAAGGCATAGACTTGCATCAAAACTTGGAAAATAACTTTCTACACATGCATGCAAGCTCATCTCTACAGCACCAAGACCTACTAAATACTCACAAATGAGGCCACCAATCAAAAATCTAATTGGAGGAGTGGAGGAGTCACATACCAGGGAGTATTTGCTCAAAATTTCAGCTCAAATGATGGGCTGTAGAGAGAGATCGAAGAATCGCCCCCAAGAACAGCAAGAACAGCAAGAACAAGACCAGAACTCGGGTTTCTGGAAAAAGAGAGAGAGAGGGGAAGAAGAAGCACTGGAGGGGGGTCCCGTGGGCCCCAGGCGCCCTGTGGGCGCGGCTAGGGGCTAGGCCGCGCCAGCTGGCCGCCTGGGCCACTGGTGGCCCCCCCCTGGCTGGCCCCAGGACTTTCCGGGTCTCTCCCGTTGTGGAAATTTTTAATATAATTTTTCTGGAATTTTTCTGAAAACTTCACTGTTGAATTTTTTTCGAAGTTCAAAAAGCTGCGAAACTCTCTGAAAACTTGCAGTAGTTAGTAGTATTGTGAAGCTTAAAAAACATAAATACTTGGTACAACAAGTAGGACAATACTAAAAACAAATGAAAACATAGAAAGCTCAACTTTTTATCCATATAAAACACGTTTACTAGTAAGGTTGATCAAGTCTTACCAACAAACAAGCGATATATAGAGCAAAAAGTATCACCTCCTACAAAGTAATCACTGAACTTTTACCTTGATGGACATTGTCCCTACCATGATAGTTTTGTATTTGTGAGGCACATGTAGTGGACAGTCCCATTCTCCAATTTTCACGGTCTCGATATTCTCTATAGAGTTGAGGGCATGCCTCCTGTCGGTCTTCTTCGGAAAATATACCGTGTGTTCTTTATCATTCACATGAAAGGTAACCTTCCCTTTGTTGCAATCAATAATAGCACCTGCGGTGTTAAGGAAAGGTCTACCAAGAATAATGGACATGCTCCCATCCTCGGGCATGTCAAGCACAACAAAATCAGTAAGAATTAAACAATTAGCAACTTCAACTGGAACATCCTCACAAATACCTATCGGAACAGCGGTTGACTTGTCAGCCATCTGAAGGGAGATATCTGTAGGAATTAGTTTCTCTAAACAAAGCCTCTCGTAAAGAGAGAGAGGCATAACACTCACTCCCGCTCCAAGATCACATAAAGCAGTTTTGACATAATTATTCTTTATGGAGGAAGGAATGGTGGGTATACCTGGATCACCGAGCTTCTCAGGAATCTTTCCGCTGAAAGAATAGTTAGCAAGCATAGTAGATATTGCATCATTAGGAACTTTTCTTTTGTTAGTGACAATATATTTCATATATTTTTAATAAGGAAGTAACTTAATAGCATCAGTCAAAGGAATTTGAAGAAAAAGAGGTTTAATCCATTCACAAAACTTATTGTAATGCTCTTCTTCTTTAGATTTGATGGACTTACCTGGAAAGGGCATGGGTTTCTATACCCATGGTTCTTTCTCCTTCCCATGTTTTCTTGCGATGAAGTCTTCTTTAGTGTACCTCTTACGTTTGTCAGGTGTTTCTTCCTCTCGAACTTCAGGCGGATCATTCTTCTCATTATTATTACCTTCAGGTTCAGCACCGTCTTCAGTCTCAGCATCGGAGATAGATACACTGTTGGGATCAATAGCTGGCTCTTTATCTGCAATAGGATCATTAGAATTGTCAGTCTCTTTATGTTTCTTTTTCTTATTTGGAGAGACAACAATTTCTTCATCCTGCATTTGAGAATCTTGCTCGATTCTCTTCGGATGTCCCTCTGGATAAAGAGGATCTTGAGTACTAGTTCCTCCTCGGGTCTTAATCCCAAAAGCCTGCAATTTATCTTGTTTGGCATTGTTAGCAAGCAAATCTCTTTGCACATTAGAAATTTGATCAAGCTGAGTTTGAACCATATGAAAATGCTTCACAAGACATTGAACATCATTAACTGTTCTATCTAAAACACCAAGCAACTTTTTGATAGCAAGGGAATTATCATGCAACTGACTTTCTATCATCTCATTAAAATGATTCTGTTTCATAATAAAATTATCAAACTCATCTAAACATTGATCAGGAGGTTTACCATGAGGGATGTCACATGCGTTGAAATCTAAAAGAGAGTGTACCTCTACCATAGGAGGGTGAGTGGTAGGCTCACATAGCTTCTCAATAGGGGGTAGATTCTTCACGTCTTCAGCTTTAATACCTTTCTCTTTAATAGACTTCTTTGCTTCTTGCATATCCTCGGGGCTTAGAACAAACATGCCCCTCTTCTTTGTTGGTGGAGGTGGTTCTGGGACGGACCAATCTTCATGGTTTTTGTCAATCCTGCCCATTAGATCTTCCGCATCGTCCGGTGTTCTTTTCCTGAAAACACAACCAGCACAACTGTCCAGATAGGACCTAGATTCATCAGTTAGACCAGCATAGAATATATCAATTAATTCATTCTTAGGAACTCCATGTCCTGGTCTAGCCTGAATCAAACCGCAGTACCTCCCCCAAGCTTTAGGGAGGGACTCATCCTGCAACTGTTTAAAGTTATAAATTCTTTGTAAAGCAGCATGTTGCATATGAGCAGGAAAGTACTTATCAACAAAAGAGTGAGCTAAGTCCTGAGGACTCTTAATAGAACCGCATGGGAGTGAATCATACCATGCTTTAGCACCTTCCTTCAACGAGAAAGGAAGAAGCTTGGTCACATAAAAGTAGCGTATCTTCTCATCTGTGGTAAACAGGCTACCTAGCTCACCAAATTTAGTTAGGTGTGCAATAGCATCATCATTTTCTCTTCCATAAAAGGGGTCAGCTTCAACCATAGGTATAAGTGAAAGATCAACAGAGAAATCTAAATCAGGATCATCAATGCATATAGGAGATGTAGCAAACTCAGGATTAGGAACGGTTTTGTTTTTCAAAGAGTGTTTTTCAAATATTTTCTTAATAGTTTCAGGGTCCGAGCCGGCAAACTCTGTCAATTCCCTGCATAAATCTTCATCAAGTATATAGTAATCATCATCAAGGAGCCTCTCCTGGAGTTTACTCAATTCGGGATAATCATAAGTTTCACCAATAGGGTAGCGAGTAACAGGAAGTTCAATTCCATATTTTTCAGCAGCAGCAGTAATTTGTTTATCAAGAGCATAACCAAGTGAACTAATATCATCATCAAAAGTAGTAGAAGCATCATCAAGAGTATCAGACATAGTAATAGATTCAGTAGGAGCATCATGTGGTGGTGGTGAGGCGAACTTACTCATGACAGAAGGTGAATCAAGTGTAGCACTAGTGCTCAGAGTAGTACCTCTTGTAGTGGATCGTAAGATCGGAACCTTGGGGTCTCCTTTCTTACCCATAGTGAATAAAGTGCAGCAGGTAGGATACCTCAAGTAGACTTGTAAATATTGCTATGCTCCCCGGCAACGGCGCCAGAAAACGGTACTTGATAACCCTCAACCGTAAGGGATCGAGATAGTCTTCGCGGGTAAGAATAACCCAATTTATTGATTCGACACACGGGGAGCCAAAGAGTATTTATAAGCTTTAACAGTTGAGTTGTCAATTCAACCGCACCTGAAATATACTAACTTGCAACAAAAGATAAGTGGTAACAGTGATATGATAGTGATGATAGTAATAGTAAAAGTAAACAGCAAAAGTAAATAGCAGTAGTAAATGGCAAAAGTAGCAACTAGTGACAAGCAAGGTTTAAAATACTGTAGGCTAGGGAGATGGATGGTTGGGCGTTGCATGGATGAGATCGTTTCTAACTTGGGGCATGGCACACGGAAAAGTAATGATCATCTAGGCAAATATCAAACAGTAGGCATGTATCCCGTAGGTAGTTGTACGTGCTTGCAATAAGAACTTGCACACCATCTTTTGTCCTACCATCCCGCTACGAACGGGGCCAAAAGGAACTAATGGATATTAAGGTGCTCCTGTCAAAGAGCACCGGAACAAAGCAATGAACTCAATGGATACATGTAATCCTCAAACTACGGACCATCCCCTTTGGTGTCCCAAGCTGTCACTTTTGGGATCGGCGGTTCCGAACCATAACAGGTGCATACAACTCATAGATAGGATCAAGAACACAAATATATTCATGCAAACACATATGGTTCAGATCTGAAATCATGGCACTCGGGCCCTAAGTGTCAAGCATTAAGAATAACAAGTTGTAGCAAAGATGATAAACACCATACTAGATGATAGGCAACATGCCCCCAACAATCTGACGAACTATTACATGATCTAACTCATCCAATCCCTACCATCCCCTTCGCCTACAGCAAGGGAATTACTCACACATGAAGGGGGAAGTCATGGAGGGATGATGGAGTGGTGATGATGATGACGATGGCGAGATCTCCCCTCTCCGGAGGCCAAATCAGCCTCCAGATTAGCCCTCCCGAAGAAGAACAGAGGGTGGCAGCGGCTCCGTGACGAAAAACAGTGAAAGGACTTCCGATCTGGGGTTTTTTGCGTCGGGAGGAAAAATACGGGCTAAAGTAGGGCACCAGGGGGTGTGGGCCCCACCCAGGCGCCCTCCGGCGCGGCCCAGGGGGGGCGCGCCCACAGGGCGCCTGGGCACCCCCTGGGCCCCCTCTGGCCCCACTTCTGGCATTTTTTTTCTTCGGGTGCGTGGATTTTTCGTGGATTTTTCTGAGATGCTTAAAAATCCGTTTTCCTGCACACAAATAAACCATATATGCAGCTCTGCTGAAAACAGCGTCAGTCCGGGTTAGTTTAGTCCAAATCATGCAAGAATGAGGTCAAAACAATACCAAAAGTGTTTGGAAAAGTAGATACGTTTGAGACGTATCAGCCAACTATTTTTACTCTTTCATCCTTTTTCTTTACATGAGTTGTGCAAAGATACCACGCTTGCGATCCTTCCAGAATGCGCTTATGTCTCTAACTCGTGCCTCGACACGTAGGAGATATAGTCGCATCATGGGCATTACATGTTGGTATCAGAGCCTTCTCCGACCTAGGAGCCCCCTTGATTGATCAAACCGCTGACGGTTGAGTCTAGGCACACACACAAAATGTTTTGAATCTTATATATATCGGAGAGTAGGATTTCTTTTTACTCCTCATCCCCTTTGTCGCTCTGGTGAGGACTCCTGACATTGTGTTAACATCTCTATCCTCAAATTTTCACCAATTTTTTTAGGATCATGCGGGTATTGTTTGGATTGTTCCGATATCTTTGTGACGAGAACATTGTTCTTGGTGCCTCCTGTCATTTAGGGGTTGTGGCAGTGTCTCAGGGAGTTGAGCTCCGAGGTGCTGTCGTCACAATTGTATCATTGCAGTTCTAGAATACCAAAGGCATACGACATCGAAAACTCTTTTATGCATGTCTGGTGGTGAGATAACCCCGATGTCACCCAGTACTGGGGGATAGTTCAGGAGTATTGCCACATCTAGTATACCGGATGTGTTTCGAAGGTCTGAGGTAAACGGTTTCCGAAGGTGCCTGGTTATGTGTTGACGGATATACAGCTGGATGTAGGATTTATTAGTTGTGTGATATGCGGTGCTTCCCCTGTATTTCCAACACCAGATTGCATAACCGGAAAGCTTCGGGAATTAATAGGTGGGATTCAAGTAGTTCTTAGGTAATCTTCCAATGGGTGCATGATATGAGGTTGGGGTTCAACATCTAGTGGAGAGGTTATCATGGGCGTTGTTACACTAGGGGGTTGCATCTTAAAGGATCCTTGGATATGCTGATCCGGGGATTGCAATGCCCTTTGTAACAGGTGCTATGGGGCATCAGCACGAACATGTGGGACAAAATCTCTATTATGTATTTGTTCCATCTGTTACCTTGTTGTTTTATTCTATCATTTTGTTCTCCCAAGTGGCTTCTCGACAAGTTGATGTACCATTAAGCTATGGAATTCATTCGTTCATTTTGTTCGGATGTTCATTGTGAAGACTATATGTTGCAAATATCTAGCCATTGAATCAACTTATCTATTATTTGCTTCAATGGCTAACGGTTGTCGTCATCTTCAGGATGGCACCTAAGAAAGCTCCCAGCCAGAACCCAGAGGGTGAAGAAGAGCGTCCACCTTCCCCTCCTCCTCCGTCTGAGGCATGGAGAGCGATTATGCAGGCAACCAATAAAAACACCCAGATGCTCATGCAGATGATGTAGAGTTTCCAAGAAAATCAAGGGAATCTAGGCAATCAAGGGAACCAAGGCCAAGGAAATCTGTTCAATAAACCTCACTTTGCGACTCTGAACCAATTCCTGGCAAATCAACCCAAGTCTTTCAGTTAATGTGTTGATCCGCTGGATGCTAAAGATTGGATCACAGACATAAAGAAGCATTTCGAGTGCAGTAACGTCAGACCTGAGGATTATCTCAAATTTGCCGCTTTCCAACTCAAAGATCAAGCTGTAGATTGGTGGCAACAGTACAAAGACTCCACAGAGGGTCGTGAGATCTCTTGGGCCGACTTTTGTCGCGATTTTCGTTCTCATCACATCCCTACCAGTGTCATTGAAGGCATGCGTGAGCAGTTCCGTAATCTGAAGCAAGGCACCATGTTTGTCTACCAGTACAATGTCAAGTTCTAGAATCTTGCCCGTTATGCGAAGCAATACATCCCCGGTGCCAAGAGCAAAATCTACCAGTTCCGAGGTGGTCTGAAAGATGAACTCCAACTTGCACTCACTCTGTTCAAGCCAGATGAATTTGATCAATTCTACAACATGGCTCTCAAGCAAGAGGCAGCTTAGATCAAATGTGAAGCTTCCAAAAATAGGATAAGAGATGCTATTCACTCCTCTTCCTCTCAGGTGGTCGCTAAGCAGCAGAAGTTCTGGCTCCCGCCTCCTCCAGTGCTCCGTCCTCCGAGTTAGAGCAAGCACTTAGGTGGTCGTGGATTTTCCCACCCACCCAACCCAAGCAACTACTCCAAGTCTCAGTTCCAAGCTCCAAGACCAAGCGGTCCTTATCATCGGTCACTCTCAGAGGTTACATGCAACAAGTGTGGTCAGAAGGGTCACTATGCAAACAAGTGTACTCAAAGGCGCCTTCCACCGCCTCCACCTGTCAGCAATGCTATTTTCAAGCACAATCCCAAGTCAGCAAGAGTGAACCTGATGAATGCAGCTCAAGCAGCGGATTTTTCTGAAGTGATAATGCGTACACTTCCGGTCAACTATTTTCCTACAAAAGTACTATTTGACTCAGGTGCATCACATTCTTTTATATCAAGACCTTTTGCATTGTCACATGATATGCATTTCCAAGCTTTTCCGAGACCAATGTTCGTGCTTTCTCCGGGTTTGCTAATGAACTCCAACAATTTCGTTCCGGATATATCTATTCATATGGGTGATTGCAGTTTTCTGGTTTCCCCGGTTGTTCTTGGTAACTCGGACATTGATCTTATTCTTGGGATGGATTGGCTCTCTAAGCATGATGCACTTATTGATTGTGCAAACAAGGAGGTCAATCTAACCCATCCTTCCGAAGACGTGATTATTTTCATAGCCCGAGATAACACAATCAAGCTATTCTCTCTGAATGACAAGGGCGAGATTAATGTCGTATCCCAGATTCTGGTGGTTTGTGAATATGAGGATGTTTTTCCTGAAGAGCTTCCACGCATGCCTCCCAACAGTTCCGTTGAATTTGTCATTGAACTTGAACCTGGTACGGAGCCAGCCTGTCGGCGTCCGTACAAGCTTTCTCCTAAAGAGTTGAAGGAGTTGAAGAAGCAACTCGACAAGCAAGAACGAATGGTTCTGATCAGACCAAGTACTTCTTCTTGGGGCTGCTGTGTTCTTTTTGTCAAGAAGAAGGATGGTACAGAATGATTTTGCATTGATTACCGGCCATTGAACAAGAAGACAATTAAGAATAAGTACCCTCTCCCCAATATCAATGAATTGTTCGAGCAGCTCAAAGGAGCCAAGGTTTTCTCGAAGCCTGATCTCCGGATGGGCTACCATCAGATTCGTATCCATGAAGAGGATATTCCCAAGACCGCATTCAGGACGAGTTATGGCTCCTACAAGTACACAGTCATGTCCTTCGGGCTTGCAAATGCTCCACCCACTTTCTCTCGGATGATGCGCTTCATATTCAACCCAAACACCAATGAGTTCGTCCTCGTGTACCTCGATGATATCTTCATATTCTCCAAGAATAAAGAAGACCACGCCAAGCACCTCCGTTTGGTTCTTGACAGGCTTCGTGAGCACCGCTTTTATGCGAAATTCTCCAAGTGTGAGTCCTGGCTTGATCAAGTCCTCTATCGTGGCCATATTATCTCTGCCGAGGGCATTTTTGTTAACCCCGAGAAGGTTGAAGCTATTGTGAAGTGGGAACCTCCTCAGAATGTCAAACAACTCCGAAGTTTCCTCGGTCTCGCAAGCTATTCAAGAAGGTTCGTTGAGAACTTCTCCAAGATTGCCAAGCCTCTGTCCAACCTATTGCAAAAGAATGTCAAGTACTCGTGGACTCCTGATTGTGATGTGGCATTCAATACACTCAAAGAGAAGCTCATTTCTGCTCCGGTACTTACTCCTTCGGATGAGTCCAAGCCTTATGAAGTGTTCTGTGATGCTTCATTGCAAGGTCTCGGCGGTGTTCTCATGCAAGACAAGAAGATCGTTGCATACACTTCGCGTTAGCTTAAACCAAATGAGAAGAATTACCCCACACATGATCTTGAGCTAGCAGTAGTTGTTCATGCCTTGATCACGTGGAGACACCTTCTGTTGGGTAGAAAAGTGGACATCTTCACCGATCACAAGAGCCTGAAGTACATCTTCACCCAGCCAAACCTTAACCTCCGCCAGACTTGTTGGGTTGAAATGATTCAAGAGTACGATCCAAGCATTGAGTATACTCCGGGCAAGGCTAATGTCATTGCAGATGCCTTGAGCAGAAAGGCTTATTGCAACAGCCTCATCCTCAAACCGTTCCAACCTGAACTTTGTGAATCATTCAGGAAGCTCAACCTCCAAGTCGTTCCGCAAGGATTTCTTGCCAACCTTCAAGTCGCTCCTACCTTGGAAGATCAAATCCGTGAGGCCCAAATCAGTGATGCTATGGTGCAGAAGGTGAAACATGGTATTGCCAAGGGTACTCCCAAGTACAAGTGCTATCGCATTGATGACAGAGACACTTTGTTCTTTGAGGACAGAATTGTGGTTCCCAAAGGTGATCTCAGGAAGCTCATAATGAACGAAGCACATGACTCACTCCTCTCGATACATCCAGGAAGCTCCAAGATGTACCATGACTTCAAGCAATCGTTTTGGTGGACTCGCATGAAAAGAGAAATTGCTCAATTCGTCAACGAGTGTGATGTCTGCAGAAGAGTGAAGGTAGAGCATCAACGTCCAGCCAGACTCCTTCAACCTCTACCTATTCCCGAGTGGAAATTCGATCACATTGAGATGGATTTCGTCACCGGTTTTCCCAAGTCTAAGCGAGGAAATGACGCCATCCTTATGGTGATTGATAAGCTCACAAAACTGTCTCATTTTCTTCCAGTCAAGGAATCCATCAACGTATCACAACTGGCAGAGTTGTATACCTCCAAAATTGTCTCTTTGCATGGTATGCCTCAAGTAATCTCCTCAGATCGTGGAAGCTTGTTCACTTCCAAATTCCGGGATTCCTTCCAGTCAGCTATGGGTACCAAGATTCGCTTCAGCACAGCTTTTCGCCCTCAGACTAGTTGCCAAGTCGAAAGAGTGAACCAAATTGTTGAAGATATGCTCAGGGCATGTGTAATCTCCTTCGGTATGAAATGGGAAGACGGCCTTCCATTTCCCGAATTCTCCTACAACAACAGCTTCCAAGCAAGTGCAAGCAAAGCATCGTTTGAAATTCTCTATGGCAGAAAGTGTCGTACCCCTCTCAATTGGTCCGAGACTAGTGAACGTCAACTCCTTGGCAATGATTTGATCTCAAAGGCCGAAGAAATGTGCAAAGTCATACGTGAGAATCTCAAGGTCGCGCAATCGTGCTAAAAGAGCTACTATGATGGCAAACACCAAGATTTGGCTTTGACATTGGAGATCATGTCTATCTCCGTGTTTCTGCTATGAAGGGCACACAGAGGTTTGGTATCAAGGGAAAGCTTGCTCCAAGATACGTGGGTCCTTTCAAGAGAATTGGCAAGAGAGGCAATCTAGCCTACCAAATCGAGCTTCCCTCCAACTTTGCAAATGTGCACGATGTGTTTCAAGTGTCACAACTCCGCAAGTGCTTCAAGACGCCTGAACACACCATTCCTTTCGGAGAGATTGATCTTCAGCAAGACTTGTCTTATCGTGAGCAACCCATTGCTATCCTTGAAGAAACTGAGCGCAAGACCCGCAACAAGTCCATAAAATTCTTGAAAGTGAAGTGGTCACACCATACCGACCGAGAAGCTACATGGAACGAGAAGCTAATCTCCATTCCGAGTATCCCGCTTTCTTTCAGTCCTAGATCTCGGGGCGAGATCTTTTCGTAGTGGAGGAGAGTTTGTAACGCCCTGGATGTAAAACTTCCTTATATGGCAATATATTCATCGTTGACTTAATCAATTCCATTCTGGGCTCTTCCTTCATTTCGTGTTTCTTCGTTTTTGCCTTGTGCGTGTGTTGCATGTCACCATGTCATTTTCATTATGTGAATTGCATTGGCATAGTCTCATTTGCATCCGTGTGTAGTTTCATCGTCTCCGTCCTCTTTGTTGTCCGTTTCGGTTTTCAACTCTCTCACACGGCACCCGTCGCACCTCTCAAGCCTTTGTTTCGTGAGTGGGTTTAAAACATCCTCGGAATGGGCAGAGAGTTGTCGAGTGGTCTTCGTATACCACTGATAGACCGCCTGTCAAGTTTCGTCTTGTTTGGAGGCCGTTTGATACTCCAACGGTTAACCACGTGGACCGAAAACCCCTTTCTATATTAGCCCAACACCCCTCCACAACAGCCCACAAGCCCATCCTAACCACCACAATGCTCTCGGTCATTGGATTGTGATTGTGTGAGTGAAAACCGCACCTCATTTGGACTCTCCTAGCTCCCTCTACCTATAAATTTGCCCATCTCCCCCGAATCACGGATGAAACCCTAGAAATTCGCTCCTCGCGCAGCCGGATGCGTCCGACCCGCGCCGGACACGTCCGCCGCCGCCCACCTCGTCCAATCGGCGCCCGCCACGTGTTGCTCCGCCGCCGACCGCTTCCTCCCGCCGCCGGGGCTCGCGGGGCGCGAGGCCGGCCCGCGCGAGCCCGTGTGTCGTCCCTCTCGCTTCGGCCGCTTCCGCCCGGCCGATCCCCGAGCGCTGCCGCTCCGGCGTGAGCGCCGCCGCCGACCGGCCCCGAGCGCCGCCGGCTGCCCTGGCCGGCCCGACTACCGCCGCCTCGCCTCAATGTTGCCCCGCCGTCTCGACCGCTGGCCGTCGCCACCAAGCTCCGCCGCCGACCCCGCATGCCTCCGCCTTGCCGCCGGTACCGACCCCCGCCGCCGCCGGTGCTCCCTTCAACCGCCGGTACCACCAACTCCGGCAAGTCGCCGCCCACTCCGGCCAGATCTGGATCCACCAGGAGGATGGATCAGATCCACCAGTCCCGGGAACCAAACGCCGCCTCGTCCGCCCAGATCTCCTCGTCCCACTCCGTCCCGTCCCGTTGACTTTTCGGAGGGTAAAAATCCACTGAGTCCCGGATCTATGATAATTTGTTGCCCTCTTTGACATGTCATAACTTGGTGCTCGGTGTTCCGTTTTGCGCATTTGATATATCAAAATGTTCGTCTCGAAGTGTTCTACATGTTAGCATCAGTTTTATGCATGTTATGGTTCATCTAGATGTGTTAATCTTTGTCGCAAGACTGCTTCGTGATGTTACTGTTTCAGCACTAGTTGTCTGTTAACAATATGTTGGCATGTTCGTGAGGTCGTAACTTTGTGCATGTTGGTCCAAATGGAGTGTATGATATGTCAAAATGGTCGTCTTGTGATGCTCTTCATGATGGATGCATTTGCATACATGTTAGGTTGCATTATGCCATGTTAAACCCAGTTGCAAAAGTGCATGTTGTTGTTAAGTGTTGAAACTTGTTATAAGATGTTGATTTGTCTTTTTCATATCTTTATGTATGATTTTTGTTTGAGATACATTTCAACATGTTTTAGAAGCACAATCATGTCATCCTTGTTTTGGTGTAAGTAGATTTTCATAATATGTCTTGTTGTGAGTGCAACATGCTTGCAAAGTGACCTACTCGCTGTTGTTGATTTCTATGACTTGTTGAAAACTGCTAAGTCTGAAACTGTTATATCCTGATGCCATGTTTGCTTGATGCCCCACTCATATCCATGCACACTTGGAGATGTACAATGACCATGTCTTGATGTCCATGTTATGCTCTATCCATCCTTGTCCTTGTTTGCAATTATGGCTTGCTGTAGCTTGTTGTTTTCATGCTCTCAAATTGCTATAAAATGTTGCTTTCAGCCTGTTATCAGTAAGTTCAGTTTTGCCATGTGAGTAGCTAGTGTTCTATGCATCCAATGACCATGTTCTTGCCATGAGTAGCTGCACAAACATGTCTTCTTGCTGTTGGTTATATGCACATGCCATGCTATGCTTTGAGATGAGTTGCACAAGCTTGCAAACATGCCTATTTGTCGTTGTTGCTGCCATGCCTTGTAATTTTCATTGTCTGAGAAATTTGTTAACTTATTAAATCTTGCCATGCTTGTTTAATTGTGTTCCTGTAAGTTTTTAGGTGTGCTCTGAGTTCATACATGTTGAGAATAATGTCTATCTCACATCCATGCCTTTTGTCATCATGTTTGGGTGTTGTAGCATAATTATACCTTGCTCCAAAGATGCCATGTTGCTGTTAACTTCAGTTTTGCATTGCATCTTGTTTTGCTTGTCATTTGCAAACCGCGCATCCAATTCAAATGATCTTTATATCGTTTTTGACCGAAATCTTCCACTCTATCCAGTTCCTTGCTTGGTTTCCCAAGATGAAGCAATTTCCTTCATCTTCTCGTTTAGGCTCGAGAGCATCCTCATGCGTACGCACACCATGACTTGCATCCCATGACATGTCTTGCATCATGTTGTTTGTGCATTTGCACCGTGATTGATCTTGTGCCGTTGTTGTGCTCTTGTGTTGGGTAGAGCCGGGAGCCGATACCGAGTTCGAGGATCTTGTCGAGACTGAGTTTGAGGAGCTGTCTTATCATCCCACCGAGGACTTACCGGGCAAGATGACTGTTCCCCGATATCACCTCTACCTTTGCCTTGATAGTTGTCTCGCTCTATAGTTATGCCTCGATGCATATTCTTGTCTTGTCAGCGTCCTATGTTGCCATGAAACACTCTAACCGCCTTCCTAGCAAACCGTTGATTGGCTAAGTATGCTTTTGCTCAGCCCCTCTTATAGCGTTATTAGTTGTAGGTGAAGTTTGAAGATTGCTCCATGTTTGTACTTGTTTTATTGGGATAACAGAAATATATCTTAATTAAATTAATGCACATATACATTGGTAACGGGTGGAAGGCTTGACCTTCTGCTTGGTGTTTTGTTCCACTCATGCCACCTTAGGACCCGATAAACCGGTGTTATGTTCTTTGATTTTGCGTTCCTAACACAGTTGGGGTTTATGGCCCCCCCTTGATAATTCGCACTGCTTAAAGCTTTTCCAGCGAGACCCAACCTTGGTACTACTTTTGCATAACAACTAAAACTTGCATAGGGAGTTATAAACCCGAGTTCTTAATCAACCCCCGGACCAGTGCTCCTCATGAGTGTTGGTCAAACCCAGAGTCGTGTGCGGTACCCCCCCTTGGCAACTTGGGTCTTTGGTCATTGTATGTTGTGCTCATCCGACCGTGGCCTGAGACGAGATACGGGCGGCTCTTATTAGGGTGTCGGCACGCTGGGAGGTCTTGCTGGATTAGTTTTACCTTTGTCGAAATATCTTGAGCACGGGATTCTGAGAATACTCGGGTCTTCCCAATATGGAGTTGCGACTTCGCAGATCATGAGCTTGTGATGGGATAAGTTGGGACACCCCTAAATGGTTATGAACTTTCGAAAGTCGTGCCCACGGTTATGTGGCGGATGGGAATTTGTTAATATCCGGTTGTAGATAACTTGACACCATATCCTTAAGAATAGACTACTTGTGTGAGTACCGTGATGGTCTCATTTCGAAGGGATTTCGGAAAGTGAACACGGTGGGGCTATGCATGAACGTGAGTAGCTAGGATCACTTATTGATCATCTTTGGCGACCGTTGGCACATATCCTCATCTCACTCTGAATTCGTAAGCTAGTTGCTTAGTGCTTGCTGCAACCACTTTATAACCTCTCCACACCTAAAGGCTTGTTAGTTTTGATACCCGAGAATGAGATTGGTGAGTCCTTGTGACTCACAGATTACAACACACACCAGATGTAGGTACAACTGAGTACGATGCAGGAGATGGATCAGAACTTCACTGGGAGTTCGATGAAGAGCGTGGTCATTTTTATGTATCGTATCCCGACGATCAGTAGTGGTTCCTACTAGGGGTGATCAGGACTTGTGGTTGTGGTATCTTTTCTCATTTGGATTTCGTCCATAGTCGGACCATGTGTTATTTCGATGAATATATGCTATTGTATTAATTGTGTGATGTGGCGAGTGTAAGCCAACTCTTTTTACTCTATCATCCATGTTCTTTACATGAATTGTGCAAAGATACCATGCTTCTGATCATTCCAGAATGCGCTCGTGTCTCTAACTTGTGCCTCGACACGTAGGAGATATAGTCGCATCCTGGGCATTACACCTGCGTCGACCGCGGGGGGAAGTGGTGTCGGAGCCTTTGAGGTGGATGGACGCGCCGAAGAAGCAGGTTTCTTCCTGGGCGCCATGGTCGACGACGACGTCAAAGATGAGGACGACAATGAAGATGGCGCACTACACAAGCCTTCAGGTCCGCGCAAGTGAGCCTCCTACCTGGCGCGCCAAAGTTGTCGGGGTAAACCATGGCCACATATGGGACCAGGAGGTGCCTTGCTGGTTCGGCGGGGGGACATCGCGTTGCACAAAGAGCAGACGAGCGTGGGATAGCATGATAGAGATCACGTGGGCATTTTTACCCAGGTTCGGGCTGCCATTGTGGCGTAAGACCCTACTCCTGCTTTGGTGGATTAATGGTGGAAAATGAGGTGGTGAGGCGCAGTACACTTGCCCGGCAAGGGTTGCCTCAGGGCAACAGCGACTACGCATGTATGGGTGTGTGAGTTTTCCAATCTTCTAACCCCGTCTACTGTTGCCGTGGGCCTCCTTTTATAGATTAAGGGGTCACCAGAGTGGAAAAGTAGTCATTATGCACTGATATGATAGCAACAATGCTATCATACCTAACTCTGCGGGCTGACAGGGCGCATTAAATACACCGCTTTGTGTCACGTCACTGGTTGCCCGGCAAGGCTTGCTGGGATATCTTGCCAGCTCCGTGCCTGCTTGCTTGACACGTTGCAGGGCAGGTGTCATCTGCAGGTTTTTCCTGCAGGGGGAGGCTGCCATGTGGCTAATGGCTACCACTTAGTCACTTTGCGGCTTGACACCGCACTAATTGACAGCGTGAGTCGTGGAGGAGCGGTTGGTGAGGTGGTTTAGCCTCTGTGAGTCCCGACAGGCTCTGCCGGGACGCTGTGGTTATCTTCTTCTAGGGGTGGCCTCGCCTCGTGCCGGGCTCGCCTGCCCGGCAAGGGAGGCCTTTTTCTTGGTGATATCTTGCTTCTCTGGCTTGGCCTTGGTCTCTCTGATCTGCTTGCTGGTTCCTCGAACCTCTTGGTTTCTTGTACTCAGACTTGGGTTGGTGCCTCAATCTTGCTCCCGTGCATGTGCATAGTCAGGGCAACAGACCCATGGTTTGTTGTACCAACACCGTGATATCCTTGCAAACTCCCTTATGCAGACAAAAAACTGACATAATGTCAGGACCCCGATCCTAAGTCACACAGGTCTAGCCTGTAACACATCATATCACTTTGCGGCCTCACGCACGGTATCCCCACGGGTGCCACCTTACCTGGCCTGGGACCGTTTGCACATTTTGGCACACGTATATGATAGTGTCGCTAGCATCCATATGACAGAGAACCCGGGCCGACATGACTAGTTATAAACCAAAAGTGGCACTAAATTACAGAGACAGGCATACATGACCCAGCAATGAATGTGTCGGTCATCAACGTATGAACCCAAGTAGTAGCAAGCTACAAGTACTTAAAGGAACATCGCGTGACATTTCCCCTAAGGGACAGACACAGGAACAAAGAAGGACACATGCCGGCCAGCCTAAGTGTTCCGGAGCAGTAGCAAGCTACCAAGGCTCAGTGGAAGCACTAGGAGACATTTCCTTGTAAGGTAGGCTACCAAAGGTAAACAACTAGGTGTCGGATCCCACACATAGCAATACACATTACACGTACGCATAACATGCAAGTATGTGTTGTACAACAAGGCATCACAACATAACTCAACAACTCATATAGATAAAGGCCCAGAAGAGCCATCATAGCATTTATTACAATCAGAGGTCACATGACCCAACATACAGAGCATACAGGCAACGGAAGCATAACATGTCTGAGTACAGACAACTACAAATGAAAAAGGCTGAGGAGCCTGACTATCTACAAGACCCTCCCAAGGGTACAAGATCATAGCTGAGGTAACAAGCTAAACGTCGAAGTCCACGCGGAATCACTAGCGAGACTGAGGTCTCTCTGCAAAAACATAAATTAAGCAAACGTGAGTACAAAGGTACTCAACAAGACTTACATCAGAACTAGCTACATATGCATCAGTATCAACAAAGGGGGTGGTGGAGTTTGACTGCAGCAAGCCAGCTTGACTCGGTGGCTATCCTAAACTACGACTGCAAGTAACTCTTTTGAGGTGGCGCACACGAGTCCACATATTCACCAATCAATACACCACTATGGATCCGCTCCCGTCTCCCAACGAGAAGGCCATCCATAGCACTCACGCTTATCTTGCGTGTTTTAGAGTATCCACTTTCACTTGTCTATGAACTGTTATAGGCAACCCAGAAGTCCATTTCCGCGGACACGGCTATTCGAATAGATTATATATATAACCCTGCAGGGGTGTACTTCTTCACACACACTCTCACCACTTATCGCCGTTTACACGACATGTACTCGGCAACCTTCAAGAGGAGGCCCAGCGAGGGTGTCGGCCACGACCTGACTAACCACACAAGTCTCTCGTCCAGGTTTATCGCCTATTTGGGTTCCATCCGTGGGGAGATCCGGCCGGGGTGTCGCTCACGGCCCCAAACGATGTGTACAGGGTTCCCGCATCACCAAACGGGCAATCGGTACACCGTGCCACGTACCTGCCGCGTCACAGCCCACCCCAAGGGTCAGCGCTGCGCACGACCTCCAGTAAACTACAAACACCAGAAACTAGTTGCAACTCCTGGACAGAGAACAAGGGCAGTTAATAAGTCGAGAGGGTCCATTGGTTTTGGGCCCAATGCATGGTAGTAACTGGTCATGGATCAACCAACACAGAACTCAGTTCCTGAGGACGGCTGCAATGAGACAACCCACCATGTACTCCTACGTGGCCTCTCATCGCTACCTTTACCAAATCGTGTTCACACACTTAGCTCACACACATTAGGACATGTTCATCACCATTCCAATTCATCCCCAATGAATCAGACCTGACACAACTCTAAGCAATAGCAGGCATAACCAGAAAGCATGAAAGAGTAGGCACAACATGGCTCAAACAACTCCTACTCATACTAGTGGGTTTCAACTATTTACTGTGGCAATGACAGGTCATGCAGTGGAAAGGGGTTCAACTACCGCAGCAGGTAACAGTTGAAGCGTTGTTGTCCTAATGCATTAAAAGAGAGCAAGAGCGAGAGAGTGGGATTGTGTCGGAATGCTCAATAGGGTTTTGCTTGCCTGGCACTTCTGAAGATAACATTGGGTCGTCATCGGTGTCATCGATCACATCATCGGAACACGTCTACTGAAAGGGGACTAGCACCGGCAATAGAGAAAGAAACACAATCAATGCAATGCACAATATGATGCATGATCATGACATGGCATTATGTTGTGATTTGAGCTAATGCAACTAGCAACAGGTTAAATGAAGTTGGTTTGAATCCAAGATTCAAATTCAAACTCCATATGTGATTATTTAAATGACATTTAATTGATTTGACCTGATCAGCAGGTTTAACTTGTTCAAATGTGCATGAAAATGACATAACCAGATTCCTTGGATTTTTCTCATCATTTTTCATATATAAATTATTTTCATCTGAGCTACAGTTGATTTTATATGATTTTTAGAAGTTTTGAAAATTTTCTGAAATAAATAAATCATTTTTGATTTATTTAAAATTCTATAAAACACTTATTGCGTCAGCATGATGTCACTATGATGTCAGCAGTCAACAGAGGCTGGTCCAGGTCCAACCTGACCTGTGGGTCCCACAGGTCAGTGGCACAACTACTAAACTAACTTAATTAGCACTAACCCAGTTTAGTTAGCCGGGCGGGGCCCACATGTCAGTGAGTCAAAGGCTAACTAATTGCAAATTAGCACTAATCTAAATTTAGAGGGCACTGGGCCCACCTGTTAGTGTCTACTTAAACTAATGCTAGTCAAGGGCTGGCCCACAAGTCAGTGAGTGAGAGGGGTCAAACCTCGTCGGTCAAGGCGGTCAACTCGCCGGCGTTTAGCCGCCGGCGAGGCTAGACGCGGCGGAGCGCGTCGGGTTTCACCTACAGGGGCTCTTTTGGCGCGTAGGGAGCAGCTACGGGAAGAGGGCGGAGTGGCGCATCCAACGCTGGCGATGGCGGAGTCTGGGGTGGCCGGAGTTATCGCCGGCGACGATCTAGGCGGTCGCCGGAGTTCGGGCGAGGTCGAAGCCTTCGCTATGAGGCATGGCGAGGTGCGTGGGGAGGTGCTACGGGCTTCTGCGAGAGCGGTGAAGACAATGGCGTGCTCGGAATCAAACCAACGTGGTTGTGGCCACGACGGCGACGTGCGGTGGCGGCGGCGGGTGCGACTGAGCTCGGCGTGGTTGCTGTGGTGCACAAGAAGGCAAACAGAGAGGGGGGAAGGGGCGGCAGCTCACAGAGATGCCGATGAGGAGGTCATCGAGCCCGGGGAGGTCCTGGTGGTGTCGAATCGACGGCAAGGCCGTCGACGGCCGGAGGTTGAAGACGAGCGTGGAGACGGCGAAGCAGAGCCTCCCGGTGTCTCAAAGCTCTATGGAGAGGACGAGGGGAACGCGGCGGTGCCTCTGAGCATGGTGACGCGGCGTGTGGTGGCCGATGGCCGCGGTGGCAGCGAGCGCGGCGGCAATGGCGGTCGGTGGTTGAGAGAGAGAGAGAGCACCAGAGGGGAGGAGAAGTGCCGAAGAGAGTGGAAGAGAGGTCGGGGCTGCGTGGCAATCTTAGGGCGACGAGGAGGCAGGCAGAGAGGTAGGAGGTGGCCACGGCGTGTGCCGGCGCGCGGCGGCCACACGCCTCGCGTCCTTCTGGCGCGAGGTAGGCGATGACTGGCACTGTGGGCCAGTTGGGCTGTACAGTGTTGGGCCGACTCTGGTGCAGGTATGCAGCCCAGGTGAGCTCTTCTCTCTCTCTCTCTCTCTCTTTTAATTCTTTCTGTTTTCTATTATTTCTGCAGGTTTGTGGCTTTTCTAAAAATACTTAGGCACTTTCAAAAATCACCAAACTGCTCATGCCCACTGTTTAGCATATAACCAACATGGAACATTTCAATTTAGGATTATTTGGACATTTAGAATAATTAGTAGCATTTAAATGCCCAAATGCAAATACTTTAAGATTTAATTCCAAAATCCAGAATGGTCCTAGAAATATGTGCAACATTTTTGGCAAAGGTTTTTATTCAATTCAAAAATGATGAACTTTTCCAGAGGGCATTTTGGGTTCATTGAAAAAGATTTTAATTTGACCCTAGTTGAATTCATTGGTGCTAGGGTTTGATCATCCCCATTTCTAGTTTCTGAGAAATTTAAACATGATGCACACTAAGACCAAGCAAGGCAGCAAGGGCTGGTCTAGGGCTGTGACAACTCACCCCCACTAAACAAGAATCTCGTCCCGAGATTCGAGCGTAGGGTAAAAAAAATCAGAGAGGACACTATCTAATACAATCTTCTCGATCCAGTTTTCCTCCTCGAAATTGTTGATTCATTGCATCATGTAGATCTTGGCATCTTTGATTTCAAAGCTTCATCCAACACGACAACAAATGAACGTGAATTGTACAAGATTTGATCTTCTCGAAGATCGAGTAATTCAAGATCATCTCATGGATTGAGATGTCGAAACATCTCTTGAGCTGAGACACGGAGTACACCTCCAGAGGGATGTAGTGAAATAAATGATGAAGGTTCACCTAATGGCAATAATTCCACACCTAAGAAGAGGGTGATCGATGTCACCAGGCGGGGTACCTTAGAGAAGGTGACTCGTAGAGTTACTCCCTTAAGTGGCAAAAAGAATTACTTTTGATATAGAGATCATTGAAATTCCCTTTACCAGCCTAAGGCAAACACAATCGATCGTTTGACGGAGTTCGAGATAATGACATTCTCGGGCCAGAATGGATGATGTGGACTACCTTGTAAAATACAATGCCAAGGTTGATTTTGCTTATCACCGGAAATGGATGGGATCCATGGTAAAATGGCACATTGGCGGTGCAAGTTGGGAACAAAATGCAAATGCTGGGAATGATTCTGGTAACTGGGAAGAATCCCAACAGTAGAGAGTAAATCTACTCTTAAGGGGTTATAGCATAACCAAGAACACTGGGAGCAATCCCGGTTAGTATCGAGGATAACACCTAGTGCTTGTGCGTGCTCTCAAGAACTTGAGCATTCCCATATTCATCAAGGTTTTACCAATATCCGTGTCAAGGATCCTGGCAACATCACATACTACCATGATGAATAATGATGGATGATGCAGATGCAAAGGAAGATAACACCTTCTCGGATTTCACCTTGGCGAGGCCAAGGGGACGAAATCTGGATGATCAACCGAGAGACATTTAGCACTCCGCTTCTAATGTTCTCCTTGATGTGTTAGCGTAAACCATTCATAGATATGTTTGGTATCTTGAACATCAAGTAAAGGTCGGACTTCGGAAGCACAAGAATCCATAAGGAACAACTAGGGAGTAAATCCTACGAAATCCTTATGGGGAGGTGGCCAACTTCTTCAATCAAGATTCTACAACAATAGGTCTTCCGGCTGGGTGTGTTGGCCACGACATCCACTTTACCGGTTATCGAGAGACCAAATTATAGTTCTTGGGAAATGCTCCAACCATCATATCTTCCTGAGATTCAGTTCTGGTTGGTGTCAGAATATTCCAGACGTCATGTCTGGAAACGAAAGTTTGCAACACAAATCGACGAGACGGCGTTGCGAGATTCTCAGGAATGAACTACGATAGCAGCTCCAAAACATGAGCGGGTTCTGCTACAAAACCCGTGAACACGTTGTCTAAGACAAACATGACCACGTAGTAGTCTTATAATGAAACACTACCAAGTTCGGGTTGGGGAACCATCATCGAGGATATCAAAGTCCTTGCGTAAGTCCGGATCTTAAGAAGGAACTTCTTCTCCTTGAACAAATCAATTAGTGGCTTGGTGTGCTAGGGATACATATGGAATGAAGATGATCAGTCTATCAGACCATGGGATACTTCGCACGTATGCATGACTGAATTGGGATGATTCCAGAGGAGGTAAAAACATGCTTTCTCGAATTCACGGCGGCAACTTGCATCAAATGCACATGAATTAGAGGAAGTCACTTCTTTCTTCCGCACATATGCTTCACGAACGGGTCATGAAGATAATGCTTATAAAAGTTTCCAATACTAGTTGGATGTTCAACATAGATCATGGAGAAGATAACAATGTTGCTGATGGGCTCAACAACAATTCATCCAGGTTTCCATATAGATGGAATTCCATGACAATGTGAACAAAGTGATAGCATTGGTCAGACCCAAAAGATATAATGGTGTATGCTCAAGGGAACGACCATGAGTAAGACAACATTACGAATATCGTTGGTTCTGATTTGACTTGACGATAACCCATACTCAAATCAAAGTTTGGACAAGACAATAGATCCACAAATGATCACGGGGATCAATTGGAGAAGATATCATCTATCTTCAATACACACACAAGATATCCCTTTGGAGTGAGCTATGTGGGTTAAGCTTTTATCTTCCAACTCTCCAAGTTGTTGTTTAGCTTAGCCAACTAGTTCAGGGTATCCAACACCGATTCTTAGAGAAAGGGTGGTTTAGAGAGAAACCAGCTTGATCACGAACTCAACATAGCGGTCAGGTGACAACCTGGTAATACTTTCGAGAAGATATTCAGAAAATCACGAACCACCGACATGTTATTAAGCTCGAGAACAATCTTGCTTTTCAGGACAAGACGATATGATCAAAAGGATGAGGGATTTATGCAATCCTAACTCATTGATCGATAAGTGCACCAGGAAAGATGGACTAGTAGCACAATCAATCTTAGAATGGTGATTCAGTAATCAACACGCTAAGAATGAAATTGTCGTCCATTTACTACCAAGCAACGAAATTGCTAGGAGTATTGATTTCACACATCACGATTCACTTGTCAGTATTCCGGTTACAACAACACGGAGACCGAGGAATGAACGGTGATGGTGAGAAGTATCACTGTATCAAGAGTTCATAGGAGGTTGTGCAATTCTCATGACATTCTTGACATAAGGATGGTAATACTCAAGGATAGAACAGTTAAGAAGCTGGATTAGCATTCTTTATCTACGAAGTACAACTTCTTTGACCCAATCCTGGATATGGATAAGGTACTGGAGTTTGTTTCTCCTAGTCATTCTGGAATAGAATGGCTTGACGGACCACAAGAGTAAAAGGCATCGATGAACACAAGTGCACGACTACTCCTGACTATCAATTGATAGACGAGGATCTGAATATAACTAAAGGGGGACAACTCGGGGAACATATGATTGTCTGAGTTGTAGATGCATAGGTTAGTATGTCGAACGAGTTCCACATATTTCTTCCGGATAACCCATGCAGAAAGATAGAATTGGCAGAGTCACAATATGAATGGAGTACTACTCAAGAGCACTCTGGTTGTGATCTTTTGGTTCAGAAGAACTTCTGCCATGATGGTTCATGGTATTGGAAGAACGATATACCACGGACCTCGAGGACTATCACAAGGTTACTAATAACCTAAAGGGACGAGAAAATACTACCAACATGAAGTAGGTAGAAAGAATCTTGGGTTCAAGAACCCAGAAGTAGAATGCCTACTAACTAAATGGCATCACGGGATGCTTACGAGAATAATGGCCAGAATCATCACACTGGGAATATGAAGCATTGCTAGATTACTGGGTGATCTTCTAAGACACCTAGGGTCATAATAATAAGTCCAACATATATGTCGAGGTAGCAGAGTACCTCAACACACTGACTAGTGTGCTTAGTCTGGCCCAAAGGTACATCGGAACATGAAAGAAAGGTTTGCAAATGCATCAGATTATTTAGAAACCTGGAATGACTCGGACAGCATAACGGTTGTAAATGCTCGAAAATATATTTGAGATCCGTGCACAAGATAGTATAACCACTGAACATCATAATGTCAAGGTTCTGAGATCAACAATTGAACACACAGAAGTAGAATAAACTGAACTGAGAGTTGAATCCACAATTAACGTGATCCTGATAGACATAAGAGAAAGCCTAGTTCTTAATCCCCGTAGAAAAGGAGAAGATGACTCGGATCAGAAAGTCATGGGGTAAAGGAGTAAAAAGAGCCTTACGTTCCCTTCCACAATCAATTCCCTTACATAACTAAAGAATTTCTAGACACAACTTCGACCAGTTTGGCTTGCTAATCCTACAAGCAGTCAGGCTCTGATACCAAAGCTGTCAGGACCCCGATCCTAAGTCACATAGGTCTAGCCTGTAACACATCATATCGCTTTGCGGCCTCACGCACGGTATCCCCATGGGTGCCACCTTACCTGGCCCGGGACCGTTTGCGCATTTTGGCACACATATATGATAGTGTCGCTAGCATCCATATGACAGAGAACCCGGGCCGACATGACTAGTTATAAACCAAAAGTGGCACTAAATTACAGAGACGGGCATACATGACCCAGCAACGAACGTGTCGGTCATCAACGTATGAACCCAAGTCGTAGCAAGCTACAAGGACTTAAAGGAACATCGCGTGACATTTCCCCTAAGGGACAGACACAGGAACGAAGAAGGACACATGCCGGCCAGCCTAAGTGTTCCGGAGCAGTAGCAAGCTACCAAGGCTCAGTGGAAGCACTAGGAGACATTTCCCTGTAAGGTAGGCTACCAAAGGTAAACAACTAGGTGTCGAATCCCACACATAGCAATACACATTACACGTACGCATAACATGCAAGTATGTGCTGTACAACAAGGCATCACAACATAACTCAACAACTCATATAGATAAAGGCCCAGAAGAGCCATCATAGCATTTAACATCAGAGGTCACATGACCCAACATACAGAGCATACAGGCAACGGAAGCATAACATGTCTGAGTACAGACAACTACAAATGAAAAAGGCTGAGGAGCCTGACTATCTACAAGACCCTCCCAAGGGTACAAGATCGTAGCTGAGGTAACAAGCTAAACGTCGAAGTCCACGCGGAACCACTAGCGAGACTGAGGTCTCTCTGCAAAAACATAAATTAAGCAAACGTGAGTACAAAGGTACTCAGCAAGACTTACATCAGAACTAGCTACATATGCATCAATATCAACAAAGGGGGTGGTGGAGTTTGACTGCAGAAAGCCAGCTTGACTCGGTGGCTATCCTAAACTACCACTGCAAGTAACTCTTTTGAGGTGGCGCACATGAGTCCACATATTCACCAATCAATACACCACTATGGATCCGCTCCCGTCTCCCAACGAGAAGGCCAACCATAGCACTCACGCTTATCTTGCATGTTTTAGAGTATCCACTTTCACTTGTCTATGAACTGTTATAGGCAACCCAGAAGTCCATTTCCGCGGACACGGCTATTCGAATAGATTATATATATAACCCTGCAGGGGTGTACTTCTTCACACATGCTCTCACCACTTATCGCCATTTACACGACATGTACTCGGCAACCTTCAAGCGGAGGCCCAGTGAGGGTGTCGGCCACGACCTGACTAACCACACAAGTCTCTCGTCCAGGTTTATCGCCTATTTGGGTTCCATCCGTGGGGAGATCCGGCCGGGGTGTCGCTCACGGCCCCAAATGATGTGTACAGGGTTCCCGCATCACCAAACGGGCAATCGGTACACCGTGCCACGTACCTTCCGCGTCACAGCCCACCCCGAGGGTCAGCGCTGTGAACGACCTCCAGTAAACTACAAACACCAGAAACTTGTTGCAACTCCTGGACAGAGAACAAGGACAGTTAATAAGTCGATAGGGTCCATTGGTTTCGGGCCCAATGCATGGTAGTAACTGGTCATGGATCAACCAACACAGAACTCAGTTCCTGAGGACGGCTGCAATGAGACAACCCACCATGTACTCCTACATGGCCTCTCATCGCTACCTTTACCAAATCGTGTTCACACACTTAGCTCACACACATTAGGACATGTTCATCACCATTCCAATTCATCCCCGATGAATCAGACCTGACACAACTCTAAGCAATAGCAGGCATAACCAGAAAGCTTGAAAGAGTAGGCACAACATGGCTCAAACAACTCCTACTCATACTAGTGGGTTTCAACTATTTACTGTGGCAATGACAGGTCATGTAGTGGAAAGGGGTTCAACTACCGCAGCAGGTAACAATTGAAGCGTTGTTGTCCTAATGCATTAAAAGAGAGCAAGAGCGAGAGAGTGGGATTGTGTCGGAATGCTCAATGGGGTTTTGCTTGCCTGGCACTTCTGAAGATAACATTGGGTCTTCATCGGTGTCATCGATCACATCGTCGGAACACGTCTACTGAAAGGGGACTAGCACCGGCAACAGAGAAAGAAACACAATCAGTGCAATGCACAATATGATGCATGATCATGACATGGCATTATGTTGTGATTTGAGCTAATGCAACTAGCAACAGGTTAAATGAAGTTGGTTTGAATCCAAGATTCAAATTCAAACTCCATATGTGATTATTTAAATGCCATTTAATTGATTTGACCTGATCAGCAGGTTTAACTTGTTCAAACATGCATGAAAATGCCATAACCAGATTCCTTGGATTTTTCTGATCATTTTTTCATATATAAATTATTTTCATCTGAGCTACGGTTGATTTTATATGATTTTTAGAAGTTTTGAAAATTTTCTGAAATAAATAAATCATTTCTGATTTATTTAAAATTCTAGAAAACACTTATTGCGTCAGCATGACGTCACTATGATGTCAGCAGTCAACAGAGGCTGGTCCAGGTCAAACCTGACCTGTGGGTCCCACAGGTCTGTGGCACAACTACTAAACTAACTTAATTAGCACTAACCCAGTTTAGTTAGCCGGGCGGGGCCCACATGTCAGTGAGTCAAAGGATAACTAATTGCAAATTAGCACTAATCTAAATTTAGAGGGCACTGGGCCCACCTGTCAGTGTCTACTTAAACTAATGACAGAATTTAAAACTTAACTAAAACCTAAACTAATACTAGTCAAGGGCTGGCCCACAAGTCAGTGAGTGAGAGGGGTCAAACCTCGTCGGTCAAGGCGGTCAACTCGCCGGCGTTTAGCCGCCGGCGAGGCTAGACGCGGCGGAGCGCGTCAGGTTTCACCTACAAGGGCTCTTTTGGCGCGCAGGGAGCAGCTACGGGAAGAGGGCGGAGTGGCGCATCCAACGCTGGCGATGGCGGAGGCTGGGGTGGCCGGAGTTATCGCCGGCGACGATCTAGGCGGTTGCCGGAGTTCGGGCGAGGTCGAAGCCGTCGCTATGAGGCATGGCGAGGTGCGTGGGGAGGTGCTACAGCCTTCTGCGAGTGCGGTGAAGACGATGGCGTGCTCGGAATCAAACCAACGTGGCTGTGGCCACGACGGCGACGTGCGGTGGCGGCGGCGGGTGCGGCTGAGCTCGGCGTGGTTGCTGTGGTGCACAAGAAGGCAAACGGAGAGGGGGGAAAGGGGCGGGAGCTCACAGAGATGCCGATGAGGAGGTCATCGAGCCCGGGGAGGTCCTGGTGGTGCCGAATCGACGGCAAGGCCGTCGACGGCCGGAGGTTGAAGATGAGCGCGGAGACGGCGAAGCAGAGCCCCCCGGCGTCTCATAGCTCTATGGAGAGGTCGAGGGGAATGCGGCGGTGCCTCTGAGCATGGTGGCGCGGAGTGTGGTGGCCGATGGCCGCGGTGGCAGCGAGCGCGGCGGCGATGGCGGTCGGTGGTTGCGAGAGAGAGAGCACCAGGGGGGAGGAGAAGTGTCGAAGAGAGTGGAAGAGAGGTCGGGGCTGCGTGGCGATCTCAGGGCGACGAGGAGGCAGGCAGAGAGGTAGGAGGTGGCCACGGCGTGTGCCGGCCCACGGCGGCCACACGCCTCGCGTCCTTCTGGCGCGAGGTAGGCGATGACTGGCACTGTGGGCCAGTTGGGCTGCACAGTGTTGGGCCGACTCTGGTGCAGGTAAGCAGCCCAGGTGAGCTCTTCTCTCTCTCTCTTTTAATTCTTTCTGTTTTCTATTATTTTTGCAGGTTTGTGGCTTTTCTAAAAATACTTAGGCACTTTCAAAAATCACCAAACTGCTCATGCCCACTGTTTAGCATATAACCAACATGGAACATTTCAGTTTAGGATTATTTGGACATTTAGAATAATTAGTAGCATTTAAATGCCCAAATGCAAATACTTTAAGATTTAATTCCAAAATCCAGAATGGTCCTAGAAATATGTGCAACATTTTTGGCAGAGGTTTTTATTCAATCCAAAAATGATGAACTTTTCAAGAGGGCATTTTGGGTTCATTGAAAAAGATTTTAATTTGACCCTAGTTGAATTCATTGGTGCTAGGGTTTGATCATCCCCATTTCCAGTTTCTGAGAAATTTAAACATGATGCACACTAAGACCAAGCAAGGCAGCAAGGGCTGGTCTAGGGCTGTGACACATAACAAACACATGAATGGATTGATCCACTTCCTTTAACAAAATTTATTTCCCTCTCGTTGACAGTTGCCTTTCCATCCACCCCTTCAGTACCTTCTTGATTTTCTCACAAAAGTATTCAAAGCTATCACTTCTATCTGCTCCCACCATTCCAGGTAATCCAAGATACTTATCTGAGAGAGCTTGGTTGGTAATGTTTAATTCCTGGCACATCTCATCTCTAGTTTGCATTAGAGTATTTGGACTAAAAATATGCTTGATTTCCCAGCAGTTACCAACTGTCCCGAGTTGACACAATAAGTCTCCAACACTTGCTATAAGGAAGTTGTGTTTGACATATCTGCCCTCATGGAAATCAGAGAATCGTTAGCGAATAAAAGGTGTGAAACTGATGGTGCATTCCTGCACACTCTTATCCCATCAATGCCACCAACTTCTTCTTCATACTGTAACATGCTAGAAATACCTTATGCACAAATCAGAGAAAGGTAAGGTGGTAGTGGGTCACCTTGTCAAACCCCCCTCGAAGGAGTAAAGATGTCTATTTCTTGGGAGTTAAAACGAACTTTGTACCTTACTAAACTCATACATGCCATGATAAGATCTATCCACCATTCATCAAAACCCAATCTATTCATCATGTTCCGTAAGAGAGTCCACTCAACTCTATCGTATGCTTTATGCATGTCCAATTTAACTTCACATAATCCGGCCTGAGTATTCTTGGTGTTTTGTATTTTATGGATGCAGTCATAAGCCACAAGAATGTTGTCCATTACATTCTACCAGAGACAGAGGCACTTTCGGTCGGTGAGATAATACCTGGTAGAATGCTCTTAAGAGGAGCGACATGCATCTTAGAGGAGGATAAGTATATACTTGTTATAACCTTGAGGATTTGGTAGCTGCCTAGAATCAACACGCCCTATGGTGCCAATAATAGCTTTTGCATCAATTTAAATGGTGTAGGAACATATATAATAGGAATTTAAAAAATACCCCATATAAAGAAGGTGATAATTAAGATTGCATCATAAATCAAATTTTAGATAAACGTGCAAGTTATCCTCAGACTTGTGCCCCCACATCGTGGTGGCCCGGAGTTGGAGTGGGATTGAGGATGCCGCGGTTGAGCAGGACGTTTACCACGTCGGCTAGTTGGAGGTTCTTCTTGGTAGACCACCATTTGATATTCTTGATCAATGCTTCCACCTCCTCTAGGTTCCCCCAAACGATGCCCTCCTGCCTCTAGGACTTGAGCTTCTTTGTGGGTCCAGCCGAAAAGGCAGGGACTTCGGCCTGGCCGGCGGCAAGCGGCTCAATGATGTAAAACCACTCGCGCTTCCAATCTTTGATTGTCTCCATGAAGGTGCCCTTGAACTAGTCGGCCTTCTAGTTCTTGCTGACCATGGCCCCTCGACACTTTGCCAGATCAGAGCCGTTGGACTTCGGCTTGATGCCAGAGATCTTCAGCCATAGGCCGAAGTGCGGCCCGATGCAGAGGAAGGCCTTGTGGACCATGATGAAGGAGGCGAGGTGTAAGATAGAGTTCGGGGCCATGTGGTGTAAGTCGAGCCCGTAGTAAAACATTACCCCATGCATGAACGGGTGCAGGGGGAACCCTAGACCTCTAATGAGGTGGGGGACAAAGACTAGCCGCTCCCCTGGATTGGGTGCTGGCACTTACTGGTTGCTACTTCTCGAGCTTGCGGTGTATTCCCTCGAAGAGGAAAAGGTGATGTAGCATAGTAGTGTAAGTATTTCCCTCAGTTTTTGAGAACCAAGGTATCAATCCAGTAGGAGACCACGCGCGAGTCCCTCGCACCTGCACAAACAAATAAGAACTTCGCAGCCAACGCGATAAGGGGTTGTCAATCCCTTTACGGTCACTTACGAAAGTGAGATCTGATATAGATGATAGTTTGATAGTTTTGGTATTGTACCGCTAACACATGCATGTGTTATAATTAGTACGTATGAAAGTTCATATGAAATTTCACCTACATGATAGTAAACTCTCAGTATCTAGTAGTACTAGTTCATTGCTTGGTTTAGATTTGGAATTAAGGCCCATAAACCGGAAGGGAGGGAATATTATTTTTGGGGACGATCGCCATACGGCCATACCTGATGTTTCGGAGAACTGGAGAAGGGTATGCCTTGCTGCAACAGTGTCGTCCAATTCGGGTAAAATAAACAGTACCGTCCAATCTTCACGTGTAGTGTTGTACTTGGAAAATTATTACGAGAGGATTCAACAATGTGTGAAATTATGTGTTGTTCGTGTGTCCAACTTACTATTGGAAAGGTGCTTTGAGGTTTGATAGCTCATTACCCATTATTACTGCGATGCAATGCCCGGGGTGACCGGGTGAGTATTCCTTGTAGTTGTGCACTCATAATTTGGTGCATGGCACGTGGACCTGGATGCTGGATGTTCATGTCGAGGAAAGGAAGTTCTGTGTTCCTAGAATGGTTTCTTGCAATGCTATTGACCTTTCAACATTTGTTTATATATATCGTGATATTAAATATAATTTCTCAGCGAGATAAAATTATACTAGTACAATGCTATGAAGCTTTCAAATCTTCTTTTATGTGTCTTGCCTTGAAGGTTTTCTTGTTACAACATTCCATGAAATAAAATGGAAACTAACATGCATGATAATGCATTGCTACTTCTCGAGCTTGCGTTGTATTACCTTGAAGAGGAAAGGGTGATGCAGCACAGTAGCGTAAGTATTTCCAATAATTTTTGAGAACCAATGTATCAATCTAGTAGGAGACCACGCGCGGGTCCCTGGCACCTGCACAAACAAATAAGAACCTCGCAGCCAACGCGATAAGGGGTTGTCAATCCCTTCACGGTCACTTACGAGAGTGAGATCTGATAAATAGGATAGGATAATATTTTTCGTATTTTTGGTATAAGAACAGAAATTAAAGAAACCAAATAAGCAACGGCAACAGAAATTAGCTAGTTGACGGAAAAGTAATATGATGAAGATAGACCCGGGGGCCATAGGTTTCATTAGTGGCTTCTCTCTTGATAGCAGAATTCTACGGTGGGTGAACAAATTACTGTCGAGCAATTGATAGAAAAGCGCATAGTTATGAGAATATCTAGGCATGATCATTATATATAGGCATCACGTCTGTGACAACTAGACCGAAACGATCCTGCATCTACTACTATTACTCCACACATCGACAGCTATCCAGCATGCATCTAGAGTATTAAGTTCATAAGAACAAAGTAACGCCTTAAGCAAGATGACATGATGTAGAGGGATAAACTCAAGCAATATGATATAAACCCCATCTTTTTATCCTCGATGGCAATAATACTACAGGTGCCTTGATGCCCCTACTGTCACTGGGAAAGGACACCACAATATTGAACCCAAAGCCAAGCACTTCTCCCATTGCAAGAACTATAGATCTAGTAGCCCAAACCAAACCAATAATTTGAAGAGACTTGCAAGGATATTATAATCATACATAAAAGATTCCAGAGAAGAATCAAATATTGTTCATAGATAATCTTGATCATAAACCCACAATTCATCGAATATCGACAAACACACCGCAAAAAGATTACATCGAATAGATCACCTCGAAGATCGAGGATAACTTTGTATTGAGATCCAAAGAGAGAGAAGAAGCCATCTAGCTATTAACTATGGACCCGATGGTCTGTGGTAAACTACTCACAACTCATCGGAGGGGCTATGGTGTTGATGTAGAAGCCCTCCGTGATCGATGCCCCCTCCGACGGAGCTCCGGAACAGGCCCCAAGATGGGATCTCACGGGAATAGAAGGTTACGGCGATGGAATTATGGTTTCTTCGTGCTCCTCGATGTTTTCAGGGTATGAGGATATATATATATATATATATATATATATATATATATATATATATATATATATAGGAGTAAGAGGGGCACTGAGGGAGCCAGAGGGGGCCCACGAGGGTGGGGGCGCGCCCATGCCCTCATGGTCGCCTCTCTCGTTCCCTCGCGTGTACTCCAAGTCTTCTGTGTTGATACAGTTCCAAAAAAACTCTCCCAAAGGTTTCATTCCGTTTGGACTCCGTTTGATATTCCTTTTCTGTGAAACACTGAAATAGGCAAAAAAAACATCAATTTGCACTGGGCCTCGGGTTAGTAGGTTAGTCCCAAAAATAATATAAAAGTGTATAATAAAGCCAATTAAACATCCAAAATAGAATATATATATATATAATAGCATGGAATAAACAAAAATTATAGATACGTTGGAGATGTATCAAGCATCCCCAAGCTTAATTCCAGCTCGTCTTCGAGTAGGTAAATGATAAAAACAATTTTTTTGATGTGGAATGCTAGCCAACATAACTCTCAATGTAATTCTCTTTATTGTGGCATGAATGTTCAGATCCGAAAGATTCAATACAGAAGTCTATATTGACATAAGAATAATGATACTTCAAGTATACTAACAAAGTAATCATGTCTTCTCAAAATAACATGGCCAAAGAAAGTTATCCCTACAAAATCATATAGTCTGGCTATGCTCCCTCTTCATCACACAAAATATTTAAATCATGCACACTTTAATTCTTTCAAACCTTTAAACTTTCACGCAATACATGAGCTTGAGCCATGGATATAGCACTATAGGTGGAATAGAGTGGTGGTTGTGGAGAAGAAAAAAATAAGAAGATAGTCTCACATCAACTAGGCGTATCAATGGGCTATGGAGATGCCCATCGACAGATATCAATGTGAGTGAGTAGGGATTTCCATGCAACGGATGAGACTAGAGCTATAAGTGTATGAAAGCTCAAAAGAAACTAAGTGGGTGTGCATCCAACTTGCTTGCTCATGAAGACCTAGGGCATTTGAGGAATCCCATCGTTGGAATATACAAGTTCTATAATGAAAATTCCCACTAGTATATGGAAGTGACAAAACAAGAGAGTCTCTATCATGAAGATTATGGTGATACTTTGAAGCACAAGTGTGGAAAAAGATAGTAGCATTGTCCCTTCTCTCTCTTTTTTTGGAGGGGCTTTTCCTTTTTTTAGCCCCCCTCTTTTTTTTGAGCCATCTTTTTTTATTTGTCCTTTCTCTCTTTTTTTTTGTTTCCTTACACGGGACAATGCTCTAATAATGAAGATCATCACACTTTTATTTACTTACAACTAAAAGATTACAACTCGAAGCTAGAACAAAATATGACTCTATGTGAATGATGATGAAGCATGTCATATGAACGGAACGGTGGAAAGTTGCATGACAATATATCTCGGAATGGCCATGGAAATGCCATGATAGGTAGGTATGGTTGCTGTTTTGAGGAAGGTGGGTGGTGGGTGTATGGTACCAGCGAAAGTTGTGCGGTACAAGAGAGGCTAGCAATGGTGGAAGGGTGAGAGTGCGTATAATCCATGGACTCAACATTAGTCATAAAGAACTCATATACTTATTGCAAAAATCTACGAGTTATCAAAACAAAGTATTCAACGCATGCTCCTAGTGGAAGGGTTGGTAGGAGTTAACCATCGCGCGATCCCGACCTCCACACAAAGGATGACACTCAATAAATAAATCATGCTCCAACTTCATCACATAACGGTTCACCACACGTGCATGCTACGGGAATCACAAACTTTAACACAAGTGTTTCTCAAATTCACAATTACTCCACTAGCATGACTCTAATATCACTATCCTCATATCTCAAAACAATCATCAAGTATCAAACTTCTCATAGTATTCAATGCACTTTATGTGAATTTTTTTACTATACTCATCTTGGATGCCTATCATATTAGGACTAGTTTTATAACCAAAGCACATTACCATGTTGTTCTAAAAGACTCTCAAATAGATATAAGTGAATCATGAGAGATCAATAATTTCTACAAAATAAAACCACCACCGTGCTCTAAAAGATATATGTGAAGCACATAGAGCAAAACTATCTAGCTCAAAAGATATAAGTGAAGCACATAGAGTATTCTAATAAATTCTAAATCATATTTATCTCTCTCAAAAGGTGTGTCCAGCAAGGATTATTTTGGAAAACTAAAAGGTAAAGACTCAAATCATACATGACGCTCCAAGCAAAACACATATCATGTGGTGAATAAAAATATAGTCTCAAGTAAAGTTACCGATAGACGAAGACGAAAGAGGGGATGCCTTCCCGGGGCATCCCCAAGTTTAGGCTTTTGTTTATCCTTGAATTTTACCTTGGGGTGACTTGGGCCTCCCCAAGCTTAGGCTCTTGCCACACTTTGTTCCATAGTCCATCAAATCCATACTCAAAACATGAAAACTTCAAAACACAAAACTTGGCCAAAAATCCCATGAGCTCCGTTAGTATAAGAAAACAAACCACCACTCAAGGGTACTGTAAGGAACTCATTCTTTGTTTATATGGGTGTTAAACCTACTGCATTACAACTTCTCTATGATTCATACCCCCCGATACTACTCATGGATTCATCAAAATAAGCAAACAACACACGAAAAACAGAATCTGTCGAAAACAAAATAGTTTGCAGTAATCTGTAACCTTCGAATACTTCCGTAACTCAAGAAAAATTGAAATAAATTGGTGGACGTGAGGAATTTGTCTATTAATCAGCTGCAAAAAGAATCAACTAAAAAGCACTCTCCAGTAAAAAATGACAGCCAATCTCGTGAGCGCTAAAGTTTCTGATTTTTACAGCATGATCATATAAACTCCACACAAGTCTTCCCAAAGGTTCTACTTGGCACAAACACTAATTAAAACACAAAACTGTAGGATCGAAAGTATGTCTAGAGGGGGGGTGATTAGACTACTTGTAAATATAAAAATTCTGTCTTTTGACAAAGAACGGTTTTTGGTAGTTTCACTATTATGATCAAGTCAAGTATCACCCTACACATGCAATTCTAGAGTATAAGCAGCGGAAAGTAAATTACACATGTAGTAAAGAGAGGTGGAGAAGAGCAAACGCAATTTTGGAGATGCGGTGATTTTTCCCGTGGTTCCGATAGGTGGTGCTATCGTACATCCACGTTGATGGAGACTTCAACCCACGGAGGGTAACGGCTGCGCGAGTCCACGGAGGGCTCCACCCACGAAGGGTCCACGAAGAAGCAACCTTGTCTATTCCATCATGGCCTACGCCCACGGAGGGCTAGCCTTTCTCGGGGTAGATCTTCACGAAGTAGGCGATCTCCTTGCCCTTACAAACTTCTTGGTTCAACTCCACATCTCGATGACGGAGGCTCCCAAGCGACACCTAACCAATCTAGGAGGCACCACCCTCCAAAAGGTAATAGATGTTGTAGATGATGATGAACTCCTTGCTCTTGTGCTTCAAATGATAATCTCCCCAACACTCAACTCTCCTCACTGATTTGGCTGTGGTGGAAGAAAGGATTGAGTGGAAAGCAACTTGGGAAGGTTAGAGATCAAGTTTCATATGGTAGGAGTGGAGCAACTTGATCTCAACACAAGGGTAGGTAGTTCTCTTCTCAGAAATGTAAGGTAGGAGTGGTAGTTCTTTCTGATGGCTCTCTCTCCATGAATGAAGAGGGGGTGGAGGGGTATATATAGCCTCCACACAAAATCCAACCGTTACACAAATAATTGAGCAATCTCGGTGAGACCGAAGTGGACAACTCGGTCAGACCGAAAGTTCAAATAATGTGAACGTTGGGGTTTTCGGTGGGACCGAAAATACCATCTCGGTTATTCCGATTTGAGCCAAGACAGGAGCATGCCAATTTCGGTAAGACCGACTTTATCATCTCGGTGACACCGATTTGATGACAGAAGGTTACAGAAGCTTGGCAGCCCATGTTTCGGTGAAACCGATTTCAAACTCGGAATATCCGAGTTTTCTAGGGTTTGGCTTATGGCTGAGGTGGTTCATCTCGGTGTGACTGAGTTTGGATAATCGGTGGGACCGAGATTACTTATGAGTGTATTTTGTAGTGAAGGTTGCTGATAGTTTGAGGAGATATATCACTAAGCACTTGAGCAACCAGATCATCAACACAACCTCATCCCCTTTTAATAGTATTGGCTTTTCCTATGGACTCAATGTGATCTTGGATCACTAAACCAAAAATGGAGTCTTGAGCTTTTGCCAATGCTTGCCTTAGCATTTTGAGGGGTCCACTTCTTCAGTCATTGCCATACCCATATCACTGAACTTCTCTGAAATGATTCTCAAGTAACTATTAGTTCAATGATATATATGTTGTTATTAATTGCCAAAACCACCCGGGGATTAGTTGCACTTTCAATCTCCCCCTTTTTGGTAATTGATGACAACATATAGATCAAAGCTTCGACAAAAGATATAATCAATGAATAATATCGTCGCTTTGAGAAGTATGTGATAAGCAAGAGCTCCCCCTAAATTTGTGCATTATTTAAGATTTGCGTTTGAATGCAAATGCACAATCGATTAGGATCATGGGTTACTCTTCCATGTCACATACATCTTGGTGGAGTGCACAAAATGATAAGAATGAATAGCATGCACCCAATCACCAAGACATGAGTAAATAGCCATACAAGATAGGAATAGCATATGATAAGCATTAAGCACACATTAAAGCATAGTATGACCAAGCACTCATTAAGGTAGCATCAAACGTAGTATCAAGCACACTGAAAGTTTCGAAAACCAAAAGTACCAAAAGTATCTCAATGAATCCGCAAAAGAACGAAAGAGCAAAAGCGCAAAGATAACAGCACTCTCTCTCTCGAAGCCCTATGATCTATACAATTTCTCCCCCTTTGGCAACAAGTTACCAAAAAGTTTGAAAAAGCATAGAGCTAAACGTCACTGTGGGCTCTGCTGGCAGCTCCCGTCTGGGTAGATGTCGGAGTAGATATGACTGCATCGGCGAAGACTTCAGCTGATGTCTGTGCTGGAGGAGTGGACACAGGAGCTGTAGCTGGAGTAACTGCTGGAGCTGTAGGAGGTGCTGAAGTTGTAGTCCTGGTGTCAGTCACTGGAATAGCAGCTGATCGGGATCCTCTGGGAACCGGAGCAGTCTGGCGATGAGAGTCCTGGACTAAGTCATCCTGCACAAGCTCTGCCTTGTCCTGCTTTGCTTCCTCCATGTCTGCCTCAAGCTTGTTGACGGTCACTTATATTTCAGTCAGCTTCACGTCCAGAGCGTGGATCTTCTCGTCAACAATCCTCTCTAAGCTCTCCTGAGATTGTTCAATGCTGGCCAGGCGTTGTTCAATCCTTTGGGTAGCTTCAAGAATCTGTTCTCCGAAACTCTTTGGTTTAGCTGCTGCTGCTGGTGCTTCTTTATCAGCTTTGGCTTTCCTAGCAGCTTCAATCTTGGCTTGACCTTCAACAGATGTTGGATCCTCCTCATCCATCACAACAACATTGTCTTCATGCTCTGGCTGCAGGGGTAAGTGTTTCCTATCCAACAAGAATTTGCCCGTGCCAAACTTGGCATTGATAAGCATCTGAATCTATGGGGCAAATCCACATGACCTTTTCTGGTCAGCTGCAGTCCTCTTGATGGTCTCTACCATCAAGTCCATCACCTTGAAAGGTGCCTTCTCATCAAGTATATGCAGCATGTTGATAGAATATCCTCTGATCATGCGATGATCTCCAGACTTGGGCATCAAGGTATGCCTCAAAATAGTGTTAGTGGTAGGTAAACCTGCCTGGAGATGGTAGACTGAGCCGAGCTTCCATACTTCCAAATCTGCTGCGGGGATCTCCTTGTACATGTTCTTCATGGAATCATGATTCTTCTTAGGAATCCCATAGACATCAATGTCATCCTCTCGTTGCACTGGAGCATTCAGAAGTTCTGCCCATTCTTCAACAGAAGAAAAGAATCTCTGACCTTCAGTCATCCAGGTGATCTTCCCGTCAGGATAGAAGTGAGTTGTGGCATAGAATTGCATAATCATCTCATCGTTCCAACTAGTCAATTCCTGACACACAAACTCAGCAACTCCACATGCAGTGAAGCTTTCATGCACATATGGAAAGAAATCTCTGTGCTCTTCGCTGTCAATGTATTTCCAGTCAACATATCTGGTGTCTGCAACTATTGGCTTCTTGTCCATCAGCACAGTCTCATAGAAGTCCTGCTGCTCTCTGGTGTGAAACCTGGGATCTACAGCAGTTCTTCTCCTCACGGCATATGGGTCAGATTGTCTCCATAGCCTGAGACCTCTATCTTTCCTTGCCTTCATATCCTCGGCTTGAGGATGAGCATCGTTGTGAAGTGGCAGTTTTGGACGGAGTTTCAGCAACACTTGTCCTTCCTCATCAGACTCAGATGGTGGCACATCACCCTTGTTCTTCTCAGATGTTGGAATGTTTCTGGTAGTCCTCTTGGGCTTGGCAGCAGGCTTTGCTGGAGCTGCCTTGGCTTGAGCAGATTTCTTGGGCTTTGAAGTGGCTCCGGCCTTAATGGCATCACCCATGAGCTTCTGCTTCTGAGGAGCAGGCTGGGGTGCTTCTTCTTCTTCATCATCCTCGACTGTTGCATCTGCATGAGGATCACTATACACAACCCTCTTTCTCTTGGAGGTTTTCTTCACTTTGCTTGGGGCTGGCTCTCCCAAGTTCAGCTTCTTGGCAACAGTGGACTGCTTGACTTTGCTGGTGCCCTTCTTTGACTGCTGACCTTGTTGCTCTTTGGCAACAACCTTTCTCTTAGGCTTGGAAGTCACTTCTTCCTCAGCAACGAAATCAGAATCCTCATCATCGGAATTCTTTTCCTTTCTGGCTCTGGTGGCTGCAGGAGGCAAGCCACTTGGTGTACTCCTCTCACCATCATCAAATGGGCTACTAGTCTCTGGACTAGTGTCTGCCTCATAAATGTCTGCAATAGGTGACTCTGAACTGTTCTGACTGTCACTGGCATCTGACATGGCTGACAACCTGTGAATAGATAAGGTATAGGCAGAGAAGAAGAGTTATCACAAACTGCAGAAGTTTTTGCAAACAAAATGAGTTCAAATTTTAGTTTTAAGTTTTCACAGAAGGCATTTCGGTCAGACCGAGTTTAAATTTTGGTGAATCCGAAGTGTTAAACAGAGGCTTTACACACCACTTTCGGTTTGACCGAAGTGGGTTTCGGTCCTGCCGAAACACTAGGGTTTCACTAAAACTCTATTTCGGTCACACCGATTTGCACAACTCGGTTGGACCGAAAGGTGCAGTGCAATGGCCAGAGGCCGAATCGGTCACACCGAAATTTTAAAATCGGTTTCACCGAGATGTGTTCCGTGGAAACCTAACCCTAAGAATTTTACTCGAAACTAGTTCAAACGAACCGATCTGGTGTAAAAGAAGATTTCAATCGTGGCCAGATATTGGGCAAACCAAACGTGCATTGAATCGGAGATGGGAGCACGAGTGGGATCAAGACTCACCCTAACTTAGTGGAGTCTCTCTACGGCGGCAACGGCGCGGAGAAGAAGTCCGTTGACGGCGAGGGAGACCTGCGGCGAGGGCACACAGGCGACGACGGTGACGATCCGGAGATCAGGGCGACGGCAGCAGGGGATGTGGGAGCAAAAACGTTTGAAGGAGTAATCAACGCGCGCTGCCCTCAGTATATATATCCCTTTGCTGTCGATGGGACCGAGTTGAAAAACTCGGTGTCACCGAGATGGATAACTGTCAGGCAGTTATGCATTTCGGTCACGCCGAAAATTACAACTCGGTTTCACCGAGATGAAACCTAGATTAGTCTAAATGCTTTCGGTTTGACCGAGTTGGAGAAAGTTGGTCTGACCGAAATCACTTAGAAGGTTTTGGAAGTTAGCCCTTGACGGATCGGTGGCTCCGAGTGCTCCTCACTCGGAGGGTCCGAAAATGACTTGTTCAAAGTTTGTGATTTAAGCATGAAAAGAATTTGAGACAAGAAAGCATAGATAGCTAGGGGAGGTACTTAGGCATTCTTGTCCATCCATTTGGCCAGAAAAAGAAATCAAAACAACCAAAACAACAAATGGATGTCCTCGAATGGATAAAATCATGCATTCAACATGCTCACACAATAAGATAGCAAATGAAATATGTGTCAAACATGCACAACCAAAACTCTAGCTACTAGCACACAATTTGTCGATGACTAGGTCATCTTTATATGAGTATTTTGACTTAGGAGCCAAATGAGAACATTTGATCATAGGTCATACTCATCGTTTAAGCACAAGTGGGGTTACCACTTTTACATAAAGCATTGATGTGTTCACATCATTTGAAGATGCTTTAGCTCAATTTTTAGAGCAAAGCTCCCCCTAGATGTGAGAACCCCTTTTAAAGGGTCAAACTAACCTTGGGTTGTCGTAGAAGACTTCATGTAGATGTTGAAGATGTGGATGCTCAATGTTGATGTAGATCATCAAGAGTTGGGAGCTATCCTTTGGATTAGGGCACTTTCAATACCTACATGGGTTAGTCCCACAAGGAACAAACAAGGATATCCATGGACATAGATTGAACTTCACAATAGATGATGTCCATAAAAGCAATGATTACCTTGTCCCTTGACTTACCAACAAGAGGGTTTGTGACTCCATTAACTAGTGCATGATGTGGAAGTTGATTGCACAAGTTCTTTGCCAAAATGAATGTGAGTGAAGTATGTTGGCGGAGTCACCCTCAAGAACTTTCTAGTTCTTCTTCTTCGGGATCCACATCATCTTGATGGGAATCCTTGGGGTTGTAGTTGAGCTTGACGAAGTAGAACTTGACGTGTCCTTGGGAACCCACTTGACCATGGCTTGAGGTGCTTCAATGAATGCATCAATCTCCTCTTGAAGCTTGTCCTTGGCTTTCAGCTTGTGGTCTTGTGGTGGAAGGTCATCTTGAGCTTGTTCCACATTGGAAGAAGTAGGATCATACTTCTCCTTTTCAGAAACAAACTGTGGAGTAGGATATTGACCTTCTTCCCACTCAACACCTTCGGCGTTGAACTTTCGCTCAAAACCAATCCCTTGATTCTTCCGGTGCCTCCCTTGCTTGCGAACAATTTCCTCAAAGTTCTTGCTTCCAGCAAGGCTCTTGTAGACACCTTTCTCTATGATCCCTTTCAATAAACTATTCTCTTGCTCAAGTGTAACTTGGCTTGAAACATTGTTAGTGGAATCAAGAGAACTACTAGAAGTAACAACATTAGATTTAACATGGTTATTGTTACTGCTAGAGGAAGAATTTTTCTTATGCTTGTCATGCTTAGTCTTAATGGGTGGCAAGAAATTAGACAAGAGAAGTCGTTTGGCAAGATATGAAGAACTCTTCTTTCGAAGATCGTCATTGATCGCTTTTAGAAACTCATGTTCTTGCTCTAGAGTGAGCTTCTCGAAGCGTAGCTTCTCATGAGATCTTAAGAGCTCTCTATGATCTTCTTGAGTTGTTTCATGAGCTAACTTAAGAGTGTTTAGTTCTTTAGTTAGACGCTCAATCTCCTTCATAGCATTGTCATTCGACTCTTCTCGATTATAAAGACTACTAGCATTTTCATCGTTACTAGGCTCACTAGATTTATCATGCAAGAGCTCATCTTCATCAAGCAAGTCATCCTCATCACTATTGAAGTCAATGAATTCAGGGTGTGATACCTTGGGGCCTTTAGCCATGAAGCATCTTCCAATTCCCTCATTTGGTGAATCAAATAAGTCGTAGGAGTTGGAGTTGGAGGATACGAGAGCAAGACCGGCAACACCTTCATCTTGACTGTAGTCAGAGTCGGAGTGATAGCTTCCATCGGATTGATTGTCGGAGTCGGAGCCGGAGACCCATTCACCTACATGAGCTTGATGTCTTCTTCTTGTGTAGCTCCTTGATGACTTGTCTTTCCTCTCCAAATCCTTGCTTCTCCGAGAGGGTCTTCGTTCATAACGATCATCTCTACTCCTTCTCTCTTTCCGAGGTGACTCATCTCTTGATCTTCTTCTTGGAGATTCTTCTCTTCTCTTGTGGGGAGCCGTACACTCATTTGAGTAGTGTCCGGGTCTTCCACAATTGTAGCAGTTTCGATCACGACTAGAAGATCTCTTTTCATCATATGATCTAGACTATGAGCTTCTCTCTTTGCCTCTATACTTGTAGAATTTGTTGAATTTCTTAACCATTAGGCTTATCTCTTCATTGGAAACTAACTTGTCACTTGAGGTTGTGGGAGCATCACTTGTAGCTTTGTAAGCACCACTCGACTTGTTGTGAAGCTCTTCCTTATCCTTAAGTGTCATCTCATGAGCAACAATTCTTCCAATGACTTCAGTTGGCTTGAGAGTCTTGTAGTTTGGCATCATTTGGATCAAAGTGCACACGGTGTCATACTTTCCATCCAAGGCTCTGAGAATCTTCTTGATGATGAATCGGTCGGTCATTTCTTCGCTTCCTAAGCCGGCAATCTCATTTGTGATGAGAGCAAGCCTAGAGTACATTTCAGCGACTCCTTCACCATCCTTCATCTTGAACTTGTCAAGTTGACCTTGAAGAATATCTAGCTTTGATTCCTTCACAGACTCGGTACCTTCGTGCATTTCAACCAAAGTATCCCAAATCACTTTTGCATTTTCAAGACGGCTGATTTTGTTGAACTCCTCGGGACACAAGGCATTGCACAAGCTTGAGCATTGTTCTGCAACATCCGCAATTCTTCCAGTGTAGCTTCGCGATCTGGAACTTTTCCTTCCTCTAAGAATTCACCTTGCATACCAACACAAATAATGCCCCATGCGGTCGGGTTATGACCAAGAATATGCATTTTCATTTTATGTTTCCAACTAGCAAAATTTGTACCATCAAAGTAAGGACCTCTACGATAATTACCCTCACTAGACGCCATACTCTCCTAGGTTGTGAAACCAAGCTTATGGAGTCCAATGCAATGGAAACCAAAACAATGGAGACCAAAGCTCTGATACCACTTGTAGGATCGAAAGTATGTCTAGAGGGGGGGGGTGATTAGACTACTTGTAAATATAAAAATTCTGTCTTTTGACAAAGAACAGTTTTTGGTAGTTTCACTATTATGATCAAGTCAAGTATCACCCTACACATGCAATTCTAGAGTATAAGCAGCGGAAAGTAAATTACACATGTAGTAAAGAGAGGTGGAGAAGAGCAAACGCAATTTTGGAGACGCGGTGATTTTTCCCATGGTTCCGATAGGTGGTGCTATCGTACATCCACGTTGATGGAGACTTTAACCCACGGAGGGTAACGGCTGCGCGAGTCCACGGAGGGCTCCACCCACGAAGGGTCCACGAAGAAGCAACCTTGTCTATTCCATCATGGCCTACGCCCACGGAGGGCTAGCCTTACTCGGGGTAGATCTTCACGAAGTAGGCGATCTCCTTGCCCTTACAAACTTCTTGGTTCAACTCCACATCTCGATGACGGAGGCTCCCAAGCGACACCTAACCAATCTAGGAGGCACCACCCTCCAAAAGGTAATAGATGTTGTAGATGATGATGAACTCCTTGCTCTTGTGCTTCAAATGATAATCTCCCCAACACTCAACTCTCCTCATTGATTTGGCTGTGGTGGAAGAAAGGATTGAGTGGGAAGCAACTTGGGAAGGTTAGAGATCAAGTTTCATATGGTAGGAGTGGAGCAACTTGATCTCAACACAAGGGTAGGTAGTTCTCTTCTCAGAAATGTAAGGTAGGAGTGGTAGTTCTTTCTGATGGCTCTCTCTCCACGAATGAAGAGGGGGTGGAGGGGTATATATAGCCTCCACACAAAATCCAACCGTTACACACATAATTGAGCAATCTCGGTGAGACCGAAGTGGACAACTCGGTCAGACCGAAAGTTCAAATAATGTGAACGTTGGGGTTTTCGGTGGGACCGAAAATACCATCTCGGTTATTCCGATTTGAGCCAAGACAGGAGCATGCCAATTTCGGTAAGACCGACTTTATCATCTCGGTGACACCGATTTGATGACAGAAGGTTACAGAAGCTTGGCAGCCCATGTTTCGGTGAAACCGATTTCAAACTTGGAATATTCGATTTTTCTAGGGTTTGGCTTATGGCTGAGGTGGTTCATCTCGGTGTGACTGAGTTTGGATAATCGGTGGGACCGAGATTACTTATGAGTGTATTTTGTAGTGAAGGTTGCTGATAGTTTGAGGAGATATATCACTAAGCACTTGAGCAACCAGATCATCAACACAACCTCATCCCCTTTTAATAGTATTGGCTTTTCCTATGGACTCAATGTGATCTTGGATCACTAAACCAAAAATGGAGTCTTGAGCTTTTGCCAATGCTTGCCTTAGCATTTTGAGGGGTCCACTTCTTCAGTCATTGCCATACCCATATCACTGAACTTCTCTGAAATGATTCTCAAGTAACTATTAGTTCAATGATATATATGTTGTTATTAATTGCCAAAACCACCCGGGGATTAGTTGCACTTTCAAAAACCACATCTAAACGGAAGCTAGATGCAATATTTATTCATGAATAGAAGCAAAAACAAAGAAAATAAAATTAGGTTGCCTCCCAACAAGCGCTATAATTTAACGCCTCTAGCTAGGCACGATACAATGATAGATCTAGGTATTACCATCTTTGCTTTTTTTTCTTTTAGTGGGATCACGCTCGAATCTGGGAGGTTCTTGTTTCCCTTCATACTTCGAAATTTTCAAATCTAAAGAATCCAACCGTTTATTGCAAGGGGTAATCAACATATTCATGCAATGTAAATTTCCTCAAACACTCTTAAGAGATTCAAGAGACTTTTGTAAAAAAATTGTTACTTCGAAGATCTTATCAAAAACTTGTGTATCCTCCAGGGTGGAATGTGGCCCAAACAAATCTATTAAAGCATTATAGGAATCAAGAGTGTGGCTACCCAAGAAATTTCCTCCAGTAATGGTATCAAGAATATGTCGATTCCACGGAGTGATGCCAACATAAAAAATGCAAAGAAGCACAGAAGTGGAAAGCTTAATAGTAGATCTATTTTGAGCATTGCAAATTCTATACCAAGAATCTTTTTAATTTTCTTCCTCCCTTTGGTTAAAATTAAGCACCTCACTCTCCGAAGTGTTGATAATGATAGGCGTGCTAGCCATGACGGCAAGGCAAAGCGAACGGTAAACACACGGAAGAAGAAGGGCGAATAAAACGGCAGTGAAGTGGAGAAGAGGAAAACGAGAGGTAAATAATGTAGTGTGAGGGATAAGGGTTTGTGATAGGTACTTGGTATATGACTGTTGCGTAGATCTCCCCGGCAACGGCGCGAGAAATTCTTCTTGCTACTTCTCGACCTTGCGTTGTATTCCGTCGAAGAGGAAAGGGTGATGCAGCACAGTAGCGTAAGTATCCCCCTCAGTTTTTTAGAACCAAGGTATCAATCCAGTAGGAGACCACGTGCGAGTCCCTCGCACCTGCACAAACAAATAAGAACCTTGCAGCCAACGTGATAAGGGGTTGTCAATCCCTTCACGGTCACTTACGAGAGTGAGATCTGATAGATAGGATAGGATAATATTTTTGGTATTTTTGGGTATAAGAACAGAAAGTAAAGAAAGAAAATAAGCAACGGCAACACAAATTAGCTAGTTGACGGAAAATTAATATGATGAAGATAGACCCAGGGGCCATAGGTTTCACTAGTGGCTTCACTCTTGATAGCAGAATTCTACGGTGGGTGAACAAATTATTGTCGAGCAATTGATAGAAAAGCGCATAGTTATGAGAATATCTAGGCATGATCATTATATATAGGCATCATGTCCGTGACAAGTAGACCGAAACGATTCTGCATCTACTACTATTACTCCACACATCGACCGCTATCCAGCATGCATCTAGAGTATTAAGTTCATAAGAACAGAGTAACGCCTTAAGCAAGATGACATGATGTAGAGGGATAAACTCAAGCAATATGATATAAACACCATCTTTTTATCCTCGATGGCAACAATACTATATGTGCCTTGCTGCCCCTACTGTCACTGGGAAAGGACACCACAAGATTGAACCCAAAGCCAAGCACTTCTCCCATTGCAAGAACTATAGATCTAGTAGGCCAAACCAAACCAATAATTCGAAGAGACTTGCAAGGATATTATAATCATACATAAAAGATTTCAGAGAAGAATCAAATATTGTTCATAGATAATCTTGAACATAAACCCACAATTCATCGGATCTCGACAAACACACCACAAAAAGATTACATCGAATATATCTCCTCTAAGATCGAGGAGAACTTTGTATTGAGATCCAAAGAGAGAGAAGAAGCCATCTAGCTAATAACTATGGACCCGAAGGTCCGTGGTAAACTACTCACAACTCATCGGAGGGGCTATGGTGTTGATGTAGAAGCCCTCCGTGATCGATGCCCCCTCCGGCGGAGCTCCAGAACAGGCCCCAAGATGGCATCTCATGGGAACAGAAGGTTATGGTGGTGGAATTAGGGTTTCTTCGTCCTCCTCGATGTTTTCAGGGAATGAGGATATATATAGGAGGAAGAGGGGCACCGGGGGAGCCAGAGGGGGCCCACGAGGGTGGGGACGCGCCCCCTACCCTCGTGGTAGCCTCTCTCATTCCCTCGCATGTACTCCAAGTCTTCTGTGTTGATACAGTTCCAAAAATAACTCTCCCGAAGGTTTCATTCCATTTGGACTCCGTTTGATATTCCTATTCCGCGAAACACTAAAATAGGCAAAAAAACAGAAATTTGCACTGGGCCTCGGGTTAGTAGGTTAGTCCAAAAAATAATATAAAAGTGTATAATAAATCGCATTAAACATCCAAAACAGAATATATAATTGCATGGAACAATAAAAAAATTATAGATATGTTGGAGACGTATCATGTATATCAATGATTCACATATCAGACCCAATACTTAGTTCACAACTTAAGATAACGTTGTGAGACGTTGTACAAATAAAAAATGATCGATCAAGTCCCCAGACATGCTTTCATTTCCTGGCCAGGGTGGACATGTTGGTGTCACTTTTATGCGGCTCGTTGATGCTCGCAAGGACATGTAGCAGTTGGATTCATGCACCATCCCATCATTTTGTGAAGTTCCACTAAACTGGAGTTGTGCATCCATGTTGGCAAGGATATTGAATACTAGTGGAACTATTGATGAAACATGGAAAGTACGCCGGCCAAGCTACAGTACGTTGTGTAGGTAAAGAACTATAGAAGATCAAGATGCAGGAGTTTCCACATGCAGCGATGTGGGAGGATGGGCAGTGGAGGAAGGCCGCTTCCAGAGGAAACTGTACCTGAGGGTCATCGGGATGTAACCTCTGTCCTAGTTTATTAGCCCCCTTAGTATTTTTGTGCCAAGTTTTGACAATTTATTTAATTAAAAAATGTCAATGCATGTCACAAAAAAATATCATTGGAAACTCTGCCCTTGTAACCGAGATTGTCATCATCATCAATATCAATCAGCACGATGTAGGCTTTTACCTCCACCGTGAAGGGCCGAACATGGGTAAAACCTTCGCATATATCGTCCCACGCAACGCCCTTCAAGATACCACTTAGATTCGTTGGCCTCACGAATAAGTCCTCGCACTAGGATATATGTCGTGACAAAACCACGATAGTTGACGCCCACCATAGGGCCATCGCACGGTGGTGTTGTGTTCTTGAAGGGATCTCTCCCAGGGATTGAGAAGCACACAATTTTCAAGATGAAGAATATCCGGTTTGGAAGGATCTACGTCAGCTTGATGTTCATCAATCTAGAGTTACATCCTGTGGGACTTAAGTTCGAGAAAAATTAGGGTTGCGGTTTTTTGTCCGCCGCTATTGTGCGATTTGCTCGATTGTTTAAGTCGCCAAGACCAATAGTCGTACTGCGATTATACATGTCAAGGAGACATGTTATTGTAGCCATTGACCGGATCAAGAAAGAAAGAAAAAAGAAGAAGTTCATCGGGCGCGTGAGTTTGTGACGCCCCCGATTTGTCCATACACTAATCATGCATGCAAACATGTACGGCCAAGATCAGGGACTCACTGGTAGATATCACAACACAACTCTAGACACAAATTAAAATAATACAAGCTTTATATTACAATCCAGGGGCCTCGAGGGCTCGAATACAAAAGCTCGGTTACACAAGAGTCAGCGGAAGCAATAATATATGAGTACAGACATAAGTTAAACAAGTCTGCCTTAAGAAGGCTAGCACAAATATAACAACGATCGAAAAGGCAAGGTCTCCTTCCTGGGACCTCCTAACTACTCCTCGAAGCCGAACTCCATGTAGAAACATCATCGGGATCCTCTTGGTCCTGGACTCCACCATCTGGTTGTGTCATCCGAGAAGAAGAAACAAAAGGAGGAAAAGGGGGAGCAAAGCAACCATGAGTACTCATCAAAAGAACTCGCAAGCAAGGATCTATACTACATATGCAATGGTATCTGTGTAAAGGGGTAATATATGTGGGTTAAACTGCAGAATGCCAGAATAAGAGGGGGATAGCTAATCCAATCGAAGACTACGCTTCTGGCCACCTCCATCTTGCAGCAGTAGATGAGAGTAGCTGGAAGTAACAAGTATCTTCGCATCTCGCAGCCTCCGTCTTGCAGCAGTAGAGTAGAATAAATGGTAAGTTCACAAAGTAACATCATATAGCATAAACCTGCCCGGCGATCCTCCCGCACATCACCCTGTGAGAGAGCAACCACCGAGTTATATCTGGCACTTGTAAGGGTGTGTTTTATTAAGTATCCGGTTCTAGTTGTCATGAGGTCAGAGTACAACTCTGGGTCGTCCTTTTACTGAGGGACACGGCTATTCGAATATATTAACTTCCCAGCAGGGGTGCACCACATAACCCAGCACGCTCGATCCCATTTGGCCGGACACACTTTCCAGGGTCAGGCCCGACCTCGGAAGATCAACACGTCACAGCCCTACCTAAGCATAACAGAGAGGTCAGCATGCCGGTCTAAACCCTAAGCGCACGGGGGTCTGGGCCCATCGCCCAATGCACACATGCACGTTGCGAGGGCGGCCGGTAAGCAGACCTAGCCTCTCCTAATACCAGAGTAGGCTTTCCAGTCCAATCCGGCGCGCGCAGCTAAGTCGCTGACGTCAAGAAGGCTTCGGCTTATACCACGACGTCGAGTGCCCATAACTATTCCCGCGTAGCTGGTTAGTGCGTATAGGCCAATGGCCAGACTCAGATCAAATACCATGATCTCGTTAAACGTGTTATTATGAAATAACCGCAAACAACGACCAGAGCCAGGCCCAACTGTCTCCTAGGTGGTCGCAACCTGCCCTGTCGCTCCAACACAAAGTAACCATCAGGGGGCTGTCGGGAACCCAGGCCCACCACTACCTGGGTGGAACCACCTGCCCCTTCAGCCCCCATATCCGAATCACCACCATGTGTCAAGTAAAATGTATATAATATATACCCGTGATCACCACCCGAGGTGATCACGGCCCGATAGTATAGCGTGGCAGACGGACAAGGATGTGGGGCCACTGATGGAATACTAGCATCCTATACTAAGCATTAGGATAGCATGTAAGGTATCAACAGTGTTATCAACAATGACAGGCTATGCAACAGAATAGGAGTTATCGAATCATCAACAGTAGCAAATATAATGCAAGAATAAGAGAGAAGAGTGGGCGATATCTGCTGATCAAGGGGGGGCTTGCCTGGTTGCTCTGGCAAGAAGGAGGGGTCGTCGTCGACACCGTCGATCATCGTGGCACTGTCAGCGGTCTCAGCCCCGGTGTCTATCGGAGAGAAGAGGGGGAAGAAACAATAAATATAAAGCAAACAATTGTAACACAAAGCATAACATGGCAAAATGCGGTGCTACGTGTGACCTAACGCGGTGCTCGGTGATACAGGTGAAGAGGAATAACATCCGGGAAAGTATTCCCGGTGTTAGGCATTTTCGGGCAGATGAAACGGAGGGGAATGTTGCATGTTCGGTATGATAGAGATGTGTGGCGGACGAACGGACCGCGTATTTGGATTCGTCTCGTCGTTCTGAGCAACTTTCATATATAAAACATTTTCATCCGAGTTACAGATTATTTTATATGATTTTCTAAAGTTTTAAATATTTTCTGAAATTTATTTAATTAAATTAAGTTAACATTATCCAGAATAGTAGGTGATGACGTCAGCATGACGTCAGGGTGATGTCAGCGGTCTGTTGACTTAGTCAAACTGACATGCGGGGCCGTGCTGTCATTGGCTCAACTAACTAACTACTCAATAAATTTACTAATCTAATTAATTAGGTCAATTAATTAAGTTTAATTAATTAATTAATTAATATTTTTAACATATTTTTTTAAAACTTCTTTTTTTTGTAAAGGGGCTGGGCCCCGCCTGGCAGTGGCCAGGGGCTTAGCGGGGCGGGCTGTGGGCGCTAGGCGCCGCCCGAGCGGGCGCACGCCCAGGGGCGTGCGAGGCGACGACCCGCCAGGGCGTCGGAGGCGTGGGAGGCCGATGGTCTGGGGCGGCCAGGGCGTGGCCGGCCAGCGCCAGGGAAGCGGCTGGGCGAGGCGGCAGCAGGTAGAGGGAGCGGTGCGGCTCGGCGCCGCGGCCGGCGGGGGTGGAGCTGGAGGCGGCGGGGCAGTTGGCGATGGCCGCGGCCTCGGGCGGCGCTGAGGTGGGCGGTGGGCCGCAGGACACGGCGATGGACCACGGCAGCAGGAGGGGAGGCTGGAGGCGGGGCGGTCGGTGATGAGCACAGCAGTGGCCGGAGGCGGGGCCAGCGCAGCGGCAGCACAGAGCAGTGGGGGGAGGAGCGGCCGGAGTGGCGGGCTGGAGCACCTCTCCAGGGCGGCCAACGGCCATGGCGCACGGCGGCGCTAGCTGCGGGTCGAGGCAGCCGTCGGGAGCGGCGCGGCGAGGCGAGCTGGGAGAGGACCGAGCCGGGGTGAGCTGGCGGAGTGTGCGGGCGTCGCCGCCGGCGACGGTGGCGGAGCCAACGCAGCCACGACGCGGCGGGGAGGGGCGGCTGCGGCCGCGGCTCGGTGGAGGCGTGCTCGTCCAGAGGCGGGCGTGCACGAAGGGGGAAGCAGGCGCAGCGGTCGGCGTGACGGACGTGCACGGAGGGGAGGTGTGGCCGAGGCGTGGGGAGCCGCGGTGACCGCGGTAGCGATGCGGTAGGGGGAGATGAGGAGAGGAGGCCGAGGCCTCACCGGGGGCTGTAGGGACGGGCAGCGGGGGTCGAGGCGGCCGTCGGGGACGACGGTGATGAAGAGGAGGCAGACCGACGGGGCAGCGCTGTCAAGTGCGTCGAGGGGCGGCGACGAGCTTGGCCTCCTCCTCCGATCCCGATCCAATCGGGGGAGAGAGG
>LR738709.1:174233743-174315762 GCA_902687465.1 Secale cereale | reverse complement strand
GGGGGGAGATATTTCGGGGGAAAAGTGGGGTGTCGGTGGGGGGTTCTGGACTTGGGGGGAGGCCTATGTAGGCCAGATGGTTGGGCCGGCCTGGTGGCCAGCTGGGTCGTTTGGCCCAGTTGGCTAGGGGGCCTTACTTTTTCTTTCTTTTGTTTTTGTTTAGTAGTTTTCTTTTCTTTTCTTTATTTCTTTTCTGTTTCTTTTTGTTCTTGTTTATTTTAGTTTTAATAATATACCAAAGTGGCATCTAAATTGATGTTGCCAGTTGTACCATTGCTACAATGGTTTACTATGCAAACTAAAATAGTTACATGACTATTTAATATTTAAGAGTATTTGAATAATAGTTTTTGCTACTATTTTTATTATTTTGGTGCATCCAGACATACTATAACAGTGTGGTTTCTCCATCATAAATACTTATGATTTATTTGACACATCCTGAATATTTTAGTTTTAATATTTGAAAACTTTTGGTGTTTGCCTTTAATTCAAATTTGAATTCGAACCGGTTTCGAACTAACACGAGATTACCAACAGTAATTACGGTGACGCATCATCATTATCAAAGGGTTACTGTAGCTTAACTATCCGGGCGTCACAATTCTCCTCCACTACAAGAAATCTCGTCCCGAGATTTAAGCGGTGGAGAAAAGGGGGAAAAGGGCTGGTAGCGAAAACCTAACGAGTCTTCTCGGTCTTGACTGCCCTTTTCGAAGAGGTTGATCCCTTTTGTTGATGTCTTCATTTCTCTGCTTCCGGACATCGTGACCAAGTCGTCATCCTTTCTTCGGGATCTCCATCGTCCTACGAGCGTGACCAGGGAAAAAAAACTTTGGAGGAACGTATCTCCACGAAGTATGTGCATCCGACGGTGAATTTAGAAGGTGATATACGAAGTACCCTACGAGAAGTATTTCAGAGAATGCATTGAGATCAAAAGCGATGGTACCAAGTTTCAATCGGGTAGGCAGTCATTCGATGCCTAGACAGAAGCTGGAATGGGGGCTTGAACCACGAGAATATCATGGTGTTTGATTCCAGGATGAATAATGGTATAGAATTTCGCTCGTGAATCACATTCGAACCCAGGCGCAAAGGATACATTAGAATTCGGGTTGTAAAGAAGAGTCAGGTTTCGATCCAGTGGACCTGTGGGTATGGGCCCACCATGTGGGTTGAAATAGGAAGGGTGGTGACATCTTGCACAGCCTCGACAGGGAGGCATGTCAGTGGATAGCTTGTCAGCTATGTCGCCAACAATGTCGGTACCAAGGACGGGGAACGAAGAGAACCATTTTCTTACTCACTGCAACGAGGCGGAGCAATAGACAAGATTCTCGTTCACCGGCAGTTAATGGAATGTTACAACAATAGTAACGAGGTCTTACTGACAGAGTTGTACAACGAGGTGTTTACATAAGCAGATAATTATTACTGCTTAGATTATATATAGATCAAAGAAAGGTTAAACAAACAAATGGAAAGGAAAATTGTGATTACACACAATTATTAGGAGTATATCCTTCCGATGGACAAGAAGAACAAGGCATACAGGGTAGGAGAGCAAGTACCCAATCATTCAGATAAAGAGGCAAGGATTAATCAAGATGTTACCCATACAACGGTGTTTGGATAACTGACCAAGAAACCTTTAGCATCACGCCTCCAATATTCTTGTTGATGGCGGGGTATCATAGTCATGCTTCGAGGTAGCAATGATATGGTGTTTCAATCAAGGGACAGACCTTGGATACACAAATGATCCATCAAAAGCAACTTATAGAATAAGTGTTACAATCTCCTCCTGGAAGAATGGCTATCCTTGCAAAAGAAATTATAATGATGGGTCCTCCAGCCAGGGGTGCTGGGCATGACATCATATTATCGGGTCATCGGAGGACCAACATTATAACTCCTGGAAAGTTGCCCCAACCATCATATCTGACCGAGATTCAGATCTGATTGGTGTCATGATACCTCAAACTCAGGATGTTTGAGAAGAAAAGGTGCAACACAAATCAACGAAATGACATTGCAAGATTCTCGGAAAATGAACTATGGGAGCAGGTTCCCGAAACAATAGTTCATCATTAAACCAAGGAGAGGATGAGGAGGTGGCTGATGGGCTCAGCGACAATTCATCGAGAATTCCAAATGGAGGGATTTGCACAATAATGTGAACAAGAGGGTGACACTTATCAATTCAAATACACCATTAATCATTAGGTGAAAGGTGTGCCCGAAATATGACCTTAGGCAGCAAGATCAATGTTAGAGTGACGATTCAATAACCAACAGTCTAAGAACGAACTGTCGCTCGTTAACTTCAAAGCAATAGGGTTGTTAGAAGTGCAGAACTCAAGTAGCATCTTTAGCATATTGGTATCCTGGTTGAAAACAATACAGGGACCAAAGAATAATGGTGATGGTGAGAAGTATCATCATACCGAGAATTTCTAAGAGGTGAAGCAATCCCCACAACATTCTCGACATAAAAGACAGTAATACTTCAGGGCAGAACACAACACTCGCTGGAGAGCAAGTTGTATTCATAGTGTGGACAAGTTTGCGATGAAAGGAAGTCAAGGGTGTTGTCGATGATAATAAAAATCATCGAGGGGAAGGAGGGTATTTCTCATCATGAACACAGTTGACATCTCGGAAGAAGTCAAAGTGTTGAAGGTGATCCAACACATTTGTCGGGAGGTTTCAAGAGGATGCAATCAAACAACAATGGCAACAAGCAAGGGAATTATGAAGTGGCAAGTTATAGGATCAATATATAAGATGCAAGCTCGGAACCAAAGTTGCCTTTCAAGACAAGCAACATGATGTTGAAAGCTTGACATAAGTCGTGCTCACACACTAAAGAATTCGTGCACCAGAGAAGGACGAGGTAGCACAGTCAAAGATAGTAAGACCAGGATGTAGCCGATAGTCTAGGAATGACTAGACTGAGTTCAGAATTTCCCGGTAAAAATACTAGGGGTATTTGATTTGTAGTGCGGAACAATTTCACTAGTCGGCGTCCTCGGTTGACAACAACCCAGAACCCGTAGAGTGATTATGACAAGGAAAGACATTACTTCGACAACGTTAGTAAGATGTGGTGCAGTGGCAAGACATCTTCGAGATACCATGGGGTAATACTCGAAGGTAGAACATGATAGAGGTAGAACCAAGTCATTGACCTATGACAGTAGATACTTCAACCTTGCCAAAATAAACGAAGCACGGGAATGAATTCCCATCAGATATATCAGATCAGGACAGCATGGTCGGAACCATAACTGTAAGGAATCAATTCAAGAATACCGAAGAAATTATACAGCTGGATAATCATTTTGCAAGAAGCTTCCGAGACGGTCTACATTATCTTCATGGGCATGAACACAAGTTCAAGGTCGACTCCCACTTCTTTAATGCATATTATTTCATTCACCTCTCGCTTTGATAAAACTGTAGTGTTAGAATTTCATTTGGTGGGACACCGGAAGAGTATGACTTGTGGAAACTTTCGGATTCTCATGAATTAGGGGAAGGCATAGTTTCAACCCATCGGGCATCTTAGTAACATATACCACGAGTTTCAAAAGTCAAAACACAAGCTCGAAAGCAGAGCATGGTTGGTCAAGCAGAGGATATAATTTACCAAAGGCATTATGTATCAGGGGAAGAACTCACCAGGTGATTGAATATGAAGGATACTGTCGGATAACAATCCAACAATGGATCGGGCAATCCACAATGGAGCTGATGTGAGTATCGATACTCACTCAGAGGAAGAAAGAATGCAGAGGCATCAGATTCAAGAATCACCTTATTAGTCTGATGCTTGAAATAGAAAGAAATTATGGTTTTCAAAAGGAAGGATCAAAAGCAGACGCTCTGATCAAGGATGGATAAGTTGAAAACACTTAGTTGGACAATCAATAAAGGTTTGAATTGTCGAGAACCAACTCATGTCCGGAATGGCGTCTGAGCTGGAAAGATAATTTTTAGAAAGGATAACCGGTTGACTGTGTGCATACGCACACATTGAATCAATAGGCTCAAAATGGATAAGGCAAGGGATGTTAACGAAGACTACTAGTCCTATGGAATTAACCATAATGCAAGCAGGTAAGAATTTCAAGAGTAACAGGGTGCATAGGATTTTCGAGAAATCGAAAAGTATTCCGAAGAATTTTGTGAGACACATGAACAATTGAAAAGAACGGATCCTCGATAAATGTGAGGAAATAACCGTAAGGGTTTTCATGCGAAATAAAACTACAAAGACAGTAAACTCAAAGGATTCTCGGACAACGGAGAAAATTTCGGGGCATCTTGTAACAACAAGAGCGGCGAGGAATGATCATGAGAATGACAAGTGCATGCAGATATCCATAAGGATATATCGGTGATAGTGATTTGCAAAGGCGATGAACACAAGTTCTCGGGTTAACAGCGGAGAGTATCTTCAGGGTCTTCTGGTGCAGCAGATGATCATCGATCATAAGGTGCTCTCCGGGTGAAAGTGATAACGAGATCCTAATGTTAGATTTAGCAAAATTCATTTATCCCAAATAGAAGAGAGATAAGAGTCCCAGAGTATAGACGAGGAGTAAAAGATCCTAATACCACCCAATGGTGATGTGGGCCCGTAAGCCACACAACAAGTTAGTAAAAAACATTTCAAAGACTAGACTCAACTTCGGCCAAGGAGTTGGAAAGGGGGATTCCTACAGGCAGTCGGCTCTCATACCAACTTGTGACGCCACCGATTTGTCCGTACACTAATCATGCACGCAAATGTGTACGACCAAGATCAGGGACTCACTGGTAGATATCACAACACAACTCTAGACACAAATTAAAATAATACAAGCTTTATATTACAAGCCAGGGGCCTCGAGGGCTCGAATACAAAAGCTCGGTTACACAAGAGTCAGCGGAAGCAATAATATCTGAGTACAGACATAAGTTAAACAAGTCTGCCTTAAGAAGGCTAGCACAAATATAACAACAATCGAAAAGGCAAGGCCTCCTGCCTGGGACCTCCTAACTACTCCTCGAAGCCGAACTCCATGTAGAAACATCATCGGGATCCTCTTGGTCCTGGACTCCAGCATCTGGTTGCGTCATCCGAGAAGAAGAAGCAAAAGGGGGAAAAGGGGGAGCAAAGAAACCGTGAGTACTCATCCAAAGTACTCGCAAGCAAGGATCTATACTACATATGAAATGGTATCTGTGTAAAGGGGTAATATATGTGGGTTAAAATGCAGAATGCCAGAATAAGAGGGGGATAGCTAAGACTACGCTTCTGGCCACCTCCATCTTGCAGCAGTAGATGAGAGTAGCTGGAAGTAACAAGTATCTTCGCATCTCGCAGCCTCCGTCTTGCAGCAGTAGAGTAGAATACATGGTAAGTTCACAAAGTAACATCGTATAGCATAAACCTACCCGGCGATCCTCCCGCACATTACCCTGTGATAGAGCAACCACCGAGTTATATTTGGCACTTGTAAGGGTGTGTTTTACTAAGTATCCGGTTCTAGTTGTCATGAGGTCAGAGTACAACTCTGGGTCATCCTTTTACCGAGGGACACGGCTATTCGAATAGATTAACTTCCCTGCAGGGGTACACCACATAGCCCAGCACGCTCGATCCCATTTGGCCAGACACACTTTCCAGGGTCATGCCCGGCCTCGAAAGATCAACACGTCGCAGCCCTACCTAAGCACAACAGAGAGGTCAGCATGCCGGTCTAAACCCTAAGCGCACGGGGGTCTGGGCCCATCGCCCAATGCACACCTGCACGTTGTGAGGGCGGCCGGTAAGCAGACCTAGCCTCTCCTAATACCAGAGTAGGCTTTCCAGTCCAATCCGGCGCGCGCCGCTAAGTCGCTGGTACCACAACGTCGAGTGCCCATAACTATTCCCACGTAGCTGGTTAGTGCGTATAGGCCAATGGCCAGACTGAGATCAAATACCAAGATCTCGTTAAACGTGTTATTATGAAATAACCGCGGACAACGACCAGGGCCAGGCCCACCTGTCTCCTAGGTGGTCGCAACCTGCCCTGTCGCTCCGCCACAAAGTAACCATCAGGGGGCTGTCGGGAACCCAGGCCCACCACTACCTGGGTGGAACCACCTGCCCCTTCAGCCCCCATATCCGAATCACCACCATGTGTCAAGTAAAATGTATATAATATATACCCGTGATCACCACCCGAGGTGATCACGGCCCGATAGTATAGCGTGGCAGACGGACAAGGATGTGGGGCCACTGATGGAATACTAGCATCCTATACTAAGCATTAGGATAGCATGTAAGGTATCAACAGTGTTATCAACAATGACAGGCTATGCAACGGAATAGGAGTTATCGAATCATCAACAGTAGCAAATCTAATGCAAGAATAAGAGAGAAGAGTGGGCGATATCTGCTGATCAAGGGGGGGGGCTTGCCTGGTTGCTCTGGCAAGAAGGAGGGGTCGTCGTCGACACCGTCGATCATCGTGGCACTGTCAGCGGTCTCAGCCCCGATGTCTATCGGAGTGAAGAGGGGGAAGAAACAATAAATATAAAGCAAACAATTGTAACACAAAGCATAACATGGCAAAACGCGGTGCTACGTGTGACCTAACGCGGTGCTCGGTGATACAGGTGAAGAGGAATAACATCCGGAAAAGTATTCCCGGTGTTAGGCATTTTCGGGCAGATGAAACGGAGGGGAATGTTGCATGTTCGGTATGATAGAGATGTGTGGCGGACGAACGGGCCGCGTATTCTGATTCGTCTCGTCGTTCTGAGCAACTTTCATATATAAAACATTTTCATCCGAGTTACAGATTATTTTATATGATTTTCTAAAGTTTTAAATATTTTCTGAAATTTATTTAATTAAATTAAATCAACATTATCCAGAATAGTAGGTGATGACGTCAGCATGACGTCAGGGTGATGTCTGCGGTCAGTTGACTTAGTCAAACTGACATGCGGGGCCGTGCTGTCATTGGCTCAACTAACTAACTACTAATTAAATTAACTAATCTAATTAATTAGGTTGATTAATTAAGTTTAATTAATTAATTAATCATTATTTTTTAACATATTTTTTTAAAAAAATTCTTTTTTTGTAAAGGGGCTAGGCCCCGCCTGGCAGTGGCCAGGGGCTTAGCGGGGCGGGCTGTGGGCGCTGGGCGCCGCCCGAGCGGGCGCACGCCCAGGGGCGTGCGGGGCGACGACCCGCCAGGGCGTCGGAGGCGTGGGAGGCCGATGGTCTGGGGCGGCCAGGGCGTGGCCGGCCAGTGCCAGGGAAGCGGCAGGGCGAGGCGGCAGCAGGCAGAGAGAGCGGTGCGGCTCGGCGCCGCGGCCGGCGGGGGTGGAGCTGGAGGCGGCGGGGCAGTTGGCGATGGCCGCGGCCGCGGGCGGCGCTGAGGTGGGCGGCGGGCAGCAGGACACGGCGATGGACCACGGCAGCAGGAGGGGAGGCAGGAGGCGGGGCGGACGGTGATGAGTAGAGCAGTGGCCGGAGGCGGGGCCAGCGCAGCGACAGCACAGAGCAGTGGGGGGGAGGAGGAGCGACGGATGCCGCAGGGGGCCGACGGCGGCCGGAGTGGCGGGCTGGAGCACGTCTCCGGGGCGGCCAACGGCCATGGCGCACGGCGGCGCTAGCTGCGGGTCGAGGCAGCCGTCGGGAGAGGCGCGGCGAGGCGAGCTGGGAGAGGACCGAGCCGGGGCGAGCTGGCAGAGGGTGCGGGCGTCTCCGCCGACGACGGTGGCGGAGCCGACGCAGCCACGACGCGTCGGGAGGGGCGGCTGCGACCGCGGCTCGGTGGAGGCGTGCTCGGCCAGAGGCGGGCGAGCACGGAGGGGGAAGCAGGCGCAGCGGTCCGCGTGACGGACGTGCACGGGGGGGAGGTGTGGCCGTGGCGTGGGGAGCCGCGGTGACCGCGGTAGCGATGCGGTAGGGGGAGATGAGGAGAGGAGGCCGAGGCCTCACCTGGGGCTGTAGGGACGGGCAGCGGGGGTCGAGGCGGTCGTCGGGGACGACGGTGATGAAGAGGAGGCAGACCGACGGGGCAGCTCCGGCAAGTTCGTCGAGGAGCGGCGACGAGCCCGGCCTCCTCCTCCGATCCCGATCCAATCGGGGGAGAGGGGGGATATTTCGGGGAAAAGTGGGGTGTCGGTGGGGGGTTCTGGACTTGGGGGGAGGCCTATGTAGGCCAGATGGTTGGGCCGGCCTGGTGGCCAGCTCGGTCATTTGGCCTAGTTGGCTAGGGGGCCTTATTTTTTCTTTCTTTTGTTTTTGTTTAGTAGTTTTCTTTTCTTTATTTCTTTTCTGTTCCTTTTTGTTCTTGTTTATTTTAGTTTTAATAATATACCAAAGTGACATCTAAATTGATGTTGCCAGTTGTACCATTGCTACAATGGTTTACTATGCAAACTAAAATAGTTACATGATTATTTAATATTTAAGAGTATTTGAATAATAGTTTTTGCTACTGTTTTTATTATTTTGATGCATCCAGACATGCTATAACAATGTGGTTTCTCCATCATAAATACTTATGATTTATTTGACACATCCCGAATATTTTAGTTTTAATATTTAAAAACTTTTGGTGTTTGCCTTTAATTCAAATTTGAATTCGAACCGGTTTCAAACTAACACGAGATTACCAACAGTAATTACGGTGACGCGTCGTCATTATCAGAGGGTTACTGTAGCTTAACTATCCGGGCATCACAGAGTTGCAGCCACAACAATCAGAGTACGAACAGAATTGAAACAACGCAACCACCGGATATCCAATTCGGTGCCCAGGCTCATCTGCTTCCACTAAAAAAATCAAAATAAACACTAGAAAAATTAAAAAAAAAATCTAATTTTTTGTGTGATAGATAATTTTTCATGTGAGGTCCGCTCCAAATTTCAACTTATTTGAATATCTGAGTAGCTCTCGACAAAAAAGACAAATTGGGTCAGAACAGTGTGTGAACAGTAAACATTTTTACAGACCCCGATTTTTTTTTGCCGAGCTGCTCAGATGTTCAAATAAGTTGAAATTTGGAGCGGGCCTCACGCATAAAATTATCTACCACCCAATTTTGTCTGGAATATTTATAATTTTTCTAGCATTTGTTTTTTTTTTCTGAGCGTACGTGCAGATGAGCTCGGGAGCAGAAACTCCGAGTCCCCGTACCGGATACCGTACTATCTATTTACGATAATTTGAGTGCTAAGAAAACGACAACATCACGCTTCTCTTTCTTATTCTTATTTATTATACCGGTACAAATGCCTGTACGTTGCAATGGACATTAAAACTCAAAAAACCTATTCCATAGTATATATTCAATCATCATAAAAGTATGTAATAAGGTTACATCGATTCTTGCTTTTTTCGGATTTTGAAGTGTGAATTTTAAAAAGTCATATTACATTCTTCATCTCATGAAAGAGTAGTGATTCACGAAATAATTGGTGAATCCTTTTTTTTTAATGAAAATTGGAATTTTTTAAGGAGAAAAATATTTGAACTTTTGTAATATTGTTAATGTTATAAGTTTCGTGAATGTTTGTGAATGCGTATTTTTTCCAGTATATATATATTTTTAATTTTGACCAGTTTTTGAGTTTTCTAATATTTGTTTTGTTTTTTGTCTGAGCACGGGTTCAGATGAGCTCGGCAGCAGAAACTCGGCGTCCCAACCGTACTATCTATTTATGATCATTTCATGGCTGACAACACGACAACATCACGCTTCTCTTTATTATTCTTATTTATATAACTGTCAATTTACCGGGTTAAAATTTCTCCGGCGTGGCTGGACTGCTTCGTCAAACGCCGGCAAAAAAACCTGCAAGCAGAGGACGATTTGGATTCGGCGACTCAAACATACCAGATTGATCTGGACGCGACTTGTCTGCCGTGCCTTCACGCACGGCAGAACTGCCGTACAGGCCAAAATCGGCCATTCATTCACTATCCAGCCCATCCAACAGACCCGTGCTCATCTGCAAACGAACAATGTTCGGTGTTTCTATACTATGAATCTTCTCGCGCCGAAGATTGCAGCAGTGAGGATGCAAGGTCATCATCGCATGGATTAGAAAAGTAGCGAATCATCAAGCCGCTGCGGCCTTGTTGTTATCGATCTACAGCCACTGCGTTGCCGTCAAGCTGCCGCCGCCACCACCGCGTTAAATCAAATGGAGCCGCGCCGCCGCCACATCACCGTCGAGCTACAGCCGCTACGTTACCATCGAGCCACCATCCCTGCCATGTCGGTCAAGATGCCGGAGTTGCATCACATCCCATCCTCTATCTAGTCCTCTGAAGTCTGAAGTTTTATCAGGAAACTGAAGAGCTATTACAATTTTCATCCCTGAATCAACCAAGCACTCTACTACTCCCTCCGTTCTAAAATAGATGACCCAACTTTGTACTAACTTTGTAATAAAATTAGTACAAAGTTGAGCCATCTAATTTGGAACGGAGGGAGTAACAGAGAACTGAAATTTATAGAACTGAAACTCAAGTGCTACTGCAAGGTTTAGCACTGAAGCATCCAAACATGCCATTTGTATTAACAAAGTACTGAATTTTTTAGCAATGAAACTCAAATGATTTTGCAATCTTGAGCACTGAAACTCAAGTACTAACAGAGTAGTACTATTACTACTTATATATACTAAGAAGACTAGGCGTGTAAGGGTTCCATTTTTCTGGTTTTTTTGAATTTTTTTACGGTGTCTTGGTAAATTGACACGTGTAATCCTGAGTTGTCACATCGATGTGAAGCTGTGCTTGACCACGTTATCATTTTGCACGTTCTATTTTGATGTGGCGAACGCTGCTTTCCTGGGCTTCGATCGTGTGACACATACGAGGTGCCACGTTTCAGTTTTTTTATGTCTGTCGGTTCTGCTGATGGTTTCAGATATTTCGTGATCTACCCTTCCATCCATCCTCTCGAAGGATCTGGTCAAATCCCATGCGACTGTTTCACCGCCCTCGGCCCGTATAAAATGCCTCCGGTAAGTGGGCATCTCAAAGACCTCGGTCGCCGTCCAGATCAGGCCCTTACCCCCGCCATGCTTCATCCTCGTGTTCTCTTCCCGGCACGTCCTTCTCCATCTCTTCTTCGTCGGGGTTATGAGCGACGGCTTTCAGGGACGCACGCGAAAGCCGTGGCGGATCGAGAACGAGCTCGCCCCCATGCGGACGGCGGGGCGCCGACGGCCTGATGATGGGCAGGCCGAGCGTGAACGCGTCCGGTGGCCAGCAGTGAGGGTTGTGACTGTTGGAATTTTTGCTAGTAGGCCTTTGGCTTAAACCCCAACTAAAATTTTGAAATTCTCTTGGCCCATTCATGCACACATGTGAGTGGAGTGAGTGAGACTAAAGTTTAGTCCCACCACATAAGTTGAGGGAGAGTTGCACCTCTTTATAAGGTGAGCTCTTCTACCACTTATATGAGCATGAGAAGAGGAGACCTACGCGCGCTCCTCCTCCTCGCTCGCCTCGCCACGCCACGCCACGCCTCGCCACGCCACGCCACGCCACGCCGCGGGATTGAGCTGAGCCGAGGACAGAACTATGCACGTTGTCTATATTTTTGCTGCTTTGGAAAATTAATGAGTCATTAATTAATAATTAACGGACGCGTTAATTACTGAACCGTTTTCGATTCTTTTGGATCGTGACGACTCGGACGTGGGGTTTATTCCCACGACCTACCCAGCCCGCACTATATAGTCAGGCAGACGTCTACCCTAGCCGCCGCTTCGTATGGTTTCTCACCACCGTTTCAGATCATTGCGCCGCCAAGCAAGTCTTCTCCATCCCTCCTTTCGGCGTGCACCGGGAGAAGGGACAACAGGCCTCCGGAACCCTGCCTCTCGTGATCATGTACGGGAGAGGGGCGATCAGGTTTTTGGGGAGCGCACTCGCGCGACTGCTGGCAGCGACGACTTCGCGAACGACGACTTGTTACCCGACCTCGGCAACCTCATCCTCGACGACATGGGCGACAACGTCAACGCCGGCGGTGCTGCTCCCGCTGCACCGTATGTGATTCTATCCTTCCTGTTCGAGATCGTGGTAGAATTCATGTTTCTAGTATGTGCCCTAGATGTGATATGTTCATCTGCTATGCTAGTTCACACGATTAGTTTAATCTCTGTTGCTGCAGTCATGACTTATCTTCTGTTTATTCGGATCAAATCTCGTAGTAATTTGCTCATATTTTCAACAATCCAAAAACCTGATTATAGGCAATTTACTCCGAGTGGTTTTGCTGCGCATCTGAAGCCGCCTGCATTTAATGGGGCGCAATATAAGAGGTGGCGCACGAGAGCAGTCTACTGGTTTCAGACCATGGGCTGCTATGACGCCACCAAGGGCAAGCCTGAGGGCGATCTTAATCCAGCACAGGTGGAAGCTTTTGAGAAGATCGATACCGTCTTTAAAGGCGCTCTTCTGAGTGTTCTTGATGACTCAATTGTGGATTCGTATATGTCGTTTGACAACGGCAAGGACATGTGGGCTGCGCTCGAGGCCAAGTTTGGTGCCTCGGACGCCGGCAGCGAGTTGTACGTCATGGAGCAATTCTATGACTACAAGATGACTGATGAGCGCGCTGTGGTACGGCAGGCTCATGAGATATTGTCGCTCGCAAAAGAACTTGAGTACTTCAAGTTTGTGTTGCCGGGGGCATCATTTCCAAGCTTCCACCTTCGTGGAACAATTTTGCTACTTCCCTGAAACACAAGAGACATGAGTTTTCCGTTGCGGATCTCATTGGTACCCTTGATGTTGAAGAGAAGGCGAGAGAAAAGGACACATGTACTCGAGTTGCTGAAGGAGGTTCTAGTGCCCACATGGTACAGAAGAAGAACTTCCAGCCCAACAAGTTCAAAAACAACAAGAACAAAACTCAGGGCAAAGACAAGTTTGATACAAAGAACAAGCCATCACATTCTATCAACTTCAAGAAGAATTCTCATAAGAAGGGGAAGGGGCTTTGCCATGTCTGCGGTGATCCTAATCACTGGGCTCCGAAGTGTCCTAACCGCTTTGAGGAGCGCGAACATGAGAAGAGCGGCAAGTCCGCTAATGTTGTCATCGGTGATACCGATATGAAGGAATCAGGGTACGGTATTCTTCCTACCATCCTTTCAGTATTTCAATCCCCTGATTGGTTAATTGACACCGGTGCCAATGTACATGTTTGTGCTGACGCCTCCATGTTTTCTTTTTACCAGGCCACTGGGACTTCTTCCGTGCTGATGGGGAACGGGTCACATGCCATCGTTCGAGGTGTTGGTACGATCGATCTGAAGTTTACTTCGGGGAAGACCGTGCGTCTGAAGAACGTTCATCATGTGTCGTCCATCAATAAAAATCTCGTTAGCGGTTCCCATTTATGTCGAGATGGTTTTAAGTTGGTTTTTGAATTCAATAAAGTTGTAATGTCTAAGTGTGGACAATTTGTTGGAAAAGGCTATGAGTTCGGAGGCTTGTTCCGCCTATCTTTGTCAGATATTTGCACTAAAGTTATTAATAATATTTGCCACAATAATGAGTCCGATATTTGGCATTCACGACTTTGTCATATTAACTTTGGATGCATGACGCGGCTAGCCAATATGAATTTAATTCCGAAAATCTCTACTGTCAAGGGCTCTAAGTGCCAAGTATGTGTGCAAGCTAAGCAACCTCGCAAGTCCCATAAGACTGCAGAGGCAAGAGACTTGGTGCCACTAGAGCTTATACATTCTGATCTTTGTGAGATGAATGGCGTGTTGACAAAAGGTGGAAAGAGATACTTCATGACGTTGATTGATGACTCCACTAGATATTGTTATGTGTATCTTCTGAAATCAAAAGATGAGGCTTTGACTTTCTTCAAAAACTATAAAGCTGAGGCAGAGAACCAACTTGATCGAAAAATTAAACGGCTTAGGTCCGATTGTGGTGGAGAGTATTTTTCCAATGAATTTGATGTGTTTTGTGCGAAACATGGTATAATCCATGAGAGGACGCCTCCCTACTCACCCCAGTCAAATGGGGTAGCCGAAAGAAAGAACCGAACTCTAACTGATATGGTTAACACCATGTTAGACACTTCGGGTCTATCCAAGGAATGGTAGGGGGAGGCGCTAATGACTGCGTGTCATGTCCTAAACCAGGTTCCCACAAAGCATAAGACCATGACTCCATTTGAGGAATGGGAAAGGAAAAGGTTGAAACTTTCTTACCTACGTACTTGGGGTTGTTTGGAGAAAGTCAATATACCAATTCCCAAGAAGCGCAAGCTTGGACCAAAAACCGTAGATTGTGTTCTTCTAGGCTATGTTTTTCATAGCATCGGCTATAGATTTTTGATATAAAAATCTGAGGTGTTCGACATGCATGTTGGTACGATTATGGAGTGAAATGATGCAACTTTCTTTGAGGACATATTTCCTATGAAGGATATGTCGAGCTCATCAAATCAGGAGATACCTACTCCATCTAGTGAGGAATTCGTTGTAATTCCTGAACCCACCATTGCGATGGAACACGTTGAGAATCCTGTTGAGGGTGACAATGGAACTCCTGTGAGGAGTAAGAGACAGAGGACTGCAAAGTCCTTTGGTGATGATTTCATTGTGTACCTCGTGGATGACACACCCAGGACTATCTCAGAAGCCTATGCATCTCCTGATGCTGACTACTGGAAGGAAGCTGTACGTAGCGAGATGGATTCCATCTTAGCTAATGGTACCTGGGAGATCACTGACCATCCTTATGGGTGCAAACATGTAGGATGTAAGTGGGTGTTCAAGAAGAAGCTTAGATCTGATGGTACGATTGAAAAGTACAAGGCACGGCTTGTGGCCAAGGGTTATACCCAGAAAGAAGGTGAAGACTTCTTTGATACTTACTCACCCATGGCTAGACTGACCACAATTCGGGTGCTGCTATCACTGGCTGCCTCACATGGTCTTCTCGTTCGTCAAATGGACGTTAAGACAGCTTTCCTCAATGGAGAGTTGAAGGAGGAAATTTACATGGATCAGCCAGATGGTTTTGTAGTACCTGGTCAGGAAGGAAAGGTGTGCAAGTTATTAAAGTCTTTATATGGCCTTAAACAAGCTCCTAAGGAGTGGCATGAGAAGTTCGAAAGAACATTAACTGCTGCCGGCTTTGTAGTAAATGATGGTGACAAGTGCGTGTACTATCGCTATGGTGGGGGCGAAGGAGTTATTCTTTGCCTGTATGTCGACGACATATTGATCTTTGGAACCAAACTTGATTTAATCAAGGAGGTTAAGGATTTCTTATCTCGCTGTTTTGAGATGAAGGATCTAGGAGTAGCTGATGTTATCTTAAACATCAAGCTGTTGAGAGATGAGAATGGTGGGATCACACTGCTTCAGTCTCACTATGTGGAAAAGGTCTTGAATCGTTTTGGGTATAGCGACTGCACACCTTCTCCAACTCCATATGATGCTAGTGTGTTGCTTCGAAAGAATCGACGGATTGCTAGAGATCAACTGAGGTATTCTCAGATTATTGGTTCGCTTATGTATTTGGCAAGTGCCACGAGGCCTGACATCTCTTTTGCTGTGAGCAAGCTGAGTCGGTTTGTGTCAAAACCGGGAGATGATCATTGGCATCGCTTGAGAGAGTTATGCGCTATTTGAAAGGCACCGCGAGCTATGGAATTCACTACACTGGGTATCCAAGGGTACTGGAGGGTGATAGTGACTCAAACTGGATTTTTGATGCTGATGAGATAAAGGCCACAAGTGGTTATGTTTTTATACTTGGTGGTGGCGCTGTTTCCTGGAAGTCTTGCAAGCAGACCATCTTAACGAGGTCAACAATGGAAGCAGAACTCACAGCATTGGACACTGCCACTGTTGAAGCAGAGTGGCTTCGTGAACTCTTGATGGACTTACCTATGGTTGAAAAACCAATACCCCTATCCTGATGAACTGTGATAATCAAACTGTGATCGTCAAGATAAATAGTTCGAAGGACAATATGAAGTCCTCAAGACATGTGAAGAGGAGACTAAAATTTGTCAGAAAATTGAGGAACTCCGGAGTTATTACGTTGGATTATATCCAAACGTCGAAAAACTTGGCAGATCCCTTCACAAAGGGTCTATCGCGTAATGTGATAGATAATGCATCGATGGAGATGGGTTTGAGACCCACCGCATGAGTTGTCCATAGTGGTAACCTACTATATGTGATCGGAGATCCCGTGAAGTAGAAGTGGGAGACAAGCTGTTGGTCAGCTGGGAGGAGAGTATCCCTATATTAACTATCCCACTCCGTGAAGATGCAATACTCTCCTGATCTGCATGGCAGGTTGATACTTATCTTAATGTGTTCCAAGTGGCTTATTCGGGTAAGCAGAGATGTTGTCCTGCAGAACATCTTCTGAGGAACACACCTATATGAATTTGACTGTTAACGTCGCAGTCTGTGAGAATTGGGTGTTCTCTAATAAATTCATGAAAAGGCCATGGTGTATGACATATATGCTCCACCCGCGGGGAAGCCTTGCGGCAGCCAAGTATCGGTCAAGAATTTGTGTGAAACTAGTCTCGCAGAAAACTTGTAGTTCAAGGCATAGTCCACTATTCAAGTTGTGATCTAGTGTAGCATAAATCTCTAAGTGGAAGTTCAACTTCACAATCTCCACTAAGCACCGGTATATAAACAATGTTTTGGAACTAAATGATGAGATGTGCCAATGAGACTTTGTGGGGGATTGTTGGAATTTTTGCTAGTAGGCCTTTGGCCCAAAGCCCAACTAAAATTCTGAAATTCTCTTGGCCCATTCATGCACACATGTGAGTGGAGTGAGTGAGGCTAAAGTTTAGTCCCACCTCATAAGTTGAGGGAGAGTTGCACCTCTTTATAAGGTGAGCTCTTCTACCACTTGTATGAGCATGAGAAGAGGAGACCTACACGTGCGCTCCTCCTCCTCGCTCGCCTCGCCACGCCACGCCACGCCTCGTCACGACGCGCCGCGGGTTGCGGGATTGAGTCGAGCCGAGGACAGAGCTATGCACGTTGTCTATATTTTTGCTGCTCGGGAAAATTAATGAGTCATTAATTAATAATTAACGGACGCGTTAATTACTGAACCGTTTCCGATTCTTTTGGATCGTGACGACTCGGACGTGGGGTTTATTCCCACGACCTACCCAGCCCGCACTATATAGTCAGGCAGACGTCTACCCTAGCCGCCGCTTCGTATGGTTTCTCACCACCGTTCCAGATCATTGCGCCGTCAAGAAAGTCTTCTCCATCCCTCCTTTCGGCGTGCACCGGGAGAAGGGACAGCAGGCCTCCGGAACCCCGCCTCTCGTGATCCTGTACGGGAGAGGGGCAATCAGGTTTTTGGGGAGCGCACTCGCGCGACTGCTGGCAGCGACGACTTCGCGAACGACGACTTCTTCCCCGACCTCGGCAATTTCATCCTCGACGACATGGGAGACAACGTCAACGCCGGCGGTGCTGCTCCCGCTGCACTGTATGTGATTCTATCCTTCCTGTTCGAGATCGTGGTAGAATTCATGTTTCTAGTATGTGCCCTAGATGCGATCTGTTCATCTGCTATGCTAGTTCATATGATTAGTTTAATCTCTGTTGCTGCAGTCATGACTTATCTTCTGTTTATTCGGATTAAATCTCGTAGTAATTTGCTCATATTTCCAACAGTGACTGCACTTGGCCGTAGGAGATCAGGTACGCTGCCCCACACTCATGCTATTTCTCCTGTTCTTTTGCTCGCTTGCCACCATGCGGTTGCCTCTTCGTTGCGGTCGCGGCAGTGCCCACCATTTTCCCCGACCTTCGCATGGTTGTGACGTTTTCCCGTGACCCCTCTACACTGGGCCACATGCCTGTGCTACGCTGCTTGCTACTCACATAGCCTTGCAGCTGCAGAGCTGGGTTGCTTCCCAGTCTTGCTCCTGTATTCGACACTTGAGGGCGTTCGTAATTTATTTTCTTATCAATTTATCTTTTAATTTTTTGAACCGAAGTCTTAAAATTTTGCACCTGAAAACACTTTATGAATAGTTTAGCAAAAGCATTCTCAATTTCTAATTGATGAAAATGAAAACCGCTTTACTATCTCTAAAATAGATCTTGATCTGGGCTGAAAAGAAATCAATTTAGAGTTATTTATTTGTAGGTAAGTATACTGATGCATGGTGCTTTGATGATAGGATAAAAATAAATAACTTTTGTATTTCTATGCTTGAGCCCTATTTCAATTTCAGGTGTCCAAGCATTAATTTTTCATGAGGAGATGTACCTAATTTCAGGACTACATGTCTGTTATTCAGGTAATATAACTATCTAAAAGGAGAGGGGTTTGGCTGCTGGCCTCCCATCAGGTTATGGCCCTCCACCGTATCCATCTTATTTTGCCGCTGATTAACATTTTAAAGTTGCAACCCACTGCAATGTTTTCATTTCTACAAAAGTTTGTGGCAGGAGCATAAAAGGGGACAAGATCACCTCACAGTGCCCTCTAACACGAAGATCCCAACGTATAGGAGGGCCTATCCAACCAGGAGGAGGTGGCAGCAGGATCAGCACCGGTGACAATCACGGTGGATGTGATGTGCTTGGCGTGGTGGCGGTCCCCGGAAAGTGGAGGGCCGCCGCCGTGGTGCTAGACTTGGAGCATGCATGTGTCGGTTAAAATGTGGCAGCAACCTGATTATCTTACACGATATTTGAAAGTGTTTTCCATGACCCAACATTTTTGGCGAGGTCAGTTTTACTAATGTATTCTATGTAACTTCTCTGTTCTTATCAAGTTGGAGTTGAGGAAGTAAGCTTCTGGGACAGGAGGAAGTAAGCTTCTGGGACAAGGTACTATGCACGAATGCCCAAACTATCAGTACTTATCTTGCATCATCATAGTAATTAATCTCACTGAGCTTTAATATTCCTTTTTATCATATGTATTATCTTGGTGCAAGCAGGTGCAAAATGACTAATGCAAGGCAACCGTGACATGATTTGCGCTGCAAGAGTGATGGACCAGCTATTTTGAGCAACACTGGAGAAAGGCATCCAAATTCATGGATACTTAGTCCTTCGACCAATGTTCCAAATGATCATGTCAGTTTGCGGGTTTCGGAAGAGGAAAATCATGAAAATTGGCATTATTTGTGCTGCTTCTTTTTCTGAATTATCCGCATCACAATCACTTGAGCGTACTGTTTTTGTAGTTTTTTTAGAACGGAGGCTCCAGAAGAGCCCGGCTTTGAATTAACAAAACCATCAACCAGCCAGGATTACAACGAACAAAACAAAGAAAACAAAGAAACCAAGCAGCAAGCCGATACATGGTGCTGTGTATAACCTATCAGGCTACTACAAACTACTAGCAAAGATCGGAAACTAAAGCACAAGTCCAGCTAGAAGTCGAAGACGCCCTCCACAACAAGGAAAACACCACGCTGGCACCAGCAGATCTTGGGGGAGAAACAAACAGTAGTTGGAGGAGCTCCATTGTCAGCTCCATGGGCTCTGGCTGTTGATGTCGCCCTCCTCCACCTCAGAAGGGGGCTCCCTGCCCCCTCGCTCTGGCTCGAAGGGCGCCGATCCGTCGAAAGGTGGAGACGCCCTCCCTAGGGCTAAAGAGCGACCGCCGCCGTTGCCAATCGGAAGACCACACCAGGACACCACCGCCAAACTACTTGGAGCTCATCCAAGGAAAGCATCGGCAATACATGATATCTGCACACGAGGAGAAGCAAGCTACACGGCAAGGCTGCTGAAGACCGACAACCCCCAACCGGAACAAGCACACTTCCCCCACAGCTCACCAAAGACGGCACCCCCTTGAGGGTGACGGCGCTCACGGCGTCGCTGCCGCCCAATCCCGAGGGATTTGGGTTTTCACCTGGTCCACGAGCAACATGGGAGGAAGAGGAGGGGGAAAGGGGGCATTTTTACCAGCGCCTATAGGTAGGGGACGACGCCCATGGATGTCGCCGCTGGCAGGCCGGCATAGCCAGCCACGGATTTCTCCGATCCCCTCTCCCAACCCCTACCCCGAGAGGAGACACGGCTATGACGCCCGGAGGCCGCCGGAGACCGGATCTGAGACGAGGGTGATAAGAAGTTGAAGAGGAAGACCTTCAGATCTGATGCGGGAGCCCCGAAGCCACCACGCACCACAACTGATGCCCGCCGCCACCGCGCCGGCCGCACGGCCGAGATGTGCGGCCAGCACCTGCTGCCGCCGTATGCTGAGGACGACGCAGCACCACCGCCCGAGGTCGCCACCTCGGCTCCGAGATCCTCCGCAGGGGCGGAGCGACCAGATCCTCGCCGCCACCATCCCCGGCAGCCGCGCGGCGCTCCGGCTACCCCCTCCGGTGGCGGCGAGGGAGAGGAAAACGGGGAGGGAGCCCCGGCGGCGGGCTAGGTTGAGCCGCCCGAGTCGCCCCTGCGGGAGCGACGCGGGGGCCTTGGGGAGCCATCCATCATTGACACCTACAGGAATCAATATTAATGTTTTTTTATTTTAAAATTGAATTTTACAATAAATGAACAAAGAAGCAAGGGACTATATAGGCTGGCTTCCACGGTTCTCTTAGGAGCACTGCATTGTTACTTCTGGTTATCTAAACTAATTGATGCAATTTTGCATGGACATGGTATATTACGACCCAAGCTTTGGTTGTATATTGTAGTTTATTTGTTGGCAAAAGTACCCAAGCTGAATTTCATGATGCATACTTGCAATCTTCCTCGGTTGTTGAGAGGAACTTTCGTCTATTTATGTTTTCACTATAGATTTAGAATTTTCATCCACATCCAATTCTTTCTAATGGAAGGTGGATTTTCATTACATTTTTTCATTTGTGGTTTAGGTAGGCCAGGTGAGCTGAAAATAGTTTCACAAGTACAATTAAGGTATGTGGTTTTTTAAGCGTCTCAAATTTTAGTTTGGTTTGATTTAATGATTTATCACTATCTGAAACACTGGAGTTGTACTACTTGCAGGGCAATTCCAGACAGAGTTCATCCATTCAGTAAAGGCATATGTTCAAACATCTGTGGCTTCAGATTCACTTGAAACTCTATCAGGTGAGTGTTGACACTTCCGAATAATGTTCATTCTAGCTATGATTGTTTATGTCACTATACGGTTTGCTCTCACCTTTTCCCCAAAGTGCATGGGTAAGGCAGGCGGCCGCTGCAGCTCGAGCCGTGGCCATGGCCGGTGCATGACAGTAATGATCAAATGGTTTGTTGCTTACCTTACGCCGAGGAGGGGTTGCTTCTGTCGTCCTCACCATCCGTGTCCAGCACCTCGCCCTTGCTCCCTCCATGGACAATGTTTTGTCCTGCCCCGACACGCCCAAATCTGAAGAGAAGAGGAGGAACAAACAGGGCGTCAGCCAGTCAGCCTCTTCGATTCACGCATGGGACTCGGCAGAAATGCCGGCACCGAGGAGGTATTCATCACGTAATTGGCGCTTCAAGCCGTCGGTACCCACCGGCGAGGCAATCTGGTTCTCGGAGGGGCCGACTGCGCACGCACACATTGGGATTCGTCAGGGGTGTGGGCGAGAAGGGGAGGTAGGAGGAGGTGAATGCAGATACACGTAGGGAGAGGTGCTTCCTGAGCGGGGCGATGTGGATGGCGTCAAACTTGGTGTTGGAGAAGTAGGCGCAGGTGACGAGGAGGAAGTCGGCGACGAGGTCGATGCCGAAGTTGCACAGCTCGACGGTGCGGCTGAAGACCTCGAGTGGCAGTGTCGTGGTGGCGCGCATAGCCCGCCTTGGCACCACTGCCATCCATGGCAGGCCGACCTCCTCTCATCTCCTTCCCCTGCCTCTGCTCCTCTCTCCCCCTTCCTCTGTTTGACTGTTAGCGAGACATGTGCCGAGGGTGAGCGGAGCAGGTGCGCCACACCTATGTAGCTAGCTGAGTGAGAGAGTACGTGTCCTCACGTGCTTACTACATCGCCGAAGCATGAATCAGTGGCATTGTAGTAGACATAATGTAAATCACATGTTACCCTTCTCTGTATGAACCACTATATTGCAACTCAATTCTACTATCAAACCTAAAAAAACGAACACCCTATAAATTCATATGGCGCGGCGTGCGGTCATGCATTACACGTTGTCCACCATCTATGCAATCCTCCCAATATAGTCATCGATGACAATGACTACATACAATGCTCTGAAGACAATGTATAAGAGCTATTTGGCCGCCCAAGAATGGAGAAGACCAAGAAAGAAGAGTTATTACAAATACAAAAACAACAAAAAGCAAGCCCTCAATGAGACAAATGAAGACGAATAAGGATACTCAAAAAAATTTGCCTCCAATTTCAAGATATCTTGCCAATCCACCGAGAGCCGAGATGTGCATCCACAAACTTAAAACCACCCATCTAGCCGGATGATCAACATCTCAGGTCTAAGAAAAGAACAAAAACCCTAACTAGACGAACCATTTTCTTGTATGCACTACTGCATTACGATCTCTCTCCTATGTATCAACTAAATGTACTAATCTTTGCCAAAAAAATGTCTTGGGACCACTTACAAAATATTTAAACATAAATAAATAGCTAATTAGTCCATGTGGTGCGGCGTGCCGCCGCGCACTACCCGCTAGTAAATAACATAACATTGAGAAGCCACATCACATGAGTGCATTTCACAGAACTACTGCTATATGGACTTTTCACTGCATCCAAATCAAGAGCACTTCGTTTGATTATCAAACGAAGTCGTTATGGCAAAGGGCTTCAATGTCTTCAACTCTAGAAGTATGCATTACAAAAATTAATTTTCATCACAATGTACAGCTGCATTATTGAACATACTAGCAGAACACAATTTCAGGTCACACTTACCGTCAACAAATAAGTAAAACTAGGTGCAATATAGTTATTTGTTAAAAAATTACTCCCGGCCACATTCTGGTTGCTCCAATAATCATTTTTTTCTATGTAGTGGGATTGTGATGGTCCCATCCCATCTTCTCTTTGCTGAAACCAAAGATAACAAAAAAATCAGTGGAGTTGTAGTTTATATTTTAACTAACAACAAATTTGTAGTACATAAAGAACATACCTTAGGTAATTTCCTTGCTCTCTTTACTTCAGTTTGTCCTTTCTTTGGAGCCCCTTTCTTCTTGTTCTTATGTTGCTTGTCAATCCAGCTCAACTTTCTCTTTCTAGCTTTCTTCTTAGGAGATTTCTTCTTTAGGCGTGCAGCAGCTAAGTGCTCATTTGATTCTTCATGTACCACTTGGGTAGCACATCCCTCCACATGATTACTTTGATGGGCATTTTTCATTTGGCCTAGAAATTCCTTAGTAAGGCTATCAAGTGCACTTTCAAGCAGAATACAACATTCTTCAGAGGGAGCTACTTGGGTGGCCAAATTTATAAACTTGCGATTGAGAGATTTGTAGCGCTGATCAATATCGAACATTGGGTTCTCAACAACATTCCTCCCACTTTTGTCCTGAATAATTCCGCACCGTGCTTCTCTAGTCCATCTCTGCAGAATATAATATTCTGCCAATAACTTAATGTTCAACAAATCAAGAACTTTTATAGCATGGGCACACAATATACCGATTCTCTCAAACTGGCCACAGCTGTAGGAATCTGTTTGTTCAAAAGGATCCCAATAACTTTAAATTCATCTTCGGAACTGATTGTTATGACAAATTTGTAGCCCACATCCAATTGTTTGGTGAATGATGCAATGGATGTCTCAAATTTTGCTTGAAAACTTTCAAATATGATAGGAGTGTAAACCTTGCTTGCTTGGACCAACATGGGAACATTCATTTTGACCCTAGGTAATAAATCCCTAGACTCATACTCTAAATTCAACCTAGCATCACGTTTCACTTGCACGGCCCTTTCAAAATGTTTAAAAAAACGAAGAATATCAAGATCTGCTTTTAAGTGGTTCTTGAGGTCATTATTTAGGCTTCACTTAGTTGTGTGCTTCGCATTCCCAAGGTGAAAGCATCCATCATAATACATTCAACCCACTTCTCTTTTACCTTATGGATGCTATCAAGCCAAGTTTGTTTTTCTATTTTACCTCGCATGGTGTCAAAATCTTGCTCAAATATTTCCTTGTCCCGGTACTCATACATGCAAGCACCAAAGTCTGCGAATATGTGGTTCATCATACTCCCCCTCCTTCCCCTCCCCTTCAACCTCCTTCTCTGCCTCCTCCTCCCCCTTCTTGTGACAAGGTAAATGTTTGATGGCATTCTGCATTATGTGAAAAGTGCATAAACCATGTCGTGCCATAAGAAATACATCCTCAACAACATTTCCCATTGCAACATCTTGGTCTGTATATATAGTTCTTGGATGCTTCTGATTATGTGCAAGCAGAAAAGTTTCAAATAGCCACTTGAAAGCCTCATATGTTTCACTATATAAAAGGCAAGCACCAAATACAACAGTTTATCTGAATTGATTGAATCCAACAAATACACCAAATGGCCTAAGTTCCTTGTTGGTTTCAAATGTTGTGTCAAAAGTAACCACATCACCAAAATGAGCATAATCAATTAACATTTTTGCATCAGCCCAAAATATATTAGTGATCTATTCTTCATTGTCCAACTGTATGGCATATTTGAACGATGCGTGTCGGTGTCAAAACCGGCAGATCTCGGGTAGGGGGTTCCGAACTGTGCGTCTAAGGATCGAAGGTAACAAGAGGCGGGGGGACATGATGTTTACCCAAGTTCGGGCCCTCTTGACGGAGGTAATACCCTACTTCCTGCTTGATTGACTTTGATAAGTACAGGGGTTACAAGAGTTGATCTACCACGAGATCGTAATGACTAAACCCTAGATATCTAGCATGTATGATTATGATCGCTCTACGGACTAAACCCTCCGGTTTATAGACACCGGAGGGGGCTAGGGTTGTACAAAGTCGGTTTACAGAGGAAGGAATCTTCATATCCGCACGCCTAGCTTGCCTTCTACGTCAAGGAGAGTCCCATTCGGACATGGGAGAAAGTCTTCTGTCTTGTATCTTCACGGCCCATCAGTCTGGCCCACGTCACATTGCCCGGACGCCTGAGGACCCCATAATCTAGGACTCCCTCAGTAGCCTCCGGACCAGGCTTCAATGACGATGTGTCCGGCATGCAGATTGTCTTCGGCATTGCAAGGCGGGTTCCTCCTCCTAATACTTCAAAGTATCTGAACCGAAGGGCTGTATTCGGCCCTTGCATCTTCGGTCTTGACAAGGCGAGCTCTTCGAACGACTCGGTTTTTACATTAAATGTCATACCTTCCGGCTTATGAGTTTCCGTCGCCTCAGCTTACACGTGGCAAACGAATACGAATGGTCCAAGTACTTTTATAGATAACCCCTCGACAGCGTACGGAAGATGTCTATTTAAGGAGATTAGATCTCATATGTCATTCCATACCAGCAAAGATCCTTCGAGCTTGCCTCGAGAAACCACACAACCATGGCCAGCGCCCCTAGTTCATCCTCTCGCCCCCACAGACCTCAAAAAGGCGATTGGGAGAGCTGCTTTGTATCTCAGGCCCAACTGACCAAGCTCCAGGCGCAGGGCAATCTCCCTTTGAGGATCTAGTCCCCATGCGGGCGGGATTAACTTCTTTTACTGGTGAAGCCTTGGCGGAGAATTTCCTGAACCCTTCAAAGAGGGAGCGAGTATGCTTTGTTTCCTTTCTTTTTAGAGGCATTGGATTTCCAATCCATCCCTTCCTCCGAGGTCTCCTGGAGTACTATGGCCTCCAACTGCACAATCTCACGCCAGGCTCCATTTTGCATATCGCAGGCTTCGTTGCTATCTGCGAGCTGTTCCTAAGCTACGAGGCCCATTTCGAGCTATGGAAGAAACTCTTCTGCCTCATCCCTCGTTCCCAAAAGGGATCCATATTCGAGGTGGGTGGTGCCGAAGTATGGCGCATAGCCGGGACATGATACCTATCCGTCACTCCGAAGAAAGCATTCGAAGAGTGGCCCTCGGAGTGGTTTTATATTAAAGACGTCGTTCTCTTAGACCCCATCCGACAAGGCCTTCCCGAGTTTTCCAATGCTCTGTTAAAGAAGAGCCACAACTGGCGCCCCCGGAGCCCTGAGGAGTCGGACATTGCGGAGGTTAAGATGTTAATGGACAAGATAAAAATACTCGCCCAGTCCGGACTGTCCATAATTGAGGTTATGGCGATTTCCCTAATGCGAGGTGTCTAGCCACTTCAATCCAGAGTACTCCCCATGTGGAACTATAACGGGGAGGATGATGCATCCCGCTGCGGTCGCAAGGGTCCGGGCAACTTCGCCGCCCTGTCCGCCATGTTGGCCGGTCTTTATAAAGGAGAGCAAGAAGAATTCACTCGCCTTAAGTACCGAGAGGGATTTTCCATGTACAACCCTTCTAGCCGGGTAAGCTTTTAATCCAGAACCTTACTCAATCCTCTTCCTGCGTTGCAACCAGTTTAACCCGGACATTTTTAATAGGAATGGAGGAAGGCCACTGCAGGGATCTACAGTCCCGCTCCGCAGCTGGAGGACCATATTCGGGACCTAGATCTCGGATTTGAGGAGGATCCGGATATATCCATGGAGCTCAAGGAGGGGGTCTTTTATCAGTCGAGCTGCAACGACACAGAAGTAGTCATTATAGCCGACTACCCCGGCCTTCTCCCCTCTTCCCATGTAAGTGCCCAAGGGGCATCTCCTCCAAAAAAGTTTTCCCATCGTGCCTCACCCATTGCACTATCTCGTGCCTCAAAGGGGCAGCACTCATCTCGTCACGCCTCATCGTGATCGTCCCTTAGGAAGGGGACGTCGACACAAGGCGGGCCTTCGAAAAGAAAAGCAGATGGGGATACTTCCCAGCCCCTACCTTCCTTGAAAAGGTATGGTTTTCAATATGCCCCGTGGCAAACATACCAAACTATGACGTTTTGATGTGCCATAATTTAGGAAGAGCATCCACCTGACTATATCCGGAGACCTAGCCGGACATGCGTCCACCAATCCGACCCTGGACCCTGCCCCCCGACTAGAGCTGGTACAGGTGCAATGCCGAATTGTCCTCCCTCCGACGATTCGGATAATGTATCCGTCACCAAATCCGAAGTGGAGAGTGCAATGAACCATCGACGTCGGAGAGTAGCTATGCACGATCCTGGCTTTACTGAAGGGGTATTCAATGCCTTCAGCTCGGCGGATGCATATATCCAAGCTGCTCGGGATGGGCTTAGTAGAGCCACTTACCAGCTTTCAAAGGATATGCGGGTAAGATCATTTTGTGTAGATTTAATAACCATATACCAGTAGTCCCCGAGACTTGAAAACAGTTGAAGCAACTGATTTTAAGGATTGATGTATAATCATGTACTCACGGATAAGAACATCATGCTATCCCAGGAGCTAAAACAGTGCCAGACCCAGCTGACTGTCATTACCGCCGAACTGGAGAAATCCAAGGAGGCCCCGACTGGTAATGTCCCCTTTCGTCCAAAAAATATAATCAAATGCCAATTCCGTTTATGTGAATAAACACTGATGTATTTTACAATGGCAGGATCGTCGGATGAGCTGGAACAAAAATTAAAGGCTGCACTGGCGGATAAAGCGCATGCCGAAAGGCAAGAAGCTGCTGGTCAAAGTGTACTCACATGGATCAGGATTGAGAAGAACAATCTGCAGGATGCCAACACCCAGCTCGGCGAGGAGCTAAAAGACGTGCGAGCCCAACTTGCGGATGCCTTAAGAGAAAAACAAAAATCTGAGAGGCGGCATATTTAGTATGCCTTTGAACTTATTGTCGTATAGTTCGCTAATGCGAAATCCCGATGAGGTTATTTCTGCAGACGTGTTGACTGGGCGGCCCAAAGAAGAGGTGTCCGGATTTCGAGGCGACCTGCTACAGGAGCTGTCCAAGGTACATGAGCGAGCACGGAACGCACTGAGGAACATTGCTAAGGCTTTATGGCCAGCCGATTCTCCTCCAGGAAGTATGGAGGAACTCGTGAATTTATTCAAGGGAGCTCGGCGCCATTTTAAGCTATGGAAGATATCGGCATGCCGAGAGGGTGCTCGGGAAGCCTAGGCCATGGTAAAAACACGGTACACCGGGCTTGATCCAAATCATATGACGCGGGTCGGGCCTCGAGGATCCGATGGACAAGAAATTCCAGTCAGCCTGGTGTATGACCAAGTAAAGTTGGCCGCCAAGTTTTCCCAACAAGATTGTAAACTAGAAAACTTATTAGAAGATCTAGAGGAAAAAGAAGTTTTAGAGTCTAATGTACTTTTATCAATGAACTTGTCTCTAGCCGTATTTGTAAAATGATTATCATGGCAGACTTTCTACTTCGACCTCCAAAAACCCTAGGTTCAGAGTGTTTCCAAATACTATACACTGGGTAAACACCCAAGTGTGTTCGAAAACCAGACAGTCTGTTCATAGTTGCTTGAACAGACAAGTTGTATTCGGGGAGTTATCTTATATTACATTTGATTGTAAGAAACATCTTCCAGAGAGAATAGTTCTGTTAAGGGTTCAAGGGCATCTTTGAAGGACTCAAGGGCTACGCAATGGGCCGGATGACTAAAAGTCGTCGCGGCCGGATCTACATCGACGATGCAGGCTGGGGCCCCGAGGCCGATTCAATCGAATATGGGTACCGGGTCCCCTTCGGCGGCATCCACGTCTTCATCGGCAAGATCGGCGAACCGGGCCTTGAGCCGGACATTTTCCCCAACATCGTCGAGTCGGCTCAGCGTGCGAGATCCGCCCGGGTTCAGCCCGTCGTGAAGCACGTCTTTGTTGGAGCAGTGCATGGAGTACAAACCGAGGACGGATCGGACTCTAGTGGCGAGACTGTTGTTTATTCCGGCGATGAATCTTCTTCGGGAGAGACCGAATCTTTGTACCTGCTGCAGGATGGCCGGTCTGAGGGTTGTTCCGATGGCGACAGTATTCTGGACCGCCTTGATCCGCCAAACAGGGTCGCTGTCTTCATGGCCGGATCACAACCCGTGCAGCTGACCTCAACAAAAGGGGCGTTGATATCAGAGGCAATGGGAGCTAGGGCTGGAGATCTTCCCCCGTCGCCATCTGATACTTTATCTACCTTGGTCGATACTTTGACAGCACTAGTGATAGCAGAGGTGGAACAGGCCAACAAGGAGCAGCACGACGCGGAGATTGCTCAGGTGAAGATCCGGATTGAAAAAGCCAAGTTGGACCTGGCAGCTGAGAAAGCTAGGATGGCTACAAAGCAGGCGGAGCTAGAGGCTCAGGCCTATCGGCTTATGTTAGATCAGACCGCCTCGCAAGGGGTAATGATGACGAGACAACGATCTCGCCTACCGCCGGTTTATGAGGCAAGGAATCTCTTCAGCACACCAGGCGCAAGGACCAGTAACCAGCCGGAGGTAAACCGGTGAGGAGCACCAGGAACAGGCGCATCGGTTCAGCCACCGGCTGCAGAGCCAAATCGCCAAGTTGTGCCGACCCAACATGTGCCCACCCCTCCTGGCCATTACTCTAATCTGTTGGATAACATAGTTGCTGCCGCTTCACGATTGGCCGCCCTTCCTACTGAAGGGACGTCCCCCATAGCAGTGGAGGAGCGACGGGCCAATGAGTTGTTGGACACGGTGCTAACTCAACAACAAGCTTATTCCTATAGCCGGGAGAGGATCCATTCGACCTCTCGTCCAAGCTGGAGTTATACGAGGCGTCTGTATGAACCAGCCGTATCAAGCAGCGCACGGAGGCGTCATCGTCCAAGGCAGGATAATCCGGAAGGAGAGGAAGCACACGCTCAAGAGGTGGTGGATCAGGCCAGGCAGCGTCGGGAGGCCGAGGTAACAACACAGTACAAAGCCCGTCAGGCGACGCCGGTTCATCCCACCACCACAGTTGAACCGGGGGTCATGTCCAGTTCCCTAGGCGTGCCGTGTCTCATCCCCGCTTTACGGAACGTGAAATTACCCAAGGATTTCAAGGGGCCGCGCAAAGTACCTAATTATACAGCGGATCTTGCTCCGGAGACATGGGTTGAGAGTTATGAGATGGCAATGGAGATGCTCGATGTGGATGAGGCAGCGTGCACCAAATACTTCACAATGATGCTTGAGGGTACGGCCCGAACATGGCTGAAGGGTTTACCACCTAATTCCACCGGATCATGGGCTGAGCTACGGAGCCGGTTTATCAAAAATTTCAAGGACACGTGCAAGCAGCCAATGTCTGTCATCAACCTAGCTGCCTGCGTTCAAGGAGAGAAAGAGTCTACAAGCAGTTGGGTGCGTCGAGTATCAAAAATCTTGCACTCTTCCAATAGCATCAACCCAAGTACAACAGTGGTAACCTTGGAAAGTAACTACCGGTTTGAACCTTTGAGACAGAAGTTGGCACGGCTTAAACATGACTGTAATGACATGGGGACCCTCATGGGCGCTTTGGTGAAGTATGGAGACTCGGATAACACCAAACATCCGGATACTGATGGAGACAAGTCAGGGAAGGCGAGCAAGAACGGTAAACCGCTGCAGGCCAATCCGGCGAGCCAAGGATACAATGGCAAGCGTAAAGCGGAGGGCAGCTCGGACTTTGTGGCCAACACCAATGGAAAATGGGCAGCGCCGCAAGGGTAGACCGCCCCACGCAACGGGAGGCCGCCTATTAACCTAGAGCGCCAGTTGAATGTGCCCTGTCCAAAGCATGGTACAGTGGAAAACCCGGCTACGCATCTCTGGAAAGACTGCTTCATTATGCAAGAATTCATGAAACAGACCAGGTATGATCACGGACCCCCCCCCCGGCGGATCTGGCCCCGGTTTTCAAGGACCGGGTTATCAAGGTGGCAGATCCGGACTAGGATATCAAGGCAATAACAATAAACACAATGGGCACAATCAGCATAACCAGCAGCATGGTTAGAGCGGATACAATAATCAAGGGAATCAACAGCGTCAACAGCAGCAGCAATCCGGATATCAGAATAATCCGAAGGAGCTGAGCAGTGGGCAGTATCACGTCTTCACCACGAGTTTGTGCAAACGGGATCAAAAGGTTCTGAAGAGGGCAGTGCATTCTGTTGAACCGACGATACCACATTTTTTGCGTTGGTCTAAGCAACCCATTGTGTGGAGCAGAGAGGATCATCCACCCCGGGTTGATAATCCGGGTCAGTTGGCTCTGGTGGTGGCACCACAGGTGGGGGGCTACAAGTTCACCAAAGTGCTTATGGATGGAGGCAGCAACATCAACATCCTGTATTATGAGACCTTTCGGCGTATGGGGTTGACAGATAAGAAGATTCGACCATCCAACATAGTGTTTCATGGGGTGGTACTCGGTAAATCGGCCTATCCAGTTGGCAAGATCAATCTGGAGGTCACCTTTGGAGATTGGCATGATTCTAGGTCGGAGACTGTGACCTTTCAGGTAGTCAAGATCAGAAGCCCATACCATGCCTTGTTTGGGCGGCCGGTTTATGCCAAATTCATGACTAGACCGTGTTATGTTTATCTACAGCTCAAGATGCCAGGCCACAAAGGAACTATTATGGTTCATGGGAGCCGCAAAATTGCATTGGAGTGCGAGGAAGGAGATGCAGCTTATGCTGAGGCGGTTTGTGCTACGGAGGAGCAGAAGTTCTATAAGGACAATGTTGATCCAGCAGACATGTCTCCGCTGAAGAAACCAACCACAGAGCATGATCCGGCGTTGAAGTTCAAATCAGCTGAAGAGACCAAGCAGGTGGACTTTGTTCCTGGCGACTCAGCCAAGCAGTTCACTATCAGTGCTAACCTAGATCCGAAATAGGAAAGCACGCTCATCGAGTTCATCCGTGAGAACTGGGATATCTTTTCATGGAAGCCTTCTGACATGCCAGGTATACCAAGGGAACTCGCTGAGCACAATCTTAATATCGATCCTAAGTTCAAACCGGTCAAGCAGTATCTGCACCGATTCAATGAGGAGAGGCGCTAGGCTATTGGAGAAGAAGTGGCTAGGCTCTTGGTTGCAGGCTTTATAGTTGAAGTGTTTCATCCAGAATGGTTGGCTAATCCGGTGCTAGTGCTTAAGAAAAACGGAACTTGGAGAATGTGTGTTGATTACACAGATCTGAACAAGGCTTGCCCAACTGATCCTTTTGCTCTCCCCCGTATTGATCAAATTATTGATGCTACGGCAGGATGTGAGCGGCTAAGTTTTTTGGATGCATCTTCAGGTTATCATCAGATCAAGATGGCAGTTAAGGACCAGGAGAAGACAACCTTTATAACTCCATTTGGAGCCTTCTGCTATGTATCTATGCCATTTGGGCTTAAGAGTGCCCAGGCAACCTACCAGTGTTGTGTGCAGAACTGCCTACAAGGGCAGATTGGGCGGAATGTTCATGCATATGTCGATGACATTGTGGTGAAATCCAGGAAAGAGGAAATGCTGATAGATGATTTGAAGGAAACTTTTGACAATCTCCGAGTTTATAAAATGATGCTCAATCCGGAGAAGTGCGTTTTCGGTGTTCCGGTAGGCAAGCTCCTGGGGTTCTTAGTATCAAACAGAGGAATTGAAGCTAATCCGGAGAAGATCAAGGAGATCACGTCCCTAGCTAAACCGGCGTGCATCAACGATGTCCAGCGCGTGGCGGGCCGTATTGCAGCACTCAGCCGGTTTATCAGCCGTTTGGGGGAGAAGGCAATCCCGCTTTATCAGATGATGAAAAAGACAGACCGCTTTGTCTGGAGTGATGCAGCTGATGCTGTGTTTGAGGATCGAAAGAGGCAATTGGCAGAGCCGCCGGTCCTTGCTACCCCAGTTGACAATGAGCCGCTGCTGTTATACGTGGCTGCTAATGCCCGTGCAGTAAGTGTTGCTATTGTGGTAGAGCGCAAGGGGGCAGGCAAAGAATATCCGGTTCAGCGGCCGGTTTACTACATCAGTGAGGTGCTCATCGAGTCCAAGCAGAGATATCCGCATTGGCAGAAGCTGGTGTATGGAGTTTTCATGGCAAGCCAGAAGTTAAAACACTATTTTCAAGGCCACCCAATCACCGTTGTCAGTTCAGCGCCATTAGGGGATATAATCCAGAAAAGAGAGGCTACTGGTCGGGTTGCAAAGTGGGCCATTGAGCTTAGCCCGCACGGATTAAAGTATGTGCCCCGTACTGCAATAAAATCCCAAGCACTGGTGGATTTCATCAACGATTGGACAGAGTTGCAAGCACCTGAGGAGAAGCCAGATCATACATACTGGACTATTCATTTTGACGGTTCAAGGCAATTGGAGGGCTCGGGGGCTGGAGTTGTGTTAACTTCCCCCCGAGGTGATAAATTCTGTTATGTCCTCCGTTTAATATTCCCTTGTACTAATAATGCTGCTGAGTATGAAGCTCTCCTCCATGGCCTGCGGATGGCCATAGAGATGAACTTGAGCCGGGTCAAGTGTTTTGGCGATTCAGATCTGGTGGCACAGCAGGTCTTTGGCAAGTGGGACTCCAACGATCCGCTCATGGTAGCATATCGACGGGAGGTGGACGCTGTCGCTAGATACTTGAAAGGATATCAGGTGGATTATATAGACCGACGGAAAGACGAAGCAACTGATGTGTTAAGCCGGCTGGGCTCCCAGCGTAAACCGGTTCCACCTAATAGCTTCTTGGATGAGTTGCATAATCCGTCCGTGCAGGTACCTTCAGAGGAGGACTTAGCTATTCCTGATCCGGAAGCACAGTTGGTGGCGGCACTTCATGTCATTCCGGATTGGACGCTTCCTTACTTGGCATACATGAACCGAGGTGAGTTACCAGAGGATAAAGTCGAGGCCCGACAGATAATCCGGCGCTCTAAATCTATGACTATTGTCAATGGAGAACTTCATCATCGCAGCATTTCTGGAGCGTTTCAACGGTGTGTATCATCAGAAAAAGGCTGTGATATTCTTAGAGAGATTCATGAAGGGGATTGCGGTCATCACGCCGGTTCAAAATCTTTGGTGGCTAAAGCTTTTCTTCATGGGTTCTACTGGTTGACGGCTCACGCCGACGTAGAGGACTTGGTCAGAAAATGTGATGCTTGCCAGAAATTCTCACGGCATGCTCATATACCTGCGCAGGAGCTGAGAATGATCCCAATTACTTGGCCGTTTGCGACTTGGGGGCTTGATATGGTTGCACCCTTTAAGAGATCCCAAGACAAGAAAACCCACATGTTGGTAGAAGTGGACAAGTTTACGAAATGGGTTGAAGCGGAGCCTGTCAGTAAGTGTGATGCAGCAACAGCGGTTCAGTTCATCAAAAAGGTGATTTTCCGGTTTGGCTTTCCACACAACATTATAACTGATAATGGCACCAATCTATCCAAGGGGGCTATGGAGGAGTTTTGTCAACGAGAGCACATCCGTCTTGATGTATCATCGGTAGCTCACACTCAATCTAATGGCCAAGCTGAGAGAGCCGATCAAGAGATCTTGAGAGTCATCAAACCCCGGCTTATGGTTCCTTTGCAGAGAACACCGGGTTTTTGGGTGGAGGAGTTGCCTTCTGTCTTATGGAGCATCAACACTACACCTAACAGATCCATAGGGTACACGCGTTTCTTCATGGTATATGGAGCTGAAGCGGTCCTCCCTAGTGATATCCGTCATGACTCGCCGCGGGTGGGGGCTTATGTTGAAGCGGATAATGAACAAGCAAGACAAGACGCCTTGGATCGGCTGGACGAGGAACGGGACACGACAGCAGCTCGATCGGTGATTTATCAACAAGACCTGCGCCGGTACCACAATTGCCGGGTTAAGACCAGGACATTTCAGGAAGGAGATCTGGTGCTCCGGCTCATCCAAGACCAGACGGACATGCACAAGTTATCCCCACCTTTGGAAGGACCTTTTGTGGTCAGCAAGAACCTGCACAACAGATCATACTACCTCGTCGACGTTCGAGAACATAAGGACTCACGCACGGCGGACGAGGAGACCAAGCGGCCGTGGAACATCGCTCTTCTTCGACCTTACTATACTTGAGCCATCGGCTCCGCTTTATGTACAATGTATATATTATGATTAATAGAATAAACCGGCGCCCCCGGTAAACCGGGGAATCAGCCATCCTTTTCATAAGAGTATCACACGGGGGCTTCCGTGGGCAAGGGAGTTTTCTATGGCCTCTTAAACCGGCGCCCTTGATAAATCAAGGAATCAGCCGCCCTTTCTGTACAAAAGAGAATCACATGGGGGCTTCCGCGGGCAAGGAAGTTTCCTATGGCCTCTTAAACTGACGGCCATGTCAAGACCATCATAAGAGCACTGCTCTGGTTGCTTCGGCAATTTCCACATGATGATGAGGGGCAAAAGAGGGTTTGATGCCTAGCACAACTCAAACATATGCCCCGACGAGCAATGCTCACACGCTACCTGGGGGCTCCTGATGCAAGTTCATCAGCGAGTTGAAAACTCTTGTAGTGAACACGGCTTGGAAGCTTGGTGTATACACCTAAAACCCCGGATTAACCTGCCTGCATCAATTAAATCGCACCGTCCAGGTAAACCTGGTATGACCCGTCGAACGTAACACAAGTCAATCCTTCGTGACCCTGAACTTGGTAATGTTAAATTGACGATCATCAAGTGATTACACAAGCCAAAATCTTTATGAGATTTTGAACATTGGTAGCATTTGACATTGATGATTTGGTTAAAGATTGCGGATCATCTTAACAGGCTTTGCTAAAATGGTTAATGACAGTAGCCTGGCAGCTCATAAAAAGCCTCGAATTTGGAGCCTGGCAGCTCGTAAAAAGCCTCGACTACATGGTCTTATTTGCCCAAAAACTTTATTTTTCATTTTTATGTTTTCTCAAATCTTTATCTTCAAGGTCATTAGTTTTTCAACCAAGTCCATTGATTCAAGACCGGACAACTACAAAGTTGTCACTACATCTGTATTTACAGAGCCATAGTCTGGGTTATAAACACCAGTACTAATTTACAGTTAAACCGGCGTTCATTGTAACCCGGATCGGCCTTCATGATGAGCCGACAAAGAGCCAAGGGAGTCATCAGCACTTACACTTTGGATTATTCCTGCCGGGTTAAGGTTTACATATACACTTGATCGCAGGTACGACACGTGTTTCTATGTTATACACAGTTCAGGTTATTTACTTAGATCATGTGTTTGGGCAGTATAACCCGTCCGGTGATAAACCGCCAGGACAATTTTTAGCATTGTTTATGCAGACATAGGTAATATAAACTGTCAAAGCATTGCAAGAAGGAGACAATTTAGGAGTTGCCAAACAAATTAATGCCATGAAAGATAGAGTGGGACAAAGACAGTATCTCAACTATTCTATTACAAGGCACTGGCAGGCCCAAAAGAATATCAGTTTTCTCGCAAAGTATTCAACACATAAGATTAAACCGGAACCAGTTTAGGATTCTTCTTCGGCTCACTGTGAAGACTGAGGGTCAGCTTGTTTCGGGTCTTCGACGACTTCTGGCAGCTGCTGGAAATCAGGGGTGCTCCAGTCAATCTTGGCAAGGGTGCGGAAATATACTTCATCGTTTATAAGTTCTGACGGTTCAATGTCAGGAGCGAAGGTATGCTTATGAACGGGTGGAATAAGATTCTCGATGTCATAAGACGGCCGCTCCACCCGCACATTCTCTAGATCATAATCCGGATGATACCTTGTTAAGTATGCTTCATCAGAAGCTTACTGGCAAGAGGGCGGATGTCGTTGGTTAAAGCGCGAAGATCTTCAGCGGAGAAAGCTGATCCGTCTTCTTTCATACTGGGATAACCATTCATGGCCTCCGCCGGATCAAAGTCGGGAACCCATGCCTTGGCCCGGGTTAACGCCATGAGGGAGCCGACTCTTGCAGAAGATTTCTTCACCTCGACAATACGGGCAGGCAAGATGGATAGTTTTTCCAGAGTACCTTGGATAGTTGTTGGTGCCGGTTTATTGTGCGAAATAACACTGATGGCCCTCTGAGCACCGGCATAGAGCTGTTCTACCAAGGTATAAGCAGCCTTCAGCTTCTTCCGCACATCATCACCGAGATGAGTAATGCGCCTCCCTGTGTACAAGTGTTGAGTTAAGCCGGAGCAGCATAAGATAGCAAGGATAAAGTGTATGACAACAAGTACTTACCAAAGATAGCAGATGTCATATCATCTATATGCTACCTCAACCTGGATAACTCCTCCGTCACCGGGTTAAGAGCAGCGTCAGCATCCTAGGCCCTTTTCTGTAAAGCAGCCTTCTGTACCTCCCAAGTGGACCGCTCCACTTCAAAATCTTTCTTGAGCTTCTCCATATTAGCTAAAGCAAGGGTAAGTTCCTCCTTGACCTTAGTCGAAGCAGTTTCTTGGAAGGCCAGGCTATTCCGGAGTTTAGTTATCTCTGAAGCCCTCCGGTTCAAGTCAGTCTGCAGAGGATAGAAAATATCAGATATTCATGAAGACAGTTCAATCAAAAGTCTCAAGCACATAACAAGTTATGCACTCGACACTTGGGGGCTAATGTACAATTGAAGTGAAAGAGCAAGTTTTTTCAGACAAGTCCCAAGCACATAACAAGTTATGTCCTTGGCACTTGGGGGCTAATGTAATATCATTCTCAAACAGAGAAGTCCCGATTCACCCGCAATGGAGTAAACCGGCCCTTGGAGGCTACACATGCAAATCTAACTATTTCAGTTGATCTATCAAAGTCCCAGTTCACCTTAAAAGCTAAACTGGCACTTGGGGGTTAAAGTGGACTAAAGGTACAACTAAAGGCACAAGTAGAAATGAAAGGAAAAGGGAAAGAAGTTACCTCATATTTTTCTTTCATTAAGTTTACTAAACCGGCCTCATGGTCACGGCTAGTAAAGAGCCGGTTTAGATACCCAGAATGAAGCTCCTGGGCACTAAGCGGAGCATCGCTAGACAGATCAGTGCTCCACTTGCCCTTGTCTTTCTGAAGAACTTCTTCCTTGGCAGTGTGTCTGGCCAAGATGACAGGCTCCGCGGGAGCAGTAAAGCCTATCCCAGTGATTTCGACATCATCTGTCGAGGCAACAGTTGGCCTGGGGGGATCAGCGGCAGCAGCGGGATTGGTCTGCACCGGACTAACAGGAGCCGGACTAGCCAGGGGAGGACTAACCCGGACAGGGCTGGCCGGTTCAGCAGCATTTTCCATGGCTTCTCCCACCGGAGCAGCGAGATCTTCTTGATCCATAGGGGAAGGATCATCATGTGGAACTTCGACATTTTCTTCCAGAGGATTGGTAGCTTCAGGATCTTCTGCCGGTTCAACGGTGGTGTTTTCGACCGCCGGTTTATTCAATTTTGCCTTCTTGCTAGGCTTGGGCATACTGAAAAGATTAAAGGAATAATGAAAATCACAAGTCAAAAAGGAAAGATAAACCAGACATACTAAAAGATGGCTTACCCATGAATGGTCTTGAGCACCGGGACTTGGGTGGCAGTTGACTCGCCAGAAGAAGATAGAGGAGTTTCCTGATAGTTTGGATCAGACGGTTTAAGAGGTTTGCAAATAAGACCTGCTTTTGGATGAAGAATGGTTGGAGTAAGCAAAACCTCTGAGCGGCATCTTCGAGCCGGAGTGTGGGTTAATCCGGTTGATTCGACCATGTGACCACTATGGCGTGTGCTCCGGCGGGCCTCATGTTGCTGCTTCTTCAAAAGAAAATGGGGATCCAGTTGAGCATAAGGGTGAGAAAATGGATATTTCCGGGCTACCCGACGAATTTTGAGTGGTAATGGTTCTGACTCAGAGGAAATAGAGATTACCTCAACCTCATCCGCTTTACTCCCTTCCGCCGGATCCTGGGAAAGGTCATTGTCAATATAAATACAGACAAGGGAAAGTTTAAAGACATAAGAATCAAGCAATACCTCAGAGGCCGGATCATCTTCTTCAGTGTTTGAACCGGAAGTAGCGGCAGGTCTCCTCTTATGCTTCTTCACGGCTAGACTTTTCTTGCAAGATGGCTGCGCCGGTTTGTCTTGGGCTTTCCGCTTCCAGAAGGGGTCATTGGCCTGTGTAAAGGAATAAAAATATGTTGAAGACAAGCAATATGGACGGATTAAAACAAAGATAAAGGGACAGAAGAATCTTACCGATGGCGGTTTATTGTTCACGCAGAAGGGTGCTAAACCGGTCCGGCTGCACTCCTCCAGAGGAATATTCAACATCTTCTTAGCAGACTCAGTAACTTCATTATCTGGAAGCACGATATCTGTGTGACGCTGAGGGTCCTTCGGATTACTAGTATACTAGCACATTAAGCCGGAGCGCCGGCTTAATGGGAGAATGCTCCAAGAGAGCCAGCAGCGGACAAAGTCAACCCCGGTTAAACCGTTGGCAACAAAAGCCCTGAGTTTTGAAAGTTCGGGGCATATCGAGCCCAGTCTTGGGCACTCAGACGCTGCGGGAAGGGGTGATCCGCTGTCGGACGATAAGAGCGATAACCCGGCAGTGGATTCTCTCCTTCTGGTGAAGTGTCGACGCAGTAGAACCAAGTCTGATTCCACTCCTTGGGATGGCTGTGAAGAGTGGCGTGAGGAAAACTGACATCTTTTCTCTTCTGGATGCTCATACCGCCAAGTTCAGTATTGGGCCCGTCATGGAATTCAGTCCGGCGATTCAGATGGAAGAAGTCCCGGAATAACTCTACGGATGGTTCCTCTTGCAGATAGGCTTCTGAGAAGACTTGAAAATTGCAAATGTTTGATATGGAATTGGGACCGATGTCTTGGGGGTGGAGCTGAAAGTCTGCTAATACGTCGCGGAAGAATTTTGACCCTGGAGTGTTAAAGCCCTGGGCCAGGTGATCAAAAAAGACTATAACTTCTCCTTCTTTAGGCTGAGGAGGGCACTCTTTCCCATGAGCCCTCCAGTGCAGAACCTCCTTGGGGCCTAAAGCGCCAATTGAGGCCAATTTTTCTAAGTCATCCTCGGTGATCCGGGATGGGACCCAGTTGCAAGCGACGAACTGCTTAGCTGCGGAAGTCATCCTTTTTCAAAAGGGAGAACGCTGAAAAACACAATACAAGATCCGGTTTACGATCCACACGGATTTAAACCGGCATGTTCTATGAAGGCATTGATCTACATTGGTGGTCTAAGCAGGGGACTAATGGTATCTACTGATCTGGAACAACTATGAACGAGACAGCTACCGGATTATGAAGCTTAGAAATGAAAAGTTAAACCGCCAAACACAGGCAGGTGAAATACAGATCTAAAATTAAATCGTCGACATAGGCAAGTGAGACGCAGATCTAAAGTGTGGGAAACAGCTTTAACACGAGCAACAACAATCTATGGATCTACAGCATGCGGAAAACTCAAGATAATTTAAAGTTATATTCGTCGGAGGCAGCGGAGGTTTTTTTTGTACAGATCCAGTCTAGCTAGTCGTATTGGGGGAACTAAGATTGTAAAGACGGAGCGGAGTTATGCATACAAAGGTCGACCTAAACGTTTTACGTCTACAACTAAGAACTAACTATGGAGATGAACTACGAAGAACAAGGGTTCGTGGGCGAGCTCCCGAGGAACCCTAGAACTGAGATCTACAGGGAAGAAGGAATGAACATTACCTGAGGCAGCAGAAGCGGAAGGACGGCGACGAATTTCTGGACACACTCAGGTTGATGTAGCGACCGGGCTTGGTGAAGACAACGAGCTCGAAGAACGGCGGCGGAGCTTGAGCGCTGGAGGTCAGAGGAAGAAGAAAGCGAAGGGGGATAAAGAGATGGCCCTCGGCCCTATTTATAGGTCGAGGAGATAAAACGTCAAGTGCGGGAATCGAGGAGACCAAAAATCGGATATAGATGGAGTTGTCGCCTCGATCTTCGGATCTTTAATAAGTAAAGGTAAAAAAACAGGTACACGCATTAAATGTGCAGATGGCGTCACGACGGTTTAAAGTGACGTGAGGGGATGACGTCATGCCGGTTTACCAAGTATACTAAAACTGCAAACAGGAAAATCTGTACAAGACTTTGGAGATTGACATGAACAGGTTCAAACCAATCTGGGGCCTAATGTCAGGGATATTACTACCAGGTATAAACCGGCCAGGAGGGTCCGGTTGATGTTATCAAGATTATATTATCAGAGGCCCAGCGGAGTATGGTGTAGAAAGTTATAGCCCGAGAGGCTTAGAGCCCATATGTTAGGGCCCATGGTTTGTAAACTGTCATAGTATGTAACTTTTGATGTAAGATACAAAGAGCAGGGACCGAGGCGGACACGTTTATGAGCCGGCCTCGGGACTCTGTAAACCGGACCGGGCGTCACCTCTTATATAAAGGGACGACCCGACGATGGTTCAAGGGAGACAACAACAGCTCGAGACATAGGCAAAGCAGATTCGCTCCCTGGTCATCGAAGCCCAAGCAATACCACACCAAACTAGACGTAGGCTTTTACCTTCATCGAAGGGGCCGAACTAGAATAAAATCCTTGTGTCTTTCGTCCGCTTTAACCCCTTTGAGCTAACCCATAGAGATGGCCTCACGACTAAGTCCTTTTGCTAGGACATCTCCCGTGTTAAATCCACGACACTTTCCCTGGGCCAGTATGCAGATTTTTGTGCATACCGCAGTTGTGATGCTAGAAAATCACAGTACGCGTTGTAATCTGGGATTTTATATTGCAACAAGGGCAATTCGTCTTTTACTCACTGACCTATCATTCCCTTAAGAACGCTAGCTTTCGGCTTCACCTGTCTAAGGTACACGTGTGGATAACCCGGCTGTAACAATCGCAGAGGTGCTCCCTTTATGCCCTAGACGAACAAGCGGGGACGTAGGGCATAAGCATAGGAGCCAGGCAACCCAGCTTAGGAAAAAAATTAAGTCATAAAGGTGCATATAATGGTGGGAAAAGGACATATGTGAATAGACGACACATATATAGGGTGAGCTTGATGCTCAAAAAATTAATTATAATAAGCTTCTTGTAAAAAAAAGCCCCCAGGTATTGTCGGGTGTGTACATTTAAGGATGTATACCCCTTATGTGTGCGGTTTATCTGAACACACGCTAAAAGGTCGTATAGAAACGAGAAAATAGAAAATATTGAAAACGAGAAAAGAAGGAGTGAGGAAAAAAGGTATATGCGCGGACTTTATGCGTAAAATCTTCGAAACCTTGCCGCGTTCCATGGGTTTGGCTCCAAGCGTTTGTCTGAAGCATTGCGAAGACGATAGGCTCCTCCAGTGAGAACTTCATCTATAATAAAGGGACCCTGCCATTTGTGCTTGAGCTTGTCCTTTTTCTTATCTGATAGGCGTAGAACGAGTTCCCCGACATTGTAAGTCTTGGCCCGTACTTCCCTGCTTTGGTACTGCCGAGCCTGCTGTTGATAGAATGCGGAACGGGCTTTTGCGACATCGCGCTCCTCCTCCAAGCCGTCCAGGCCGTCCTGCCAATCGAGCTCGTCTTCTCTCTCTTCATACATGCGCACTCGAGGTGCCTCGTGAATAATGTCGCAAGGCAAGATTGCCTCCGCATCGTACACCATGAAAAAAGTGTGTATCCGGTCGTGCGATTGGGCTTGGTCCGCAGCCCCCAGAGTACGGAATCAAGTTCCTTGACCCAGTGCTTGTCTGTTTCTTGCACAGATCACACTAGTCTGGGTTTGATGCTGCTCATTATCATGCCGTTAGCCCGTTTGACTTGACCGTTTGTTTGAGGGTGATATACGGAGGCGTAATCGAGTTTGATGCCCAAATTGGTGCACCAAGTTTTCACCTCATCGTTTGTAAAGTTAGAGCCGTTGTTAGTAATAATACTGTGCGGGACACCGTAACGGTGTACTACGCCGGATATGAAGTCTATCACCGGTTCGGTTTCAGTTGTTTTGACTGGCTTGGCTTCTATCCACTTAGTGAACTTATTGACCATAACCAATAAGTATTTCCTCTTATGGCTTCCCCCTTTAAGGGGTCCGACCATATCGAGCCCCCAGACCATAAAAGGCCAAATGATGGGGATTTTTCTTAGGGCGGTGGGCGGCATATGGCTTTGATTAGCTAAAAGCTGGCATGCCACGCAGCGCTGTACGAGGTCCTGTGCATCTGCCCAGGCCGTGGGCCAAAAGAACCCCGTGCGGAAGGCCTTACTTACAAGGGCCCGAGCTATGGCATGGTGGCTGCCAAGACCAACGTGTATTTCAGCCAGGAGCTGTCATCCCTCTTCTTCGGAGATACATCTTTGAAGGACTTCGGTAGTACTTTTCTTGTACAGTTCTCCTTCATGAACTTTGTAGGCCTTTGAGCGTCGCACGATGCGACGGGCCTCAGTCTGATCCTCTGGGAGCTCGTTCCTAATAAGGTAGGCGAGGAAAGGTTCAGTCCACTGGGCAATTACAGCCATGATTTCATGGGAAGATTGTGTTATTTCGGTACCTGAGCCTCTGATGATATCAGAACAGTGTTCGGAATCGGGGGATATGATCGGCTCCAGACTAGTGTTGCCGCTCTCGTCCTGTGATAACCCACAAGTGTAGGGGATCGCAACAGTTTTCGAGGGTAAAGTATTCAACCCAAATTTATTGATTCGACACAAGGGGAGCCAAAGAATACTCTTAAGTATTAGCAGCTGAGTTGTCAATTCAACCACACCTGGAAACTTAGTATCTGTAGCAAGATATTTTAGTAGCAAAGTAATATGATAGTGGCGGTAGCAGCAATAAAAGTAACGATAGTGTTTTTGTAGTTTTTGTGATAGCAGCAATGGAAAAGTAAATAAGCAACTAGCAATATGGGAAAAGCTCGTAGGCATTGGATCGGTGATGGGTAATTATGTCAGATGCAATTCATCATGTATAAGTTATAACCTAGGGTGACACAGAACTAGCTCCAGTTCAGCAATGCAATGTAGGCATGTATTCCGAATATAGTCATACGTGCTTATGGAAAAGAACTTGCATGACATCTTTTGTCCTACCCTCCCGTGGCAGCGGGGTCCTATTGGAAACTAAGGGATATTATGTCACATCCCTAGATAGCACTTGCATTAGGACCTAGCTAGAGTGTGCATCATGTCTACTTTCAAAGAAACTTGAAATGGGATTAACAGAAACCCCAGCACCCCTCTCCTAACAACTAGGGTTTGTTAAAATATTTTCCAATGTACCCAAAATGCCCTTCAAAAATGTTCATCATTTCTGCCTTGGTCTTAAACCTCTGCCAAAAATGGTGCACAATTTTCTAGGACACTCAAGGGCTCTGGATTAAATCATATGGTATTTGAATTTGAGCATTTAAATGCTATAAAATATTTTAAATGCTCAAATAATCATAAACTATAATGTTTCCTACTGTTCATATTATATACAGTAGGTATGACAAGTGTTATGAATTACAAAAATGCTCTGGCATTTTATTTAAATGAACAAAGCTGCAAAAGAAATGAAACAGAAAAGAAAATAGAAAAAAACGGAGAGAGAAAAGCTTACCTGGCGCCACCCGGCCCACCTGCCGGCCCAGCCCAGCTGCCGCTCCAGCGAGCTGCTTGGCTCGGCCAGGCAGGCAGGCAGGTGCTCGACGGCGACCGCACGGCGCGCCACGCAGCTGCCCGCCGCCCTGCTTCATCCCCTCGCCGTTCTGGAGGGATGGTTCGGTCGTTCATGTCGTCCCCGACCTCGTAGACATCTCCACCTCCCCCCAGTTCCTCTCCCTCGCTCTCCCCGCGCCATGGCCGACGCCGCCGTGCTCGCACCATCGTAGAAGCCGCGTCCACCGTCGTCCCTGAGCCCCGCCTTGGTGTCCATCGTCTCCGTCGTCCTCGACTGCTTCGAACAGGCCGAGCCCCGAGCGCTCGCCCGCCCTGGAGACGCCCCCGACCTCTTCTTCCCCAACTCCGGCCGCGGAGATCCCCCTCGCCGTCCCGCTCAGCTCCGACCACCCCCGAGCTCGCTCCGGCGCTTGCTGCAACCCCTGTGAGCCTAGCTTCATCCTCCCCCTCTCCGTTGGCTCTCTTTTTCCCTGGAACGCACTGCACGAAGCTCACCCGCACGCATCGCCGCCGTGCTCGCCATCGGTGATGCTCCGGTGACCATTTGGTCACTGGCACCCGTCCATCACACTCACCGCAGCACGTAGATGCGAAAGGTGCTACGCACGCATCGCCTAGGCCCCTGCAGCCGCACCTCCACCCACGCCCGACGCCGGTCGCCGCCGTCGAGCTTGTTGCCGTCGTCTCCGGCCACCCCAGGTCCGGCGACCACCACCATCCGACGCGCAACAGCAAGGGCTTTCCAACGCACCCAACCGCAGCTCGAGCCATGCACCGTAGGCGATTTCCGAAGCACACCGCCGTGTTTGGCCTCGCCGGCGGCTAAACGCCGGCGGGATGGACCTGTTTGACCACGGGTTTGACCCCCTGGGTCACTGACATGTGGGCCCTGCCCGCAAGTCCAACCTAGCTTAGGTGTTAATTTAATTCTAATTAGTTAATTAGTTAACTGTGACACTGACCAGTGGGTCCCACTGGTCAGGTTTGACTTGGACTGGCCCTGTTGACTGCCTGACGTCAGCATGATGTCATGCTGACGCAGTAAAGGTTTTTCTAGGATTTTAGGTTTAAAAATAATTCAGGAAATTCCAGAAAATACCCAAAACTTCTAAAAATCATATAAAATCAACCATAGCTCACATGGAAAAGATTTATATATGAAAAATGATCAGAAAAATCCAATCTTTCCAATGGCACTGGTTTCATGCATGTTTGAACAAGTTAACTTGCTGTATACATCAAAAACATGATAATGCACTTATTTAAATAATAGTTTGAAATTCAATTTGAATATTTGATTCAAATAGGTTCAAACCCTTCTGGTTTTAGTTGCATTAGCCAACACACATGCATCTTGCCATGTCATGAACATGCATCATATTGTTGCATTTGTTTGTTAATGATTGTATCGCCGGTATTCTCTGCGTTAGGTCCTGCTCCCGAGGATACTGCTGCGTATCCAGTTGAAGAGCAGTACCCGACAACTACCTTGTCAGGCAAGCAATCATTGATCATTCCGATACAAACCCAATCTTCTCGCTCCTGCTCTCTTTTACTGCATTAAGGCAACAACGTGTGAACTGCTACTTGCTGCGGTAGATGAACCCTATTCCCTTGCATGACCTGTCATTGCCACAGTAAATAGTTGAAACCCACTAGCATGTGTAGGAGTTGATTGAGCCATGTGATGTGTGATCCACCATGCTATTTGTTTATGTTGCCTGCTATGCTTAGAGTTGTGTCTGGTCTGATTCATCTGGGTGATGGATCAGAGTGAAATGATCATACCGATAAAGAGAAGGAAGTGTGGAATACGCTTGGTAAAGGTATCGATGAAAGGCCATGTAGGAGTACATGGTGGGTTGTTTCATTGGAATCGTCCATAGGACCTGAGATCTGCATGTGTGGTTCAAGTTGCAGTTACTACCATGCATTGGGCCCGAAACCAATGGACCCTCTCGGCTTATTAATTACCCTCAATCTCTGTCCAAGAGTTGCAACTAGTTTCTGGTGTTTATAGCTTACTGGAGGTCGTGCACAGCGCTGACCCTCGGGGTGGGCTGTGATGCGACAGGTATGTGGCACGGTGTACCGGTTGCCCGTTTGGTGACTCGGGAACCCTGTACACATTGTTTGGGGCCGTGAGCGACACCCCGGCCGTATCTCCCCACGGATGGAACCCAAATAGGCGATAAACTTGGACAAGAGACTTGAGTAGTTAGTCAGGTCGTGGCCGACACCCTCGCTGGGCTTCCGCTTGAAGGTTGCCGAGTACACGCCGAGTAAACGACGATAAGTGGTGAAAGCATATGTGAAGAAGTACACCCCTGCAGGGTTATCAAACTATTCGAATAGCCGTTGTTTGCGGTACGAACTACTTGGTTACTCTTACAGTTCATAGACAAGTTGATGGATACTACTAAAAGCCTCAAGATAAGTGTGAGTGCCGTGGATGGCCCTTCCGTAGGATGACGGAAGAGGATCCTCGGTAGTGTATTGATGTGGTGAGTAGAGTACTCGTGTTCGTAATAACATCTTGCAATCTGTTGAGAGTTGTAGTATAGGTTAGCCAAGGTCAAAGCTGGCATTCTGCTATGAACTGCACTACCCCCCTTTTGATAATGTTGCATGTATGATAGGTTCTGTGGTAAGACTTGCTGAGTACCTTTGTACTCATGTTTGCTTAATAACTGTTGCAGAGGAGAACCCTGCCCCTGTTGATGGGTTCTACATAGACGTTGACGTCGACGAGTAGCTTGACACCCAGACGGAGATCTGGAGCTTGTGAAGGGCCTTGTAGATAGTCAGGCTACACCAAGCCTGTTTTATTTTCTAAGTTGTCTGTACTCAGACATGTAGCTTCCGCTTGTGCTTGTATGACTGTATGACTTGAGTGTTGGGTCATGTGACCCCTACCTGTATGGATATGTTATGTATGGCTCTTGGAGCCTTTTAAATAAAGTACTTTGAGTCATAGAGTTCTGTTGTGATGCAATGTTGTATCTGCACATATTGAGCATATTGCGTGTATGATTGAAATGCTTGGTATGTGTGGGACCCGACATCTAGTTGTTTTCCTTTGGTAGCCTACCTTACAGGGAAATGCCTCCTAGTGATTCCAATGAGCCTTGGTAGCTTGCTACTGCTCGGAACACGTAGGCTGGCCGGCATGTGTTCTTCTTCGTTCCTGTGTCTGTCCCTTAGGGGAAATGTCACGCGTTGTTCCTTTAAGTCCATGTAGCCTGCTACGACTTGGGTTCATACGTTGATGACCGACACGTTCGTTGCTGGGTCATGGATGCCTGTCTCTGTAATTTAGTGCCACTTTTGGTTTATAACTAGCCATGTCGGCCCGGGTTCTCTGTCATATGGATGCTAGCGACACTGTCATATACGTGTGCCAAAATGCGCAAACGGTCCCGGGCCAGGTAAGGTGGCACCCGTGGGGTTACCGTGCGTGAGGCCACAAAGTGATATGACGTGTTACAGCTAGATCGGTGTGACTTAGGATCGGGGTCCTGACAGCGTTGGCATCAGAGTTGGACTGTCTGTAGGTTTCTCAAGCCAAACTGGTCGATGTTGAGTCTAGAAAAATTCTTAGTTATATGTAGGGGAATTGATTGTGGAAGGGAACGTAAGGCTCTTTTACTCCTTTACCTTATGCCTTTCTGATCTGAGTCAGTCTATTCTTTCTACGGGGATTTAGGACTAGGCCTCTTATCCTTCCTAGGTTCACGTGTTACTAATCCGTAGACTCTTAGGATTGTTGGTTTCAAGCCTCAGTTCAGTTTCTATCCTTTTGAGTATGATGATTGTTGAACCGGAACCTTGATATGGAATTGTTGAGTGGCTATGCTATCATTTGTATGATGTCTCAAATCTTTGTTTGAGCATTTACAGTTGTTATGCTGCCCGATTTCTTCCAGAAACACTAATGCCTTTGCATTATTCCGTGTTTCAGATGTCTGGCCGCATCCCTCACCAAGTGGTTCGTTTGACTCGGTGCATTAATGTGCCCGGTCACACGGCCATGCTAGTCCATGTGATGACTGAGACCGGTTACCGCTGGTATCCTGAATACACCGTGGAGGAACAGTATCGGGATTTCAATCAGAGTCAGTATTTCTGCACAGTCCGGATATACCCCTCATATCCCGGAGCTAATGATCCCATCCATTGGTCTTATGGACTCGGGATTACCATCGAGATGGCAGTGCAGGATGCCGCTTATTCGATGATGACCATTCTCCGTGCTAGGCATGCCCTGTTGCTGAACACTGAGTTCTGTTACATGCCAGCCTCACTTCCCGGAGAGGAAGGCTACTACACTGGTTTGTATACTGATGCTGCTCATGAAGAGCCACTGCTTCAGACCACTGTTCAGATGCTGGAGGATAGTGACCGTGAGGTCCGTGCCCTCCGAATGGAGTTGTATAACACTCGAGCCGCCCACTGGACTACACTGACACGGCTTGCACCTGCTGTGCACGCCGGATATCTGGACATGCGGGATTTGTACCCCGTGCGGACTCGTCTGCCTGATCGCATGGATTGGCGTGACGTTGGGGGTATTACACATCCACGTGGGCGTCGGTTACCACCAGCATCGGGACCGAGACCACATCCGTGTCCCTATGGTCCACAACCTTCGAGTGCTCGCGAGTTCCAAGATCCGTCTGTTCCACTTCCAGGCTACAGTGGTAATCTTTACGAGGATTACTACGCGAATGTCTGAGCTAGGCCGTGGTTGTAGTAGTATTTTAGTAGTTGTATTTCCACAGTCCTACGCGTCTTGTGGAATATGACTTAGCGTGTACTGAGTTCCGGAGGTGTAGTTAAATGATGTATAGGAGCTTGGAATGCCTCTGATGGGATGTATCGTCTTTCACCGCAGTTGTACTTTAGCCTTGGCTTGTACTAAACTTTGTATGGTGTGTATGACCATTGGTGTATATATAGCAGTTCCTATATTACCATGTCGTACGGATGAACATCTTTGCATTCTGTGTCATCCATTACATTCTGCACTTCTATGTCAAATTTTTGCCATCCTTGTCTAAACCGTTGTTTTGTTTTCCTAGGATGGTCAACACTCGCAACACTCCTGCTGCTCAGGAGCAGGGTGAGGCTAGTGGGGCTAGAGATGGGAATCTGCCCCAGCCACCCTCTTTGGCGGAAGTTATGCTTGAAGCAGAACGGAACAAGAGAGAGACCAACCGTCTGCTGGAACGCATAGAGCAGAACACTGGGTTCCGCCAGAGGAATGACGTGGTGTCAATCAATGACTTTATCAAGATGTGTCCACCAAAGTTCCATCACTCCACTGAACCTCTGGATGCTGATGACTGGCTACGTAGTATCACCCACAAGCTACACTCTGCCCGTGTGGCCGAAGCTGACAAGGTTATCTACGCCGCCTACCATCTTGAGGGCCCTGCCAGTCTTTGGTGGGAAAACTTTGAAGCTATGCGTCCTGCTGGTCAAGTCACTACCTGGGTTGGGTTCAGTGAGGCATTCCGTGAACACCACATTCCGGAAGGTCTTATGGATCGCAAGCGGGAGGAATTCTGCAATTTCACCCAGGGCCGTTTAACTGTGGATGGCTACAGTCGTGAGTTTGGTAACTTGGCACGCTATGCACCTGAGGAAGTATCCACCGATGCCAAGAAGCAGGCGAGGTTCCGCAAGGGACTCAGCCCTGAACTCCGTCGAGATCTACGTTTGCACGAGTGCACTTCCTTCCAGAAGTTGGTTAACAAGGCTATCAGTGCTGAAACAGGCCAGACCGACTTCGAGGCCATCCGCAAGCATACTCGAGACTTTGGTTCCTCATCCGGCTCTGGCTCTCACAAGCGCCGTGTGTGGGTTCCTAACACTGCTTTGCCACCCAAGTACACACCGAGGCCATCCTATGAGGCGCCTCGCCCAACTCAGCAGTTTGCACCTGCCAAGACCTATGGAGGACCACCTTCCAACTTTGCTCCACGCACCACTACTGTAACATGTTTCAAGTGTGGAGAACCGGGACACTACATGCGTGATTGTCCCCAGAACCAGCCAGGAAAACCCGTTGGCCGTGGTAAGCCAACCGGCAAGGTGAACTATGTCAAGCCAATCCCCACCACACGTGGTCATGTCAACTATGTCTCTGCCGAGGAAGCTTATGAGGATCCTAACGTCGTCCTTGGTACGCTTCTCGTAAACTGCCATCCGGCATCTGTTCTTTTCGATACTGGAGCATCCCATTCGTTCATATCTGAGAGCTATGCTCGATTGCACAACATGACTTTTGTGACATGCCTACTTCCATGGTTATTCAAACTCCTGGTTCAAAGTGGAAAACCTCTAGGGTAAGCCATGGAAATGAAATCCTTGTCGATAGACTTGTTTTCCTTGCATCTCTAATCACTCTCAAGTCCTCGGACATAAACATCATTTTGGGTATGGATTGGATGACAACCCACTACGCTAAAATTGATTGCTTTACTAGGACCGTTCAACTTACACATCCATCCGGCAAGATAGTCAATGTCTTGGCCTGAATGGCTGAACGTCAGCTCTATTCTCTTAATGCCAGCCCTCTACTAGAACTCGAAGATATCCCGGTAGTCCGTGACTTTCCGGATGTTTTTCCAGAAGAACTGCCAGGAATTCCACCTGACAGAGATGTCGAGTTCGTGATAGATCTTATTCCTGGAACTGTCCCAATCTCTAGGAGACCTTATAAGATGGCACCACTAGAATTAGCTGAGCTAAAGAAACAACTCGATGAGTCCTTGCAAAAAGGTTTCATCCGTCCTAGTTCTTCCCCTTGGGCTTGCCCCGTCCTCTTCGTCAAGAAGAAGGATGGAACGGAGCGGATGGTGGTAGATTACCGACCTGTCAATCTGGTCACCATAAAGAATAAGTATCCGCTCCCCAGGATCAACGACCTGTATGACCAGCTCGCTAGATCCTCAGTCTTCTCTAAGATGGATTTGAGGTTGGGCTACCATCAAATCAAAATCAAGAACGGGGACATTCCTAAAACGGCTTTCGTTACTCATTATGGCCAATATGAGTACACCGTTATGTCCTTCGGATTAACCAATGCCCCAGCTACCTTTTCTCGGTTAATGAATTCTATATTCATGGAGTATTTGGATAAATTCGTCGTGGTATACCTCGATGATATACTCATCTATTCCAAGAACAAGGAAGATCATGCCGAGCATTTAAGGCTGGTATTGACGAAACTTCGAGAGCACCGCCTTTATGCCAAATTCTCTAAATGTGAATTCTGGTTGCCAGAAGTAACCTATCTAGGTCATGTGATCTCTGGCAAGGGTATTGCTGTCCATCCCGAGCGAGTTTAAGCCGTACTTGATTGGACTCCTCCTGAATCGGTCAAGCAAGTTAGGAGTTTTCTTGGCTTAGCGAGCTATTGCCGACGTTTCGTCGAGAATTTCTCCAAGGTTGCTAAACCTCTAACTGAACTCCTCAAGAAAGATAAAAGGTTTGAGTGGACCCCACAGTGCGAGTCCAGTTTTCAGGAACTGAAAAGACGCCTGACCTCTGCACCTGTACTGGTACCACCAGACTTTTCCAAGGATTTTATAATCTACTGCGACGCCTCGCGACAAGGACTAGGTTGCATTCTCATGCAAGATCGTCAAGTGATTGCATACGCATCCTGACAGTTGCGTCCACATGAGGATAACTATCCTAATCATGATCTAGAGCTTGCAGCTGTAGTCCGTGCACTCAAAACATGGCGACATTACCTCCTTGGTAATCGCTGTGAAATCTTCACTGATCACCAAAGTTTGAAGTATATCTTCACCCAACCGGATTTGAATCTCAGGCAAAGACGTTGGGTTGAGTTGCTCACCGACTACGACTTAGGAATCACTTACACCCCTGGAAAGGCCAATGTCATGGCTGATGCACTAAGTCGTAAGTCATATTGTAACAATTTAATGTTACAACAAAGTCAACCACTTCTCCACGAGGAATTTTGCAAGCTTAGCCTTTACATTGTTCCTCGAGGATTCCTTTCCACCTTGGTGGCGAAACCTACCCTTATGGATCAGGTCATCAAAGCACAGAATGTTGATCCCGGAATTTCCCGTATTAAGAGGAACATCAAGAAAGGAGTTGCAGGATGTTTCTCAATTGATGATCAAGGAGTCGTATTCTTTAGCAACCGTTCAGTGGTTCCTAAAGTACGAAACCTAAGACGTTTGATCCTTAAGGAGGCTCATGAATCTCCTCTCACGATTCATCCCGGTAGTACCAAAATGTATCAAGACCTACGTCAAAGATTCTGGTGGACTAGGATGAAGAGAGAAATCACTCAATTCATTGCTAACTGCGACATTTGTCGTCGAGTCAAAGCAGAGCATCAACGGCCTGCTGGCACCCTTCAACCTTTAGCTATTCCTGAATGGAAATGGGATAAAGTCGGTATGGACTTCATCACCGGGTTTCCCAGGTCCAGGAAAGGGAATAATGCTATCTTCGTCGTTATCGACCGCCTCTCTAAAGTAGCTCATTTCCTGCCTGTTCGAGAGAGTATTACCGCTAGCCAGCTAGCAGATTTGTATGTCTCTCGAATAGTATCACTTCATGGTGTACCGTTGGAGATTAACTCAGACCGTGGAAGTCTTTTCACTTCACGATTTTGGGAAAGTTTCCAGAATGCTATGGGAACTCTTCTCTCCTTCAGTACTGCCTTCCATCCGCAGTCAAGTGGCCAAGTGGAACGAGTCAATCAAATTCTGGAAGACATGCTTCGAGCCTCTATCATTTCTTTCGGTATGGAGTGGGAAAAGTGTCTTCCTTTTGCTGAATTCGCTTATAACAATAGTTATCAAGCCAGCTTGGGCAAAGCTCCCTTTGAAGTTCTATATGGACGAAGGTGTCGAACACCTCTTAACTGGTCAGAGACCGGGGAAAGACAATTCTTTGGCCCGGATATGATTCAGGAAGCAGAAGAACAAGTTCGCATCGTTCGTGAGAGATTGAAAACAGCCCAGTCTCGCCAAAAGAGCCAATATGATAGTCATCATAAGGTTGTGACTTTTGAAGTCGGCGATAAGGCTTACCTTCGGGTTACTCCTCTTAAGGGAACCCATCGCTTCGGTATCAAAGGCAAATTGGCCCCTCGTTTCATCGGTCCTTTTCGCATTCTTGCCAAACGAGGAGAAGTTGCCTACCAATTGGAACTACCTCCGCACCTCTCCAGAGTTCATGATGTTTTCCACGTTTCTCAACTCAGGCGTTGCTTCTCGGATCCTATCCGCGGAGTGGACCACGAAACGCTTGATCTCCAAGACAATCTCACATATCGAGAATACCCCGTTCGTATTCTTGATCAAACTGAGCGCACCACTCGACGCCACAATATCAAGTTTCTCAAGGTTCAATGGTCACATCATTCCGAGAGTGAAGCTACTTGGGAAAGGGAGGATCGTCTTCGACTTGCGTACCCCACCCTCTTTCCGGAGGAACCCGAATCTCGGGACGCGATTCTTTTAAGTGGGGGTGAGTTGTCACATCCCTAGTTAGCACTTGCATTAGGACCTAGCTAGAGTGTGCATCATGTCTACTTTCAAAGAAACTTGAAATGGGATTAACAGAAACCCCAGCACCCCTCTCCTAACAACTAGGGTTTGTTAAAATATTTTCCAATGTACCCAAAATGCCCTTCAAAAATGTTCATCATTTCTGCCTTGGTCTTAAACCTCTGCCAAAAATGGTGCACAATTTTCTAGGACACTCAAGGGCTCTGGATTAAATCATATGGTATTTGAATTTGAGCATTTAAATGCTATAAAATATTTTAAATGCTCAAATAATCATAAACTATAATGTTTCCTACTGTTCATATTATATACAGTAGGTATGACAAGTGTTATGAGTTACAAAAATGCTCTGGCATTTTATTTAAATGAACAAAGCTGCAAAAGAAATGAAACAGAAAAGAAAATAGAAAAAAAGGGAGAGAGAAAAGCTTACCTGGCGCCACCCGGCCCACCTGCCGGCCCAGCCCAGCTGCCGCTCCAGCGAGCTGCTTGGCTCGGCCAGGCAGGCAGGCAGGTGCTCGACGACGACCGCACGGCGCGCCACGCAGCTGCCCGCCGCCCTGCTTCATCCCCTCGCCGTTCTGGAGGGATGGTTCGGTCGTTCACGTCGTCCCCGACCTCGCAGACATCTCCACCTCCCCCCAGTTCCTCTCCCTCGCTCTCCCCGCGCCATGGCCGACGCCGCCGTGCTCGCACCGTCGTAGAAGCCGCGTCCACCGTCGTCCCTGAGCCCCGCCTTGGTGTCCATCGTCTCTGCCGTCCTCGACTGCTTCGAACAGGCCGAGCCCCGAGTGCTCGCCCGCCCTGGAGACGCCCCCGACCTCTTCTTCCCCAACTCCGGCCGCGGAGATCCCCCTCGCCGTCCCGCTCAGCTCCGACCACCCCCGAGCTCGCTCCGGCGCTTGCTGCAACCCCTGTGAGCCTAGCTTCATCCTCCCCCTCTCCGTTGGCTCTCTTTTGCCCTGGAACGCACTGCACGAAGCTCACCCGCACGCACCGCCGCCGTGCTCGCCGCCGGTGATGCTCCGGTGACCATTTGGTCACTGGCACCCGTCCATCACACTCACCGCAGCACGTAGATGCGAAAGGTGCTACGCACGCATCGCCTAGGCCCCTGCAGCCGCACCTCCACCCACGCCCGATGCCGGTCGCCGCCGTCGAGCTTGTTGCCGTCGTCTCCGGCCACCCCAGGTCCGGCGACCACCACCATCCGACGCGCAACAGCAAGGGCTTTCCAACGCACCCAACCGCAGCTCGAGCCGTGCACCGTAGGCGATTTCCGAAGCACGCCGCCGTGTTTGGCCTCGCCGGCGGCTAAACGCCGGCGGGATGGACCTGTTTGACCACGGGTTTGACCCCCTGGGTCACTGACATGTGGGCCCTACCCGCAAGTCAAACCTAGCTTAAGTGTTAATTTAATTCTAATTAGTTAATTAGTTAACTGTGACACTGACCAGTGGGTCCCACTGGTCAGGTTTAACTTGGACTGGCCCTGTTGACTGCCTAACGTCAGCATGATGTCATGCTGACGCAGTAAAGGTTTTTCTGGGATTTTAGGTTTAAAAATAATTCAGGAAATTCCAGAAAATACCCAAAACTTCTAAAAATCATATAAAATCAACTATAGCTCAGATGGAAAAGATTTATATATGAAAAATGATCAGAAAAATCCAATCTTTCCAATGGCACCGGTTTCATGCATGTTTGAACAAGTTAACTTGCTGTATACATCAAAAACATGATAATGCACTTATTTAAATAATAGTTTGAACTTCAATTTGAATCTTTGATTCAAATAGGTTCAAACCCTTCTGGTTTTAGTTGCATTAGCCAACACACATGCATCTTGCCATGTCATGAACATGCATCATATTGTTGCATTTGTTTGTTAATGATTGTATCGCCGGTATTCTCTGTGTTAGGTCCTGCTCCCGAGGATACTGCTGCGTATCCAGTTGAAGAGCAGTACCCGACAACTACCTTGTCAGGCAAGAAATCATTGATCATTCCGATACAAACCCAATCTTCTCGCTCCTGCTCTCTTTTACTGCATTAAGGCAACAGCGTGTGAACTGCTACTTGCTGCGGTAGATGAACCCTATTCCCTTGCATGACCTGTCATTGCCACAGTAAATAGTTGAAACCCACTAGCATGTGTAGGAGTTGATTGAGCCATGTGATGTGTGATCCACCATGCTATTTGTTTATGTTGCCTGCTATGCTTAGAGTTGTGTCTGGTCTGATTCATCTGGGTGATAGATCAGAGTGAAATGATCATACCGATAAAGAGAAGGAAGTGTGGAATACGCTTGGTAAAGGCATCGATGAAAGGCCATGTAGGAGTACATGGTGGGTTGTTTCATTGGAATCGTCCATAGGACCTGAGATCTGTATGTGTGGTTCAAGTTGCAGTTACTACCATGCATTGGGCCCGAAACCAATGGACCCTCTCGGCTTATTAATTACCCTCGATCTCTGTCCAGGAGTTGCAACTAGTTTCTGGTGTTTATAGCTTACTGGAGGTCGTGCACAGCGCTGACCCTCGGGGTGGGCTGTGATGCGACAGGTATGTGGCACGGTGTACCTGTTGCCCGTTTGGTGACTCGGGAACCCTGTACACATCGTTTGGGGCCGTGAGCGACACCCCGGCCGGATCTCCCCACGGATGGAACCCAAATAGGCGATAAACCTGGACGAGAGACTTGAGTAGTTAGTCAGGTCGTGGCCGACACCCTCGCTGGGCTTCCGCTTGAAGGTTGTCGAGTACACGCCGAGTAAACGGCGATAAGTGGTGAAAGCGTGTGTGAAGAAGTACACCCCTGCAGGGTTATCAAACTATTCGAATAGCCGTTGTTCGCGGTACGAACTACTTGGTTACTCTTACAGTTCATAGACAAGTTGATGGATACTACTAAAAGCCTCAAGATAAGTGTGAGTGCCATGGATGGCCCTTCCGTAGGATGACGGAAGAGGATCCTCGGTAGTGTATTGATGTGGTGAGTAGAGGACTCGTGTTCGTAATAACATCTTGCAATCTGTTGAGAGTTGTAGTATAGGTTAGCCAAGGTCAAAGCTGGCATTCTGCTATGAACTCCACTACCCCCCTTTTGATAATGTTGGATGTATGATAGGTTCTGTGGTAAGACTTGTTGAGTACCTTTGTACTCATGTTTGCTTAATAACTGTTGCAGAGGAGAACCCTGCCCCTGCTGATGGGTTCTACATAGACGTTGACGTCGACGAGTAGCTTGACACCCAGACGGAGATCTGGAGCTTGTGAAGGGCCTTGTAGATAGTCAGGCTACACCAAGCCTGTTTTATTTTCTAAGTTGTCTGTACTCAGACATGTAGCTTCCGCTTGTGCTTGTATGATTGTATGACTTGAGTGTTGGGTCATGTGACCCCTACCTGTATGGATATGTTATGTATGGCTCTTGGAGCCTTTTAAATAAAGTACTTTGAGTCATAGAGTTCTGTTGTGATGCAATGTTGTATCTGCACATATTGAGCATATTGCGTGTATGATTGAAATGCTTGGTATGTGTGGGATCCGACACCTAGTTGTTTTCCTTTGGTAGCCTACCTTACAGGGAAATGCCTCCTAGAGATTCCAATGAGCCTTGGTAGCTTGCTACTGCTCGGAACACGTAGGCTGGCCAGCATGTGTCCTTCTTCGTTCATGTGTCTGTCCCTTAGGGGAAATGTCACGCGTTGTTCCTTTAAGTCCATGTAGCCTGCTACGACTTGGGTTCATACGTTGATGACCGACACGTTCGTTGCTGGGTCATGGATGCCTGTCTCTGTAATTTAGTGCCACTTTTGGTTTATAACTAGCCATGTCGGCCCGGGTTCTCTGTCATATGGATGCTAGCGACACTGTCATATACGTGTGCCAAAATGCGCAAACGGTCCCGGGCCAGGTAAGGTGGCACCCGTGGGGTTACCGTGCGTGAGGCCGCAAAGTGATATGACGTGTTACAGCTAGATCGGTGTGACTTAGGATCGGGGTCCTGACATATTAAGGCTTCCTTTTAATAGAGTACGGGACCAAAGCATTAACACATAGTGAATACATGAACTCCTCAAACTATGGTCATCACCGGGAGTGGTCCCGATTATTGTCACTTCGGGGATCATAACACATAGTAGGTGACTATAGACTTGCAAGACAGGATCAAGAACACACATATATTCATGAAAACATAATAGGTTCAGATCTGAAATCATGGCACTCGGGCCCTAGTGACAAGCATTAAGCATAGCAAAGTCATAGCAACATCAAACTCAGAACCTAATGGATACTAGGGATCAAACCCTAAGAAAACTAACTCGATTACATGATAGATCCCATCCAACCCATCACCGTCCAGCAAGCCTACGATGGAATTACTCACGCACGGCGGTGAGCACCATGGAATTTGTGATGGAGGAAGGTTGATGATGACAATGGCGATGATCTCCACTCTCCGGAGCCCCGAACGGACTCCAGATCATCCCTCCCGAGAGAGATTAGGGCGTGGCGGCGGCTCCGTATCGTGACACGCGATAATTCTTTCTCCCCGAAAGTGAATATATAGGATCTGGGGATACGTCGGTGGAGCACCAGGGGGCCCACGAGTCAGGGGGCACGCCCTAGGGGGGGGGGCGCCCCCACCCTCGTGGACAGGGTGTGGGCCCCCTGGTCTGGATCTTCTTGCAGATATTTTTTATATTTTCCCAAATAAATCTCCGTGGAGTTTCAGGTCATTCCGAGAACTTTTTATTTCTGCACAAAAACAACACCATGGCAATTCTGCTGAAAACAGCGTCAGTCCGGGTTAGTTCCATTCAAATCATGCAAGTTAGAGTCCATAACAAGGGCAAAAGTGTTTGGAAAAGTAGATACGTTGGAGACGTATCATCCTGCCACACCACGGATGGCTTGAAGAGCCTTTCCACAAAGGTGTTGGGTGGGACTGGGTCACGTTTAGCGCCCATGCGAGCGAGGATGTCTGCGACCTAATTACTCTCTCGAGCTACGTGATGAAACTCGAGACCCTCGAACCGAGTTGATATTTTGAGTACGGCATTGCGATAAGCCGCCATTTTCGGATCTTTGCCTCAAATTCTCCGTTTATTTGGGATATTGCGAGGTTTGAATCCCCACGCACCCCAAGGCATTGTATGCCCATGGAGACGGCCATCCGGAGACCATGCAATAGGGCCTCGTATTCGGCTACATTGTTAGAGTCTGTATACAGTATTTGGAGCACATAACAGACCGTGTCTCTCGTGGGGGATGTCAGGACGACACCGGCCCGAAGTCCGGCTAGCATTTTAGACCCATCCAAGTGCATCACCCAGTTGGAATACATGCCGTACTCTTTAGGGAGTTCGGCCTCTGTCCATTCGGCGACGAAGTCGGCCAACACCTGAGATTTAATTGCTCGGCGTGGTTTTTACGTTATTTAAAATTGTAGGAGCTCAATAGCCCATTTGGCGATCCGAACGGTGGCGTCCCGGTTGTTTATAATATCATTGAGTGGTACCTCTGAAGCCACCATGATCGAGCACTCTTGAAAGTAGTGCCGCAGCTTGCGGGATGCCATAAAGACCGCATATGCTATCTTCTGATAATGCGGGTATCGGGATTTGCATGGTGTGAGGACCGTCAATACATAGTATACCGGTTTTTAGTGAGGAATTTATGCCCCTCCTCTTCTCGCTCAACGGCGAGCACCGCACTCACCACCTGATGAGTTGCCGATATGTAGAATAACATTGGTTCATCGACGTTTGGTGCGGCCAGGATGGGGTTGCTTGCTAGCAAATTTTTTATTTCCTCTAGTCCAGCGGTTGCAGCATCCGTCCACACAAAGTAGTCGTTGCATCAGAGCATGCGATACAGTGGTAGTGCTTTTTCTCCCAGTCTGGTGATAAAACGGCTCAAAGCTGCCACACACCCGGCTTGTTTTTGGACCTGCTTGAGGTCAGTTGGTGTTGCCAATTGTGACAAGGCCCGGATTTTGGCTAGGTTTGCTTCAATTACTCTATTGGAAACAATGAACCCGAGTAGTTTGCCAGCGGGGACGCTGAAAACGTACTTTTCTGGATTGAGCTTTATATCATATCTTCGGAGGTTGTCGAATGTAAAGCGTAAGTCCTCCACCAATGATACAACATGATTGGTTTTGATGACTACGTCATCTACATATGCCTCCATAGTTTTGCCGATTTTCTTTTCCAGGCATTTTTGAATCATGCCTTGGTAGGTGGCGCCGGCGTTCTTGAGCCCAAAAGGCATAGTGTTGAAGCAGAAATGCTCGTACGTGTGATAAATGCTGTTGCGGCTTGATCGGATTCCTTCATCTTAATTTGATGGTATCTGGAGTATGTGTCAAGGAAACACAATGAATCGTGTCCCGCGATTGCATCAATAATCTGATTGATGCGAGGTAGTGGGAAGGGGTCCTTAGGGCAGGCCTTGTTAAGGTCTTTGAAATTGACACACAGGCGCCAGGACTTATCCTTCTTTTGTACCATGAACAGGTTTGCTAGCCAGTCCAGATGTTTGATCTCTCTGATAAACCCGGCTTCGAGTAGCTTGGCTAGCTCCTCCCCCATAGCCTATCGCTTGGGTTCGAAAAATCGCCGGAGCATTTGCTTGACCAGCTTGTATCCCTTCAGTATATTGATACTATGTTCAGCTAGCGCGCGTGGGATTCCTGGCATATACGAGGGGTGTCAGGCGAAGATATCCCAGTTCTCGCGCAAGAACGCGCGTAATGCGGCGTCGACCGCGGGTTTCAGTTGTGCCCTCATAGAAGCTGTTTTCTTGGGATCCATCAGGTGGACTTGAAATTTGACTATTTCATCCGCTGGCTTGAAGGAGGTGGATTTAGGCATTTTATCAAGGATTACGTCGTCCCTATACACTGTGGAACACAGAGCGGTGAGTTCCTCGGCCGCTAGGGATTCGAACAGTGCCTCGAGGGCCAGGGATGCGGTTTTATTTTCGGCGCGGAGTGCTATGTACCGATCGCTAGAGATAGTGATAACACCACTGGTCCCGGGCATTTTGAGCTTCATATACCCATAATGAGGTATAGCCTGAAAGCGTGTGAATGCATCACGCCCTAACAGGGCATGATATCCGCTGTTGAAAGGGGACACCTGGAAGATTATCTCTTTGGACCTATAATTTTCTGGTGTGCCGAATACCACATCGAGTTTAATTTTCCTTGAGCATTTTACTTCCCTGCTGGGGCTGATCCCTCTAAAGTATGTATTGCTCTGCTCAATGCGACTCCTGTCCATTTGCATTTTATTGAGCGTGTCCTCGTAGATGAGGTTCAGCCCACTACCGCCGTCCATTAGCACTTTAGTGAGCCGAAAGTCGTCCACGATTGGGTTTAGGACCAATGCGGCTGGTTCCCGGACTGAGCGGGACCTTGCTTCGTCCTCGGCATTACAAGTAATTGTTGTATCGTCCCAAGGGTTTATTGCTGCTATTTGGCAGACTTCAGCGAGGTCGCGGAGCGCCCTTTTGCGCCGATTATTCGATGAGAAGGTCTCGAAGACCGTGAATACTTTGAAATCATCGTCCTCCGAAGAGTAAGTTTTTGGGGTATTGTTGGTGAGGATACCCTCGCCGCTCTTGGCCACCTGCCGGAGTATCCAACATGCCCGTAGGCTGTACATTGGTTCGGTACCCGGTGTTGAGTGTATTTGATAGGGCCTATCAAGCCATTCCTTGAAGATAGTTCTATGCCCCGTAAAGGGCTTTGTTTTCTTGTCAACGGGGTGATGATCGGGTGCCCCACGAGGGTGCATCCTTTTTGCCCGCCGGGAGATGGCTTAAAGGCCTGTGGTTCCCAGTGGGCCGTCTTGCTTTTCCAAGAGCTTTCCATTGCGCAGTACTTCTGTACTATGTGTGCTAAATCTACAAAGTGCAGTATGTAGCGGTGATTGAGGGCATTAAGGATTCCCTCGTCCGTACAATTGTTGCGAAATACTAAAACTGCATCATCGCCGCAACAGTATTTTATCTTGTTTTTTATAAGGAGGAATCTGAGCCAAAAGTGATGGACTGTCTCGTGAAGCTACCGTCGTACATGCATTAGGGCGCATATGTCCGGATGGTCGGGATTTCTTGGAGAATATTGCTTGTGGTGGGTGGACGGGATAAAATTCGCACCCTGCCCACCTGTGGAGTCCGGAGTTTGAGGGATTTCTGAGGTTACTGACCCAGGTTCCGGAGTCTCCAGTGGATTTTCGGGCTTGACGCCCGATTTTTTGTTTGGGGGACAGGAAGAATCCTCCAGAGGACGGGTATCCGGCTCGCCGAGTTGGGAAATCCGGACGTAATTTGTTCTCAATGTAGGAGAAGAGTTGTTGTCAGCTTGTTCCTCCACAACCGCTACCTGATGGGTGATCGGCAGAGTTTTAATCTCTCTCTGGTCGGGTTTAAGCCCGATCCGATCATAGTCAGTTGAGACTCCTAGGGCGGCAATGTGATCAACAGCTCATTCAAAGACGACAGATCTGCCGAGTCCATCTTGTCGGAGTATTCAGGGCTGATATGAAGAGGGTTTTTGGCGACTTGGGGTTTCACTTTCGGCTTAATGGCCGAACGGGCACCCATGGTGAAGCCTCCATGTCGGAGGGCTTGCCCTGAAACTAAGGCTCTTCCGGAGGTGATACTGTCATTGATGACAAGGCGAGCCATTGAGCCTTTCGATGATGGCACAATGGAACTCTCAATGAAAGCACCAATGTCGGTGTCAAAACCAGCAGATCTCGGGTAGGGGGTCCCGAACTGTGCGTCTAAGGATCGAAGGTAACAAGAGGCAGGGGACACGATGTTTACCCAGGTTCGGGCCCTCTTGATGGAGATAATACCCTACTTCCTGCTTGATTGACTTTGATGAGTACAGGGGTTACAAGAGTTGATCTACCACGAGATCGTAATGACTAAACCCTAGATGTCCAGCTTGTATGATTATGATCGCTCTACGGACTAAATCCTCCGGTTTATATAGACACTAGAGGGGGCTAGGGTTGTACAAAGTTGGTTTACAGAGGAAGGAATCTTCATATCCGCACGCCTAGCTTGCCTTCTACGTAAAGGAGAGTCCCATCCGGACACGGGAGAAAGTCTTGTGTCTTGTATCTTCACGGGCCATCAGTCCCGCCCCTGTCACATAGCCCGGACGCCCGAGGACCCCATAATCTAGGACTCCCTCAATGGGTTCTGGGCGACTTTATCCTAAAAGTATTTTAACATACTCCCATCTTCACCATACATTAGTTCCCTTTGGCGCTTAGTACGTAGATGGTTTCTGTGTAACACCCCGAGACCGATGCGCCAGATGTCTTCCTGTGATTCGTCGTCATTGACATGGCATTCTCTTGTGTGTTGCACTTTGCCATGTCATCATGTGCATTTCATCTGCATGTTTTCAAAAGTTACATTCGTTCATACTTCCTCAATCTCCCAATTCTCTCCGATGTCCGTTCTAAGCCCAGGCACACATGCACGTGCCCGCGTCATCTCTGGAATATTATTTTATAAGTGGCAGGAAACTGTTCTCAGAATGGGATGAAAGTTGGCGTGCGGTCTTATTATAGTGTAGGTAGACCACCCGTCAAATTTCGTCGCATTCGGAGTTCATTTGATAGCCCAACCGTTAAACTATTGCGGCATCGTTGCCGGTTTATTCGTCGGATGTTTCTGTCTCCGAAACTGCCGCCGGGCCTCTCTCTCACCTCTGTACATAGCCCACTCCCACTCTGAACCATCCCACCTATGGCTCAACTACCCCTCTCCGCTTAGGACCGTCCGATTGAGATCAAACGGTCCGAAAACGGACTAAATCCCCTAACCCCTAGACCCCCTACACTATTTAAACCCTCCTAACCTGCCAATTTTGGCCTAACCTAGCCTAACCCTAGCCCCCTAGCCCTCCTTCCTCGGATCCGATGCCGCCACCTCCTTCCCTCCACTTGGTGCTGCCGCTCCCTGCCAACCACAGCACGCCACCTCACCGTCAGCACCCCTCCAACCATTCTGCTGCTGCCACCTAGCGCCTCCGCACCCCCACTTCCCCGCCGGCCCGCCAGGCCCGGGCGCAGCCCTCCCGAGCCCATCAGGGCCTGGGCCGCCCGCGGCCGCCCAGCGCTCCCGCTCCGCACCGCCGCCCCGCAACACTCGCCTCCCGCCCCCACCTCCGAACCGCCGCCCAAACGCCCCGCCACCATCGTCGCCCTACACCACCGGCCTTGCCGCCGACCACCCGCCTGCGTCATCCTGGCCCCGCTTCCCGCCGTTCCCTGCAGTTGTGCCCCATCGGAGCCATGGCCAGATCCGGCCGGCGCCACCTGATCCGCGGCCTGGCGTCAGCTCCTCGCCATCACTGCCACACCTCGCCAGATCTGCGCCTTCGTCGACCTCCACGTCGCCAACCGCTTGGCCTCCGCCTCGCAGCCCCGTCCTCACCTCCTTCGTCGCCCCTCGCCGGAGCTCCGCCGTCGGTTGCCCCGCCCTGGCCTTGGCCTCCCGCGCCTGACTCGGCTCCGACGACTGGCCGGTCCAGTCTGACCGCGCCCGGTTCAGCTGGTCCACCCCGTCCCGCCTTGACCTCAACCCGAGAACCGACGTGAACCGCTGAAAAACCGCTTCGACCCCCGCTCTGGCCCACGGGCACTCTGGTGAGCGAGCCCCGCCTATCCTTCGCCCGTGCACATTTTAGTATATCACGCTCGCTCTGTTTTCTTCCTGAAAGATGACTAAGTCCCATTGAGGGAGTTCTGGATAGAGTGGTCCTCGGGAGGCCACATAACTCTTGGTGGGCCGTGAAGATCATAGTCAAAGATCATCTCTCGTATCCGGATAGGACTCCTGTATTCATGTAATGGCAAGTTTTAGGTTCGGGTGTAATCTTTCCTTCCTCTGCAAGGTGGTATGTACAAACCCTAGGCCCCTCCGGTGTGTATATAAGTTGGAGGGTTTTAGTCCGTAGAGGCTAACATAGAATCTCAAATCCTCATAGGCTAGACATTAGGGTTTAGCCAATACGATCTCGAGGTAGATCAACTCTTGTATTCATATTCATCCATATTAATATAGCAGGAAGTAGGGTTTTACCTCGATCGAGAAGGCCTGAACCTGGGTAAACATCGTGTCCCCTGCCTCCTGTTACCATCGATCCTGAGACACATAGTTCGGGACCCCCTACCTGAGATCCGCCGGTTTTGACACCGACATTGGTGCTTTGATTGAGAGTTCCACTATGTCGTCGACCGAAGGACTGATGGATCGCGTCATCAACAACGATGGCAACACCGAGGGAATCTTCCTTCCTGGACAACTCTTCATGTTCGGCGGCTTCGCGCTACGTGCCAACACTGAAGGCCATCTTGAGCAGATTGAGAGCTACGCCCCTGGCCATCAGGTCAGATTCAGAAGTTTAAACTACGATGCTGATATCCGCGGAGACTTCATCTTCGCCGGATTCGAGCCAACAGCAACCTCTCTCTGCCTTCACGGTGAACATGACCTAGCTCTGTCATCGGATCAGGCAATAGCATCTGCAACAATTCTGGCCCTAGATCCGGAACAGACCGCACCGCCCGAGGACGGGAAGCTCAATCCCGACACGAAAGCCGCGGACTCCACGGCGTTGGAGCCACACACATATCCAACTCTAGACGAGGTATGTGTCATCGGTACCCCGGACCTAACTCCTGCCTCGGATTCCGAATCACACGTATCTGTGCCCTTCAAGCCAAATCGGGGGTCAATCGCCGAACTCAGTGTTGAGGATATCTTCCAGCACTCACCCTTTGGCGACATGCTAAGTTGTTAAGTCCCTCTCCTTAGATGGGGACACATAGCCGGATTGTATCCGGTTCGAACTGGAGGCTGATGGAGAATTTTGCTCCCCACCCACCACCCACTTGGTAGCCACGGTTGAAGATCTAACCGATCTACTTGACTATGCTTCCGAAGACTTCGAAGGGATGGACCTCGAAGCTGAAGCAGATCCAGATCAAAACCGGCCCGTAACCGAGCGGTGGACAGCTACGTCTTCATACGACGTGTACATGGGGGATACACCTAAAGAGGCGGAGGGCGGCGGTGAAAACAATCCCGTAGAGGACAAGCCCGTCGAAGAACCTCCCAAACGTCGGTGTCCAAAGCACCAAACTAAATCCCGTAAAGGAAGAATAGAAACGTTGTCACTAACGACAGTGATACTTCGGAACAAGCCGAAGACCCCGCAGACCCAGCGATGGAGCAGGAAGAGCGAGAGGACGACGAACAGAGTCTGAAGCCGCTCCGATGACAGCGATGCTGAAAGTGCAGCATATCGACCAGAGGGGGGGGGTGAATAGGCGATTTTTGTGAAATGCTTCAAAACATGGTAGTTTCGAAGACAAAGGGTAAATCCAATCCTATTTGTATGCAGCGGAAAGTAGACTACACTAGACAAGCCATAGCCAGGTATTCAATAAAGTGAAAGCATGAAGACTAATAGCAGCTAGGCAGTAAGGATCAAGAGGGAAGAAGGAATGAAGCCAATCAGAACAAGTAGTCACACAGTGAAGTCAATCAGATAAGGCAGGCAGGGAATGACTTCACAACGTAAGACAATAAGTAAAGGGAAGGAAAGGATAGAACCAATAGCTCGGGGAAGCCAGTGATTTGTTAGACCAGTTCCAGTTGCTGTGACAACTATACGTCTGGTTAGGGAGGCTGAGATTCAACTCAGAAGACCACGTATTCACCTTATTCTCCTTGAGCTAGGGACATCTAGTCCTCGCCCAATCACTTTGGTAAGTCTTCAAGGTAGACTTCCAAACCTTCACAGACTTTGTTCACCGGCGATCCACAATGACTCTTGGATGCTCAGAACGCGACACCTAACCGGCTGGAGGAAACACAGTCCTCAAGTGTAATAAGTCTTCAGGTCACACAGACATAAAGACTTCAGTGATGCCTAACACTCTTTGGCTCTGGGTGTTTTGGCTTTGTCCTCGCAAGGATCTCTCTCTCTCAAATGCTTCGGAGGTGGGTTGCTCTTAAACGACAAAGCCATGCAATAACTCTGAGCAGCCACCAATTTATGGTGTAGGGGGTGGGCTATTTATAGCCACTGGGCAACCCGACCTGATTTGTGTGAAGTGACCCTGGGTCACTAAGGAACTGACACGTGTTCCAACGGTCAGATTTCAAACACTCACACGGAAACTTTACTTGGGCTACAAGTAAAGCTGACTCATCCAGCTCTGGATAAGATTTGCTCTCATTGTCTTCGCTCGAAGACAAAGGATTTGGTTGAGCATCACTTCAGTCACTCTGACTTAGTTCACTTGGACCCCACTTAACAGTACGGTGGTTCCTATGACTCAACAAAGAAGAAAAGGAAACAACGAAGCATCTAAGTCTTCGCGCTCCATAGTCTTCACACAATGTATTCTCTTGTCATAGTCTTCAATAAGATTATCTTCATGTACCACTACTGTTGTCAATGTCTTCATACATTTTTAGGGGTCATCTCCGGTAGGTAAACCAAATCAATGAGGGACTACTACCCGTGTTATCCTGCAATTCTCACAAACACATTAGTCCCTCAACCACGTTTGTCGTCAATACTCCAAAACCATCTAGGGGTGGCACTAGATGCACTTACAATCTCCCCATTTTTGGTGATTGATGACAAACTAGTTGAAGTTTTCAACGGGGATAAAAGTATGTGAAATTTTAACGGATAAAGGTATTGTCTTTGTAAGTAGCAAAAGGCTCCCCCTGAAGATGTGCATATAGTTGATTTGCCTTTGAATGCAAATGCACAAGGCAGGTTGTACTTGTGGAGATCCCCTTCAACTTATGAAGACAATTCATCATGCACAATTGATATGTCGAATATAATGATATGCATAATGAGAAATGGACGTCTGCAAAAATGACTAAGTATGGAATATAACGTAGCACATGCATAATTTATCATCGCATTACAGAGTAGCAGAAAACGTAGCAGACGACCATCAGTTTAAGTGTTACAACTCAAAGAACCAAATGTAGCAAAAACGAGAGTTGTAAACACTAGGCAAAATATAAAGCACCCGCCCATATGGACCCGCTTGAAGGCTATAAACACATATGCTTCTCCCCCTTTTGTTAGTAAGGACCAAAAAGGTTTGAAGACATAGAGCCTCTACTCGTTCCCAGTTGGAGCAGGAGAGGATGCAGGGTCGGCGTTGGTGTTTGGCGATGCAGAAGTAGTTGGTGCAGTGTCGACACGCGCTGAGGTAGGTGGTAGTGAGGTAGCATCATCTTGATCATCTATCACCCTGGCGTCAACCGTTGCAGTGGAGGAGGAGTAGTCAGAATCTTCAAGAGATGGAGTTCGACGCAGAACAACATTCCTTGGAGGAGTGTGATCAAACTTGAATCTTTGTGTGAAGCCATCGTCTTGAAGATCCGCTTCAGCACTCAGCAAAGTTAAACTCTTCCATGACCGCCGGCAGGTTTCATGAGCAACAAAGGCATTCTTGGTGGCAAGATTGCGAATGCGATTGACGTCCACTAAGAGGCTTTGCATCTGACGCTTCATCCAGTAGTGATGCTTATCCTGTTTCGGATGGAGGGCAACCAGAAGCTCTCGGTTATTGAGAACACGAGAACGCTTCTGAGGCCTTTGGGCAGTGGTGCTCTCAGTGGCTTCAGTTTCAGCATGTCGAGGAAGCCGAGTACGGCCAGCCAGAGGATAAACGCGAGAGACTGCTGGAACTCCTTCAATTTGCTGAGTGAACCTCTGGTGATCAGCGTTGTGAAGACTAACAGGCTCTTTGGCAGGCTCTTGGTATATAGCTTCAGCTGACATATCAACTTCTGGCAAGAATATATGATGGTTGCGAGCAGAAGGCTGATAGGTGATAGCTGAATGAAGCTTGATGAGGCGCATAATCCATGGATCATAGAACTTCGGACCAAACATATCAGAGCCAGACGCAGCCAACTGCCGGATGACGAAATCTTGAGCATTGAAGCTGATGCCATTGAAGATTTAGAAGACCGATGTATTAATTGTGCCTTCAAGCTTGGCTGATGAAGAATGCTCTTTGACAGGCCATAGAGTACGCCTGATGATATGATAGATGGTGCATGGCAGATACTCTAGGTCTTCAACAAAGAATTCCTTTGGATATTCAGCATCACTGGGCAAGGGCTTCATCATGCTCAGCATTTGTCTCATGTTGGGCTTGCGCTTTTGGAAGATACTCTCCAAAGCTTCATTGTGCAATTGACAGCCAGGTTCATACAATTCTCCTGGAGTGGGCAGGCCAGTAAGCTCAATGAGATCAAAGGCTTTGGCTTCATGATGGACATTGGCTGTCATCCACTCAAGGACCCATGTCTTCGGATCCCTGCTGTAGCCTCGAATGTGGAGGGTCGCATGGAATTGCAGAAGCAACTCTTCATTCCAATGCTCCTTGTCAGTCACAAAGTTGAGTAGGCCAGCATCACGGAAGCAATCAAGAGCTTCCTCAAGACAGGGCAATCCAGCAATAGCTTCAGTGTCAAGACGCATATGAGGGAAAATGCACCCTTGATCATAGAGCACTCTTGAGTAATAACTGCACTGCTGATGGCTCCAGAACCTATCTGATGATATTCTTGGCTTGGAATAGGGGTTCTTGGCACTGTCAAAGAATGTGTTGTGTGCAGTGAAGCTATTTGCATTGAAGGACCCTTGAGAGGTAGCAATACCTGGAAACCTTGGCAGTCTTGGCTTAGGCTTCTGAACTTGAGGCCTGTGCTCAACATGATGGTCAAATTGAGGACCAGCAGCATGCGGTCCAACAGCAGGTGGTGGTGTTAGAATGGGCCATCGGACAGTGATGAGCTGATCATCTTGGTTGTAAGCTTGCTCAATTGTATGGGGCCTTGGGGGCGGAACATGAGCAGAGGCACAGGCTTCAGGCTGCTGATTTGCTTCAGGTGCAGCACTTGCTTCAGGCGCCATCACTTCAGGCACCACTATGACTTCAGGTGCCACATTGGCTTCAGCCATGACCACGTCATTGGCTTCAGTGTTGGTGGTGGCAGCCTCTGAATTTGTAACCTCCACTTCAGGAGCTGGAGGGTCGGACACGTTCTCCTCGAGAACAGGGGTGTGGCAGCACGTGCTTCTTCTTCTTGGGGTTGTTCTTCTTCTTGCGGTGGTTCTTCTTCGGCTAATGCAGACGGAATATCTTCAGCCGCTTTGGCTTTAGATTCTGAGAGGTTCACAGTGGGAGCAGCTTCAGGAACATATTGTTGCTCTTCTCCTTCTGGAACACTTGGGGTGACGACTTGAGGCCTTGGTCCTTTGCGAAGCCTGCGAAATGCTGGCGACGCCTGAGGGGATGGAGTTTGTTGGGCCTCAAAATCTTCATCTTCAAGCACCGAACTGGTGACTTGAGTTGGTTGGGGAGTTGCTAGTGTATCTTGTGGGTGATCAGCCCACGAGTCATCCTGTGCAATTCGCGTCAATGGACGACCAATGCTGATGCGTTCGCTGTTTGTAAGACCAGGCGAAGATTCCACGTTGTACTCGATCTGAGGAAGGACTTCATCATCTTCAACATTTTCATGAGGACCAATGTCTTCAGCTGCGGTGGGGTCAACAGCTGGAATGTCTTCAGCCTCTGTGGGAGCGGGCTCATGGACTATCATGCGACGTTCTTGGTGTGTAGATGAGGGGCGAGCAACTGATATGGGCTCGACAAAGATGGGCTCTATGGAAGCAGCCTTATCCTTCTTTGTCTTGCGCTTCTTGGTGGGTGGAGCATCATCAGTTTTTTGCTTGCGCTTGCGAGCTTTAGCTTCAGCCACCTTTGTCTTCTTGAGCTTTGAAGCAGCTGGGGTGACCTTAGGCTTCGTGCCAGTCATGCTGGCAGGGAAGACAATGCTAGGCATTTCCTGCCTGGATTCTTCAGCATCGGGCACATGTTGCTTCTTCATCTTCTTGGCAGCCATCCTAGGGTCAATGCCAGGACGCCCAAGGGCCTTGCGCTTTTCATCTTCATTATATGCTTGAACGCATTTGGCAGCCAAGGCATTGATTCGCACACGAGAACCTTTCGCTTCGTCACGCCTTTTGCGAAAGGCTTCCTTGAGCTCATGCATCATGACCTTGAAGTTCCGAATCTCTTGGACGCTGAGCTTGTCCACATGCTTCTTGAACTGAGCCTTTTCATGATCAATCTTTTGCTTCAGCTCAACAATTATCTGAGCAAGAGCTAGCTCAGAAGCAATGGCGCCATGGAAGGAGACGTTGAGGCCAACTAGAAGCTGCAGATCATCGAAGCTGAGGTTGGGGTGTCAAACCATTCATCAATGAAATTGTTTAGCACTTCCACGTCGAAGAGTGGAAAATCATTGAAGATTTCTACGTCTTGCTTGCTCTTGATCAATTGCTCCAGAGCATCTTCACCTAGATCTTCATCGCTCGAGAGATCAAAGGCTTCATTGGCACTCTTCAGAACAGTGTCAGGAGTGAGAGCTGGATTGGGGTTGTGCGAGGGTGTGACGCCCCCGATTTGACCGTACACTAATCATGCACGCAAATGTGTACGACCAAGATCAAGGACTCACTGGAATATATCACAACACAACTCTAGACACAAATTAAAATAATACAAGCTTTATATTACAAGCCAGGGGCCTCGAGGGCTCGAATACATAAGCTCGAATACATAAGAGTCAGCGGAAGCAATAATATCTTAGTACAGACATAAGTTAAACAAGATTGCCTTAAGAAGGCTAGCACAAAACATCAATGATCGAAAAGGCAAGGCCTCCTGCTTGGGACCTCCTAACTACTCCTGGTCGTCAGCTGTCTCCACGTAGTAGTAGGCTCCGTCGGGGTAGTAGCAGTCGTCAAAGGTGGCTTCTGGCTCCCGACTCCACCATCTGGTTGCATCAACCAGCAAGAAGAAAGAAGGGGGGAAGGGGGAGCAAAGCAACCGTGAGTACTCATCCAAAGTACTCGCAAGCAAGGATCTACACTACATATGCATCGGTATCAATGAAAAGGGTAGTATCTGTGGACTAAGCTACATAATGCCAGAATAAGAGGGGGAGAAGCTAGTCCTATCGAAGACTAGCATCTTCTGGAAACCACCGTCTTGCAGCAAGAGGGGGAAGTAGAGTAGTATAACAAAAGTCATATTTATGTTGTTGTTCCAATGCTCGGCGATCCTTTCTCGACTCCTGAAACAACATATCCAAACAATGCCTCAGCATTCAGTTCTAGTTGTAGCGCTCGGGATACAAATCCAAGTGTCCGTTACCGTAGGACAGGCTATCGGTAGATATTTTCTTCCCTGCAGGGGTGCACCAACTTACCCATCACGCTTGCTTAACTCCGGCCGGACACACCATCAGGTCATGCCCGGCCTCGGCCAAACAATACGCCGCAACCCGACCTAGGCTTAATAGAGTGGTCATGCACGCCGGACTAAACCCTGTGCCCCCAGGGGTCATGGGCCAATCACCCTGGGAACTCCTGCACGTTGCGTGGGCGGCCGGTGAGCAGACCTGGGCGACCTCCTTAAAAAGGTAGGTGCTTACGCAGTCCAACCTGGCGCGCGCTGCTCAGTCGCAATGACGTCAGTTAAGCTTCGGCTGATGCATACGACGCAGAACGCCCATACTATGCCCACGTGATGGTTAGCGCTATCAGGCCAGAGGCCCCTCGGATCAATTATCCAAACCGTTTAGTGTCTTGGGAACGCGTGGTAACGAGCAGAGACTCATGAACATGTGACCCCATCGCCCCGTCACGAGAACTTGTGGCAAGGGCGAGTGTCTGGCCACGCCTCGTATTTAACTCGCGGGCACCTTCCAGGTCAACCCGACTACACATCACTCGCAATTAAGCTCGCACGGGTACCCCTCAGGGTCGACCCATCTTTAGTAACCAGGTTCAATGTAAAGTCATAGTAACCATAGTAACTGTGTGTCTGACACCAAAGGAAGACCTGAGGAAATCACCCTCGATGGAATTCCACCTGATGTTTATCATCAAGGTGAATGAAAGAGGAGTCAACCTCGAGGTCCACTCTTGAGGAGTTGCACGACAGTGTCGTTATCGGGAGTGGAGAAAGAGGAATCACCCTCGATGACCACAACCCATGAACTAACCTACAAGGTTAACATCAGAAGTGCTGATGAGGTCTCACCCTCGGCACTTGATAGTACACCAGTAGTGTCGAGCAACTAAGGGGAAAGTGATGAGCGGTGACGGGTCCTGGTCTTCGATCCTGTTGATCGGGTCTTCTGATAATCCAGCAGGGCAGTCGGGACAAGGTAGGGGGTCACTGGTGGATCTCTAACCAGCCTGTACTAAGCAGTATAGTATAAACATGTAAGGTATGAAAGCAATATCAACAACATGCTATGCATCAGAATAGGATCATACAAAAAGCAGTAGCAGTTCTAATGCAAGCATAAGAGAAAAGAGAATGGGCGATATCGGAATGATCAAAAAGGGGGTTGGCTTGCCTGGTTGCTTTGGCAAGAAGGGGGGGTCGTCAACACCATAGTCGATCACCGGGGCATCTTCGGTCTCGGGGTCTACCGGTGAGAAGAGGGGGGAGAAACAATAAATACAAAGCATACAGATGCAATAAAGAAGCACGGCAAGTTAACACGCAGTGCTAGGGTGCTCCAACGCGGTGGTACACGGTACCGGCGAAGGGGGATATCACTCGGGAAAGTATCCCCGGTGTTTCGTGTATTCGGATAGATGAATCGGAGGGCGAAAGTTGTAGGTTCACGATGCTAGGGACGTGTGGCGAACGAACGGACTGCGTATTCGAATTTGTCTCATCGTTCTGAGCGATTTTCATATATAAAACTTTTTCATCCGAGGTACAGATTATTTTATATGATTTTCTAGAGTTTTAGCAATATTCTGAAATTGTTATTAATACAAAAAAGGGGGTTATTGCGTCAGCATGACATCATTATGACGTCAACGGTCAATTGTGCAGTTGACTGGTTAAACTGGGTAGTGGGGCCCGTTAGTCAATGACTATTTTAATTAAGCAGGTTTAACTAAACTAAATATGCTCATTAGGCTAACTAAACAAAGTTAATTAAATTAATTAATTAATTAAGCAATTAATTAATTTTAATATATATTTTTTAAAACTTTTTTTGGGCGCGGGCCCTAGATGGCAGTGGCCCAGGGCCAGTCGGGCGGGGCGGGTTAACGGGCGCTGAGGCTGGGCGCACCCAGGCCCCATCGAGCGCGCGGAGGGGGGGGGGAGGGTAAGCGGAGGCGAGGCCAGCCTATCGGGCCGTGCCCCGCGGCGGCGAGGCCCCGACGGGCCGGCGTCAGGGAGCAGGCGCTGCGGGCGACCAGCGCCGGGGCAAGGGGCGCTGCGGGCGGCCGGCAGCGAGGCAAGGCCCGGCGGCTGGAGCCGGCGAGGGCGGCCACCGTTGCGCGAGCGGGAGGAGCGGCATGGCGCAGGCGCCGGAGCGAGCGGCCGTCGTGGGGCGACTGGCGAGGCCATGGCTGCTGCAAGGGCGGCGGGAAGCGTGGATGCCGGGGCACGCGATGGACGGGATGGCCGCGAGGAGCAGCGGCACTAGGCGGAGCTCCTCTTCGAGCAGTTATGGGGCACGGGCGTGGCCGAGCGCATCGCCGCATAGCCGGGCATGTGGGAGGTCGTGTTGAGCATGGGATGGGGCGCGGTGGCTGTGTTGACAGAAGCAGGCAGCAGAGGCACGGGCACGAGGTCGACGCTATGGGGATCGACAAAGCGCGGGGGAAGGGGTGCAACGGGCCCGCACGGACGTGCTGAGCACGATCCCGAGCTCACCTGAGCTCGACATGCAGCAACGGCTCGGCTACGAGCACGCCGGCAGAAGCACATGCACGGTAACGACGGCCAACTAGCTAGGGATGGATGCAGCCGCGGGAAGAAGTAAAGGAGGGAGGGAGGAGCTGACCGAGCGGCACACATGATGGCCCTTGGAGGATTAGTAGCAGAAGAGGGCGTCGTCGGAGTCGGTGAAGAACAGCGGCAGTCGGAGATGGGGGCGAAGGGGACCCGCTGCTTTGGTGCCTCCCGGCTCCAATGGCGGGCACCGGTCGACGTGGAGGACAACGGCGGACGCCTACGGCATGTCGGCGATGCAGGGCCATGACGGTGGCCACGGGATCGACGTGGCGATGGAGAAGCTCGGCCGGATGCGGGGGCCAGAGTGACGGCGTGTGGGAGGGAGAAGTGGCGGCTAGGGTTTGACCGAGGGAGAGGGAAGGGGCTTGGGGTGCCCTTGTAGTCATCGGGAGGCGGGGGATGGCCGCCACGCACGGCATGGCCGACGGATGGGCTGCCACGATCCCATGTCTCCCTGTAGCAGGTTGAAGGAGAGGGGAGGGGGGCTGGGCCTCTCCTTTTGCTAGATGGGCCATAGCACCAATAGATTAGGTCCCCTTCTTCCTCTTTCTCGTTTCTTTTTTTAAATGAATTGCGATATTTGAGATGCCAAAAGGATTCTGTAAAATGTGGGACTTGGCCACATAATTACATTGCAATAGTTGGCACTTTCACAAAAGATTGTGAGGCCTTTGAAATTGTTTGCAACTTTTATAATTTAAAAAAGGCATTTAATCTATTGTTTTAGCCGCTGTGTTAAATAGTCTAGCGCACTTAAAAACTTTGCAAAAATGTTGGATCGCTACTAATATTGCTTATGGATTATTTGGCACATGAGGAACATTTTAGTTTTCATGTTTGTCAAATTTTGAATTTCACTTATGTTTTGAATTTGAATCTGAGTTTGATTTTTACCCAAGGGCAATTACGCTTAACTAACAGGGTGACATGGCACCATTGGGTTAGGATTACTATAGCATGATTCTCGGGGTGTTACAAATCTCCTCCACTACAAGAAATCTCGTCCCGAGATTTAGGAGGTAGATTAAGGGGAGAAGGACTCAAGAAGGACGGAGCTCAACACAATACAGGTTCCTGGGAACTATCTCAGTTTACGTGGCATGGATGCATCTCTCGAGTTGAAATTCAAGAAAGCCATCGAAAGCAAAGTAATGAGTGCAATTACAAGCTTCAACCGGGTAAGCAATCGTTCGTTGCCTGAAACAAAGGTTGCAATGGGTTCAGAGCAATGGAAATAAGTATTGCGTCTGATGCCAAAATAGATCACTAGGAATGTGGCTCATGATTTACATACGAAGCCAAGTACGATGATCAACTTTGGAAAAGAGGGATGTACAGGACAGTCAGGTTTCGATCATGTGGAACTGTGGGTTATGGGCCCATCATGTGGGATAAAGTAGGAAGGGCACTAACATCCGGTGCAGTTATGAAAGCAATGAATGTCGGAGAAAAACCTGTCAGTTATGTCGGCAAAAACGTTGGTACCAAGGGCGAGGGACGAAGAGAACCACTTCCCTGCTCGTTGAAACGAGGCGGACCAATAGGCAAAGTTCTCGTCCATCTGTGGTTACCGGAATGTTATCAACAATAGTAACAGGGTCTTACTAACAGAGTTGTACACCAAGATGTTTACATAAGCAGAAAATTATTACTGCTTAGATTATAGTTAGATCAAAGAAAGGTTAAACAAACAAATGGAAGAAAAATGTGTTTAAACACAATGAATAGGAGTATATGATTCCCAAGATTATGCAGGGCATGATATACATGTCAGGAGATCAAAGTCATGACCATATAGATAAAAGGGGTAAGAAGAATTATGATATGTACCCACACAACGATGTTGGATAGTTGATCAAGAACATTTAGCATTGCGCTTACCATGTTCTTGTGGATCTTCGAAGTAACACAGACATGCTTCGAGATAGCACCGACATGATCATTGGGTAAAGATCAGATTTTGAATACTCAAAGGATCCATCAGGAACAACTTTATAGAATAAGTCTTACATTTACATCAAGGAAAAGATGAGGATGTGGCCGACAGGCTCAGCAACAATTCATCGAGGGGAAAGGATGGTATTTCCCATCACGAATTCGATTCATAACTTGGAAGAAGGCAAATCATTGTTGATGATGATCACAACACATTTGTCGAGAGATTTCATTAGGATGTAATCGATCGGCGATGACATCAAGTCAATTGAATGATGGACCGAAAGGTTATGGAACCATGGGTATGGCACAAACTCCAAATCAAGCTTGTTGTTCAAGGAGAAATGGTATGCCGAGGAAGATTGGCGTAAGCTTACCTCATTGCCGAAATTGTGCTCCGGGAAGAAGGACCAGGTAGCACAGTTTAAAAGATGCATGATAATGATATAGCCGATCAGGCTAGATATGACTTCAAGAATTAATAAACTCATAAGCAATGGAGATTACTTAGAGTTATTGAATCGGAGTGCGGAATTGACTCACTTATTGGTGTCCTTGAGTGTCTAACAACTCAGAATCCGAGGAAAATTGGAATCGATGAGAAGTAATACTTGAAGAAGACCTCATAAGAAGTAATATGGTTCTGTGACTTTATCGAGACACCACGGGGTAATACTCGATGGTAGCTTATAATAGAGGTTGGACAGGTGCATTGACCTGCAGAGGACAAATGTCTTAACTTGTCCGAGGAATAATATTTAAAGGAGAGCATGGTCGGAACCACGATTGCAAAGGGCTAGATCCCTGATATAAGATGAACTTATATCAAGGGGATAATTAATTTAAGAGAACTCTTAATGATAAGATTTACATCGTGTCCATGGGCATGAACAAATGTTCAAGGTTTACTCCCACTTCTTAAATGCATAAGCTTTCATTCACTGCTCTTTTAAAATGAATTGAATGCGAAGACTTGCCTGGTGAATTACCAGAGGAGTATGAACCTTGGAAAACTTTCGGGTTCGCATAGATTGAGGAAGGCACAAGTTCAACCCATCGGGGCATTTTAGACTCATACTATGCAAACTTCAGGAGCAAATTATATAAGCTCGAAAGCAGAGCATGGTTGAGAAAGCGGATGATATATTTTACCCAAGGCATTATATATCATGGCAGAACATAGAAGGTATTTGAATATGACGGACGATGTCGGATAAATTCCAACAAAGGATCCGGTGATCTACAAGGGATCTGATTTGAGCATCCGTACTCAACGAGAAGAAGAAAGAATGCAAGGATATCAGTTTATATAAACAACTGCCTATTTCAAAACTCAACTGCAAAAGGAATTATGATTTCCAAATCAAGGGATCAGAAGCAAACGCTCTGATTAAGGATGTGCAAGTTGAAATGACTTAGGGGTGCAATCGACAATAATTTGATTGGTCGAGAACCAGATCATGTTCAACATGACGTCTTAGCCGGAAGGATGAATTCTAGGATCGACGATTGCGAGCATTCGCAACATGTTGAATCAACTGACTCAAAATGATAAGGACAATGGATGTCAATAAGATTACTAGACTTATGGGGTTAACCATAATGTAAGCAAGCAAGTATTCCAAGAGCAATAGGCTGCTGAGGATTTTTGAAGATATAATAGTGTTTCAAAGACCTTTGTGAAGTGCATGAACAACTGGGGATGAACGAATCCCCAGTAAGTGTGATGTATTATTCATACATGTATTCATGCGGAAAAGGAGCTGCAAGGCAGCAGAAAAAGGATTCTCGAAAGTCGGAGAATACTTTCGGGTATCTTGTAATAACAAGAACAACCAGGGATGCAAGTATGAACGGCGAGGGTATGCAGTTATGCATAAGGATTCAACGGTATTATGGATCGCAAAAGAAATGAACACAAGTTCTCGGGAGTAGACCGGAGAGTATCTTCGAAGTCTTCTGGTGAAGCGGGCAACCATCTGGAATGAAGGGGCTCTTCGGGGAAAGTCGTTACGAGAACCAAATGTAGTTAGTAAATTCATTTAACCTGAATAGGAGAGAGTTCAGAGTCCCGAAGTATAGACGAGGAGTAAAAGATCCTAATACCACCCAATGGCGACGTGGGCCCATAAGCCACACAGCCATGTTAGTAAAACAGTTTTTTTAAGACTAGACTCAACTTCGGCCAAGGAGTTGGAAAGGGGGTTCCTACAGGCAGTTGGCTCTGATACCAACTTGTGACGCCCCCGATTTGTCCGTACACTAATCATGCACGCAAATAAGTACGACCAAGATCAAGGACTCATTAGAAGATATCACAACACAACTCTAGACACAAATTAAAATAATACAAGCTTTATATTACAAGCCAAGGGCCTCGAGGGCTCGAATACATAAGCTCGAATACATAAGAGTCAGCGGAAGCAATAATATCTTAGTACAAACATAAGTTAAACAAGATTGCCTTAAGAAGGCTAGCACAAAACATCAATGATTGAAAAGGCAAGGCCTCGTGCCTGAGACCTCCTAACTACTCCTGGTCGTCAGCTGTCTCCACGTAGTAGTAGGCTCCGTCGGGGTAATAGCAGTCGTCAAAGGTGGCTTCTGGCTCCTGGACTCCACCATCTGGTTGCATCAACCAGCAAGAAGAAAGAAGGGGGAAAGGGGGAGCAAAGAAACCGTGAGTACTCATCCAAAGTACTCGCAAGCAAGCATCTACACTACATATGCATCGGTTTCAATGAAAAGGGTAGTATCTGTGGAGTAAGCTGCAGAATGCCAGAATAAGAGGGGGAGAAGCTAGTCCTATCGAAGACTAGCATCTTCTGGAAACCACCATCTTGCAGCAAGAGGGGGAAGTTGAGTAGTATAACATAAGTCATATTTATGTTGTTGTTCCAACGCTCCGGGATCCTTTCTCGACTCCCGAAACAACATATCCAAACAATGCCTCAGCATCCAGTTCTAGTTTTAGCGATCGGGATACAACTCCAAGTGTCCGTTACCGTAGGACATGCTATCGATAGATGTTTTCTTCCCTGCAGGGGTGCACCAACTTACCCATCACGCTTGCTTAACTCCGGCCGGACACACCATCAGGTCATGCCCGCCCTCGGCCAAACAATACGCCGCAACCCGACCTAGGCTTAATAGAGAGGTCATGCACGCCGGACTAAACCCTATGCCCCCAGGGGTCATGGGCCAATCACCCCGGGAACTCCTGCACGTTGCGTGGGCGGCCGGTGAGTAGACCTGGGCAACCTCCTTAAAAAGGTAGGTGCTTACGCAGTCCAACCCGGCGCGCGCCGCTCAGTCGCAATGACGTCAGTTAAGCTTTGGCTGATGCATACGACGCAGAACGCCCATACTATGCCCACGTGATGGTTAGCACTATCAGGCCAGAGGCCCCTCGGATCAAATATCCAAACCGTTTAGTGTCTTGGGAACGCGCGGTAACGAGCAGACAGTCACGAACATGTGACCCCATCGCCCCGTATCGAGAACTTGCGGCAAGGGGGAGTGTCCGGCCACGCCTCATATTTAACTCGCGGGCACCTTCCAGGTCAACCCGACTACACATCACTCGCAATTAAGCTCGCACGAGTACCGCTCAGGTTCGACCCGTCTTTAGTAACCAGGTTCAATGTAAAGTCATAGTAACCATAGTAACTGTGTGTCTGACACCAAAGGAAAACCCGAGGAAATCACCCTCGATGGAATTCCACCTGATGTTTATCATCAAGGTGAACGAAAGAGGAGTCACCCTCGAGGTCCACTCTAGAGGAGTTGCACGACAGTGTCGTTATCGGGAGTGGAGAAAGAGGAATCACCCTCGATGACCACAACCGATGAACTAACCTACAAGGTTAACATCAGAAGTGCTGATGAGGTCTCACCCTCGGCACTCGATAGTAACCCAGTAGTGTCGAGCAACTAAGGGGAAAGTGATGTACGGTGCCGGGTCCTGGTCTTCGATCCCGTTGATCGGGTCTTCTGATAACCCAGCGGGGCCGTCGGGACAAGGTAGGGGGTCATCGGTGGATCTCTAAGCAGCCAATACTAAGCAGTTTAGTATAAACAGGTAAGGTATGAAAGCAGTATCAACAACAGGCTATGCATCAGAATAGGATCATACAAAAAGCAGTAGCGGTTCTAATGCAAGCATAAGAGAGAAGAGAATGGGCGATATCGGAATGATCAAAAAGGGGGTTGGCTTGCCTGGTTGCTCTGGCAAGAAGGAGGGGTCGTCAACACCGTAGTCAATCACCGTGGCATCTTCGGTCTCGGGGTCTACCGGAGAGAAGAGGGGGGAGAAACAATAAATACAAAGCATACAGATGCAATAAAGAAGCACAGCAACTTAACACGTAGTGCTAGGGTGCTCCAACGCGGTGGTACAAGGAACCGGCGAAGGGGGATATCACTCGGGAAAGTATCCCCGGTGTTTCGTGTTTTCGGACAGATGAATCGGAGGGGGAAAGTTGCAGGTACACTATGCTAGGTACGTGTGGCGAACGAATGGACTGCGTATTCGGATTCATCTCATCGTTCTGAGCGATTTTCATATATAAAACTTTTTCATCCGAGTTACAGATTATTTTATATGTTTTTCTAGAGTTTTAGCAATATTCTGAAATTGTTATTAATACAAAAAAGGGGGTTATTGCATCAGCATGACGTCATTATGACCTCAGCGGTCAACTGTGCAGTTGACTGGTCAAACTGGGTAGTGGGGCTTGTTCGTCAATGACTAGTTTAATTAAGCAGGTTTAACTAAACTAAATATGCTCATTAGGTTAATTAAACAAAGTTAATTAATTAATTAATTAATTTTAATATATATTTTTTAAAACTTTTTTTTTGGGCGCGGGCCCCAGATGGTAGTGGCCCAGGGCCAGTCGGGCGGGGCGGGTTAACGGGCGCTGGGGCTGGGCGCACCCATACCCCATCGAGCGCGCGGGGGGGGGG
>LR738709.1:174129213-174233685 GCA_902687465.1 Secale cereale | reverse complement strand
GCGAGGCCAGCCTACAGGGCCGTGCCCGGCGGCGGCGAGGCCACGGCGGGCCGGCGTTGGGGAGCAGGCGCTGCGGGCGACCAGCGCCGGGGCAAGCGGCGCTGCGGGCGGCCGGCAGTGAGGCGAGGCCCGGCGGCTGGAGCTGGCGAGGGCGGCCACCGTCGCGCGAGCGGGAGGAGCGGCGTGGCGCGGGCACCGGAGCGCGCGACCATGGTGGGGCGAGCGGCGAGGCCATGGCTGCTGCAAGGGCGGCGGGGAGCGCGGGTGCCGGGGCACGCGATGGACGGGATGGCCGCGACGAGCAGCGACACTAGGCGGAGCTCCTCTTCAAGCAGTTATGGGGCACGGGCGTGGTCGAGCGCATCGCCGCACAGCCGGGCATGTGGGCGGTCGTGGCGAGCATGGGATGGGGTGCGGCGGCTGTGTTGACAGAAGCAGGCAGCAGAGGCACGGGCACGGGGTCGACGCTATGGGGCTCGACAGAGCGCGGGGGAAGGGGTGCAACGGGCCCGCACGGACTTGCTGAGCATGATCCCGAGCTCACTTGAGCTCGACGGGCAGCAACGGCTTGGCTACGAGCACGCCGGCAGAAGCAGAGGCACGGTAACGACGGCGAACTAGCTAGGGATGGATGCGGCCGCGGGAAGAAGTAACGGTGGGAGGGAGGAGCTGACCGAGCGGCACACACGATGGCCCTTGGAGGATTAGTAGCATAAGAGGCGTCAGTCGGTGAAGAACGGCGGCAGTCGGAGATGGGGGCGAAGGGGACCCGCTGCTTTGGTGCCTCCCGGCTCCAACGGCGGGCACCGGTCGACGTGGAGGACGAGGCGGACGCCTACGGCATGTCGGCGATGCAGGGCCATGACGGTGGCCACGGGATCGACGTGGCGATGGAGAATCTCGGCCGGATGCGGGGGCTAGAGTGACGGCGTGTGGGAGGGAGAAGTGGCGGCTAGGGTTTGACCGAGGGAGAGGGAAGGGGCTTGGGGTGCTCTTGTAGTCATCGGGGAGGCGGGGGATGGCCGCCATGCACGGCATGGCCGACGGATGGGCGCCACGATCCCATGTCTCCCTGTAGCAGGTTGAAGGAGAGGGGAGGTGGGCTGGGCCTCTCCTTTTGCTAGATGGGCCATAGCGCCCATAGATTAGGTCCCCTTCTTCCTCTTTCTAGTTTCTTTTTTTAAATGAATTGCAATATTTGAGATGCCAAAAGGATTCTGTAAAATGTGGGACTTGGCCACATAATTACATTGCAATAGTTGGCACTGCAACAAAAGATTGTGAGGCCTTTGAAATTGTTTGCAACTTTTATAATTAAAAAAGGCATTTAATCTATTGTTTTAGCCGCTGTGTTAAATAGTTTAGCGCACTTAAACACTTTGCAAAAACGTTGGTTCGCTACTAATATTGCTTATGGATTAATTGGCACATGAGGAACATTTTAGTTTTCATGGTTGTCAAATTTTGAATTTCACTGATGTTTTGAATTTGAATCTGAGTTTGATTTTTACCCAAGGGCAATTACGCTTAACTAATAGGGTGACATGGCACCATTAGGTTAGGATTACTGTAGCATGATTCTCGGGGTGTTACAGAGGGCTTCTTCCTTAGCTGTCTGCTCTTGGAGATGCGAGAGTGCTCCTCAGACTGCACACTTGGTGCTGGTGGAGCAGTGGCCAAAGGCTTCACTCTAGAAGCAATTGGTGGAGTGGTCTTCGAAGCCTTGGATTTCTTCTTCTTCTTGGGCTTCGGAGTTGCAGGCGCTTCATCAGAATCAGCGTCATCTGCAGGTTGATCCACATCCACCCCTTGAACCCGGATGTGACTGATGAGGCCTTCTAGGTTGTATAAAGGCCCTACCAGGTTTGGTTCAGCTTCGTGCGTGCCATCAGCACGGGGCGCAGAGGGGCCAGGATTGAAGTCCAATCCCCAGTTCTTCTTGTTCTCTTTGGCTGAGTTCTTGGAATATTGAAGATTGCGCTTGAACAAATTGTCGTCGCGACTCCAGAGCAGAGAAGAAGGATCGGCGTCAGTTGGTTGTGGCCCTCTGACCATGCAGGTGTAGAAGCCTTGAGCAATGGCTTCAGCTTGAGTCTTGGGTGGAAGATTTTTGTAGGTAATATCTCCCCATGGACGCTTAATGGCATTCTTTTCAGCATACTCTTGGGTCACGAACCTGTACTTGAACCACTGTTCAGCCCAATATCTGCGAATCCATTGGATTCGTGTCTTCATCTGATTATAATCCTCCTCTGGATCAGTCTTGTACATCTCACTTAGATCAGGAGGCAAATGTTTGGAGGTGTTGCCACAGCGCTATCTGCCACCCTTCCTAACTGACTTGTCAGTTGCCATTGGTTTCAATCTGAAAGGCTTCAAACAAATGGCTTCAACACTGGCAAATGCTTCAGTCTGCTAGACAGACATGAACTGGCTTCAGGAGAGTGAATGTGACGCTGCAAGAATTCTGCAAATGAATGCAGACTATGAGAACCAAGTGATTCTCCCACGGACATGTACCTGTGATAGCATTAGAGATGCGAAGGAAGGGGAAGAGGTCATATGCATTCTCAGAAGTTTTTGATGATAAATCAGTTTAGAAGACTTTGACCTCATAGCGCGAAGACATTCACTTGTATGATGAGAGTTGGTTTCATATTTGTACGAATCCATGAATAGGTACAAGTGAGGAATCTAACTATGTTTGAAGCATATGTGAATGTACTAGGCAAGATATGAGATGCAGACAGGATAGATCTATATATGTGTAGGCAGAAACTTCTTGTGGTAAAAGTGATGAATCTTTCTGGATCAAGAGGATGGTAAAAAGTGAGTTTAATTTACCACACGATGAACTGCTTAGACGGAGAGGAATTGGATGCCGAGCAGTTCGATCTTCGGTGCCCTAACTTGGCGACGGAAGACAGCTACGGCGACGGCGGAGTAGACGATGTCCGCGGCCGGCGTGAAGACGTCGTCGACGAGGTCGCGGCAGCGAAGCGCTTCGTTGCCGACGTCGTCGAGAGCTAGCAGAGGCGCTAGGGTTGGTTGAGGTGGAGAGGTGGTAGAAGAATTTTTGACCGTGATGGGACGTGCATTTATAAGCATGGGAGATGGCACAGCGCAATTACTCAGGTGCCCCTGGCGGTTCACATATGAGGGACACGTGGCGGACATGTAACACATTGGGAGTTGTTCCACGATCCCAGGTACGCCACGACTGTCGGAGTGGTCGTTCCGGCTTCTCCGGGTTTCAGGCATAAAGGATGGAGCATTAAAATCAGATATAAAGTTTGTCTCCGTATCTTCTGCTGACAAGGACGCAGAGAAGATATTCGACGGTTCCAATAGAATGCATATGATTTGGATAGATAGAGTTTGAGGTGAGGAAGCATAGAGAGGTTAGGGTCCGATCACATTCACTTAGTTCAAAAGATTCAAATTATAAGACTTAGCTATAATTGCATGCTGTAGGGGACAGAACACAAGTCTATATTTGTCCTATATGAAGACAAAAACAAGTGTGAAGACTTTGCAAATGTAACGCCACGAGAAACACTTCAAACAAAGATTTGGTGGTGGCATAACCCACCGTATAGGAAGTATTAGACCCAGACACGGCACACAGTTATCGTGGCGCTCCGAAGTCAAATTCCGCGTTAATGTATTCACACTTAGAATGTAAGTCTTCATTGATTGAAGATATACTTTACTTCATGTGTTGCACATCAAAGTCATCAATATGGATAAGTGTTAGGATGTGTGCCTGATTACAGGACATTTGAGGATTCTAAGATATTTAGCTCACACCGCAACTTGCAAAACCTTTTGTCATCCAAGGGCTTTGTGAAGATATCTGCCAGTTGCTCTTCAGTGTTGACGTGTATGATATCAATATCTTCCTTCATGACATGATCTCTGAGAAAGTGATGACGAATTTCAATGTGCTTTGTCTTCGAGTGCTGAACTGGGTTGTTGGCAATCTTGATAGCGCTTTCATTATCGCAGTAGAGTGGCACATGCTTCAGATGGACACCATAGTCCTTGAGCGTTTGCTTCATCCAGAGAAGCTGTGCGCAGCAAGATCCAGCAGCAATGTATTCAGATTCAGCAGTGGAGAGTGATAGATAGTTTTGCTTCTTTGAAGACCAACAGACAAGAGATCGTCCTAGAAAGTGACATGTGCCTGATGTAGACTTGCAATCAGCTTTGTCACCAGCATAATCAGCATATGAGAATCCAACTAGATCAAACTCTGAGCCCTTTGGATACCATAATCCTAGTGTTGGGGTGTAAGCCAAATATCGAAGTATTCGCTTCAGAGCTATGTGATGCGACTCCTTTGGTGCCGCTTGATATCGAGCACACATGCAAACACTAAGCATAATATCTGGCCTAGATGCACATAAATAAAGCAAAGAACCAATCATGGAGCGGTATACCTTTTGATCGAACTCTTTACCATTTGCGTCGAGACCCAGATGGTGTTTAGCTGACATAGGCGTCGAGTACCCTTTGCAGTCTTGCATTCCAAACTTCTTCAGGCAGTCTTTAAGGTACTTCTCTTGAGATATGAAGATGCCGTTGCTTTGCTGACGAATTTGAAGACCAAGGAAGAACCTCAGCTCACCCATCATGGACATCTAATATTGCTCTTGCATCATGTGACCAAACTCATCACTGTATCTTTTGTCAGTGCATCCGAAGATAATGTCGTCCACATAGATTTGGCAGACAAACAGTTCATCATCATATGTATTCCTGAAGAGTGTGGGATCTAGGGATCCAGGTTTGAAGCCTTTGCTCTTCAGGAAATCTTTGAGTGTGTCATACCAAGCACGAGGCGCTTGTTTGAGGCCATACAGTGCCTTGTTGAGTTTGTATACCATATCAGGATGTTTTGGATCTTCAAAGCCAGGTCGTTGTGCAACATACACCTCTTCTTCAATCCTTCCATTGAGAAAGGCACTCTTTACATCCATTTGATACAGAAGTATGTTGTGATGATTTGCATAGGCTAGCAGTATACGAATAAATTCAAGTCTAGCCACAGGAGCAAATGTTTCATCGAAGTCAATCCCTTCAACTTGAGTGTATCCTTGAGCATCGAGACGAGCTTTGTTTCTGACAACTTGACCATGCTCATCTTGCTTGTTGCGATAAATCCATTTTGTGCCTATTATGTTGTGCTTGCGAGGGTCAGGACGCTTGACAAGTTCCCACACGTTGTTCAGCTCAAACTATTGAAGCTCTTCTTACATTGCTTGAATCCATTGGGTTCTATAAAAGCTTCAGCAACTTTCTTGGGTTCAGATATTGAGACAAAAGCAAAGTGCCCAAAAAAATTTGCAAGCTGTGTTGCTCTTGAACGAGTAACTGGACCAGGTGCATTTATGCTGTCGATTATCTTCTCAACTTGTACTTCGTTTGCAACACGAGGATGAGCTGGACGAAGATTTTGCTCTTGATGTACATTGTCATCATCAAGAGGGTTGTTTTCAGACTGAGCATTGTCGTCAGGTTGATTTGGAGCAGAAATGATGAGTTCCTCATCAGGTTGTGCTTTAGAAGGCATGATCTCACCGGTTCCCATTAGCTTGATAGATTCATTTGGTGAAGCCTCATCTAGCACATTTGGCAGGGTCTCTCTTTGTGAACCATTCGTTTCATCAAACCGCACATCCATAGTTTCAACTACTTTATAGAGAAAGATGTTGAAGACTCTATAGGAGTGTGAGTCTTTTCCATATCCGAGCATGAAGCCTTCATGTGCTTTTGGTGCAAACTTTGACTTGTGATGTGGATCCTTGATCCAGCACCTAGCTCCAAATACTCTGAAGTAACTTACGTTAGGCTTCTTTCCAGTGAGGAGTTCATAGGACGTTTTCTTCAGAAGATTGTGAAGATAAACACGGTTGATGATATGGCATGCAGTATCAATAGCTTCGGGCCAGAACCTTCTTGGTGTCTTGTATTCATCGAGCATCGTTCGAGCCATCTCAATTAGGGTTCTGTTCTTGCACTCTACGATGCCATTTTGCTGAGGTGTGTACGGGGGAGTGATTCCCATTGTATCCAGATAAAGATCAAGGCTAGTGTTCTTGAACTCAATGCCATTGTCACTTCTAATATGCTTGATCTTGACGCCATAGTTGTTCATGGCACGATTGGCGAAGCGTCTGAAGACATCTTGTACTTCAGTCTTGTAGAGAATTATGTGCACCCATGTGTATCTTGAATAATCATCAACAATGATGAAGCCATAGAGACAAGCTGTGGTAGAGAACGTGGAGTAGTGAGTAGGGCCAAATAAGTCCATGTGAAGCAGCTCGAAGGGTTTTGATGTCGTCATGATTGTCTTTGAAGGATGCTTGGCCCTAGTCATCTTCCCAGCTTCACAGGCACCACATAGATGATCTTTCTTGAACTTGACGTCCTCGATGCCTACGACGTGCTTCTTCTTGGCGAGAGTGTGCAGGTTCCTCATGCCGGCATGTCCTAGCCTCCGATGCCAGAGCCAGCACTCTGAAGCTTTTGCTAGAAGACATACGGCCATCTGCGGTCCAACTGAGAAATCTACCATATGCAGATCACCTTTTCTGTATCCTTCAAATACTAAAGACTTGTCAGATTCCATTAGTACAAGGCAACGAAATTTTCCAAATATCACAATCATGTTTAAGTCACAAAGCATTGAGACAGACATTAAGTTGAAACCAAGAGATTCAACAAGCATGACTTTATCCATGTGCTGATCCCTTGAGATTGCAACTCTACCTAGACCCAACACTTTGCTTTTACCAGTATCAGCAAATGTGATGTGACTCTTGTTAGATGGACGTAAGGTTGAGTCCATGAGAAGACTTCGATCTCCATTCATATGATTTGTGCATTCCGCTGTCCATAATCCATTCCGAAGACTTTGGTGTCACTCCCTAAAATGCAGTTAGGAGGATAGGCTTCACCAAAAGCCATTGTGAAGCATAAACATTTGACGTACAAGTCTATTATGAAAGCTTAGATCCAAGTTAGGACTGGTAAGATGATTAGCAAGTGATTCATGAACAGAATGGATAGTAAACCATTTGGGCATTTGATCTTGTGCCCTACAAGTGTTTTAGGTACCCAGCAATAGCATCGGACGCCTTTTAGTTTAGGCTGGAGACCTTTCCCTGCAAGAGAAAGTTAGTTCTTCTTAACCACCCACATCTTCAGGGGTGTCTTAGAAGCAGTGAGTCTAAGAGCAGCATCTGAGAATTTTGGATTTGGAGCCCTAGCAAATAATCTTGCAGGGGGAGAATAATACTCATAAGAATAAGCAGAAAAATTCTTTGTTTTATGAATATAGCGGTTTGAGGAAACACGCTCATATTCATGGGTCTGAGTATAGTTTTCCTGCAAAACATTGGCGTTAGGGTGACTCAGGTGAGTCTTTTGTCTATATGAAGCCTTAGGACCATATGAAGCCTTTGTTCTGGGGTTTGTCTTCTTCCCAGGTGGTGTCATGATAACATTTGCTGGAAGTTTCTCAAGACAACCTTTGGGTACCCAGATCTTCTTCATAGGTGGCCCGTTCCTGCAGTTAGTACCAATATACCTGGCAAACACTTCACCATTTTGATTCTTAAACAGTTTATAGTTTGCATCAAAGGATTCATCAATGATAATAGGATTAGCACCAGTGAAGCCAGATAGGGTAGATGGATCCACTGATGGTTCCTTTGCAGCAACCCATGTGGTTTTGGGATACTGCTCAGGCTTCCAGTATGAACCATCAACATTCATTTTCCAGTCGAACCCAACACCCTCTTTCCTAGGGTTTCGGTTCAGTATCTGCTTTTTGAGGACATCACATAGAGTCTGATGCCCTTTGAGGCTTTTGTACATCCCTGTTTCAAGCAAAGTCTTCAACCTAGCATTTTCATCAGCAATAGTAGTGGTATCCTCAGCAGAGGGGTTAGTTACCACATCAGTAGTTGAAGATATTGCAACAGTGGCAGTAGTAGAACATTCAGCAACAGATGTAACGTTATCACGCTCAATGCATTTTAGGCATGGTGGTTCAAACTCTTCCTAAGAAGCACTGATTTGTTGAGCAAGCAATGACTCGCGCTCCTTATGAAGATCTTCATAACATAGTCTTAGCTTTTCATGACCAGATAAGAGAGTGTTATGATGACTTTGAAGCGTGTTTAACTTAGTCTGAAGTCTCTGAAGACTTTCAGCCAAGTTTTTCGACTGATCCATTTGTTCACCCAACATATCATTGCTCTTATTAAGAAATTTTTGAGCCTTTTCTAAAGCAATTTGTTGTTTAGTGGCAAGGGAAGCAAGTTTGACATAGCTGGGTCCAAATTCATCACCAGATCATCATCACTAGACTCAGATAGATAGCATTCGGTTACCTTGGCACCTTTTGCCATAAGACATGGTGCAGAGGATGATGGTTCTGGATCGAAGGTCATCATTTTGAGAGATTCTTTGAAATCCTCAAACCCAGAATCATCATGAGTTCGATGACCCTCATAGACTTCAGAGAGGCGTTCCCAGATAAGCTTTGCATGATCGAGATGCATGACGTTCCTGAACTGATCTTGAGACAGACAGGAGCAGATGATGTCCTTCGCAGCTAGACAGGAGCAGATGACGTTCCTGAACTAATCTTCAGAAAGTGCAGTATATCAACTAGAGGGGGGGGTGAATAGGCGATTTTTGTGAAATGCTTCAAAACATGGTAGTTTCGAAGACAAAGGGTAAATCCAATCCTATTTGTATGCAGCGGAAAGTAGACTACACTAGACAAGCCATAGTCAAGTATTCAATAAAGTGAAAGCATGAAGACTAATGGCAGCTAGGCAGTAAGGATCAAGAGGGAAGAAGGAATGAAGCCAATCAGAACAAGTAGTCACATAGTGAAGTCAATCAGATAAGGTAGGCAGGGAATGACTTCACAACGTAAGACAGTAAGTAAAGGGAAGGAAAGGATAGAACCGGTAGCTCGGGGAAGACAGTGATTTGTTAGACCAGTTCTAGTTGCTGTGACAACTATACATCCGGTTAGGGAGGCTGAGATTCAACTCAGAACACCGCGTCTTCACCTTATTCCCCTTGAGCTAAGGACACCTAGTCCTCGCCCAATCACTCTGGTAAGTCTTCAAGGTAGACTTCCAAACCTTCACAGACTTCGTTCACCGGCGATCCACAATGACTCTTGGATGCTCAGAACGCGACGCCTAACCGGCTGGAGGAAACACAGTCCTCAAGTGTAATAAGTCTCCAGGTCACACAGACTGAAAGACTTCAATGATGCCTAACACTCTTTGGCTCTGGGTGTTTTGGCTTTGTCCTCGCAAGGATCTCTCTCTCAAATGCTTCGGAGGTGGGTTGCTCTCAAACGATAAAAGCCGTGCAATAACTCTGAGCAGCCACCAATTTATGGTGTGGGGGTGGGCTATTTATAGCCACTGGGCAACCCGACCTGATTTGTCCGAAGTGACCCTGGGTCACTAAGGAACTGACACGTGTTCCAACGGTCAGATTTCAAACACTCACACAACAACTTTACTTGGGCTATAAGTATAGCTGACTCATCCAGCTCTGGATAAGATTTGCTCTCATTGTCTTCGCTCGAAGACAAAGGATTTGGTTGAGCATCACTTTAGTCACTCTGACTTAGTTCACTTGGACCCCACTTAACAGTACGGTGATTCCTATGACTCAATAAAGAAGAAAAGGAAACAACGAAACATCAAAGTCTTCGCGCTCCATAGTCTTCACACAATGTATTCTCTTGTCATAGTCTTCAATAAGATTATCTTCATGTACCACTACTGTTGTCAATGTCTTCATACATTTTTAGGGGTCATCTCCGGTAGGTAAACCGAATCAATGAGGGACTACTACCTGTGTTATCCTGCAATTCTCACAAACACATTAGTCCCTCAACCAGGTTTGTTTTCAATACTCCAAAACCAACTAGGGGTGGTACTAGATGCACTTACAGATGCCGAAGACGGTAACTACGAACCTGTCTCCGAAGAAGAGGTTAACCTGGATAATGATGAATATATTGTCCCAGAAGAACCCTCTGAACAAAAGCGCTTCCATCGGTGACTTATTGCCACCGCAAGGAGCCTGCAAAAGCAACAAAGACGGCTTGGAGCCGCACAGGACACGCTCAACGATAGATGAAACGAGGTGCTAGACGCTGAACAGAAACATGGCTATAACGGCCAAACCAAAGGCTATCCCAAGCGTAAACTGCCGCCTGAATTCGACGATGAGGCCGCTGCGCCCGTTCTGCCGAAGAATAATACCGCCGACAAGCCGGATCGACCACCTCGCGGACGGGACAGAGTTGCTAGCAATGGCGTACACAAGCCCACACCAGCACCCCGTAAAGAAAAGGAGGATGCAGCTCAAGTCCGAAAACACGATCTGTGTGAGGACCTGAACAAAAAAAGCTAGCAAGACCAGGTCTATCTACGGACCTAGGGACCGGGCTCCCGCATGGGACGACGGCTATCAAGCTGATCGCGCCGGTAACATACAAGTTCGGAGTCAATACCGAACATCACAACCATCGGACATACGCCACGATATAGCAAAATGCAGAGGAGCCGCACACCCTCTGTGCTTCATCGTTGAGGTGCTGGATCATGATTTTCTAGAAGGGTTTGAACCCGTGAACATCAAAGCGTACGATGGAACGACGAATCCTGCCGTCTGGATAGAAGACTTTATTCTTCACATCCACATGGCTCGAGGAGATGATCTACACACCATTAAATATCGACCGCTCAAGCTGAAAGGTCCAGCTCGGCACTGGCTAAACAGCCTCCCAGAGAACTCCACTGGGAGTTGGGAAGAAATTGAGGACGCTTTTCGGGCCAACTTTCAAGGGACTTATGTCCGATCCCCGGACGATGACGATCTAAGTCACATCATCCAACAACCTGGGGAGTCAGCTCGCAAGCTTTGGGATTGGTTTCTCACTAAGAAGAACCAAATTGTCGATTGTCCGAATGCTGAGGCCTTAGCGGCATTCAAGCACAGTATCTGGGATGAATGGCTAGCCAGACACCTCGGATAGGAAAAGTAGAGGACAATGGCAGCCCTAACTACCCTCATGACTCGCTTTTGCGCGGGTGATGATAGCTGGTTAGCTCGTAGCAGTACCAGCGACGCTGGAACATCTGAAGTCAGGGATGGCAATGGAAAGCCACGACGTAACAAAAAACATACATCGAAAGAATTCTGGAAGCCGAGATGATACAATGTTAAACGACGGATTTAGTGGCTCCAGACCCGGTCAACGGAAGAAGCCATTTAAAGGCAACAGAGATGGTCCATCTAGTCTAAATAAAATATTAGATAGGCCCTGCCAAATCCATGGCACCCAAGAAAAACCTGCCAACCATACCAACCGTAACTGTTGGGTCTTCAAGAAGGCTAGCAAGCTCAATGCCGAACACAAGGGGAAGGAGCCTCAGAGCGAAGACGAGGATGAACCTGGCCAGCTGAATATAGGGGGACCGAAGATATTCCACCGGAGGTTAAATCAGTGAACATGATATATGCCACTCATATCCCAAAGAGGGAGCGCAAGCGCGCACTCCAAGATGTCTACGCCGTTGAGCCTGTCGCCCCCAAATTCAACCCATGGTCGGCCTGTCTGATCAGTTTCGATCGCGGGGATCATCCGACTAGTATTCATCATGGGGGTCCGGCTTCCCTAGTGCTCGACCCAATAATCGATGGATACCATCTAACCCGAGTCCTCATGGACGGCGGCAACAGTCTCAATCTGATATATCAGGACACTGTCTGCAAGATGGGGATCGACTCATCAAGAATCAAGCCAAGCAGTGATAACCCACAAGTGTAGGGGATCGCCACAGTTTTCGAGGGTAAAGTATTCAACCCAAATTTATTGATTCGACACAAGGGGAGCCAAAGAATACTCTTAAGTATTAGCAGCTGAGTTGTCAATTCAACCACACCTGGAAACTTAGTATCTGCAGCAAGATAGTTTAGTAGCAAAGTAATATGATAGTGGTGGTAGCAGCAATAAAAGTAACGATAGTGTTTTTGTAATAGTAGCAACGGAAAAGTAAATAAGTAACAAGCAATATAGGTAAAGCTCGTAGGCATTGGATCGGTGAAGGGAAATTATGTCGGATGCAATTCATCATGTAGAAGTTATAACCTGGGGTGACACAGAACTAGCTCCAGTTCATCAATGCAATGTAGGCATGTATTCCGAATATAGTCATACGTGCTTATGGAAAAGAACTTGCATGCCATCTTTTGTCCTACCCTCCCGTGGCAGCGGGGTCCTATTGGAAACTAAGGGACATTAAGGCCTCCTTTTAATAGAGTACCGGACCAAAGCATTAACACATAGTGAATACATGAACTCCTCAAACTATGGACATCACCGGGAGTGGTCCCGATTACTGTCACTTCAGGGTTGCCGGAACATAACACATAGTACGTGACTATAGATTTGCAAGATAGGATCAAGAACACCGGATCTGAAATCATGGCACTCGGGCCCTAGTGACAAGCATTAAGCATAGCAAAGTAATAGCAACATCAATCTCAGAACATAGTGGATACTAGGGATCAAACCCTAACAAAACTAACTCAATTACATGATAGATCCCATCCAACCCATCATCGTCCAGCAAGCCTACGATGGAATTACTCACGCACGGCGGTGAGCATCATGGAATTGGTGATGGAGGAAGGTTGATGATGACGATGGCGACGATCTCCACTCTCCCAAGCCCCGAACGGACTCCAGATCAGCCCTCCCGTGAGAGATTAGGGCTTGGCGGCAGCTCCGTCTCGTGAAATGCAATAATTCTTCCTCTCTGATTTTTTTCTCCCTGAAAGTGAAGATATATGATCTGGGGGTATGTCGGTAAGGCATCAAGGGGCCCACGAGGAACCAGCGCGCCCCCCACCCTCGTGGACAGGCCTTGGCCCCCCTGGTGTGGATCTTCTTGCATATATTTTTTATATTTTGCAAAATAATTCTCCATTGATTTTCATTCGATTCCGAGAACTTTCTATTCTACACAAAAACAACACCATGGCAGTCCTGCTGAAAACAACGTCAGTCTGGGTTAGTACCATTCAAATCATGCAAGTTAGAGTCAAAAACAAGGGCAAAAGGGTTTGGAAAAGTAGATACGTTGGAGATGTATCAAGCAGCATGACGTTTAATGGAGTGATACTGGGCGTAGAAGCCCGCTGCACGGGCTCTATAACATTGGATGTCGTATTCGGCTCTCCTGATAACTTTCAAAGCGAAGAGTTGATCTTCGACATAGCTCCATTCCGAAGTGGCTATCATGCACTACTCGGAAGAATGGCCTTTGCCCGCTTTAATGCAGTCCCGCATTATGCCTATCTAAAGCTTAAAATGCCTGGAACACGTGGCGTCATCATGTACAATGGAAATATGGAGCGCTCTCTCCGTACGGAGGAGGACACTGCGGCCCTAGCAGCCGAAGTCCAAAACGGCCTATTCAAACCGGATAATCTGTTAGTCGGGGACATGACTAAAAGTGTCCGAAAAATGCCCTAGTGCGGTAGCTCAGATGAACCTGAGCTAGATTAGTAGCTACGCCCCCACCGACTGCCCCATAAGGTGATAGAACATGTACCTAGATTGCATAATTATGCCTTAAAAATCACTTGGGCGATGCTGGGGGCAGACTGCATATAGTCCATTGTTTCGGCTTGACCCTATTCGGACTCTAAACTTATGTTTTTAGGTTCCTTAAATGAACCAGTCTTGTCATGGCCACACTGGATTTGTTTTTATTTTCCAGGTTTATTTTCTTTTGCTTTTATAGGCGGCCATCATACTCTCACCCCTTCAAGGACACATTACAGCGGAGGAAACGGCGCAGACGTGCAGCAGGGACCCATACTAAGGTTTCTCTTTAGATTAAGACCCAGTGTAAACCTTTTTTCTCTTTCTTGTTATATACCTTTTTGGCATGTAAAATGTTCAAAAAGTTTTCGGCATTGTCTGTAAGTTTCCGGCTCGCCGTACCATAAAGGGATATTAATAGAACAACTTGATTCGCATTATGTTCAGAGTTTTATTCATTCCTCATAAATGTTCTCTTCCCACATCAGATTGCCATATGTGCCTTGTTAATAAGGGTTTATTATGAGGGGCTGTATTCAGCCCGGTATATGTTGAAAAGACCGAACGCCTGTAGGGAGTGTTCGGCGTCCAGGATGTTTGCCTTATATGCATCAGTTCCGAATCATGTCTTGGGTCAATAGTTCGGTTGCCCGGCTCCTGTGCTTACCCCTACGTTCCCGATTGTTCGACTAGGGTGTAAAGGGAGAACTAATGTGATTGTAGTTCTGGCTCGTCTGGTCAAGTACCTCTGTAGAGAAAGCCGAAAACTGACTGTCATGATAGGTGAGAACCTGGTCCACAATCCGATGACTTAGTGTTATACTACGATCGATAGAGATCTACCCCGTGTTATACGAAGGGTTGGTTTTTTGCCCAGCCAGGTGCATTGGATGCCTTTATTAAAAGAATATCATATCCGCACCAGGGGCTAGTACCTAGCCCCACATGTCAAGCTCCTACGACTAAATGAAAGCAATAACGCCACATAGTCTGATTGCCGGGTTTGCTCCGCATACACCTCCTGCACGAACCAAGACGTTGGATAAAGAGTGTACATGCATACGAGCGAACACCCTAGTATTATGTACATGGGGGCTGAAGCTGACGACCGGAAACTTTCAAATTTAGATAAACAGTCACACAGGAGGTAAAAGACGCTGATATTATAAGTAGCGCAAAAGTTATATACATCGGATTCATAAGCATAGTCTTTAGATCCGAATACAATCACTCGAAGATAAGATCCTTCGAACACTAGCCTTCTACAAGGTGGGCATGCTCGATGACGTCCTCGAAGTACTTTTCCGGCTTGCGGTGCTCCTTACCCTCGGACAGGCCAGCAGTAGCTATATGCCCCGCATTCATCTTTGCCCAGTGCACTTTGACACGAGCGAAGGCCATCCGAGCACCTTCTATGCAGGCCGAACGCGTCAATGCGTCGACTCGCGGACTCGCCTCGACGATCCGCTTCACCAATCCGAAGTAGCTACTTGGGATTGGATCAACGGGCCATAGCCGGACTATTAAGTACTTCATGGCCGAACCCGCCATGTTGTGCAGCTCGACCAGCTACTTCATCTGGTTGCTGAGGGGCACCTGATGTTTTTGGCGCATAGAACTGCGACCAAAACAGCTTCTTCGTGTTGTTCCCCTCCAAGGCTCGGAAGTACAGGGCGGCGTCAGCACTGCTCCTCGGAAGATCAACAAACACGCCTGGAGAACTCCATAACCATGTCAGCCCAATCTACTTCTGCCCTCCAAAGATGCTCTGTAAGAGAAATGTCTTACCAGATGCTATCTGTCGTGCCAGCTCGATTTCTTGATGGGAGCTGCGCGACTCGCCTTGCGCTTCCTTGGCAGTCTTCACTGTCGCAGCATGCTCAGATGCCTGTTGCGAAGCCTTCTTCTCAAATGCATCACATTTGCGAATGGCATAGTTGAGCTCGACCTCGACTGCGGACACCCGAGACCGGTGCTTCTCGCACTCAGCCTTTTCGGCCTCCAAATCGGCAACCACTTTGTCAGCGGCTACCTTGTTAGCCTCGGCCTCCTTCTTGGCCTTGGCAACCTCGCCCTTGAGGGCCTCGAGCTTAGTGCCGCCAACTGTGTAATACAAAATATTACATCAAAGTTTATAAACATACTCAATTAATTAAGTCCTATTGACATTTAATATCCTTCATACCTTGCGTTTCATCTAAACGCCGCTTGACGCGGTCGAGGTCTGCGTTGGCCAACAAGAGCTTCAGGTTTAGTTCGGCAACTTCCGCATCTCGCATAGTTGCCGTAACTAGTGAAGCCTGCACAATAGTTCAGCTCTGTAAGTATGCCATACTATGGATACTTCGTCCGATTCTTTTAGAATCACACAAAGCATCAGGGGATATTGGCTATGTATGTGCGTAAAAAATAATAATGTTCTATAAAAAACATTACATTGCTTACCTCAAAGCCTGTTAATAGGCTGTTGAAGGCTTCATCTAGTCCTCCCTTGACAGACTGAATCTTCTTCGTCACCGCACCCATCACGGTGCGGTGTTCTTCAACGATGAGATCACTTTGCAGTGCTCCCTCCATAGAGTATGGCGCCTCCGGATTAACTCCGGGCGCTGCCATACCCTCCTCCGCTTGGGGAGTCGGGTCTTCATACCCCGGAGCCGCACTAGGCTCGGGGATAGTATTCGGTGGGGCCCCGGATTGTTTGGGCCCCATGTCTTCGGTCTCCATGGGGACGGTCTCCCCATGGTCGGCAGCCGCTGAGGTATTATCCCCGGCCGCCTTGTCGCCTGCCCCGCCCTCGTCTCCTAGGGCGGAGGACACCCGCTAGGAAGACACTTCAGTGTCCCCACCGATCACGGGCGATGAAGCCCGGACTGGCGGGTCACTCTTCGTCTCTCCAGGCACTAGAGAGTTCCCCTCCGATAAGGAGGCATAGGGGTGTCCTCTAGGAGGGCTGTAGGTCAGCAGGAGAAAAATGCTAAGTAAGCATCAAAAATACTAAACAAACAAAGGTGCAGCACTGGAATCCGGATTAACTTATGATTTGTGCAGGGGTTTCACCTTGGGCTTCACCACGAAGCTATGTTTGGACAAATCCGAACTAGTAGCTAGGGTCATCTTCCTCTTGGGAGCGGTTGTGCCTGCTTCGGTAGAGGCCGCCCTCTTCTTCCCCCTGCCTTGCGCGGGGGGCTCTTCTTCTTCTTCCTCTTCCTCCTCATCATCTTCCTCCACATCATCGGAGGAGAGTATGTTGATTTCCTCGGACTTCTTGTTCGGAGGACGGGGGCTATCTCCGACCCCCTTGCCCTTCGTCTTCTTGGGCTTCTTGTTCGGCGCCTTGTATGGCGCCGGGACCAGCATCGCCGTCAGTAGAGGCAATGTTGGGTCCTCGGGCAAAGGCGCCGGACTCTTAATCCGGATAGCCTTCTACGTCCAGCCCTGTATATCACATAAAAACTACAATTCCTGTTATCATTAGATAAAGGAAGAAATATATGTTCGGCAAGTTTTTCTATTACCTCTTGGGTGGAGACCGTAGTGCTATAGCCCGCGTCCTCGGTCTCTTCGGGCCACTCTTTCTAGCTCTTGAGGAGATGCTTCCAGATCTCTTTGTGCCTAAAGCCGAAAAGATGCTTCAGCAGCTTGTCTCCTGCCAGATCGAACTCCCATAGGGAGGAGTCCCGGCTTTGGCAAGGGAGAACAAGCCGGGTAAGCATCACCTGGACCACGGACGAGAGCTGGTGCCCATTGAAGATCACGTCGGACACACGACTCTGGAGTGTCGTCACTTCAGTTGAAGACCCCCAGTCCAGACCCTTTTTGGTCCAGGAGGTCAGCCTCTCTAGGGGTCCGAATCTGAAAGCAGGCTCCGCCGCCCATTTGGCGTCGCGGGGTTCGATGATATAGAACCACTCCTGCTGCCAGACCTTATTCGTCTCCACGAATGAGCCCTTAGGCCAAGTTGCATTCGGGAGCTTGCTAATCATGACGCCCCCGCACTCCGTGTGCTGTCCGTCCACCACCTTCAGCTTCACGTTGAAGGTTTTGAGCCATAGGCCGAAGTGTGGAGGGATGCGGAGGAAAGCTTCACACACCACTGTAAAAGCGGATATGTGAAGGATTGAGTTCGGGGCTAGATCAGGGAAATCTTGCCCGTAAAAGAACAAAAGTCCCCAAACAAAGGGGTGGAGTGGAAACCCTAGCCCCCTAACAAAATGGGAAGTGAACACTACCCTCTCACCCGCCTCAGGGACGGGAATCACCTGACCCTTGGCAGGGACTTGGTGCAAGATGGTGGCAGCGAGATAGCTCGGGCTCCATAGATCCTCCACAGTCTTTTCTGTGACCGTGGAAGCTTCCCACTTGTCCCTGGCACCGGATCCAGCCATTACTGGGAAGGGGAGTAGTGGTTCAGGAATGAGGAGCGGTGGGCGCAGGAGATGAGAATATTGGGGCTAGGGAGATTGAAGGGCTCGAGCTTGAGGAAGGCGTGGGGCTGATGAAAGGGATAGATATCCTTTTATAACGCTGTGAATACAGAGCGTCCCCCCACTTTAGCCATAAACCTTGCCGGTTCCCAAAGCGGTCATGCGTAATGCACGGCGTGGGTGCTCACGTCATATTGATAAGGATACCACAATAAGCGGGCATGATCTCTATTCTGATGGGACGTGTTAATGAGGATATACCTCGAAATGCGAAACTACGACCTAATAAAATGGTTTGATAAGTTAGTGGGTTGGAGGCGACGCTTCACCAAAAGTGTTTAGTAGAGACACACTATTCATTTTCCTTTAAAAGCCTTGCCTTCGAGGCTAAGGGTTGTACTAACCTTGCAGAGCCGAACACAATACACTTATTTGCAGAAGATATATTCGGAAAAAGGAACCCGCCTTGCAATGCCAAAGACAATACGGAAGCCGAACTCACCGTCATCGAAGACAGGTTCAGGGGCTATTGAGGGAGTCCTGGAGAGAGGGGTCCTCGAGAGGGCACATAACTCTTGGTGGGGCGGACTGGTGGGCCGTGAAGATCATAGTCGAAGATCATCTCTCGTATCTGGATAGGACCCATGTATTCATGTAATGGCAAGTTTTAGGTTTGGGTGTAATCTTTCCTTCCTCTGCAAGGTGGTATGTACAAACCCTAGGCCCCTTCGGTGTGTATATAAACCAGAGGGTTTTAGCCCGTATAGGCTAACGGAGAATCTCAAATCCTCATAGGCTAGACTTTAGGGTTTACCCAATACGATCTCCAGGTAGATCAACTCTTGTATTCATATTCATCCATATTAATATAGCAGGAAGTAGGGTTTTACCTCGATCGAGAGGGCCTGAACCTGGGTAAACATCGTGTCCCCAGCCTCCTGTTACCATCGATCCTCAGACACATAGTTCGGGACCCCCTTCCCGAGATCTGCCAGTTTTGACACCGACACCCATAATTCAACTTCATGTCTGCATCTTTGACTTGCTGTAACTTTGTGCATGTTGATCCAAATTGGGTGTATGATATATCAAAATGTTCATCTCAGGGTTCTCTTCAGGATGGTTACATTTGCATACACATTAGGATGAATTTTGACATGCTAATATCTGTTGCAAAAGTACATGCTGCATACGAGCGAACACCCCTAGATTATGTACGTGGGGGCTGAAGCCTACGACTGGAAACTTTCAAATTTAGATAAACAATCACACAGGAGGTAAAAGACGCTGATATTATAAATAGCGCAAAAGTTATATACATCGGATTCATAAGCATAATCTTTACATCCGAATACAATCAGTCGAAGATAAGATCCTTCGAACACTGGCCTTCTACAAGGCGGGCGCCCTCGATGACGTCCTCGAAGTACTTTTCCGGCTTGCGGTGCTCCTTGCCTACGGGCAGGCCAGTAGTAGCTATATACCCTACGTTCATCTTCGCCCAGTGCACTTTGACACGAGCGAAGGCCATCCAAGCACCTTCTATGCAGGCCGAACGCGTCAATGCGTCGACCCGCGGACTTGCCTCAATGAGCCGCTTCACCAATCCGAAGTAGCTACTTGGGATTGGATCAGCGGGCCATAGACGGACTATTAAGCCCTTCAGGGCCGAACCCGTCATGTTGTGCAGCTCGACCAGCTGCTTCATCCGGTCGCCAAGGGGCACCAGATGTTTTTGGCGCATAGAACTGCGACCAAAACAGCTTCTCCGTGTTGTTCCCCTCCAAGGCTCAGAAGTACATGGAGGCGTCAGCACTACTCCTCAGAAGATCAACAAACACGTCTTTAGAACTCCATAACCGTGTCAGCCCAATGTACTTCTGCCCTCCGAAGATGCTCTGTAAGAGAAATGTCTTACCAGATGCTATTTGTCATTCCTGCTCTATTTCTTGACGGGAGGTGGGCGACTCGCCTCGCGCATCCTGGGCAGTCTTCACTGTCGCAGCAAGCTCGGATGCCTGTTCCGAAGCCTTCTTCTCAAATGCATCAACTTTGCGAATGGCATCGTTGAGCTCGACCTCGACTTCGGACACCCGAGACCGGTGCTTCTCGCACTCAGCCTTTTCGGCCTCCAAATCGGCAGCCGCTTTGTCAGCAGCTACCTTGTTAGCCTCGGCCTCCTTCTTGGCCTTGGCAACCTCGTGAAGGAAATATGCCCTAGAGGCAATAATAAAGTTATTATTTATTTCCTTATATCATGATAAATGTTTATTATTCATGCTAGAATTGTATTAACCGGAAACTTAATACATGTGTGAATACATAGACAAAACAGAGTGTCCCTAGTATGCCTCTAATAGACTAGCTCATTGATCAAAGATGGTTATGTTTCCTAGCCATAGACATGAGTTGTCATTTGGTCAACGGGATCACATCATTAGGAGATTGATCTGATGGACAAGACCCATCCGTTAGCTTAGCACTATGATCGTTTAAGTTTTACTGCTATTGCTTTCTTCATGACTTATACATGTTCCTATGACTATGAGATTATGCAACTCCCGAATACCGGAGGAACACTTTGTGTGCTACCAAACGTCACAACGTAACTGGGTGATTATAAAGGTACTCTACAGGTGTCTCCGAAGGTACTTGTTGGGTTGGCGTATTTCGAGATTAGGATTTGTCACTTCGATTGTCGGAGAGGTATCTCTGGGCCCACTCGGTAATGCACATCACTAAAAGCCTTGCAAGCATTGCAGCTAATGAGTTAGTTGCGGGATGATGTATTACGGAACGAGTAAAGAGACTTGTTGGTAACGAGATTGAACTAGGTATTGAGATACCGACGATCGAATCTCGGGCATGTAACATACCGATGACAAAGGGAACAATGTATGTTGTTATGCGGTTTGACTGATAAAGATCTTCGTAGAATATGTGGGAGCCAATATGAGCATCCAGGTTCCGCTATTGGTTATTGACCGGAGACGTGTCTCGGTCATGTCTACATAGTTCTCGAACCCGTAGGGTCCGCACGCTTAAGGTTTCGATGATAGTTTTATTATGAGTTTATGAGTTTTGATGTACCGAAGGAGTTCGGAGTCCCGGATGAGATCGGGGACATGACGAGGAGTTTCAAAATGGTCGAGACGTAAAAATTGATATATTGGACGACTATATTCGGACATCGGAAAGGTTCCGAGTGATTCGGATATTTTCGGAGTACCGGGGAGTTACGTGAATAGAGGAGAGAGGCCAAAAGGAAGGAGGCGTGCACCCCCCTTCTGGTCCGAATTGGACAAGGGGTGCAGCCCCCTTTTCCTTCTCCCTCTCCCCCTCTTTCCTTCTCTCCTACTCCGGAAAGGAAAGGGGAATCCTACTAGGACTTGGGAGTCCTAGTAGGACTCCCCACACTTGGTGCGCCCCCTCTAGGGCCGGCCTCTCCCTCCTTTATATACGGGGGCATGGGGGCACCTCTAGACACAACAATTGATCTCTTGATCTCTTAGCCGTGTGCGGTGCCCCCCTCCACCATAGTTCTCCTCGATAAATATTGTAGCGGTGCTTAGGCGAAGCCCTGCGACGGTAGAACATCAAGATCGTCACCACGCCGTTGTGCTGACGGAACTCTCCCTCGACACTCGGCTGGATCGGAGTTCGAGGGACGTCATCGAGCTGAACGTGTGCTAGAACTCGGAGGTGCCGTAGTTTCGGTGCTTGATCGGTCGGGCCGTGAAGACGTACGACTACATCAACCGCGTTGTTCTAACGCTTCCGCTTTCGGTCTACGAGGGTACGTAGACTCACTCTCCCCTCTCGTTGCTATGCATCTGGTAGATGGATTTTGCGTGATCGTAGGAAATTTTTAAAATACTACGTTCCCCAACAGTGGCATCATGAGCCAGGTCTATGCGTAGATGATATGCACGAGTAGAACACAAGTGAGTTGTGGACGATACTAGTCATACTGCTTACCAGCATGTCATACTTTGATTCGGCGGTATTGTTGGATGAAGCGGCCCGGACCGACATTACGCGTACGCTTACGCGAGACTGCTTCTACCGACGTGCTTCGCACACAGGTGGCTGGCGGGTGTCAGTTTCTCCAACTTTAGTTGAATCAAGTGTGGCTACGCCCGGTCCTTGTGAAGGTTAAAACAACACATACTTGACGAAATATCGTTGTGGTTTTGTATGCGTAGGTAAGAACGGTTCTTGCTAAGCCCGTAGCAGCCACGTAAAACTTGCAACAACAAAGTAGAGGACGTCTAACTTGTTTTGCAGGGCATGTTGTGATGTGATATGGTCAAGACATGATGAGTTATACGGTTTTGTATGAAATGATCATGTTTTGTAAAGTTATCGGCAACTGACAGGAGCCATATGGTTGTCGCTTTATTGTATGAAATGCAATCGCCATGTAATTGCTTTACTTTATCACTAAGCGGTGGCGATAGTCGTAGAAGAAATAGTTGGCGAGACGACAACGATGCTACGATGGAGATCAAGGTGTCGCGCCGGTGACGAAGGTGATCATGACGGTGCTTTGGAGATGGAGATCAAAAGCACAAGATGATGATGGCCATATCATGTCACATATTTTGATTGCATGTGATGTTTATCTTATTATGCTTCTTATTTTGCTTAGTTCGACGGTAGCATTATAAGATGATCCCTTACTAAATTTCAAGGTATAAGTGTTCTCCCTGAGTATGCACCGTTGCGAAAGTTCGTCGTGCCGAGACACCACGTGATGATCGGGTGTGATAAGCTCTACGTTCAAATACAACGGGTGTAAGCCAGTTTTGCACACGCAGAATACTCGGGTTAAACTTGACGAGCCTAGCATATGCAGATATGGCCTCGAAACACTGGAGACCGAAAGGTCGAGCGTGAATCATATAGTAGATATGATCAACATAAGATGTTCACCATTGAAACTACTCCATCTCACGTGATGATCGGACATGGTTTAGTTGATTTGGATCACGTGATCATTTAGATGACTAGAGGGATGTCTATCTAAGTGGGAGTTCTTAAGTAATATGATTAAATTGAACTTTAATTTATCATGAACTTAGTCCTCGTAGTATTAGCATATCTATGGTGTAGATCAATAGCTCGCGATGTTGCTCCCCGTTTATTTTTTTATATGTTCCTAGAGAAAACTAAGTTGAAAGATGTTAGTAGCAATGATGCGGAATTGTTCCGTGATCTGAGGATTATCCTCATTGCTGCACTGAGAATTATGTCCTTGATGCACCGCTAGGTGACATACCTATTGCAGGAGCAGATGTAGACGTTATGAACGTTTTGACAAAAGCTCGGTATGATGACTACTTGATAGTTTAAGTGCACCATGCTTTATGGCTTAGAACAGGGACTTCAAAAACGTTTTGAACGCCACGGAGCATATAAGATGTTCCAAGAGTTGAAATTAGTATTTCATACTCATGCCCGTGTCGAGAGGTATAAGACTTCTGACAGTACTTTGCCTACAAGATGGAGGAGAATAGCTCAACCAGTGAGCATGTGCTCAGATTGTCTGGGTACTACAATTACTTGAATCAAGTGGGAGTTAATCTTCCAGATAAGATAGTAATTGACAAAGTTCTCTAGTCACTATCACCAAGTTAGTAGAACTTCGTGATGAACTATAATATGCAAGGGATGGCGAAAGGAATTCCCGAGCTCTTCGCAATGCTGAAGTCGGCGAAGGTAGAAATCATGAAAAAGCATCAAGTGTTGATGGTTAACAAGACCACTTGTTTCAAGTAAAGGGCAAAGGGATAGAAGGGGAACTTCAAGAAGAATGACAAGCAAGTTGTCACTCTCGTGAAGAAACCCAAAGCTAAAACTCAAGCCTGAAACTAAGTGCTTCTACTGCAAAGGAAATGGTCACTGGAAGTGGAACTGCCCTAGATACTTGGCGGATAAGAAGGATGGCAAAGTGAACAAAGGTATATTTTGATATACAGATTATTGATGTGTACTTTACTAGTGTTCATAGCAACCCCTGGGTATTTGATACCGGTTCAGTTGCTAAAATTAGTAACTCGAAACGAGAATTGCAGAATGAACAGAGACTAGTTAAAGGTGAAGTGACGATGTGTGTTGGAAGTGGTTCCAAGATTGATATAATCATCATCGCACACTCCCTATACTTTCGGGATTAGTGTAAAACCTAAATAAATGTTATTTGGCATTTGCGTTGAGCATGAATATGATTTGATCATATTTGTTGCAATACGGTTATTCATTTAAAGTCATAGAATAATTGTTATTCTGTTTACATGAATAAAACCTTCGATGGTCATACACCCAATGAAAATAGTTTGTTGGATCTCGATCGTGGTGATACACATATTCATAATATTGAAGCCAAAAGATGCAAGGTTAATAATGATAGTGCAACTTATTTGTGGCACTGCCGTTTAGGTCATAATGGTGTAAAGCGCATGAAGAAACTCCATAGTGATGGACTTTTGGAATCACTTGATTATGAATCACTTGGTGCTTGTGAACCATGCCTCATGGGCAAGATGACTAAAACTCCGTTCTCCCGAACAATGGAGCGAGCAACAAATTTGTTGGAGATCATACATACAGATGTATGTGGACCAATGAGTGTTGAAGCTCGCGGCGGGTATCGTTATTTTCTGACCTTCACTGATGATTTGAGCAGATATGGGTATATCTACTTAATGAAGCACAAGTCTAAAACATTTGAAAAGTTCAAAGAATTTCAGAGTGAAGTGGAGAATCATCGTAACAAGAAAATAAGAGTTTCTACGATATGATTGTAGAGGTAAAATATTTGAGTTAGCGAGTTTGGCCTTCAGTAAAAACAATGTGAAATAGTTTCACTACTCACGCCACCTGGAACACCATAGTGTAATGGTGTGTCCGAACGTCATAACCGTACTTTATTAGATATGGTGCGATCGATGATGTCTCTTACCGATCTACCACTATCGCTTTTGGGGTTATGCATTAGAGACAGATACATTCACGTTAAATAGGGCACCATCTAAATCCGTGGAGATGACACCGTATGAACTGTGGTTTGACGAGAAACCTAAGCTGTCATTTCTTTAAGTTTGGGACTGTGATGCTTATGTGAAAAAGTTTCAACATGATAAGCTCGAACCCAAATCGGAGAAGTAAATCTTCATAGGATACCCAAAAGAAACTGTTGGGTACACCTTCTATCACAGATCCGAAGGCAAGGTCTTTGTTGCTACGAGTGGATCCTTTCTAGAGAAGGAGTTTCTCTCGAAAGAAGTGAGTGGGAGGAAAGTGGAACTTGATGAGGTAATTGTACCTTCTCCCGAATTGGATAGTAGTACATCACAGAAACTGGTTCCAGTGATTCCTACACCAATTAGTGAGGAAGCTAATGATGATGATCATGAAACTTGGGATCAAGTTACTGCTGAACTTCGTAGATCAACCAGAGTATGTTCCGCACCAGAGTGGTACGGCAACCCGGTTCTGGAAGTCATGTTACTGGACCATGATGAACCTACGAACTATGAGGAAGCGATGATGAGCCCAGATTCCGCAAAATGGCTTGAGACCATGAAATCTGAGATGGGATCCATGTATGAGAACAAAGTGTGGACTTTGGTTGACTTGCCCGATGGTCGGCAAGCCATCGAAAATAAATGGATCTTCAAGAGGAAGACTGACGCTGACAGTAATGTTACTGTTTACAAAGCTCGACTTGTTGCGAAAGTTTTTCAACAAGTTCAAGGAGTTGAATACGATGAGACTTTCTCACCCGTAGCGATGCTTAAGTCTGTCCGAATCATGTTAGCAATTGCCGCATTTTATGAAATCTGGCAAATGGATGACAAAACTACATTCTTTAATGGATTTATTAAAGAAGACTTGTATATGATGCAACCAAAAGGTTTTGTCAATCCTAAAGGTGCTAACAAAATGTGCAAGCTCCAGCGATCCATCTATGGACTGGTGCAAGCATCTCGGAGTTGGAATATACGCTTTGATAAGTTGATCAAAGCATATAGATTTATACAGACTTGCGGTGAAGCCTGTATTTACAAGAAGTGAGTGGGAGCACTGCAACCTTTCTGATAAGTATATGTGAATGACATATTGTCGATCGGAAATGATGTAGAATTTTCTGGAAAGCATAAATGAGTGTTTGAAAGGAGTTTTTCAAAGAAAGACCTTGGTGAAGCTGCTTACATATTGGGCATCAAGATCTATAGAGATAGATCAAGACGCTTGATAAGACTTTTGATGAGTACATACCTTGATATGATTTTGAAGTAGTTCAAAATGGATCAGTCAAAGAAGGAGTTCTTACCTGACTTGTAAGGTGTGAAGTTGAGTAAGACTCAAAGCCAGACCACGGCAGAAAAATATAGAGAGAATGAAAGTCATTCCCTATGCCTCAGCCATAGGTTCTATAAAGTATGCCATGCTGTGTACCAAACATGTTGTGTACCTTGCCATGAGTTTGTCAAGAGGGTACAATAGTGATCCAGGAGTAGATCACTGTACAGCGGTCAAAATTATCCTTAGTAACTGGATGACTAAGGAAATGTTTCTCGATTATGGAGGTGATAAAGAGTTCGTCGTAAAGGGTTATGCCGATACAAACTTTGACAGTAAATCCAGCTGACTCTAAGTATCAATCTGGATGCGTATTGAAAGTGGGAGCAATTAGCTAGAGTAGCTCCATGCAGAGCATTGTAGACACATAGACATTTGCGAAATACATACGGATCTGAATGCGACAGACCCGTTGACTAAACTTCTCTCACGAAGCAAAACATGATCACACCTTAGTACTCTTTGGGTGTTAATCACATAGAGATGTGAACTAGATTATTGACTCTAGTAAACCCTTTGGGTGTTAATCACATGACGATGTGAACTATCGGTGTTAAATCACATGGCGATCTGAACTAGATTTTTGACTCTAGTGCAAGTGGGAGACTGAAGGAAATATGCCCTAGAGGCAATAATAAAGTTATTATTTATTTCCTTATATCATGATAAATGTTTATTATTCATGCTAGAATTGTATTAACCGGAAACTTAATACATGTGTGAATACATAGACAAAACAGAGTGTCCCTAGTATGCCTCTACTAGACTAGCTCATTGATCAAAGATGGTTATGTTTCCTAGCCATAGACATGAGTTGTCATTTGATCAACGGGATCACATCATTAGGAGAATGATCTGATGGACAAGACCCATCCGTTAGCTTAGCACTATGATCGTTTAAGTTTTACTGTTGTTGCTTTCTTCATGACTTATACATGTTCCTATGACTATGAGATTATGCAACTCCCGAATACCGGAGGAACACTTTGTGTGCTACCAAACATCACAACGTAACTGGGTGATTATAAAGGTACTCTACAGGTGTCTCCGAAGGTACTTGTTGGGTTGGCGTATTTCGAGATTAGGATTTGTCACTTCGATTGTCGGAGAGGTATCTCTGGGCCCACTCGGTAATGCACATCACTAAAAGCCTTGCAAGAATTGCAGCTAATGAGTTAGTTGCGGGATGATGTATTACGGAACGAGTAAAGAGACTTGTTGGTAACGAGATTGAACTAGGTATTGAGATACCGACGATCGAATCTCGGGCATGTAACATACCGATGACAAAGGGAACAATGTATGTTGTTATGCGGTTTGACCGATAAAGATCTTCGTAGAATATGTGGGAGCCAATATGAGCATCCAGGTTCCGCTATTGGTTATTGACCGGAGACGTGTCTCGGTCATGTCTACATAGTTCTCGAACCCGTAGGGTCCGCACGCTTAAGGTTTCGATGATAGTTTTATTATGAGTTTATGAGTTTTGATGTACCGAAGGAGTTCGGAGTCCCGGATGAGATCGGGGACATGACGAGGAGTCTCAAAATGGTCGAGACGTAAAAATCGATATATTGGACGACTATATTCGGACATCGGAAAGGTTCCGAGTGATTCGGGTATTTTCGGAGTACCGGGGAGTTACGTGAATAGAGGAGAGAGGCCAAAAGGAAGGAGGCGTGCACCCCCCTTCTGGTCCGAATTGGACAAGGGGTGCAGCCCCCTTTTCCTTCTCCCTCTCCCCCTCTTTCCTTCTCTCCTACTCCGAAAAGGAAAGGGGAATCCTACTAGGACTTGGGAGTCCTAGTAGGACTCCCCACACTTGGTGCGCCCCCTCTAGGGCCGGCCTCTCCCTCCTTTATATACGGGGGCAGGGGGGCACCTCTAGACACAACAATTGATCTCTTGATCTCTTAGCCGTGTGCGGTGCCCCCCTCCACCATAGTTCTCCTCGATAAATATTGTAGCGGTGTTTAGGCGAAGCCCTGCGATGGTAGAACATCAAGATCGTCACCACGCCGTCGTGCTGACGGAACTCTCCCTCGACACTCGGCTGGATCGGAGTTCGAGGGACGTCATCGAGTTGAACGTGTGCTAGAACTCGGAGGTGCCGTAGTTTCGGTGCTTGATCGGTCGGGCCGTGAAGACGTACGACTACATCAACCGCGTTGTTCTAACGCTTCCGCTTTCGGTCTACGAGGGTACGTAGACTCACTCTCCCCTCTCGTTGCTATGCATCTGGTAGATGGATCTTGCGTGATCGTAGGAAAATTTTAAAATACTACGTTCCCCAACACCTCGCCCTTGAGGGCCTCGAGCTCAGTGCTGCCAACTGTGCAATACAGAATATTACATCAAAGTTTATAAACATACTCAATTAATTAAGCCTTATTGACATCTTAAAATCCTTCATACCTTGCATTTCAGCTAAACGCCGGTTGAAGCGGTCGAGGTCTGCGTTGGCCAACAAGAGCTTCCGGGTTAGTTTGGCAACTTCCGCACCTCGCATCGTTGTCGTAACTAGTGAAGCCTGCACAACAGTTCAGCTCTGTAAGTATGCTATACTATGGATACTTCGTCCGATTCTTTCAGAATCACACAAAGCATCAGGGGCTATTGGCTATGTATGTGCGTAAAAAATAATAAAGTTCTATAATAAAACATTACATTGCTTACCTCAAAGCCTGTCAATAGGCTGTTGAAGGCTTCATCCAGTCTGCCCTTGATGGACTGAATCTTCTTCATCACCGCACCCATCACGGTGCAGTGTTCTTCAACGAGGAGAGCACTTTGCAGTGCTCCCTCCATAGAGTCTGGCGCCTCCGGATTAACTCCGTGCGCCACCATACCCTCCTCTGCTTGGGGAGTTGGGTCTTCATACCCGGGAGTTGCACTAGGCTCCGGGATAGTATTCACGTCTTCGGTCTCCATGGGGACGGTCTCCCCATGGTCGGCAGCCACCGAGGTATTATCCCCGGCCGCCTTGTCGCCTACCCCGACTTCGTCTCCTAGGGAGGAGGACACCCGCTAGGAAGACACTTCGGTGTCCCCACCGATCACGGGCAATGTAGCCCAGACTGGCGGGTCACTCTCCGTCTCTCCAGGCGCTAGAGAGTCCCCCTCCGGTAAGGAGTCGTCGGGGCGTCCTCTGGGAGGGCTGTAGGTCAGCAGGAGAAAAATGTTAAGTAAGCTTCAAAAATACTAAACAAACAAAGGTGCATCACTGGAATCCGGATTAACTTACGATTCGGGGAGGGGTTTCACCCTGGGTTTCACCACGAAGCTATGTTTGGACGAATCCGAACTAGTAGCGAGGGTCATCTTCCTCTTGGGAGCGATTGTGCCTGCTTCGGCTGAGGCCGCCCTCTTCTTCCCCTTGCCTTGCGCGGGGGGCTCTTCTTCTTCTTCCTCTTCCTCCTCATCATCTTACTCCTCATAATCTTCCTCCACATCGTCGGAGGAGAGGATGTTGATTTCCTCGGACTTCTTGTTCGCAGGACGGGGCCTATCTTCGGCTCCCTTGCCCTTCATCATCTTGGGATTCTTGTTCGGCGCCTTGTACGACGTAGGGACCAGCATCACCGTCAGTAGAGGCAATGATGGGTCCTCGGGCAAAGGCGCCGGACTCTTAATCCGAGTCGCCTTCTTCGTCTAGCCCTGTATATCACATAAAAACTCCAATTCCAGTTATCATTACATAAAGGAAGAAATATATGTTTGGCAAGTTTTTCTATTACCTCTGGGGCGGAGACTGCAGTGCTATTGCCCGCGTCCTCGGTCTCTTCGGGCCACTCTTTCTGGCTCTTGAAGAGATGCTTCTAGATCTCTTTGTGCGTAAAGCCAAAGAGATGCTTCAGGGGCTTTTCTCCTGCCAGATCGAACTCCCATAGGGAGGACTCCCGGCTTTGGCAAGGGAGAATAAGCCGGGTCAGCATCACCTGGACCACGCACGAGAGTTGGTGCCCCTTGGAGATCACGCCGGACACATGACTCTGGAGTCTCGTCACTTCAGTTGAAGACCCCCAGTCCAGACCCTTTTTGGTCCAGGAGGTCAGCCTCTCTGGGGGTCCGGATCTGAAAGCAGGCTCCGCCGCCTATTTGGCGTCGCGGGGTTCGATGATGTAGGACCACTCCTGCTGCCAGACCTTATTCGTCTCCACGAATGAGCCCTTAGGCCAAGTTGCATTCGGGATCTTGCTAATTAATCATGTCGTCCCCGCACTCCACGTGCTATCCGTCCACCACCTTCAGCTTTACGTTGAAGGTTTTGAGCCATAGGCCGAAGTGTGGAGGGATGCGGAGGAAAGCTTCACACACCACTATAAAAGCGGATATGTGAAGGATTGAGTTCGGGGCTAGATCATGGAAATCTAGCCCGTAGAATAACAAAAGACCCCAAACAAAGGGGTGGAGTGGAAACCCTAGCCCCCTAACAAAATGGGAAGTGAACACTACCCTCTCACCCGCCTCAGGGATGGGAATCACCTGACCCTTGGCAGGGACTCGGTGCAAGATGGTGGCGGCGACATAGCCCGCGCTCCATAGATCCTCCATGGTCTTTTCTGTGATCGTGGAAGCTTCCCAGTTGTCCCTGGCACCGGATCCAGCCATTGCTGGGAAGGGGAGTAGCGGTTGAGGAATGAGGAGCGCTGGGCACAGGAGATGAGAATATTGGGGCTAGGGAGATTGGAGGGCTCGAGCTTGAGGAAGGCGTGGGGCCGATGAAAGGGATATATATCCTTTTATAACGCTGTGAATAGAGAGCGTCCCCCCACTTTAGGCATAGACCTCGCTGGTTCCCAAAGGGGTCGTGCGTAATGCGCGGCGTGGGTGCTCACGTCATATTGATAAGGATCCCACAATAAGCGAGCACGATCTCTATTCTGATGGGACGTGTTAATGAGGATATACCTCGAAACGCGAAACTAGGACCTAATAAAATGGTTTGATAAGTTAGTGGGTTGGACGTGACGCTTCACCTAAAAGTTTTCAGTAGAGACACACTATTCATTTTCCTTTAAAAGCCTTGCCTTCGAGGCTAAGGGTTGTACTAACCTTGCAGAGCCGAACACAATACACTTTTTTGTAGAAGATATATTCGGAAAAAGGAACCCGCCTTGCAATGCCGAAGAAAATACGGAAGCCGAACTCATCGTCATCGAAGACAGGTTCAGGGGCTATTGAGGGAGTCCTGGATAGAGGGGTCCTCGAGAGGACGCATAACTCTTGGTGGGCCGGACTGGTGGGCCGTGATGATCATAGTCGAAGATCATCTCTCGTATCCGGATAGGACCCATGTATTCATGTAATGGCAAGTTTTAGGTTCGGGTGTAATCTTTCCTTCCTCTGCAAGATGGTATGTACAAACCCTAGGCCCCTCCGATGTGTATATAAACAGGAGGGTTTTAGTCCGTATAGGCTAACAGAGAATCTCAAATCCTCATAGGCAAGACTTTACGGTTTAGCTAATACGATCTCGAGGTAGATCAACTCTTGTATTCATATTCATCCATATTCATATAGCAGGAAGTGGGGTTTTACCTCGATCGAGAGGGTCTAAACCAGGGTAAACATCGTGTCCCCTGCCTCCTATTACCATCGATCCTCAGACACATAGTTCGGGACCCCCTTCCCGAGATCCGCCGACACCAACACCCATAAGTCAACTTCATGTGTGCATATTTGACCTGCTGTAACTTTGTGCATGTTGATCCAAATTGGGTTTATGATATATCAAAATGTTCATCTCAGGGTTCTCTTCATGATGGTTGCATTTGCATACATATTAGGATGAATTTTGACACGCTAATATATGTTGCAAAAGTACATGTTGCTGTTAACTGCTGAAAACTAATATAACTTGACATTTTGTCTTTTTTCATATCTTTTCGTGTGATTTTATTTTGAGCATCATGTCAACATGTTTTAGGAGCATAATCACGTTATATTTGCCATGGTGTAATTCATTTATCATGCTATCCCTGGTGGTGAGTGAAACAAGTTTGCAAAGTGTCGGTGTACTAAAGTAGGGGTACCCTTAGTATCCCGAACTTGTGCACGGGCAGTCGCAGCGCCCCGCGGCAAGGCTTGCCAGGCGGCCGCCACGGTCCTCCGTGGTTCCTTTGGAGCCATTCAAGAACAAAGTATTCAAGCCAAAGAGACAAGACCCCGGCAAGAGGAGCTTGCCGGGAAGGCCAACCAAGGCATATCAAGGAACTTGCCGCGACGCGCCACGCGTCCCGGCAAGGCCCGGTGAGCGGCAAGCTCCCGGACGCGGCAAGACAGCGACCGCGGCAAGGTGCTTGCCGCGGCAAGCTACCACTCTGTACCCGCGCTCCAGCGCATCCACCCACGTGTCGCTCTGGGACCCTTCCAAGCGTACGTGGCGGGAGGCTGTGCAGCCAGGGGTACGTGGTGGCAAGCGGCGCTGACAAGGTTGCCATCGTGGCGAATGGTGGCGCCCCTGACGGCACCTTTTTGCACTGTTTGGGCGACGGCGACGGGCATTTTATGCCCTTGTCCCCTGCCGTCAGGGTTAGGTATGGAACACTGTACAAGTAGGTGTACCAACTACAACATCTTTCCATTTTTGCCATCAACTGCGTTGCCACCTGTCGGTGACCCCTTGATCATATAAAAGGAGGCCCATGCGCAACGTAGAGGGGGGTTAGACATTCGAACACTCCCACGCTCGGTCTCATTAGCTGCTGAAGTGTACTGTCGCTCTCAGCGCTCCCGAGCAAGAACTCAATACAAATCAAAGCAGGAGTAGGGTTTTACGCATCCGTGCGGCCCGAACCTGGGTAAGCTGCTCGTGTGTCTTGCCTCGATCTGCTCTTCGTGCAATCTCCGCCCCCTGCCGTACCGAAAAGGGGCTCCGTCCCCATAGGTGTTTGTGGGTGGATCAGTTTCCCCGACATCTTTGGCGCGCCAGGGGGACCAGGTGACTTGCCGTACGCGGTAGGTTGTCCTGCGTTTACTCGTGAGCTGCGGCAAGTCCAGTGGCCCAGCATGAAGAATTTCAAGCCAGACGTACCAGAAAAGTACGACGACAAGACGCATCCATCGGAGTTCCTCACCATCTACACCATCGCGGTGCAAGCTGCCGGGGGACGAGACGACAAGATCCTTGCCAACTACTTCTCGCTGGTACTCAAACCCAACGTCAGATCCTGGCTCATGCACTTGCCGGACAACTCCATTTCTTCTTGGGCAGGCCTATGCCATCAGTTTGTCGGCGCCTTTACAGGCGGCCACAAACCTCATGGCTAGAAAGTGACCTTCATCTGCTCGCCCAGAAGGAAGGAGAACCCCTGCGCAAGTATATCCAGAGATTCAGCCGTGTACATCACAACATTCCAGACGTCCACCCTGCCGCGGTCATCAGCGCGTTCCATCAGAACGTGCGTAACCGCAGGATGAGGGAGGAGATGGCGATGTGCAAGATCAGAGACGTCAGTGAGCTTTATGCCCTGGCCGACAAGTGTGCACGTGCTGAGGAGGGGAGGAAACTCCCCGGAGAGGATACAGGCGCAGGGGGGTCTGACAGTGAGGATGCTGCCCCGGCAAAGAAGAACCGGCGGCGGAACAACAGGAAGAAGAAAAACAAAGAAGTGCTAGTCGTTGAGCAGTCCGGCAATGAAGGTGGCACCAAGAAAGCCCAAGTTGGTAGCTCCGGCAAGGAGACTGCCGCATGCACCAACTGCCAGGCTGTGGCGGCCGCCGACAAGCAGGACGGCACCGACAAGCAGTACTGCAAGATCCACCGCACCAAGGGCCATGACCTCCAGAATTGCAAGAGGGTCGAACAGCTCGTCGAGCAGCAGAAGGCTGAGTACGAGCGACGCGACAAGGAGAAGGCCCAGGGAGGTGATGGAGGATCCGGCAAGAAGCGGTCATTCGCCGGCCGGGGAGGACGCCGCGGCAAAGCCAAGCAGCGGCAAGGAGATAGACCTCCCCGCGGCCGCGACAAGGATGAAGACGACGACGACGATGAAGACATGGAGGATGTTGAGACCAGTGAGCAGGAGTTCCAGAAAGCCACAGAGGTCTTGTGCGTTGACGGCGGTGCTTCTCTGCATACTTCTCACCGCCAACTTAAACAGTGGGTGCGGGAAGTTAATGCAGCAGAACCACCTGTCGAATCGCGCAAGCTTCTGAAATGGTCCAGCACGCCTATCATCTTTGATATTGAGGACCACCCTGATCGCACAACTGCGGTCAGGTGCTTGCCGATGTTGGTTTCACCAACTATCCGCAACCTCAAGGTCACTAAGATGTTAGTTGACGGCGGGGCCGGCTTGAAACTGATCTCCTCCACTGTACTCCAGAAACTCCAAATCCCTGACAGCAAGCTCGAAGAGACCGGCACATTCCAAGGAATAAACCCGGGAAGGAGCAAGCCGAAGGGGAAGATCACGCTGCCAGAGACGTTTGGCGGGGAGCTGAATTCAGGACCGAGAGGGTCACTTTTGACGTCGCTGATTTTCCATTGCCTTACAATGGGATACTCGGCCATCCAGCACTCGCCAAGTTCATGGCAGCCTCTCACTATGCATACAATATATTGAAGATGCCCGGCCCGATAAGCGTCATCTCTGTCCCTGGCGACAAGAAGGATGCCCTTATCTGCGCCGACAAGATCTACCGGGAAGCAGCAGCCGCAACAGATAGCAAGACACTTGCCGCTGAAGCTCCCGGGGGGAAGAAGAAGACCAAGTCCAGCAAGAGCTCTGGGGCCCACTCCGGCAAGCGCACCTCTTCGGAGTGCTGCGCTACCGTCGAGGACGCGCCATCGAGCTCCACCGGCAAGTGTAAGAAGACGATGGTAGCTCCGCCAAAGACCAAGAAGGTGTCCGCCAAAGAGGACGGCACTGGTGGTACCTTCACCATCAGTGCCACGCTTGACCCTAAATAGGAAAGCGCACTCGTTGCTTTCCTGCGGGCGAACGTCGACGTGTTTGCATGGCAACCGTCTGACAACCCCGGTGTTCCCAGAAAAGTAATTGAGCACAAGCTTGCCGTCTGTCCTCACGCGCGGCCCGTCAAGCAGAAAGTCAGGAATCAAGCAGTGGAGCGCCAAGAATTCATAGCAGAAGAGATCAAGAAGTTGGAAGCAGCAGGACTTGTCAGAGGAGTGCTCCATCCTACGTGGTTGGCCAATCCAGTAGTCGTGCGTAAGGCAAACGGGAAATGGACGCTTTGTATCGACTTCACCGATGTGAATAAAGCTTGTCCCAAAGACCCATTTCACTTGTCGCGCATTGACCAGATTGTTGACTCCACGGCCGGATGTGATTTGCTTTCATTTCTTGACGCATACTCAGGATATCATCAGATCTTCATGGCAGAAGAGGATGAGGAGAAGACCGCATTCATCACTCCATGTGGCACGTACTGTTTCATACGGATGCCTTTTGGTTTGAAGAATGCTGGTTCAACATTTGCAAGGGTAGTCCATACAGCTTTTGAGCCACAGATTCACAGAAATGTAGAAGCATACATGGATGACATAGTGGTCAAGAGCAAAGACAGGGCAACCCTGATTCAAGATTTGGACGAGACTTTTGCAAATCTGCGCAAGATCCAGCACAAGCTCAACCCCGAGAAGTGTGTGTTTGGAGTCCCTTCCGGCAAGTTTCTCGGGTTCTTCGTGTCTCAGAGGGGAATTGAAGCCAATCCCGACAAGATCAAGGCCATTGAGCAGATAGAAGCACCGAAGCGCGTCAAGGATGTACGAAGACTTGCCGGTTGCGTGGCTGCTCTCAGCAGGTTTATCTCTAAGTCAGCTGAGCGCGCCCTGCCGTTTTTCAAAATTTTGAAAAAAGGCGGGTCCAATGAAATGGACTCCGGAAGCGGAGGCTGCGCTGCAAGACTTGAAGAGGTACCTGTCCTCCACTCCAATACTTGTCGCACCTAAGCCACAAGAGAAGTTGCTGCTGTACCTAGCGGCAACCAATCAAGTGGTTAGTGCTGCGTTAGTAGCGGAGAGGGAGGCACATGATGAGCCAGCAACCACGGCAAGTGCATCCAGCGACAAGCAGGGGGCTTCCCCGACAAGCTCTGGTCCCGATAAAGATGGATCTGCGCAGGCGAAAGAGGAGATACAGAAGAAAATGGTGCAGCGCCCAGTTTACTTTGTCAGCTCCCTTCTGCAGGGGGCTAGGTCAAGGTACTCTGGTGTTCAGAAGTTGCTTTTCGGCCTTCTCATGGCCTCGAGAAAGCTGTGCCATTACTTCCAAGCACATGAGATAACAGTTGTCACTCGCTTTCCGCTGAAGATAATACTGCAGAACCCAGAAGCAATGGGCAGGATTGTCGAGTGGGCACTGGAACTGTCAAGCTTTGGCCTCAAGTTTGAAAGCACTTCAACTATCCAAAGCAGAGCATTGGCAGAATTCATAGCAGAGTGGACGCCGACACCAGATGAAGAGATTCCAGAAATGAGCATCCCCGTCAAGGAAGCAAGCAAAGAATGGTTGATGTACTTTGATGGTGCCTTCTCGCTGCAAGGCGCCGGTGCTGGCGTGCTGCTTGTCGCACCCACCGGAGAGCACCTCAAGTACGTAGTCCAGATGCACTTTCCCAAGGAGCAAGCAACAAACAATACTGCAGAGTATGAGGGTTTGCTTGCCGGTCTCAGGATCGCAGCAGACCTTGGGATCAAGAAGCTCATTGTGAGGGGTGACTCGCAGCTTGTCGTCCGCCAAGTGAACAAGAATTATCAGAGTCCGTTGATGGAAGCTTACGTTGATGAAGTGAGAAAGCTTGAAGAGCACTTTGACGGCCTACAGATGGAGCATGTACCAAGAGCTCAGAACGACATCGCCGATGGCCTGTCAAAGTGTGCCGCGCTTAAGTTACCAGTGGAACCAGGGGTTTTTGTGCTCAAGCTGACTCAACCGTCCGTAACACCATCAACTGGACAAAGCAAGAAGAGGAAGTTGATTTCTGGTGACTATCTACCGGCAGAGCTTCCCGAAGCCGCCGCCAAGAAGGTCCCCAAGATCAACACCAAGAGTGCTGAGGAGCAGTCTGCTCCGGCAAGCCCCAGGGTTTGTTCCGTTGAAGCAAACACTCCTGACAAGTTTTGCTCCGGCAAGCTTGCCGGGGAACATCAAGCTCCGGCTGAGCCGCAGGTTCTTGCCGTAGAGGCGGATGTTCCCGCAGCAGCAGATGTGCCTTTAGTCCTTGTTGTCGAGCCACAAGCTCCAGCATGGGCACAACAGATTGTCTGTTTCCTCCAGACAGGAGAACTTCCCGAAGAGCAAGAAGAAGCAGAAAGAGTAGCCCGGCAGTCGAGTATGTACCAGTTTGTTAACAACACACTGCACAGAAGAAGACTCAACGGTGTGAAATTGAAGTGTATTCCCCGGGAAGATGGACAAAAGCTGTTGGCAGAGATACATGGAGGCATATGTGGTCACCACATTGGCGCAAGAGCACTTGCCGGCAAAGCATTCCGGCAAGGTTTCTTTTGGCCGGAAGCCCTCCAGGATGCAACTGCACAAGTAACCAAGTGTGAAGCGTGCCAGTTCCATTCCAAGCAGATACACCAGCCAGCTCAAGCTCTCCAGACGATCCCTTTGTCCTGGCCATTATCGGTCTGGGGGCTCAACATCCTCGGCCCCTTTCCCCGCGCAGCCGGGGGCTTTGAGTACTTGTACGTTGCCATCGACAAGTTCACAAAGTGGCCGGAAGTGGAACCAGTGAGAAAGGTGACCGCACAGTCAGCAGTCAAGTTCTTCAGGTTGATTGTTCGCCGCTTCGGGATCCCTAACAGGATCATCACCGATAAAGGTTCGCAATTCACGAGCCGCACCTTCATGCAGTACGTCCAAGATCTTGGCGCCAAGGTCTGCTTCGCTTCTGTTGCCCACCCGAGAAGCAACGGTCAAGCGGAGAGGGCAAATGCTGAAGTGATGCGTGGCCTCAAGACCAGAACTTTCGACAGGCTGCGCAAGTGTGGAAGAAACTAGATCGAGCAGCTGCCGGTGGTTCTTTGGTCGATCAGAACGACGCCAAATCGAGCCACTGGACAGACACCTTTCGCTCTAGTCTATGGAGCAGAGGCAGTTCTCCCCACGTAACTCGTATACGGGTCACCTCGAGTGCTCGCTTATGATGAGCTCGAGCAAGAGCAGCTGCGACAAAATGACGCGCTGCTCCTTGAGGAAGACCGTCTTCAGGCTGCTGTACGAGCTACTCGCTACCAGCAAGCTTTGCGCCGCTACCATAGCCGCAAAGTTAACGCCAGAAGCCTCGAGGAAGGCGACCTTGTTCTTCGGCGCGTTCAGTCCACCAAGAATTCCAACAAGTTGACGCCGAAGTGGGAAGGCCCTTACCGGGTGAAACAAGTCACTAGGCCCAGCGTTGTCCGCCTTGAGACCGAAGATAGCTTTCCGGTGAGCAACTCCTGGAACATCGAGCAGCTTCGTAAGTTCTACCCGTAAGGCACGGTTGCCGCGCCCCGCTCCCGCAACCACCTTTTGTACAAGTCTTGCCGTTGTTGCATGTAATCCTTTGTACAAAGCCGGGCGCAGACCCCGTGCATAAGCAAAGCTCATGTGCTCTGCACATCTTGTCAAATTCATGCTTTCTATATTTTGCATGTGTTATCTGACACTTTGTGCAGCACCTACCCCCGGTAAGCCATAACGAGCCTTAAGGCTCCATATCTGTATTTTCTCTTCTTTCCTTTTTCTTAAGGAAGGGAAGGTTCCCTCGTACACAAGTTTGCCGGGGGGGGAGGAGAAGGTGGCAGTATGGACCAGGCGTTGTTCAAGAAAGTTTCGCCTTGCCGGGAAGCAAACAACAGAAAAGCTAAGTTGCCAAAGTTTGAGCAATCAGATTTTTAAAATTTTAAGTTATCTTCCTTGAACGACCGTGCTTTGTATGGAAAACTTGTGCGCGAAGGAACCAACTCGTAGCTAGTTGCGCCCTTACTCTATTTCGAGTCCGCTCAACGACTTAAGTGTGCTGCGACTAGTGTCGTGCCCTTACTTTCTTTCGAGTTTGCTCAACAACTTAAGAGAGCTGCAACTGGTTGCGACAAGGTTTCTTGTCGGTAACGGCATCGCCAGCAGGCTGCTGACGTTCCGCACTTAGCGCTCGCGGCAAAGGTGCCCGCATCGGCAAGTTCCCTAAAAGTGTAGGGAAAAAACATACAAAGCAAGGGATCAAGTAAAGGAAATAACGTTGCAACCATTACCCAAAATAGAGTTATACTACAAAGATGGCTTGTCGCAGCCCTAACAGATTGTTTTCATAACATAATCAGCAGCGACAAGGAAAGAAGAAAACAGGCAGCCTAGTCAGCGCGATCGCCCTCAACCCTCTTGATCCCGCTCACCTTGTCCACAATGGGTGCGACAAGGGCCTTGAGCGCCTCCAGATCAGCGTCCGGCGGCAGGGTCTTGAGGACGTTGGTGAGGTTGAGGCCCGGGTTGCGGAAGGCCACCTTCATCAACACCTTTTGCAGGGCTCCCGCGCAGAGCTTGCGCGACTCGTCCGCCAGCTGCTTTGGGATCTTCTCCCAGAGTAGCTGGAGGGCCGTCGCCACGCCTTTGAAGAACAGCGTGAGCTTGGCGGTGGGGTGGAGGTTCTCGTCGGAGGAATACCCGAGATACTCCGCCCCTAGCTGCGCCAGCTCCCTGTCGATATCTGCGGCAGCATTGACAAGACCCTCCGTCCAGTGCTCGACGGTCTCCCTGAAGATGTTCTGGGTGACGGCAACACTTTCCAACAACGCCTTCTCGGCCCTGATCTCCTCCTTCAGGGTCGCCTCCCGATCCCTGGCGCTGTCCAGCGTCTTGGTCAAAGTGGTCAACTTCAACTTAAGATCAGCGTTGGAGTCCTTGACGGAGGCAAGCTCCTTGCCCTTCTCGGCGAGGCGTACCTGCAGCTCTGAGCGGCTGTGGGCGTCCTTCTCCCGCTCAAGCTTGAGCGCGGCGATCTCTTCGCCTCTCGCCTTGAGGTCGGCCTCCAGCTGCGTCACCTTCGCCTCCAGTTCCTTCTTGGCGGTCTCGGCAGCTGCGACAACGTCCTTCGCCTCCTGGAGGGCCCCGCCAAGTGATTGGTCGCGCGCAGCAAGGTCCTCCTCGTGGCTGTCGAGATTGACCTTCCGCTGCGCCAGCTCGCCTTCCTGTGCAGATATCTTCTCGCCGGCAAGCCTATGTTGCTCTTCGACCTCGGCCTTCTCAAGGAAGAAGGCCGTCCACTCCTCGGCAAGTTGCTCCCGCTCCTCTGCCAAGGACCGGAGAGATGCCTGGTGAATACCCCGGAGCTCCTCTGCGCGCTTCTCAATATCAGCTCCCGTCCTCGCGGCAAGCGCCTCTCTGGACTCGAGTTTGGCCTGCCGAGCGCGGTAGAGCGACAGCAGCTTCCGCAGCAGCCGCTCTTCCTCAGACTCGCCGCTGCTGCTGCTCGGCGCGTCCACGAGCGTCAGCCCGGCGGAGGCAAGTACCTCTCCGTCGAAGACTTCTCCCTCGACCGGCGCCCTGGAGCTTGAGGCCCAGGGGAGTTTGATGAAGACGCCATCGCCGGCCTTCAAGTAGGCGCCTGGCCCGGGCTCTTCGGAGCCTGGGGCTGCGGCAGCGGCGGAGGGATCGGCGGTCGGCGTAGCGCCTGGCGCTCCTGCGGCCTCAGGGCCGTCAGTGCGATCACCGGACCCCTCGCCAGCTGCTGCGGCGGCGGCCTTGGCGGCCTCGTCGCCGGCGGGCTCGTCAGCACTGGCCGCTTCTTCGGTGGCAGCGGCGTCGCCAGTGTCGCCGCGCGCATTCTCCTCGACAGCGACCTCTGTCTCCATCGGCTCCGCAGCGGATGGATCTGACGGCAGGAAAGGGGAGAAAAACAGTCAAGCAAATATCCAAAAAGAAGAATCAAAAGAAGAAAAGCCCAAGGGGAGTTTGAAGCAAGAATATTACCTGCGCGAGCCAGCTCCTGGGCAGTGTCCCTCGCCGGGGAGCTCTCCCTTGGCGGCGTAGTCATGGTCTCCGCCGGCGGAGGGCCGCTGGTGCTGTCCCTCGCCGGAGAACTCGCCCTTGGTGGAGAACTCTCCCTTGCCGGGGAACTTTCCCTTGGCGGCGTAGTCGATGCAGATGGCGCGTCGGGGGCGGTCTTCGGACGACCCTAGTCTAGCTGCTCTGCTCCTACACAAATCAACAAACAAGATATCATCAAAGAAAGAACGCCCACGCGCACCTAATAGCGGAAAGTGAACTATACACTTACGCTGGGGGCTGCGCTGGGGGCTGCTCTGAAGATCAACTGCCGGGTCCGGCAAGTTTGTCTCAGGCGCACCCCCTGCTGGCACGATGGGCTCGTCCTCGATGACAATCACCGGGACCTTGGCTCTCTTTGCCGCCCTCTGGGCCAGAGTTCTGAAAAAAAGGAACAGGTTCAGAGTCAAGCAAATGAGAGATACAAGACCAAACAACAAAAATTGAAGAAATGCAAGAATAGCAAGAATCTTACTCTTCTTCTTCCTCGTCGGAGCTGAGCGCGGAGAAGTCGAAATCCGGCTCACGCCCGGCGCGAGGAGGCGGAGGAGTAGGCTCCCTTGGCCGCTTGGCGGCCGCAGCGGCGGTGGCCTGAGACGACCCCCCTCCGGCTGTCGCCGTGGCGTGAGGAGCGGCAGGAGCAGAAGCGGTGGTCTGGGAAGACCCCGCTCCAGTTGCTGCAGATGCGCGAGGCGCTCCCGCGGCAACCTTGCTTGCCGCGGTGGAGCGCGTCGCGCTGCGCGGCTGCTGTCGACCCGTCTGCCACTCCATTACGTCCCCGGCCTTGCGGAGACGCCTTCTCGGAGCAGGAGGCTCTGCTGGTGGCGAGCTGCCTGAAGACGAGGAGGAAGAAGAGAAGATCTCCAGCGAGCCGCTCGTATCCTCGGCGGGCTCGCTCGACTCGTCGCGTTGCTCGGTGGGCTCGCTCGACCCGACACCCTGCTCGGCGGGCTCGCTCGACTCGGCGTCTTGCCCGGCAGGCCCCTCCTCGCCGGCAAGCTCCCCTCGCTCGGCTAGGTTTGCCGCCTTTGCTGCATCTGCCTCCTCCGGAGTGAAACTGAACTCACCCGCGGCCCTGGCTGCCGCCGCCTCTTCCAGCCTAGTGGCGATGTACACCATCTCCTTATCGGTGGTGTCGCGGGTGAGGCCCTTCTTCTCGTCGGAGCGGATCGATACTTCTTCCAAATTATCGAAGAACGCCTGCACGGCGTCGGCGGCCGGCTCTTGCCAAGTTGGGTCGATCCCATGAGAATCGCACAGCGGCATCATTGCGCGGATGCGGATGAGCGCAGAGTTGTTGCACAATGGAACGACGCCCCTCGGCAACCTGAATACTTCGGGATGGTCGGGGTCATACTTGAACAACTCCTGGAGCATTGCGTTGAGCTCCAGGACGGTGAAATTGAAGTTGAGGCCCGGGCGCAGCCTCATGATATCCGCCGCATTCTCAAACTCCCAGACGGGCTTCTTCCTCTCCTGCAAGGGGGCGATGCGGCAGCGGAAGAATTCTGCGCCAACTGCGCCTACAGTAAGCCCGGCAAGCCTGAGGCATCGAATCCGGGCAGTGGCAATCTTCAGTCTATCGTCTTCCGGGGCCAGGTCGCTCCAATCGTTGCCGCGCACTACTGGAGCTTGGCGCCGGACGGTAAATGGCTACGGGTTCTCCTCGACAATCCAACACCAATTGGCTCTCCATTCCACCCATTTGCTGCGGAGCTCTCCCTCCAGATAAGCCTCCTTCTTGTGGGCTCTCGAGATCCAGGAGTCTCCGCCGGATAAGGGCTCTCCTCTCTCGACTCGGGGCATGAAGAAGTGGCGGAAAAGGGCTACATTGGGATTGACTCCGACGAAGTTTTCGCAGAGATGTGCGAAAACTGCCATGGTCAGAATGGCGTTGGGGGTGAAGTCAAGGAGATGGAACCCGTAGGTGTTCATGATGTCGCAGAAGAATTCAGAGAAAGGCGGGCAGAGCCCGCAGTAGAAGAACAAGGCGAAGAACGCGTATCCGTTCAGAACCATTTCACAAGCAACGGCTGGGAGTACCTTGGTGCGCGGATGCGCCCGCGTCTCCCCCGACCAAAAGAGGTAGTAGTTCTCCCTCAGCGTCCTCGCGGCAAGCTTGGGGGGGGGGGGAAGACAGCCCGCTGCTTTCGCAGCACCGCGAGCCGCAGCGCCTCGGCCGACTTCTTCCCCTTCTCGCCTTTCGGAGCCATGGCGGAAGCGTTTAGGGAGGTCGACGGCGTTGATGGTGCTGGTGGCGATGGGGGGCGGAGCGTTGCTCTCTTTCAGCTCTGGGAAGAAGGGGAGCGGCGGAGGTTGAAGTAGCAACGGGCGAATGGACGAACTGCAACTATTTCCCCTGCTTATAAGGAGGGAGGGGGCGGACGTTCCGCATTTCCGAATAAAGAAACTGCCCACGATCTTTCCCACGACGCCGCATTAAACGCGTGTCGTTAAGGGAGGGCGCGGTGGATACGGAGAAAGATACGGTGTAACCCAGGCCACGCGTGCCCGTGCACTATTTTGGGCCTGGCCCAACAGCGCTCGGCACCGTGTATGGCCCAGGCCCGGGGGCTCCTGTCGGTGTACTAAAGTAGGGGTACCCTTAGTATCCCGAACTTGTGCACGGGCAGTCGCAGCGCCCCTCGGCAAGGCTTGCCGAGCGGCCGCCACGGTCCTCCGTGGTTCCTTTGGAGCCATTCAAGAACAAAGTATTCAAGCCAAAGAGAGAAGACCCCGGCAAGAGGAGCTTGCCGGGAAGGCCAACCAAGGCATATCAAGGAACTTGCCGTGACGCGCCACGTGTCCCGGCAAGGCCCGGTGAGCGGCAAGCTCCCGGACGCGGCAAGACAGCGACCACGGCAAGGTGCTTGCCGCGGCAAGCTACCACTCTGTACCCGCGCTCCAGCGCATCCACCCACGTGTCGTTCTGGGACCCTTCCAAGCGTACGTGGCGGTAGGCTGTGCAGCCAGGGGTACGCGGTGGCAAGCGGCGCTGACAAGGTTGCCATCGTGGCGAACGGTGGCGCCCCTGACGGCACCTTTTTGCACTCTTTGGGCGACGGCGACGGGCATTTAATGCCCTTGTCCCCTGCCGTCAGGGTTAGGTATGGAGCACTGTACAAGTAGGTGTACCAACTACAACATCTTTCCATTTTTGCCCTCAACTGCGTTGCCACCTGTCGGTGACCCCTTGAGCATATAAAAGGAGGCCCATGCGCAACGTAGAGGGGGGTTAGACATTCGAACACTCCCACGCTCGGTCTCGTTAGCTGCTGAAGTGTACTGTAGCTCTCAGCGCTCCCGAGCAAGAACTCAATATAAACCAAAGCAGGAGTAGGGTTTTACGCATCCGTGCGGCCCGAACCTGGGTAAACTGCTCGTGTGTCTCGCCTCAATCTGCTCTTCGTGCAATCTCCGCCCCCTGCCGTATCGAAAAGGGGCTCCGTCCCCATAGGTGTTCGTGAGTGGATCAGTTTCCCCGACACAAAGTGACCTACTCACTGCTTGATGTTTTGTGAGACTTGGCAAATTCCGCTAAGTCTGAAACTATTATATTGTGATGCCATGTTTACTTGATGCTACCATAAAATCTATGCATTTTTGGAAATGTCTAGTGAGCATGTTTTTGATAACATAGTATGCTCTATCAATCCATGTCTTTGTTTGACATTATGGCCTACTGTAGCTAGTTCTTTTCATGCTCTCAAAGTACTTGAAAATATAACAGTCAGTCTGTTAACAGCATGTTCCTTTTTGCAAAGCTCATTATAATCAATCTCTACATCTTACACATTGTGCTTTTGGATTAATTGGAAGTATGCCATGTCTATTTCATGTTCATGACCTTTGAATGGTTATTAAAATGTCTATGCTTTCTGTTATGTGCCTCGAAAGTCATCATCATAATGTTACTGTTTTGCATTCCCGGAATTTTCACGAAGTTTGAGAATCTGCTATTTCATGTTTGCATCTTGTCTTGATGAATGCCATGAACCTGTTGCTCCTATGTATATGCCATGTTGTGTTATTTGAGATACATGATATGTACTAGCATCCCATGCTTTGGTTTGCCATGTTCTTGCAATGTAGGCTAATTATTTCTTGCCTCCAACATGTCAACATATTAACTCTGCTCATGCATAAACCCAATTTTCCACCAAGTCCTAATCTGTGTTATAAAGTTGCTTGTTGCTTTGTTCATGTTGGATTAATTTTGATGCCTACGGACCTGAACCTTAATGATAATTGAAGCATGTAATCTGTACTTTGAGTGTATATCATGTTTGCTCTTATCTTGTTATTTTAGCATGTTTATTTGACGCTTGCAATATGCCTAGTTGCTATTTTGGACAACTTGTCCTTTAAACTTGATTCATGCGTATGTGTTGAACCGTGGCTCCGTTTGGAGCCTGTCCTATATGAAACTTACTTGGTTTTGCATGTAGATGCATCATGTCATGTTGCATCCATGTTTTGAGTGTTGTGCTTGATGTTTGAATGCATTTTGCATCAATGCCATGCTTAACTTGTTTTGCTCATACCTTCTAGGTCGTAGCTCCGAATTAAATGAACTTTATATGTAACTTGACTAGAATATCGTGTCGATCATCATGGTGCATGTTAACTTGCTTTTTAACAACTTTAAAATAATGTGTTATTCAGATCTGGACCAATTTCTAAATTTGCGTATGAGGACTTACCGGAATTGGTATATGTTGTTTCCGACCTCATTTAAACTTGCCTTGATGTGATATTCTTGTATGCTTCATCTCTTTCCATGTGTAGCATCATGTAGCCTTGTCATGCATTATACTTGGATGTGCATCATGTCATGTTTATGTGTTGTGTGTTTACCATGTTGTTTGCTTCTTTTCGGTTGTGCTTCTTCTCGTTAGTTCCTGTTTCGTTGCGATCGTGAGGATTCGTTCGATTACGCTTGGTTTGTCTACGTGGCTTCATCTTCTTCATGGACTCGGCCTTCTTCCTTGTGGGATTTCAGGTAAGATGACTGTCACCTTGGATCTCACTACTATCTTTGCTATGCTATTTGTCTCGATGCTATAGCTATATGTCATGCTACCCACCAGTTGTTTATCAAGCCTCCAAATATGCCATGAAACAACCTCTAACGTTTTTCACCATCCCAGCAAACCGTTGTTTGGCTAAGTTACCGCTTTGCTCAGCCCCTCCTATAGTGTTGCTAGTTGTAGGGGCAGTTGTAGTTTATTCCATGTTGGAACATGGATATGTTCGAATATCACAATATCTCTTACTTTAATTAATGCACACATATACTTGGTAAAGGGTGGAAGGCTCGGCCTTTTGCCTGGTGTTTTGTTCCACTCTTGCCGCCCTAGTTTCCGCTAAACTGGTGTTATGCTCCTTGATTTTGCGTTCCTAACGCAATCGGGGTTTATGGGCCCCCCTTGACAGTTCACTTTGAATAAAACTCCTCCAGCAAGGCCCAACTTTGGTTTTACCATTTTCCTAATAACTAAAACTTGCATAGGGACTTCCCGGGCCCCGTGGATTCTTAATTAACAACCCGGGCTAGTGCTCCTCATTAATGTTGGTCCAAACCTGTCAACCGCCGTTGACAGGGGTAACTCTGGTTTTGGCCTACCCGAAGTTTGGACAATCCGATCGTGGCCTGAGATGAGATACGCGCGGCTACTATCAGGGTGTCGGCACATCGGGAGGTCTTGCTGGACTTGTTTTACCATTGTCGAAATATCTTGTGCATCGGAATTCCAAGTCTGGTCGGGTTCTCCCAAAGATGGAGGTTTTACCTCTGCTGGTCGTCAGAGCTTATGATGGGCTAAGTTGGGATACCCCTGCGGGGTTTGATCTTTCAAAAGCCGTGCCCACGGTTATGTGGCAGATTGGAATTTTTTATTATCTGGTTGTAGAGAACTTGACACTAAACACGAAATAAAATACACCAACCGCGTGAGCAACCGTGATCGTCTCTTTTCGAGCAAGTTCGGGAAGAGAACACGGTGAGGTTATATTTGACTCGTAGGTAGTTCAGGATCACTTAGTGATCATTACTAGCTTGCGTCTGTTTGCGTAGCTTCTCATCTTTCTCTTGAAACCATAAGTTCGCCACCATACAGATGCTTAGTCGCTTGCTGCAACCTCACCAGTTATCCTTTCCATGCCAATTAACCTTTGCTAGTCTTGATACCCATGTTAATGGGATTGTCGAGTCCTCGTAACTCACAGATACTACAACAACAGTTGCAGGTATATGTTATGCGATGACTTGATGTGAGAGCGATGTTCAGGAGTTCTTCTTTTGCTTCTTCTTCGTTCAGGGGATATGTTCCTGTTCGGCAACCTGGGATAGCAGGGTGAATGTAATTTGTTCATTTCATGTGTTTTCATCCGTAGTCGGATGTCTCTCTTGTGTATGATGTTTGATGTATTCATGTGGCATTTGTGTGCCTTTGTATGTATCCCCATCTATTTATGTAATGGTACGATGCACTGTTCAAGAAATCTTCCGATTCAGCGATTTATCATCCGATTTATCGCTACTCTTGGGGTGACCGATAAGATTATGCCTCGTCTTCACCATTTATCATTTGGGACAATTTATCCCTATGACAAGCGATTTATCGGGAATCTGCCGATAAATCGGGCCTGTTCATAGCACTATGTTTGCAAAAAAATATGTTTATTCGTGTTTTGTGGACCTTGTTATGTGATATGTATTGTTTTCCTATTTTGTTCGTCATTATACAAGTATTCAAAGGCTAGGTATCAAGGTAACACTTATGTCCAATATTTTTTGGTCTTGAATATAGCATATTTTAGTGTTGGGAACATGAGATTTGCGAAAAATGGCCGATTAATAGTCGACCGATAAAATTGATTAATTGGCCGATATCCGATTAATCTCTAATCCACAGCTAACCGAGATGATAACGATAAGCGATATCCTCAACATTCATACGATGTAATGATATCCATCTTGCCAAGCGCCCAAAATGCGATTGTGCCCCAATCACGAGTTCCTTACGTGATCGGGATAGAATCTCATCTTGGGTGTGACATTTTGTGATCCCTACGTATATAGCCAAGAATAGATGGTCCACCAACTCGACGACTAGCACACTCATATGCAGCTTTCGGCCCAATACCAGGATCATCTGCAATTTCAATCTCAAAAGCTTGAATTTCAGATATCTTTCGCTGTGATGGCAGAAAGTGGCATGTTTCTTGCAACTGCATAATGTGATTGTGCTCTAGAACAAGACCAGTTACGTCATAATTTCCCCTTCTCAATTTGTTGTGAGACCCCATACGAGCTAGACAACTGGTTCTAATCTCAGCTTGAGGTTCCTTAATATTCTTATCTCTTTTGTCTTTTCCTCGATGACCTTCCTTGCGACAAACAAATCTAAATGACGTGATTGTCCGATCAAACTTACTTGGGTTGAGGTATCGCTTTCTACTACCAAATCCAACTTTGCCCCCATAAGTAACCCAGAATGTCCATGCTTCATCTACTATGCCGAATTTCATGGCCATCTATGGCACCCAACTTCGTGGTATGGCACTCGATCTATAAAAATCAAGACTCAACTTTCATTAGTGTACTGGACATAAATAAATAACTAAAAAAATTATATATTTTTATTGCATGTCACTTACGTATTCAGAGTGCCATTGGCCTGGTATTCTGCCTCGTTTGTGTTTACCATTGGAAAATAGATGTGCGATGGCTGCACCAATTGACTAGGTGGCAATAAAAACCAAAGTTCTTCAGCAGTAGGAACAAAACAAATAGAAAGGAGAATGTAGAAGCAAGAATATGAGCTAAGAATTAGTTTTGAAAACTAGATTAGGAGATCGATGATGATTTTTCGATTTTTACCTATGGCGATCGAACGTGACTCCTCGCCTCAGATCACAACATGTACGTGCAGTTTGGAGCCAGCTTTGTTGGTTGTGGATAGCGGCGGAAGCTGACGGCGACGCGCCGGTTGCAATTTTGTAGGATTCGGCACGGCGGCAGCTGCTAAGCGGGCGATGCAGCGGCGGCAACTCTGTTGGATTCGATGCGGCGGTGGCAGCAGCGAAGGCGGCAGCTTGACAGGATCGCGATGGCAACTCAACGAGGACCCATCTCGGTTGTGCCAATTGGTGCGACGAGCTTTCATACGCGGTGCAACAATTTTTGGCGCGAGAAGGCCAGACGACAGGCGTGATTTTGGCGCCAATTTTATTAGCAGCTCCCGCTAATTTTGTTCGTTTGTTGATGAATAGCACATGTTTAGACCTGGCCATGGGCAGCCCGGCCCCGCCTGAAAAAGCCCGACCCAGCTCGGCCCAACGCTGCTTCCGGACCGGGCTCGGGCCTAGATATTCAGCCCGTTGGCCAGGCCGGGCCGGGCCCGGTGCCGTCAAATTTGCGTTTTTCCGAAGGGGCCTGGCCCGAGGCCCGAGGCCCATCGGGCTTTTGCGTGCTCGGGCCGGGCTCGGGCCCAAAAAACAGGCCCGACGGCCGGGCCTGGGTTTTTTGCACCGGGCTTTGATAGGCCCTGGCCGAGGTTTGGCCAGATCTACACAGGTCCGTTGGATGGGCTGGATAGTGAATGAATGGCCGATTTTAGCCTGTATGACAGTTCTGCCGTGCGTGAAGGCACGATAGACGAGCCGTGTCCGATTGGTCAATAGTGGTGAGTCAAATTGTACTAGAAACAGACTGGTTCCTGGGTGGGACGCTGTGAATAAATCATCTTACGTTGTGCACAACACCAAGGCGGAAGGAAAAATAAGAGAACTTAATGTTTATTTACCAATTAATAGCATTGCATGCAATGAACTGACCACTGCATGTCGTGTTTGATAGTCTCAAGTCATTGAAAGCAAACACGCCCCACATCTCTTATTGGTTGATTGATTTATTCATATTAAAAGACAATAAATGAGGTGAAAATTAATGCATCGTGCCTAAGTGTTTTAAGATTATTTGGTTTTAGACGGAGGATCGAACAATAATGCTAAACCTACAAAGAGTTAGACACAATTACACGCTGACTAGCATTCTTTGTTTCTAACTAATCACTCTTCCCTGATTTTCATGGGGGTGGGCCCCTCATCTCCCTTAATCTTCAATCAAAATATACTCGAGGGTCAAATTGAACGAAGCATCATATCATACTCCAACTACAGCCGGACTCGGATTCGCCGGCCGCGCCTGCTCTTCCTCACCCTCGGACTCTGCCGTCGTGACTAACAGTCGCCATGTTTCGCCGCCTCTGAGCTGCTGCTTTGAGCCGCCCAGGATCCTGTTCCAAGCCGATGTTGCCGAGCCGCCATCTACGGCCGCCGTCTACGGCCATCGCCTGTTTCCAAAGCATCGCCGCGGCGTCATTCTGCGTCTGCGGAGTCACCGCAGCTTATAAAGCATGCCACCGCCACTGTGGCCTTGCAGCTACTGAATAGCCTACGCCGTCGCGGCATGAGTTGTCTCCGCCTCTGACTATGAGCCGCCCCAACTTGGCTCTGCTCCGGGCTACCCCCACCTCTCGCCGAATACCTCCGTGCCGCAACCATCTGCAAGATTCTCTGTTCGGGTCTCGCGCGTCATCTCCGTCTCCGAGCCGCGCCCTGTTTCTAGGCTGCTGCTGGCCTCTCCGCCGTGGCTTCGCGGGTCCTCCCCTGTCGCGAGCCGCTCGCTTCTGCTTCGACCTTCGTTGCGCCACGACGACTCTCTGTCATCGCATTAAGTCGCTACTGCTCTCCCGCGCCCGACTTTCCTCTTCTTCCAAGGTTGTGGCGTTGCCAACCTGCCGCTCTAGCGCCGCCCTGTGTACGGGCTCACCCTCCGCGAAACTGCCGTATCTTTCGCGCCGAGTCCCTCCTGCCGGTGTGACCCCTAGCCGTTACCACTGCCTGAGAGCCGCCCGCGCTGGGTTTCTCCTTCCTCCGTCTGTGACCGCCTCTTTGACTCGTCGTGTCTTCTCTACGGTGGATCCACCATGGTCGAGCAGCCACATCTCCTCCGCGGTGCTCGACTCACTGCCCCAACGACCGCACCTCAAGTCGCCATCTGCACTCCCAAGGCTCGAGCCCCGCCATAGCGACCCGCCTCACTTTCAGAGCCGCCAAGCCACTGCAGTAGTTCGTCGGTCGCTGGCACATCAAAACCGCCTCCGTCGGACCGCAAGCTGCCGCATCCTTTGCGCTGAGCCTCGCCGGTGTGTTGTTGAGACGCCGCCGAACCATCGGACTCCGCCTCCGTTAAGTCGTCGATTCAGCCACTTCTGTTGTGGCTTGGCGTCTCTCCACCGTCCCGGCCCCAAGCCACCACAGCCATCGCAGGCCTTCGGGCCACCCCGGCCGAGCGATCTCGCCCCCGTGATCTCCCGCCTCTGAGCTGCCGCTGCATCAGCCATCACTCCGAGCCGGCCTGCTGCCGCCTCACTTTTCCGCTCCGAGCAGCAGCTCCAAGTGCCGCTTGCCTTGAATTCCCAGACTCCGCCTATGAGTTGCTTCTGACATGACCCACCGGCGAGTCTCCCTGTTACCGTGGTCGCCTCAAAGTTACTGAGCCGCCGCCATACTCACCTCGCCCCGAGCACCCCTCTGTTCCGCCCTTGCCGCAAGCCGGCCCTGTTCCTGTCACACATAGAAAAAAGTGAAGGTTTCAGATATGCTTGCATGACCTTGCAGCAGCATCCTTTTTCAAGTTCTTGAGGGTCATCTGCTAGACAAGGTAGAGAAACGCATGCAGCGGACAATACATAGCACCCGTGTGCATGCAAAGAGGTGGGGGAAGAGAACGTGGGCACAAGAATTAAACACATTAAGCTACGAGCAAGGTGCGGCCTCTGGTGATGTACACGTGGGCAGTAGCGACTGGCGAGGCCACTGTTTTGTCGGCCGAGGATTTTGTGTAAGCGCAGCAAAAAGGCCGTATGCGTTGAGGCCCAGCCACACACTCCACGCTCTCTCCACCCCACACGCAACCTCCTCCTCTTCTTGTCTCGGCGAAAAGGCCGCCGCCGCCAATGCTTCACCCCCTCTCCATCACATTGCAGCAACACGCCGCCGGCCAGACTGGTCTCCACTCTCCCTCATTCTCTCCACCTCCGTCGCTCTGCCTCATGAGTAGTTGTTCTCCGTCTTGGTGCTGAGCAAGAAGAAGCACAAAGATGTGTGGACCTGGGCGACGGCTCCCCAAAACGAGTGATTCGCCATCGTGATCTCCCCACACGAGGAGGAGGAGGGGGAGGAGTATGTCGTCCATGGCGCGACGCGGCCACCCGGCGTTGGTGAACGGCGATGGGGCTGCCTGACGGGGGCAACGGGGTTGGTGTTGACAATTGCAGTGATAGGCCGTCAGATCCGCCGTTCTTCCGCCCGAGGCAGTCGTCGTCCACGTGCTCCTCCAAAAGTTCTTCCTCGCCACCACGGGTGGATGCCGGTGAGGCCAGCCTTCCCTCCAGCGCAGGTCCCCTCTACCTTCCCTTATCTTTCTTCCCTGACCCTCTCTCTGTTCCCTAGTGGTAGCACATTAGTGGTTCAGTAGATAGGTTGGACAGTTTCTGAAGTTTGTAGAGAAGACTGCACCAAATCTTACCCATGTTGATTCTTTAATTTTTCTTTTTTATTACTCATCTGTATAAACGGTTAGTTTATGTCATAGCCTGATTTTTGGCCTTTTCTTTTTCTTTTGTTTTTCTAGAGTTTTTTGGCCTGAGTTTTCTTTTTCCGTGGCTATGTGGTCTGGAAACTGAAGAAGATGACCTCTTCTTTCTTTCCAGAGTGGCTTGTCATCCTCAAATCCTTCCCTAGACCCTCTCATTTTCATCCTAGCCCAAATCCCAATATTATTTTATTGGGAATATTCCTTTTCTATTAAATGAATAACCCTGTCTGCCCTAGGTTGTGTAGCAACCTATATTTATATCACTCCAAAATTCCCAAATAAATTCTCATAAATTGTTTGGGCCATATCTTCATCAAATACGGCAAAACTTTTCATTTGCCATGTTCAAAAATATTTCACCAATATTCCTTTTTCCATTCTGCCCTAAATGGCACTTTGTGAAGCAAGTGCTATTTATCTTTGACCAATTGACCTCAAACTCGTTGGACTCCTTTTTATGTCCATATCATAGCCACATGCCAAAATGAAACCTCATTTGCCTAGTAATCATTTAATTATGATTTTCCAAAGTTTCTACCCAGAAAGAAGCTTCGTGAAGAAGGTGCAATCTAGGCATATCCAAATGAGTTGCCATTTTTGCATGGTCCCTCATATCATCATATCATAGCCCTCCACCAAAGTAGAGCTCATGTAATGCCTCCATGTGAGCTCATATTCAATTCTTTGATTCTGTCCAAAATTTCAGTTTGTGAAGCAAGTGTATTATATCTTTCTCCATTATGGCTGCCAATTTTTTTAGGACTTCTCCTACCCATGTAACTCACCTCTACCCACTTTGGGCATGGTTCATCAAGCCATTATTCCTCTAGAATGTTTGCAAGTTTCTGGGCAGTGGAGATGTTTGTGAAGGAAGTGACATTTTGGCTTTTCCAATTGGTATGAAATGTCTACAGCATATCTATATGACCAAATGACCAAGCCTTGCAAAAATTCAGCTCAAGTGGCCTCACCAAGTGAGTGCAACATCCAAATCTTGTTTCTGGACCAAATATGCAGTTGTGAAGCAACTATTATTTATCTTGGTCCAAATCTCCTCAAACTTACCAAGACTGTAGTCCTTCTTACCCTAAACGTCGTAGACAACTTCTTTTCTCCCAACCTCCATCCTGGTGAACACTGTATCATGGTTAAGTTTGATGCAGTAAACTTCAGAGCTATGTTACCCTTTTACGAGGGCTGTTTTCACTGAGATACCACTGCAGTTAACATCTACCATGGACGAACTTACCATTAGACACCAATTCCCTCCCTCTCGTGAGCTCCTTCTGCCATGTCGTGTGGTGACTGCGCCGCTGGCATGCACATTTGCTCGCTCTATGCGCTGTGGCGTGTCCAGAGCATCGTTTGTGCCTTGGCACCGCCCCCTCTCGTCGTCTTAGAGCTCGTGAGCGTCTCTAGTGGCTGCATCTCGGTGTCTTTGTTCCCCTGGACCCCTCTCCCCCTCCGGCAGTTTCCTCATCGACGCAAGCCGCCGCGCGTCCACGAGCACAAAGTGCCGACCGAGCTTTAATGGCGCTCGGCTTCTTCCTGCGCCCCCCTTGGCCTCCTCTTCCCCGTGAGCGATCCCCTGCACCTCCCTCGTCTCCTACCCGCAAGATCGCGAGCGAGGGCACGCGCCCGCGGCGCCGGACACGCGTCCGCGGCGGTGCCAGCTCTGCACCTCGCCCCACGCCTATAAAAGGCACTCCCCGAGCCCCTCCGAGCTCACCACCAGTCGTGCCTCACTCCCAGCTCCCTCCCCATCCTCTTCCCCAAGCTAGAGGACCTCTCCTGCCCCTCCATCGCCGCCCCGGCCGCCGCGTCGGGTGCCCCCTATTCCGGTGACCCTGGCCATCTCCCTCCATTCTACAACCCGAGAGGCTTCCACCACCACTACCGAACCGCCCCATCGCCTCTCCTCCTCCTCCGGTGGCTCATAGCCACGAGCTCACCTATGTCCGACGACATGCTCCGCCGCGATCGTCGTTCCGCCCTTCCCCAAGCTCCACGGCGATCGAGACCTACCTGGGCGTGCTCCCCTCGGTCTCCTGAACCCGCCGGTAGGTGGGACGCCGCAGGAGGTGACCCATGCCACCCGCAATCGCAGTCAGGGCGAGCTCCTCCCTCGGCCAGGCGCGCGTGTGCGGGAGGAAGAAGAAGGCCTGGCCAGGCGGGCCCCGCGTCTCTCTCGACCCCACCCGTCAGCCACACTCGTTGACCCCACCACTGTCCACGTGGATAAATGGACACGTCTTTCTCGTGTTTACGTTTTTCTGTAGTCGAAGACGTATTTCGCCGCGGCTTATAAGCAAAGTACATTTTCACTGCAGGAAAGCGTATTTCCAGAAGGCGTTGTCTCTTTTTCCAGCCATGGGCCTGTTTGTGATGGTTTTATTTACAAATGGGTCCCTGGCAGAAAAACTATCATAACTTTTTGCCCACAACTCCGATTGAGGTGAATCCAAAGCCCATCTCTTCGTATTGTCGAGCCCGATCTGTTGGTAACATTTTCACAATGGTTTGACACTGTGAAAATGACCATTTTGCCCTTGCCGTAAACAGTCCCCTCCGAGAGAGAACTATTTCCGGTAATTCTTTCCGCGGCTTCACCGCACTTCTTCCCGGAGTATCCTGTCACCCCATGCAAGACACAACAACCACTTGCATGATAGTCATGCAGTAGCCATGTTTTTCAAATTAAATATTTAATAAAAGTTTGCAATGCTTTATGTCTGCTTGTTTGCTACTGCAGTCATTATTTTGGCCATGCTCGTGGTTTCATGTTCATTGTCATGATATGATCTGATGCTTCTTGTTGTTAGTATCATTTTTACATGTTATGCTTGGTAGTAGAAGTGCATGCTAGTAGTAGTATTAATGCATGCTTGTTATCTGTCAAGTACTGTGATATGCATGCCTCGTTGCAACTAGTTATTTTACATGATTATTTGGCAGTGTTCTTGCTATGTTCTTGCATGATATTTATTTATGCTAGTATTCAAGTATGCTATGAGTAGTGTTTCACTTGTGATATTCATGCTCGTCAGTATGCCATGCTCATCTGGTTAAATATTTCATATGGGTTATGCTCGATGATTATGTTGCACATCCATGCTTATGTTGATATCATGTCCATGCATTGTAGTTGCATCATGTTATTTTATTATGACTCAGCTTATTGCATTCAAGTTTAACCGGATAATAATGAACTTGAACAACTGTTGGCTGAGTCATGGTGCCACCAAATCGAGCTGACCAGTGCAGCCACGCTTGCCTTTATTGGAAGGCCCTAACTGGGTCTATTGTCGTGCTTCTCACCGGTGCCTCCAAACGAGGGAAGGTTATGTGCACGCGCTACCCTGATCAGGTAGACGGACATAACCTTGTGTGCCCGTTGTTGTTGTTATGGATCCGGGTACCCGTTTGGGACCAGTTATGTTTTGGCCACGACAGTGGTCGTTGTGTCTTTGGTAGACACGGGGCCACCCAGGACTAACCCAGTGGGGAGTGAGTCGCAGTGGCCGGGAGAGTGTCATGATAGTAGATCGGTTTTGTCAGAATGCCGTTGGTCCACCCGAATGGGAGCACGAGGCTATGGGTTCTGTGGTGTGGGTACAGTGTGCTAACCTCTGCAGAGTGTGTGTGTCTAAATCTATCGATAGCCGCACCCGCGGATAAGGGCCCAGTTCGTGTCGGTCACACCGTGAGTCAACAGTACTAATAATAATGTGCTTAATAATAACCCCTGTTCGATAATGAGATAAGTTGGTTGTGATTGCCGGAATGATCACCGTGGTATTGAGGATACTGATTTGTTGGATATTTGTGATGGTTATGAGGTAACCCGAGCAGAGTAAGTTAGTGCATGTTAGTATTATCATCATGTTGCATGTAGTATTATCATGTTCATGCTATGCCCATGCTAAGCTGTATCATGATCAGTTGTGCATGTCATGTTGTTCTGCTAGTACCATGTTCATGAATGATTTAACTTGCTAATGCCATGTTGTTGTTTGTCTTGACTGCTTTTGGTTTATTGTGAGCTTGCAAGTACATTCAATGTACTGACCTGGCGTGTCATGCCAGTTTGCAGGTCATGTCTGGATTTCTTGCTTGTTTTGGTGTGGTTCCGATGTTCGCGAGCTAGGATAAATGTTCTAGCCAGAGTCCCTGCGGATTGGAGTCCATCACCGTCGTTCGTTGTTCCGCTGCCAGTAGTTGTTCCGCTGCTTGGAGTTGTTCTGCTGCTTGCATAGAGCTACCGTGGCAAGCATAGTGTCGCCGTGCCGGTGTTATTCAATGTAATATCGCAGACCTTGTATCCATACTCGTGTAATAATAGAAGGCTGGTTTGTTCTATGCTAAGTAGTGCCGTATTCCAGAAGCCTTCATCTCGATCTCAGGGCTGGAATACGGGGTGTTCCGGTTTCTCTGAGCCAGGATGCCACAGGCTTGGTATTAGAGCAGTTCTGGCTATTGGACGCCCTAGACCGCGCGAATGTTAGAATGCGGTAGTATAGGGGTTGGGTGGTTTGTTGCATTTGTTTGTTGCATTTGTTTGTCGCATAGCATGCATATAGATTATTATTTTGTCGCTAACGGTTAATCTTGTGAGTGTAGGTGGTATAAGTTTCAATCCACTGCCTGCACCATCCCTCTTTGCATACCTGTTTTCGGTGTTTGGTGTCACCTCTGTCCCAGCAGAGTGATGCCCTGGTACCGAGTGTTCGAGACACCCTTCGGAGGAGTTATGCTCAGGTATCGCTTCGATATCTTTCCACCATCCAGCCATATTATTTCGGTGATAGACTGGTTTCTATCATCATCCATGCCCTCCATCTTGTCCCCTTGGCAACCCTTGCTGATCTTTGTTATCAGAAAAGGGCAATGCCAATAAATCCAGTCTTCCACTGTTATCTTGTCATCATTTCATTATTTGGACGGGTACGACCCCCTTCGTACGCTTGATGATGAGGTGGTCGTGACTTTTGTGTCGCACTACTTGATCGTCAAGACCGTCCTAACCTGTACATCCATCCAGATCCTGCCACTATTCAACCAATGCTTGGTGTAGCTTCGGTTATGCCAACTCCTTCCACACATGGATATAATTTGCGTTGCACCGCCACAAAATATTAGACCGTAATACCGGAGTTTCCGTGCGATTTGTGTGCTTAGGTGGTCATGCATATTTTGGTGTGAGTAGCAGTAATATGTGATGATTGCTTGATTAATTGTGTTAGTAGTATGCTTGTGTGCATTTATTTTTGTCGTTTCTTTTGTTTCTTTCTTTGGGCCTTCGGTGTGGCATTATTCCCCTATTAAAGATGCTCATCAGCCGACATCAGACCCGAAGAGTTAGCAAGAAATGCATATATTTGGAAACTCGGATAAATAAAATGAAATTCTCAGCTGACTGCAGTAAAATGGAGAATGCCTGATCTGGATGCTACTAATCAAATTTGCATTAGCATGCACTCCTCACAACAGTGCAAATAATCATGTCTACCTCAGTATGCACTCTTCATAGCAGAGAAGATCAAATCAGCAAGAATTTAAATTGTGTGCACGGTTGACAGAATATTGTCAAAGGTATGGCTCAGATACAAGTTTAATTTTTCGTTGAGGATAATTTTGGAACCCAATGTACCTGGAAGCAAGCAAAAATATGGCATGTACTCAGAAAGGAAGATAGTCCTTCAAAACCCCGTTTCATACAAGAATCAAGAGCAAAAATATTAAGATGGTTAGATATGTGAAAATCGGTCCGCATATCCCAGTGAGAATCTTTTGCTGTAACCAATCCAGTCTTTCCTTGCAAGATACCCGAGAAGCTTCCAAGGCAAGATTGATCTATCTTCCTCAGTACGATATATGGAAGACTCACATGTCAGGTACTCTGTCTTCTTCAGCAAGCAACCACAAAAAGCTTACGACATAAGGTACCAAGTTTCCCCTAGCAATTCCTTAAGGAGGGAAGCTTCTGAAGCACGGTACGCAGTCTTCCTCAGCAAGATGCTCTCGATGGTTTCCAGTATAAGCCATCCAATCTCCCTCAGTACGGCATTTGTGCAAAATATTAAATGGTGAAATGACAGCATATGGTAGTGCGTCCCGAGAATCGAATACGCAACAGTTGGTCAGCAACAAGAATCAGTCAGAAAACAAGTCTGCCTCGGGAATTAAATTCTCAAATATATGTGAAGGAAGCCAGATATATACCTCAGTGTGACAAAGGACTATCAAGTTTGACGACAACACTGAGCTCTGTACAAGCACCCATAAACCTTGAATGTGATCCTGATAAACCCTTGTCTACTTTTCCCTAGTGACGGCACCACGTCTGTGATCTAAGCTATTTTTAGCTATCTGGGGTGGATGCCGATTTTTATTTCTCTCTATTCAACAATTGTCACGAGTCTGAGCTGCTTTTCGGCCGTCTCGTACAACTGTTGAGTTTCTTTTTGTGACAGTGGCCCTATGCTTTGAGATGCTTTTCGGCCATCTTAGGGAGCTGCCACTTTCTTTTATCAACACGGTCTCATGCTCTGAGCCGCTTTTCGGCTGTCATGAGCCGTGGTTGAGATATTTCAGTAATGTCCCAGATCTGAGTTGTAAAGACCGTTTTGGTGGCTACTGATTTATTTGTCGATTTCTTACAAGGGTTCAGATGATCATTTCCCTATGATAAAAACTTAGACAATAAACCTGCCATTGGAGAAATGTTACCTGAAAGGGGATAATGATAAATATATGTCTGTCAAAATAATACCACTTTCAAAACCCATGGTCACACAAAGAACTAAGAGATATGGCCAAGTCCTCCACCATCAGTCCAATCTACGAATATTATCATATAAGGTCATATCCCTTTATGTTGGCCACGACAGGAGTCAGTAAAATATTTGGTACAGATCTGACACTCAAGGCAGTGGAGCCTGTTAAGATGATTCAGAAACTCCTGCAAGAAGTCAGAATACGTCAGGTGAACAGTTATGAGCTACCTCACTATTTAAACCTGGAGGACCCACAGTTGGTTGAGAAACCCAATGCAAGGAGAAAAAGATTGGGTGTCCACCAGGAAAAAAAAATTGTTCACAATTTCATGAAAGGTTGCCGGTGCTGGATGACACATCAATCAGATATCACTCTTGGACTTGTGAGACGGACATATAATTCCATCATTATAATTGATTGCACTCAGCCGAGTTAGCCGGTATAAAAATAATTGGAGCCAGCATCAGCATGAACATGTGAGGTAAGGTCCGTCAGCATATGGATATAGTAAAGGAAACCACCCCGAGCCAGACACACAGTCATGTGAAATTTAATGGGAACAATCAATACAAGAAAAAGGATACCCGAGTTGGAAACGGTTTCCTTAAATCAGTATATTCATACTTGCTCTTTGAGCAACCAAATCTCGAGGACGAGATTTCTTTAAGGGTGGAAGAGTTGTCATAGCCAGATTTTTGGCCCTTTCTTTTTCTTTTGTTTTTCTGAGATTTTTGGCCTGAGTTTTTTTTCCGTGGCCACGTGGTCTGGAAACTGAAGAAGATGACCTCTTCTTTCTTTCCAGAGTGGCTTGTCATCCTCAAATCCTTCCCTAGACCCTGTCATTTTCATCCTAGCCCTAATCCCAATATTATTTTATTGGTAATATTCCTTCTCTATTAAAGGAATAACCTTATCTGCCCTAGGTTATGAAGAAACCTATATTTCTATCACTCCAAAATTCCCAAATAAATTCTCATAAATTGTTTGGGCCATATCTTCATCAATATGGCAAAAAAATTCATCTGCCCTGTTCAAAAATATTTCACCAATATTCCTTTTTCCATTCTGCCCTAAATGGCACTTTGTGAAGCAAGTGCTATTTATCTTTGACCAATGGACCTCAAACTTCTTGTACACCTTATCATGTCCATATCATTACCACATGCCAAAATGCAACCTCATTTGCCTAGTAATCATTTAATTATGATTTTCCAAAGTTTCTACCCAGAAAGAAGCTTTGTGAAGAAGGGGCAAGCTAGGCATATCCAAATGAGTTGCCATTTTGCATGGTCCCTCATATCATAATATCATAGAACTCCACCAAAGTAGAGCTCATGTAATGCCTCCACGTGAGCTCATCTTCAATTCTTTGTTTCTGTCGAAAATTTTAGTTTGTGAAGCAAGTGTATTTTATCTTGCTCCATTATGGCTGCCAATATTTCTAGGACTTCTCCTACCCATATAACTCACCTCTACCCATTTTGGGCATGGTTCATCAAGCCACTATTCCTCTAGAATGTTTGCAAGTTTCTGGTCAATGGAGATGTTTGTGAAGGAAGTACCATTTTGGCTTTTCCAATTGGTATGAAATTTCTACAACATATCTATATGACCAAATGACCAAGCCTTGCAAAAATTCAGCTCAAGTGGCCTCACCAAGTGAGTGCAACATCCAAATCTTGTTTCTGGACCAAATATGCAGTTGTGAAGCAACTATGATTTATGTTGGTCCAAATCTCCTCAAACTTACCAGGACTTTAGTCCGTCTTACGCTAAACCTCGCAGACAACTTCTTTTCCCCCAAGCTCCTTCCTGGTGACCACTGTATCATGGTTAAGTTTGATGCAGTAAACTTCAGAGCTTTGTTAACCTTTTACCAGGGCTGTTTTCACTGAGATACCACTGTAGTTAACATCTACCATGGACGAGCTTACCACTAGACACCAATTCCCACCCTCTCGTGAGCTCCCTGTGCCATGTCGTGTGGTGACTGCGCAGCTGGAATGCACATTTGCGCGCTCTATGCGCTTTGGCGTGTCCAGAGCATCGTTTGTGCCTTGGCACCGCTCCCTCTCATCGTCTTAGAGCTCGTGAGCGTGTCTAGTGGCTGCATCTCGGCGTCTTCGTTCCCCTGGACCCCTCTCCCCCTCCGGCAGTTTCCGCACCGACGCAAGCCGCCGCGCGTCCATGAGCACACAGTGCTGACCGAGCTTTAATGGCGCTCAGCTTCTTCCTGCGTCCCCCCTTCGCCTCCTCTTCCCCGTAAGCGATCCCCTGCACCTCCCTCGTCTCCTAGCCGCAAGCTCTCGAACGAGGGCACGCGTCCGCGTTGCCGGACACGCGTCCGCGGCAGTGCCAGCTCCGCACCTCGCCCCGCGCCTATAAATGGCACTCCCCGAGCCCCTCCGAGCTCACCACCAGTCGTACCTCACTCCCAGCTCCCTCCCCATCCTCTTCCCCGGAGGACCTCTCCTGCCCCTCCATCACCGCCCCGGCTGCCGCCTCGGGTGCCCCCGATTTCGGTGACCCTAGCCATCTCCCTCTGTTCTACAACCCCCATAGGCTTCCACCACCACTACCAAACCGCCCCATCGCCTCTCCTCCTCCTCCAGTGTCTCATAGCCACGAGCACACCTATGGCTGACGACATGCTCCGCCACGGTCGTAGTTCCGCCCTTCCCCAAGCTCCACGACGGTCGAAACCTACCTAGGCGTACTCGCCTCGGTCTCCTGAACCCGCCGGTAGGTCGGGCGCCGCCGGAGGTGACCCGTGCCGCCCGCAATCGCCGTTGGGGCGAGCTCCTCCCTTGGCTAGGCGCGCGTGCACGGGAGGAAGAAGAAGGCCTGGCCAGGCGGGCCCCGTGTCTCTCTCGACCCCACCCGTCAGCCACACTCGTTGACCCCGCCACTGTCCACGTGGATAAGTGGACACGTCTATCTCGTGTTTACGTTTTTCTGTATTCGAAGACGTATTTCGCTGCGGCTTATAAGCAAAGTACGTTTTCACTGCAGGAAAGCGTATTTCCAGAAGGCGTTGTCTCTTTTTCCAGCCAAGGGCCTGTTAGTGATGGTTTTATTTATAAATGGGTCCATGACAGAAAAACTATCATAACTTTTTGCCCACAACTCCGATTGAGGTGAATCCAAAGCCCATCTCTTCGTATTGTCAAGCTCGTTCTGTTGGTAACATTTTCACTATGGTTTGCCACTGTGAAAATGACCATGTTTCCCTTGCCGTAAACAGCACCCTCCGAGAGAGAACTGTTTCCGATGATTCTTCCGCGGTTTCACCACACTTCTTCCCGGAGTATCCCGTCATGCCAGGCAAGCCACAACAACCACTTGCATGATAGTCATGCATTAGCCATGGTTTTCAACTTAAATATTAATAAAAGTTTGCAATGCTTTATGTCTGCTTGTTTTCTACTACTATCATTATTTCGGCCATGCTCGTGGTTTCATGTTCATTGTCATGATATGATCTAATGCTTCTTGTTGTTAGTATCATTTTCACATGTTATGCTTGGTAGTAGAAGTGCATGCTAGTAGTAGTTTTAATGCATGCTTGTTATCTGTCAAGTACTGTGATATGCATGCCTCGTTGCAACTAGTTATTTTACATGATTATTTGGCAATGTTCTTGCTATGTTCTTGCATGATAATTATTGATGCTAGTATTCAAGTATGCTATGAGTAGTGTTTCACTTGTGATATTCATGCCCGTCAGTATGCCATGCTCATCTGGTTAAATATTTCATATTGGTTATGCTCGATGATTATGTTCCACATCCATGCTTATGTTGATATCATGTCCATGCATTGTAGTTGCATCATGTTATTTTATTACGACTCAGCTTATTGCATTCAAGTTTAACCGGATAATAATGAACTTGAACAACTGTTGGCTGAGTCATGGTGTCACCAAATCGAGCTGACCAGTGCAGCCACACTTGCCTTTATGGGAAGGCCCTAACCGGGTCTATTGTCGTGCCTCTCACCGGTGCCTTCAAATGAGGGAAGGTTATGTGCACACGCTACCCTGATAAGGTAGACGGACATAACCTTGTGTGCCCGTTGTTGTTGTTGTTGTTGTTATGGATCCGGGTACCCGTTTGGGACCATTTATGTTTTGGCCACGACGGGGGTCGTTGTGTCTTTGGTAGACACGGGGCCACCCAGGACTAACCCAATGGGGAGTGAGTCGGAGTGGCCGGGAGAGTGTCATGACAGTAGATCAGTTTTGTCAGAACGCCGTTGGTCCACCCGAATGGGAGCACGAGGCCATGGATTCTATGGTGTGGGTACAGTGTGCTAACCTCTGCAGAGTGTGTGTGTGTCTAAATCTATCGATAGCCGCGCCCGCGGATAATGGCCCATTTCGCGTCGGTCACACCGTGAGTCAACAGTAATAATAATAATGTGCTTAATAATAACCCCTGTTCGATAATGAGATAAGTTGGTTGTGATTGCCGGAATGATCACCGTGGTATTGAGGATACTGAGTTGTTGGATATTTGTGATGGTTATGAGGTAACCCGAGCAGAGTAAGTTGTTGCATGTTAGTATTATCATCATGTTGCATGTAGTATTATCATGTTCATGCTATGCCCATGCTGAGTTGTATCATGATCAGTTGTGCATGTCATGTTGTTCTGCTAGTACCATGTTCATGAAAGATTTAACCTGCTAATGCCAAGCTGTTGTTTGTCCTGACTGCTTTTGGTTTATTGTGAGCTTGCAAGTACATTCAATGTACTGACCTGGCGTGTCATGCCAGTTTGCACGTCATGTCTGGATTGCTTACTTGTTTTGGTGTGGTTCCGATGTTCGCGAGCTAGGATAAATGTTCTAGCCAGAGTCCCTGCGGATTGGAGTCCATCACCGTCGTTCGTTGTTCCGCTGCCAGCAGTTGTTCCGCTGCTTCGAGTTGTTCTGTTGCTTGCATAGAGCAACCGTGGCAGACGTAGTGTCGCCGTGCCGGTGTTATTCAATGTAATATCGGAGACCTTGTATCCATACTCGTGTAATAATAGAAGGCTGGTTTGTTCTATGCTAAGTAGTGCCGTATTCCAGAAGACTTCATCTCGATCTCTGGGCTGGAATACGGGGTGTTCCGGTTTCTCTGAGCCGGGATGCCACAGGCTTGGTATCAGAGCAGTTCTGGCTGTAGGACGCCCTAGACCGCGCGAACGTTAGAATGCGGTAGTATAGGGGTTGGGTGGTTTGTTGCATTTGATTGTTGCATTTGTTTGTCGCATAGCATGCATATAGATTATTATTTTGTCGCTAATGGTTAATCTTGCGAGTGTAGGTGGTATAAGTTTCAAACCACTGCCTGCACCATCCCTCTTTGCATACCTGTTTTTCGGTGTTTGGTGTCACCTCTGTCCCAGCAGAGTGATGCCCTGGTACCGAGTGTTCTAGACACCCTTCGGAGGAGTTATGCTCAGGTATCGCTTCGATATCTTTCCACCATCCAGCCATATTATTTCGGTGATAGACTAGTTTCTATCATCATCCATGCCCTCCATCTCGTCCCCTTGGCAACCCTTGCTGATCTTTGTTATCAGAAAAGGTCAATGCCAATAAACCCAGTCTTCCACTGTTATCTTGCCATCATTTCATTCTTTGGACGGGTACGACCCCCTTCGTACGCTTGATGATGAGGTTGTCGTGACTTTTGTGTCCCACTACTTGATCGTCAAGACCGTCCTAACCTGTACATCCATCCAGATCCTGCCACTGTTTAGCCAATGCTTGGTGTAGCTTCGGTTATGCCAACTACTTCCACACATGGATATAATTTTCGTTGACACCGCCACAACATATTAGACCGTAATACCGGAGTTTCCGTGCGATTTATGTGCTTAGGTGTGCATGCATATTTTGGTGTGAGTAGCAGTAATATGTGATGATTGCTTGATTAATTATGTTAGTAGTATGCTTGTGTGCATTTATTTTTTCGTTTCTTTCGTTTCTTTCTTTGTGCCTTCGGTGGGGCATTATTCCCCTATTAAAGATGGGCGTTATTCCCCTATTAAAGATGCTCATCAGCCGACATCAGACCCGAAGAGTTAGCAAGAAATGCATATATTTGGTAACTCAGATAAATAAAATGAAATTCTCAGCTGACTGCAGTAAAATGGAGAATGCCTGATCTGGATGCTAATAATCAAATTTGCATCAGCATGCACTCCTCACAACAGTGCAAATAATCATGTCTACCTTAGTATGCACTCTTCATAGGAGAGAAGATCAAATCAGCAAGTTAAATTGTGTGCAAGGTTGACAGAATATTGTCAAAGGTATGGCTCAGATACAAGTTTAATTTTTCGTTGAGGATAATTTTGGAACCCGATGTACCTAGAAGCAAGAAAAAATATGGCATGTACTCAGAAAGGAAGATAGTCCTCCAAAACCCCGTTTCATACAAGAAATCAAGAGCAAAAATATTAAGATGGTTAAATATGTGGAAATCGGTCCACATATCCCAGTGAGAATCTTTTGGTGTAAGCAATCCAGTCTTTCCTTGCAAGATACCTGAGAAGCTTCCAAGGCAAGATTGATCTATCTTCCTAAGTACGATATATGGATGACTTCACATGCCAGGTACTCTGTCTTCTTCAGCAAGCAACCACAAAAAGCTTACGGCATAAGGTACCAAGTTTCCCCTAGCAATTCCTTAAGGGTGGAAGCTTCTGAAGCATGGTACGCAGTCTTCCTCAGCAAGATGCTCTCGATGGTTTCCAGTATAAGCCATCCAATCTCCCTCTGTACGGCATTTGTGCAAAATATTAAATGGTGATATGACAGCATATGGCAGTGCATCCCGAGAATCGAATACGTAACAGTTGGTCAGCAGCAAGAATCAGTCAGAAAACAAGTCTGCCTCGGGAATTAAATTCTCAAATATATGTGAAGGAAGCCATATATATACCTCAGTGTGACAAAGGACTATCAAGTTTGACGACAACACTGAGCTCTGTACAACCACCCGTAAACCTTGAATGTGATCCTGATAAACCCTTGTCTACTTTTCCCCACTGACGGCACCACGTGTGTGATCTAAGCTATTTTTAGCTATCTGGGGTGGATGCCGATTTTTATTTCTCTCTATTCAACAATTGTCACGAGTCTGAGCTGCTTTTCGGCCGTCTCGTACAACTGTTGAGTTTCTTTTTGTGACAGTGGCCCTATGCTTTGAGCTGCTTTTTGGCCATCTTAGGGAGCTGCCACTTACTTTTTATCAACACGGTCTCATGCTCTGAGCCGCTTTTCGGCTGTCTTGAGCCGTGGTTGAGATATTTCAGTAATGTCCCAGATCTGAGTTGTAAAGACCGTTCTGGTGGCTACTGATTTATTTGCCGATATCTTGCAAGGGTTCAGATGATCATTTCCCTGTGATAAAAACTTAGACGATAAATCCGCCATTGGAGAAATGTTACCTGATATGGGATAAGGATAAAGATACGTCTGTCAAAATAATACCCCTGACAAAACCCATAGTCGCACGAAGAATTAAGAGATATGGCCAAGTCCTCCACCATCAGTCCAATCTACGAATATTATCATATAAGGTCATATTCCTTTATGTTGGCCACGACAGGAGTCAGTAAAATATTTGGTACAGATCTGACACTCAAGACAGTGGAGCCAGTTAAGATGATTCAGAAACTCCTGCAAGAAGTCAGAATACGTCAGGTGAACAGTTATGTGGTACCTCACTATTTTAAACCTGGAGGACCCACAGTTGGTTGAGAAACCCAATGCAAGGAGAAAAAGATTGGGTGTCCACCAGGAAAAAAAATTGTTCACAATTTCATGAAAGGTTGCCGGTGCTGGATGACACATCAATCAGATATCACTCTTGGACTTGTGAGACGGACATATAATTCCGTCATTATAATCGATCGCACTCAGCCGAGTTAGCCGGTATAAAAATAATTGGAGCCAGCATCAGCATGAACATGTGAGGTAAGGTCCGTCAGCATATGGATATAGTAAAGGAAACCACCCCGAGCCAGACAGACAGTCATGTGAAATTTAATGGGAACAATCAATACAAGAAAAAGGATACCCGAGTTGGAAACAGTTTCCTTAAATCAGTATATTCATACTTGTTCCCTGAGTAACCAAATCTCGAGGACGAGATTTCTTTAAGGGGGGAAGAGTTATCACAACCTGATTTTTGGCCCTTTCTTTTTCTTTTGTTTTTCTGAGATTTTTGGCCTGAGTTTTCTTTTTCCGTGGCTACGTGGTCTGGAAACTGAAGAATATGACCTCTTCTTTCTTTCCAGAGTGGCTTGTCATCCTCAAATCCTTCCCTAGACCCTGTCATTTTCATCCTAGCCCAAATCCCAATATTATTTTATTGGGAATATTCCTTTTCTATTAAAGGAATAACTCTACCTGCCCTAAGTTGTGAAGCAACCTATATTTCTATCACTCCAAAATTCCCAAATAAATTCTCATAAATTGTTAGGGCCATATCTTCATCAATTATGGCAAAAAAATTCATTTGCCATGTTCAAAAATATTTTACCAACATTCATTTTTCCATTCTGCCCTAAATGGCACTTTGTGAAGGAAGTGCTATTTATCTTTGACCAATTGACCTCAAACTTATTGGACACCTTTTCATGTCCATATCATTGCCACATGCCAAAATGCAACCTCATTTGCCTAGTAATCATTTAATTATGATTTTCCAAATTTTCTACCCAAAAAGAAGCTTTGTGAAGAAGGGGCAAGCTAGGCATATCCAAATGAGTTGCCATTTTGCATGGTCCTTCATATCATAATATCATAGCCCTCCACCAAAGTAGAGCTCATGTAATGCCTCCACGTGAGCTCATCTTCAATTCTTTGATTCTGTCAAAAATTTCAGTTTGTGAAGCAAGTGTATTTTATCTTGCTCCATTATGGCTGCCAATTTTTCTAGGACTTCTCCTACCCATGTAACTCACCTCTACCCATTTTGGGCATGGTTCATCAAGCCATTATTCCTCTAGAATGTTTGCAAGTTTCTGGGCAGTGGAGATGTTTGTGTAGGAAGTACCATTTTGGCTTTTCCAATTGGTATGAAATGTCTACAGCATATCTATATGACCAAATTACAAAGCCTTGCAAAAATTCAGCTCAAGTGGCCTCACCAAGTGAGTGCAACATCCAAATCTTGTTTCTGGACCAAATATGCAGTTGTGAAGCAACTATGATTTATGTTGGTCCAAATCTCCTCAAACATACCAGGACTGTAGTCCTTCTTACCCTATACCTCGCAGACAACTTCTTTTCTCCCAAGCCCCTTCCTGGTGATCACTGTATCATGGTTAAGTTTGATGCAGTAAACTTCAGAGCTTTGTTACCCTTTTACCAGGGTTGTTTTTACTGAGATACCACTGCAGTTAACATCTACCATGGACGTACTTACCACTAGACACCAATTCCCTCCCTCTCGTGAGCTCCCTATGCCATGTCGTGTGGTGACTGCGCAGGTGGCATGCACATTTGCACGCTCTATGCGTTGTGGCGTGTCCAGAGCACCGTTTGTGCCTTGGCACTGCTCCCTCTCGTCGTCTTAGAGCTCGTGAGCGTGTCTAGTGGCTGCATCTCGGCATCTTCGTTCCCCTGGACCCCTCTCCCCCTCCGGCAGTTTCCGCACCGACGCAAGCCGCCGCGTGTCCATGAGCACACAGTGCCGACCGAGCTTTAATGGCGCTCGACTTCTTCCTGCGCCTCCCCTTGGCCTCCTCTTCCCTGTGAGCGATCCCCTGCACCTCCCTCATCTCCTACCCGCAAGCTCTCGAGCGAGGGCACGCGTCCGCGGCGCCGGACACGCGTCCGTGGCGGTGCCAGCTCCGCACCTCGGCCCGCGCCTATAAATGGCACTCCCCGAGCCCCTCTGAGCTCACCACTAGTCGTGCCTCACTCCCAGCTCCCTCCCCATCCTCTTCCCCAAGCCGGAGGACCTCTCCCGCCCCTCCATCACCGCCCCGGCCGCCGCCTCGGGTGCCCCCGATTCCGGTGACCCTGGCCATCTCCCTCTGTTCTACAACCCCCAGAGGCTTCCACCACCACTACCGAACCGCCCCATCGCCTCTCCTCCTCCTCCTCCTCCGGTGTCTCATAGCCACGAGCTCACCTATGGCCGATGACATGCTCCGCCGTGGTCGTCGTTCCGCCCTTCCCCAAGCTCCACGGCGGTCGAGACCTACCTGGGCGTGTTCGCCTCGGGCTCCTGAACCCGCCGGTAGGTCGGGCGCCGCCGGAGGTGACCCGTGCCGCCCGCAATCGCCGTCGGGGCGAGCTCCTCCCTCGTCCAGGCGCGTGTGCACAGGGGGAAGAAGAAGGCCTGGCCTGGCGGGCCCCGCGTCTCTCTCGACCCCACCCGTCAGCCACACTCGTTGAACCCGCCACTGTCCACGTGGATAAGATGACACGCGTTTCTCGTGTTTACGTTTTTCTGTAGTCGAAGATGTATTTCGCTGCGGCTTATAAGCAAATTACATTTTCACTGCAAGAAAGCGTATTTCCAGAAGGCGTTGTCTCTTTTTCCAGCCGAGGGCCTGTTTGTGATGGTTTTATTTACAAATGGGTCCGTGGCAGAAAAACTATCATAACTTTTTGCCCACAACTCCGATTGAGGTGAATCCAAAGCCCATCTCTTCATATTGTCGAGCCCGTTCTGTTGGTAACATTTTCACTATGGGTTGACACTGTGAAAATGAACATTTTTCCCTTGCCGTAAACAGCCCCCTCCGAGAGAGAACTGTTTCCGGCGATTCTTTCCACGGCTTCACCGCACTTCTTCCCGGAGTATCCCGTCACCCCAGGCAAGCCACAACAACCACTTGCATGATAGTCATGCAGTAGCCATGGGTTTCAACTTAGATATTTAATAAAAGTTTGCAATGCTTTATGTCTGCTTGTTTGCCACAGTTGTCATTGTTTCGGCCATGCTTGTGGTTTCATGTTCATTGTCATGATATGATCTGATGCTTCTTGTTGTTAGTATCATTTTCACATGTTATGCTTGGTAGTAGAAGTGCATGCTAGTAGTAGTTTTAATGCATGCTTGTTATCTGTCAAGTACTGTGATATGCATGCCTCGTTGCAACTAGTTATTTTACATGATTATTTGGTTGTGTTCTTGCTATGTTCTTGCATGATATTTATTGATACTAGTATTCAAGTATGCTATGAGTAGTGTTTCACTTGTGATATTCATGCTCGTCAGTATGCCATGCTCATCTGGTTAAATATTTCATATTGGTTATGCTCGATGATTATGTTGCACATACATGCTTATGTTGATATCATGTCCATGCATTGTAGTTGCATCATGTTATTTTATTATGACTCAACTTATTGCATTCAAGTTTAACCGGATAATAATGAACTTGAACAACTGTTGGCTGAGTCATGGTGCCACCAAATCGAGCTGACCAGTGCAGCCACACGTGCCTTTGTGGGAAGGCCCTAACTGGGTCTATTGTCGTGCCTCTCACCGGTGCCTCCAAATGAGGGAAGGTTATGTGCACGTGCTACCCTGATCAGGTAGACGGACATAACCTTGTGTGCCCATTGTTGTTGTTGTTATGGATCCGGTTACCCGTTTGGGATCATTTATGTTTTGGCCATGACGGTAGTTGTTGTGTCTTTGGTACACACGGGGCCACCCAGGACTAACCCAGTGGGGAGTGAGTCTGAGTGGCCGGGAGAGTGTCATGACAGTAGATCGGTTTTGTCAGAACGCCGTTGGTCAACCCGAATGGGAGCACAAGGCCATGGATTCTGTGGTGTGGGTACAGTGTGCTAACCTCTGCAGAGTGTGTGTCTCTAAATCTATCGATAGCCGCACCCGCAAATAAGGGCCCAGTTCGTGTCGGTCACACCGTGAGTCAACAGTAATAATAATAATGTGCTTAATAATAACCCCGGTTTGATAATGAGATAAGTTTATTGTGATTGCCGGAATGATCATCGTGGTATTGAGGATACTGAGCTTTTGGATATTTGTGATGGTTATGAGGTAACCCGAGCAGAGTAAGTTGGTGCATGTTAGTATTATCATGATGTTGCATGTAGTATTATCATGTTCATGCTATGCCCATGCTAAGTTGTATCCTGATCAGTTGTGCATGTCATGTTGTTCTGCTAGTACCATGTTCATGAATGATTTAACCTGCTAATGCCATGATGTTGTTTGTCTTGACTGCTTTTGGTTTATTATGAGCTTGGAAGTACATTCAATGTATAGACCTGGCGTGTCATGCCAGTTTGCAGGTCATGTCTGGATTGCTTGCTTGTTTTGGTGTGGTTCCGATGTTTGCGAGCTAGGATAAACGTTCCAGCCAGAGTCCCCGCGGATTGGAGTCCATCACCGTCGTTCGTTGTTCCGCTGCCAGTAGTTATTCTGCTGCTTGCATAGAGCAACCGTGGCAGGCGTAGTGTCGCCGTGCCGGTGTTATTCAATGTAATATCGGAGACCTTGTATCCATACTCGTGTAATAAAAGAAGGCTGGTTTGTTCTATGCTAAGTAGTGTCGTATTCCAGAAGACTTCATCTCGATCTCTGGGCTGGAATACGGGGTGTTTCGGTTTCTCTGAGCCGGGGTGCCACAGTTTAACCATATTTCTTCATGATGAAATTAGTAACTCTCTTTCCAAGTTCCGAGTTGAGTACTATCAATGTTTTCTAGCGGATGCCGCGCTGTGATTCTGATTTGTTGCGTTTTCTCCGCTACATCAGTTGGTCTATGGGCCATTCTTAGATCCCTTTGTTCTGCAGGAGGCCATGTTACTTTAGTGTGCATGAGAGTTCTTGCAATCTAACATGCAAGTCTACAAGTTTATTGGTTATATGTTTGGTTTGCAGGAGAGTTCTTGCAATCTAACATGTAAGTCTCCAAGTATATTGTTTGGGAGAGGATGGTGATTTCTGCCTGACGATTGTATCGATTTGCATGGTAGCGGTTTCCTTTTATCTATCTCTAGGTGGTTGCTATCATATGTGATTTCACCGACTTTGCTGGCTTTGGGATGCTAATTGAAATAACCTTCATGCTAATTGAAGTACAGGTTGATGGAACTGGCCAGCAAACTGCTAGGTGACTTCTTCAGGCCGACCATTGCTGGACTCCTTCACTACTATTGGAAAACGGTTCTTCACATATCACACCCTTGTATATTAAAATTTGCAGGTCTCGTATTTTATATTTCTATATATCCGCTGTGCTTCTGTGTTTGCATATTCTTACTGTTTTACACATTATACTATTTGGAGACGACGAGGAAGAGCAAGTGTCTAAGTCTCGCTGCATCCACTAGGTCCTTTCTCCATGGTTGTTGTATTTCCAAGTCCAGGTCAACCTTTTATCTATCGATTTCTTCACCTCGACTTCTCCTCTTTTCTAGGCCAGGAACCATCTTCACTTTGCATGCTTTTCCTCCATGTAAGGACCTTAGGTTGCTGCTGCTGCATATACAAATCATTGATTTGTTATCCATAGTGCCTCTACTTCACATTTGGTGTCCGACATCTTCCAGTTTTCTTTCCATGGTGCTTCCAAATTATGGCGATACGTATATTCATTTATATAGCATCTTGTGGTCCATAATATTTTAGAAAATTCTTCGTTGACAGTTTGAACAACAATGTCCTACATAATTAGGATAATATATAGATGGAATGAATACATGTATAGTTAAATATAAATGCATATTTTATATATTTGTACTATATAACATCCAACCCGTTTTAATTTGTCTTGCTGGTTGCTTTGTGTTCCATCCAGGCCGTGTCCTTGGCCTTTGTTTGATGTAACTTCTCTATCTTGCTGCATGTGTTGCTCCATCTATCGGTTGCATCTACAACATGAGCCCCCCTTTAGATGGCTTGATCTTATACAATTTCTTCTATTCTTTTGGTATATGGCTATTGTATCCTAATTTGTTTGATGCGCAAATGGTTTAGATTCTATGTGTAGATCGGAGATGCTAAATTGGTTTGGAAGTGAGGTTGTTACCTTTGTCTAATTTAGTGCCACGTTAAACATGTTGCACCTGTTGCACCTTCTACCTCATGATGTCTCTTTTAGTAGGCATAAATATTTAATTTTGATGTCGATATTAATGGTGCCCCCTTTTTCTATCCGAATGCTTATGGTTAACTACAAAATAAGATGCATTGGATATGGCCCTGTACAGTACCTACACAATGTATTCGTTCAAACCTGTGAATTATTTATTTCTGCAGGATGCACATGTTATAGATTTAGGTTTTTTAACCTATACTATAAGACTATTTTTCTTTACCAGTACAGCAGTTTTACTACGCCGCTAATTTCAGTGTTTCAGTTTCATTAGTCCTCAGATGAACATGCTGATTTATAACTTATCTGCACATAAATAGGTAGACATATCTATACCTTTTCCCTGTAGTTAAACAAAACAGGGCAGGGCGTACCTAATTTAATAGTGACGATAATGAGCAGATAGCTGGACATAAGGATAATCGTCGCGACATAGGTGTATTTCACTTGGATAAATAACAGCAGGGAAGACCTTGTATTTCCACAGCTTTGGTCCAACTGACCTGTTCCTGTGTGGATTACACCCAATCTTAAATGATGAAATTGTTGTTCAATAAGTAGATCGGGTACAAGAAGGCTTAATAGGGTGCTCACCTAAGCGAGCTGGCGGGCAACGGCGTTGCATAGGCCCTAAGTCGCGAAGGACTATGTGCAGGAGGAGGAGAAGGTTGCTTTCGACGGCACGAGACAAAATGGTGGCATCGATGTACTAACGATCAAGGCGGTTGCGTGAACGCATCATGCTGTCAAGCTATCATTCATCTAGTGATTAACTTCCACGAACATGCATATATGTAGGACTCTGGCACTTTGTTATGTGCTCTGACCAGACCTTGGCTCTGACTGACGTATTTGCGATTGCGTGTCTTGTGGCTTGTGAGAGATGCCAGAAAAATAAGATCTTTTTTATTCTTGTTTTGTTGTGATTTTGCCTTTGTGGACTTCTGATGATCACTAGAACATTGGCAAGCTGCTTCTTTGACCTGTCGTGCTATCCTTTGGAGCGATGTGCAGCTGTTCCTACTCTGCCCTTCTCTCAGTGTTATTCATTTATTCAGTTAATAGACTTGCCATGTTGAATCTCTATGACTGCTAACAGTGAGACATCTAGAAGCCAAGAAAAAAGTTTACATGCAATTTCAAGAGTATGCAAGGCGACAAGAAGCCAAGAAAAGGAAGTTAATCTTCACATTCGATATTCATGGCATATATATTCATCAGTCATTGAGTTTTTTATGGTTCATTTATTGGCTGAAACTTCGTTTTTTATTGCAGTTGACCAAACCCAATTAGACCGTACTAAAGCATCAGCGAAATCAACAATCTAGGCGAACCTAGAATCAAAGGTATGCGTACTCATGTGATATTTCTGTAATTGTGCCTGATGGTCCACTAATAATTAAACTCACATGCATCAGCAATTGAAGACATGGGGCGCCAAGTATTAGCATTTGTAAAACGTACAGTATTTAAACATTTCCGTTAAGCCTTAATATTTTTGCTGGTGCCTATATTCCCATCAAGGTTGAGAAAAACTTATGTTTATTCAGGGATGGTGATGTCTACTTTGCAATTTTAGTTGGTTAGTAGAATAATTAGTAGCTTGAGGTTGACAACGACATGTTAATTTATTGCACATATTGTAATCATGTTAGATATGAGTACGAGGGAGCCCTCTTAACCATTCTTTATTATTTGGTACATATTATATGATTAATAATGCAAACACATGCTACTTGTTTATTTTTTGAGTGATGGTTGCTTAACCAAAATGTCTCTGCTCTTGCGAACATGCTAACATGTTAAGTTTCTTCCCCAAATGGTGCAAGTACAAAAGAAAGAGCAGAAGATTGTATGCATGAGTGATGCTTGCTTAACTGAACTTAATTTCGTTCACTAAGATGGATTAAGCCTGGGTGGAGTTAGCAGTTGTGTGCAAGGTTGATGTGTGCAAGCTAGCTAGAATTTATTTTTGAATTGTGATATGTTATTAATCATGCCCGCAGTTTCTCAGATATTTCATTTTATATTAATAGCATAACCATCTCTTGTTGCCACACATTGAAGGAACCAACCAGGGAGTGTGCAGTCTCTACGGCGTGAGGAAGGAGGGATGGTGACGCGATGAGGAGAGGAGGAGGTTAATGGGAAGCAGGTGGCAACCTAAAATCTCTTCCTGTTTTGTTATCATCTTTTTGTTTAGTACCACAGTAGATAAGCATCTTTTGACACTTCTTCTCTAAATAGGTAATGAGGACGTCGAAAAATGATTTTTGGGGTGGTGTTTTCCCCCACTGTTGTTTGGTTAGATGATATATCTCCTGATAATGCAGTGTGTTTTCAATTTCGTGAGTTTGACCTCTTTCAGAAAGCTTTTTTGAATTACAGGTCTGTCTCTCATGGATGGATGGTCACATGGGAGTAATCAGTTGAATAGCTATGAAGAATGCTGAGATTAATAAAAACACAAAAATGATCCAGTTGGTGAAACTATTGTAAAACTACTGAAGGAGGTAACCCTTTACAAGAGGACTATTTGATAGAAAAAACAAGTCTATGGGTAGGCAAGTATTCTTGATTGAAAGTCTGCAAGTAGTCAAGTAGTCTTATGAAAAGACATTCTAGAGGATTTTTGCTTGTTGTAGCTATACCAGTTTACCTCTATTTTTTGCGAGTAGCTAGCACTGTATTTTATTTCTCTTTGTGGCTCTGGCCAAGATTTTTATGCCGGCTCTTTTTCTTGTAACAATTTAACTCATTTGACTCTGATGCTATTAAGCTTGTTATAATAAATGTTGAGAGGATATTTAAAAAAAACTTGAAAGCAGGCTAGCACTGCTTTTGCAAGCAACAATGAGAAAGGGGCGCCTCTCACCTGGCACCGCCCAACTTTCATTCAGGCGACGCCATCGGGTGGCGCCCCAACCACTAGTACAGATTAGGGCATGTACAATTGTTCTATCTTTGACTAGCCACAATGGGTAGTAACATAGAGTAGTAACATGATGTTACTATTATATGTTACTACCTATATACTGGGGAGTAACATATGGGTGGTAACATGCAACACTTCATTTATTAGGTTATAAACTCATCTTGCCTTGATATGTGTGATGCTACTCATACTATTAGTAACTAGCTATGTTATCACATGCCTCTCTTTCTCCATTTATTGCTTGCCACATCATCTATTTTATCTAGATATGTGTGATGTTACTATATATGTTACTCCCACTATGGGTAGTCTTAGCAATGCCACGTAGGATAAATGATGAGGTAGAGGAGATAGAAATCATAAGAAAATGTTTGTCTTCTCTTATTTAAGAGAAGACAAGAGGTGATCCCTTAGCACAATATGTCTCACCATATTTTTATTAATAACTGGTTATTGAAGGTAAGACTAAGAGATGACCCATTGTAGACATGTTTTTTTATCATCTCTAAATTACATGCAAGACTTAAGATAAGATTGTCTTAGAGAAAGTACAATAGTGGGGCTATAAGCCTGCTTACATGACATTTTTGTCTATGTGGGCTCTCATGCAAGAGCCAGACTCTACGCGTGCTACTAGGCAAAGACATTTAATGAGAGGAAAGCGATAGAGAAAAAGTGGAAAAAAACGTGAGCTTATAGTCAACATTATAGCCCACTCTTTTGTATGACCAATTAATAATGCTAATTCTTGGTGACATGGCATGTCCATCTAGCCAGCAGCTGACTATACTATTAACTATGCTCTTAGGCTGCCCGTAATGGGAGTATCATAGGTTGTATCATGCATGCCAACTAAGCAATTTTGGTGAGGTGGCATGAAATTAAATGAAGAAAAAGAAGCTTGAGTATCATATCATGATATCATATCATATTAAATGATGTGCTACTTTGTGTCATGCATGCAAATAAAAGTACTACTCTATGATATCAACATATGATACTATGCATTACGGATGTAGTATCATACATTAGTATCAGGGCATGATACTAGAATATGATACTTACCATTACAATCAGCCTTATCAACCATTGTATATGTCCTTATCAGAGCCAATTGTTGTAACAGCCCGACATCTCTGTCGTAGCAATCGAGGAGCAAGACAGACTATTTTTTGTTGTTCCCCCACCTCCTTGGTATGCGGGATGAGCATAAAATGCCAAGGAAAAAGACCGGAGGCAGTACTAGTACTCCCGAAACTACTATATGGACGACGTTTGCTTAGCCGATTTTGTAGTACTCCAAGTGCTAGCCTGTATTTTGAGTACAAAGCAATAAGTTATTCGAAACCACTTGACCCGTCTACACGAACATCTGGTAAACATCACGTGCTATCCTATTTATGTATTTTAGAGCAACTCAAGGGAGGCGGTCCATTTTGTCTGTTTGGGTCATCCGAACATAAAACTTGATCTAACGGGACAACCCAAACGGACGTCCGTGTCCCCCTGCTGTCCATCTCTAACCTAAACTTGACCCAAATTTGAGAACAAATTGATACGAAACGGACAAAAGCGGACGATCTCGTCGCCCTCTACCGCCCGCTCGTGTCCGCCCTGGTCCTACCTACCATCGACCGCACACAGCTGCACTAGCACGCAGCTCTCGTCTCTCTCGTACAACTTTCTCTCTCGATCCCCTCTGCTGCCGCCGCTACGTCGGCCGATTCCGGCTGGAAGGAGAGGCCCGACGGCGCGATGGGGAGCGGAGGGTCAGCGAGCGGAGGGCCCCGACGGCCGTGAGGGGAAGCGGAGAGGCACAACGGCCCTGCGTTCGAGTGGAGAGGCCTGGCGGCGCGCGGAGGCCAGCCCGTCCTGCCTGACGCGCCGCGTCCAAGGCAACGCTGCCGAGGCGTCCGTCTCCACCACGTGTGACATGATGCAGACCCCCTTGTGGTGCAGGTCCACTTCAGAGACAAACCGGCTAGGCAGGGCAGGCGCGACCGTGGTCGTAGCCGCCACCGCTATCATTGGGAATGGGAACGCATCGGCGAAGAGCGCCCGGTGGAAGCCGTCACCGCTGCGAGGGGAAGCGGAAAGGCACGGCGGCTGGAGTGGAAAGGCCCGACGGCGCGATGGGGAGCGGAGGGGCGGCGCGTGGAGGGGCCTAGCGGCCACGAGGGGGAGCGAACGGGCATAGCAGCGCCGGCTCCGCTGAGGCGAAGGAGTCGGGGAGCCTGCAGAGGAGGTGCTCGCTACCGTCCGCGCACGTCTGCTTTTGTGTCCCGCGTTGGGTGCATCCTTCATCTAGTCGTGTCCGCAGCATGTCCGCTAGGCGGACGGATGACCCAAACGAATAAAAAACAGATTTTGTCCGTTATTGTCCGTTTGGAAACCTGCATCGGAGTTGCTCTTATTTGCACATATTGTTTCTGATCATAGAACAATTCCTTTGGTCCGTATATTTTTATACGCATGACAATTATTCACTATACAAGTGGCTTATACTGCGCATACGTAGCAAACGCTCGCATCATTGTGAATCGGCATTTGTCCGTGGCACGCTACTCAATGGATATGCATGCAAGCAGCCGCATCCGTGGCCCAGTCTATATCAACATGACACAGCTAACTCGCATGTTCGCACGGTTTATGACGCCGCGGCTGCCTCGCCCATTCCCACGGTTTTACAAAGCCACGGCCGGCTCTTGCGTCCACGCTGTATTTTCATTTTGGTTATCATAACTGAAAGAACCACTAAAAAAACACACACATCTGTGACATTTTGGCTCGAACGAAATTTTTTCCTTTTATGTTTATGACACTTCTATGACGATAATTGTGACAAAACCCGGTGTCATCATAGATGTGCTGGGCTCCTACTTCTATGACAAAAAATCATGAAAAAAAATATGTTTTTTGTCCTGGACAGACCGGAGACGCACCTGCATGACATTCTTTGGGCCACCCATGACGGAAAAAATCATGGTAGAAGCGAGGGCGAGGCAATTTTTGGGGAGTTATCGGTTATGGTGGGTGGTCGGGGCCGAGCGATGCATGGAGGTTTGCGCGTTTCTGTCGTATATGTATGCGCTTGTGCGCGAGGCATTGGACTCTAACTGAACCCGAGCGAGGCGTTCGTGTAACGCCCCGGACACACCCGCCGGTGGTCGTTACTCCTGGCGGGATCTAGACTGGCCTCACATATCAATACTAGTCTTTTCTGCGCACTTTGTCCTCACTCATGCGCACCCGGGAGTAACTTCCCGGTCGGTCACCCATCCTGAAACTACTCCAAGCTGAGCACGCTTAACTTTGGAGTTCTATCCGAATGGGCTCCCGGAAAAGAAGGAATTCCTTATTGATATGAGTAGTCTATCATCCCTAATAAGCCAGGCCATCACATACACCCTCACTCAGAGGAACCGACGTCCTCGTCGGGCCACAGGAACATTCCCTCTTGGCACAACCGTCTGTGCTACCAGGACAACACATGTGCCATGCCGTGTGCCACGACGGGTCACAAACGTCATGCACAACATGACTGCAAACTATCCGCAAACATCCATGTAACCGCGAGGGTCGGCTCTGATACCAACTTGTAACACCCCGGACACACCCGCCGGTGGTCGTTACTCCTGGCGGGATCTAGACTGGCCTCACATATCAATACTAGTCTTTTCTACGCACTTTTTCCTCACTCGTGCGCACCCGGGAGTAACTTCCCGGTCGGTCACCCATCCTGAAACTACTCCAAGCTGAGCACGCTTAACTTTGGAGTTCTATCCTAATGGGCACCCGGAAAAGAAGGAATTCCTTATTGATATGAGTAGTCTATCATCCCTAATAAGCCAGGCCATCACAGTTCGCTACTGAACCGGGGCGAGGCGTTCACTACTGAACCCGAGCGATTGCACTAGGCTACGTTACTGAAGCCGAGCGATCGATCCCTTGGCTGTTAACTGAATCCGAGTGATTTCTTCACTACCGCTGCTAACTGAACCTGAGCGATCGCTGCTGCTGCTTACTGAAGCCGATCAAACCTGTTGGCTCTTGTTGAACAGTGAACATGAGGGTTAGTTGATCGAGTCAAGACGTACGAGGTTGGGGTTGAATGAACAGTTCTCTGTGGTTGTTGGATGAACAGAACCTCGTGGTAGTGGGTGGTTGTCGCTGGATGAATAGAACCCCTAGAGGAGGCCGCCACAGCCAAGCCGTTGGGGGTGGATGAACAGGACCCCATGGAGGGATGATTGGACAGTAGCCGGTGGAGGGCTGGTTGAACAGTAGCGGTGGAGGCAGAGGAAGAAGCGGTGGATGAACAATACAGGTGGAGGCTGGAGGAAGTCGATAGTGGGTAAACAGTAGCTCGTGGAGTCCCGTTTTGCGGTACACCACGCCCCTTCCGATGAACAGGACCCCTGTTTCGACCGTAGCACTCCAACACAAATCTATTTCCTTCGTTCTGCGGTACGCCAGACCCCTCCCGATGAACAGGATCCCGTTTCGACCGTAACCAGTCGAGCAGAGAGCTGTTTGCTCCGTTTTGCGGTACGCCAGGCCCTTCCCGATGAACAGGACCCCGTTACGACCGTACGTGCTCCAGCAGAGGGCCGTTTTCCTCTGTTTTGCGGTACGCCACACCAAGTTTCGGTTGTTCTATCCAAGCCGGTTGGCTCTCGATGAACATGACACGTTTCGTTGCTTCCCGATGAACACGACGCTATTTCTCCATTCCGACCCCGCCGGTTGGTTGCCAATGAACACGACGCTGTTGCTGCCATCCGTTGCCTCTCCATGTACACCAGCCCTGGCCATACGTATGCGCGAGTAGGCGTTTGAGACCACACCCGTATGTACGTACGTGGTCGTATTTTTTGGCATCTGGCTGTATGTATGTGTACACTGTTTTGAAGGGACTACCTGAACTGCTACGTCGGGGGCTCTACTACTACACGTGTCGCTGCTTGCTCGACCACGGTTCATCGTTGCAGAGAGACCGATCTACCAATATGTACGTAAACGTTCGCTACCAGAATGAGAACGCTACGTATGCTTTGACCAGGTGGGTCCTGGCTGTTAGGGAGGATTAGGAGACACTTCCTTGCGTGCAAAGTTATTGATGGTGGGTCCGAGCTGTCAGGGCGACCAGAATGACAACGCTACATACGCTTTGACCAGGTGGGTCCTGGCTGTTAGGGAGGATAAGGAGACACTTCCTTGCGTGCGAAGTTATTGATTGTGGGTCTGAGCTGTCAGGGGGCATTCATATTTTTTCGCGCCTAATATGGAGACACTTTCCTTGCGCCCAAAGATATAGTTGGTGCGTCCCAGCTGTCAGGGGGGAATTTTTTTTCCGCAAAGTACAACTAAGCCAAAATACAGAGCCCTTTCGATAGCTCCCTACTGTCAGGTGGAGAAATCATTATTTTGCGCGTAATAAGGAGGCACTTCCTTGCTGCGGCCATGGACCCAGTTGTCAACCTCTCCACGTACAGTCCTCTTCCGATGTAAGTCGTTCCTTGACCACTTTGACCACACCGCACCGAGAGCACCAAGGCGATGGACGACAGCGAGACCTAGGAAGGGAATGACCCGAAGCCGGGGAAGACTGGATAATTGTTTCCCACACGGAGGGGCGTACGAGGGTTTACTTGTTGGGCTGCTGATATGTCTCCAACGTATCTATATTTTTTTATTGTTCCATGATGTTATATTATCATTCTTGGATGTTTTACAATCATTTTATAGTCATTTTATATCATTTTTCGGTACTAACCTATTGACATAGTGCCAAGTGCCACTCGCTGTTTTCTACATGTTTTTTACATCGCAGGAAATTAATATCAAATGGAGCCCAAACGCCGCGATAATTTTTGGAGATTTTTTCTGGGCCAGAAGGAACACTATGGGCCCTGGTGGCAGCTGGGGGGAGTCCCGAGGAGGGGACAACAACCAGGGCGCGCCAGGAGGCCCAGGCGCGTCGTGGTGGGTTGTGCCCACCTCGGGTGCCCCCCAGACCGCCTCTTTGCTCTATAAATACCCCAATATTCCAGAAACCCTAGGGGAGTCGACGAAATATTCATCCAGCCGCCGCAGAGTCCAGAAACACCAGATCCAATCTAGACACCATCACGTACGGGTTCACCACATCCATTGGTGCCTCTCCGATGATGCATGAGTAGTTCCTTGTAGACCTTCGGGTCCGTAGTTAGTAGCTAGATGGCTTCCTCTCTCTCTTTTGATTATGAATACAATGGTCTCTTGGAGATCCATATGATGCAACTCTTTTTGCGGTGTGTTTGTTGGGATCGGATGAACTTTGAGTTTATAATCAGATCTACCTTTTTATATCCATGAAAGTTATTTGAGTTTCTTTGATCTCTTATACGCATGATTGCTTATAGCCTCATATTTCTTCAACGATATTGGGTTTTGCTTGGTCAACTTGATCTCTTTATCTTGCGATGCGAAGAGGTGCCCGGTAGTGGGTTCGATCTTACAGTGCTTGATCCCAATGACAGAAGGGGAACCGACACGTATGTATCATTGCCACTATGGATAAAACTACGAGATCCATATCTAACGCCATAGATAAATGGATCTTGTCTACATCATGTCATCGTTCTTAATGCATTATTCCGTTTTCCATGAACTTAATACACTAGATGCATGCTAGATAGCGGTCGATGTGTGGAGTAATAGTAGTAGATGCTGGCAGGAGTCGGTCTACTAATCTTGGATGTGATGCCTATGTAATGATCATTGCCTGGATATCGTCATGATTATTCGAAGTTCTATCAATTTCCCAACAGTAATTTGTTCACCCACCGTTGCTATTTTTCTCGAGAGAAGCCACTAGTGAAACCTACGGCCCCAGGGTCTTCTTTCTCATATATTTGCCTTTGCTATTATTTTCAGATCTACTAAACCAAAATTTCAAAAATACCTTGCTGCAATTTATCTTATTTTTCAACAAATATACCAATATTTGTCTCTCTATCACGTTCGTTACCCAAATGGGATTGAACAACCCCTTTAACACGTCGGGTTGTGAGGTGTTGTTATTTGTGTGTAGGTGCTTTTTACGTTGTGTTGCTTGGTTCTCCTACTGGTTCGATAACCTTGGTTTCACATCTGAGGGAAATAACTACCGCCGCTGTGCTGCATCATCCCTTCCTCTTTGGGGGAAAAACCGACGTAAGTTTAAGCGACATCAGCTGCAGTGTGAGGCAGCCGTCGTCGGAGAATAACATAAGGTCTGGGTGAGTACAGGGATGGCCAGGCCAGCGATGTGAGTAGGGTGGGGCGGTGAGGCCTGCACGGCAGCAGAGCCGGCCACGGGAGGCAGGAGCAGGCAGCATGCCGGCGCTGGTTTGGGCGTCTGGAGCAAGAAGACTAGAGGTTTAAGAAGCACTATGCCCGTTGGATGGACATCGTATGGGCACTGGAGCTAGAATAATTCATATTGATTAAGTTGACAAAGCACTCAGTTTGTGTCAACTTAGTAGGCCCACAAGTCAGCCGCCAACTATGGTGGGTCCCAGATAGCAGTGCCGGTATTCATTTTTTTGTGCGTAATAAGGAGGCACTTTCTTGCGTGTGAAGATATAGCTGGTGGGTCCGAGCTATCAGCGGGATGAATATTTTATTTGCGAAATACAGAGGCCCTTTCGCTCGATCCCTGCTGGCAGGTGGAGGAATTGTTATTTGGTGCGTAATAAGGAGACACTTCCTTCCGTGCGGCCGTGGACCGAGCTGTCAGCCTCTCGACGTACAGTCCTCTTCCAATGGATGTCGTACGTTCACCACTTTGAGCATGCCGTGCCGAGAGCACCAGGGCGGTGCACGACGGCGAGGCATAGGAAGGGAATGACCCAGAGCCGGGGAAGACTCGGGAGTTGTTGCCCACACTATGGGGAGTACGAGGGTTTACTAGTTCGAATGTCATCGTCCGAAAATAATAGGGGGTGTTGGTGAGTAGAGAAATGGCCTGCTAGCTAGCGATGGAGTAGGATGGGGTGGTTTAAAGGATCGATATGGTTGACTAGAGGGGGGAGGGGTGAATAGGCAACTAATAATTTTTAGTTATTCTTTACCAAATTAAACTTAGCATCAAATAGGTTGTCTAGATATGCAACTAACTGAACAACCTATATGATGCAACAACAACAAGTACACGAGCAAGCAAGGGATACAACACAAAAGTAGCTTGCGCAAGTAAAGGTAAGAGATAACCAAGAGTGGAGCCGGTGGAAACGAGGATGTGTTACCAAAGTTCCTTCCCTTTGAAGGGAAGTACGTCTCCGTTAGAGTGGTGCGGAGGCACAAAGTTCCCCAAGAAGCCACTAGGGCCACCATATTCTCACGCCCTCACACAATGCGAGATGCCGTGATTCCACTATTGGTGCCCTTAAAGGCGGGGACCAAACCTTTATAAACAATGTTGGGGCTATCTTCATAACTTAATTGGGGCCTCCCAACGACAACACAAAGCTTCACCATAATGGAATATGGCTCCGAGGTGACCTCAACTGATGCAGGGCTAAGCCGATCTAGGCCGATCTTTCATGATTGGAGAGGGATCCCATGATGAACACGAAGAACACAAGGGATAAACACGAGGGAAATGAGGGGAAAACACTCAAATCAACAAGAAGTAGTCACACATATGCTAGATCCGGGAACACATAGAGATACACGATCCAAAGTCAACGATGGACGATACAAGTGGCGGTAGTCTTTTCCATGAGGAGGTCCTGAATCTGTGTGGATCTTCTCCGTAGAGGCCGCAGTCTCTCGTAGAGATGAACCACTAAGGATGAGCAATGCTCTAAGTCTAGATGAGATATCACAATGCTAACCCTAACTAGGAAGAGGTAGGGGTCTATATATAGTCCATAGGGGTGAGGGGATACATGGGCTTCGGCCCAGACGAAATGCATGCAGGCATCAAAGGCCAGATGTCAGGGTGTCGGGCCGAACATCCGGGCTATCACGACGCGCCCGATGTCCGGGCTGGCGGGGTTGAGCCACGGGTATGATTCTGTAGAAGTGCCAGATTTCCGGGCTGGGAGCCGGATGTCCGGCCCCCTGTAGCTTCGACTGTGAGGGCTCGGCTGCTGCAGATGCTCTAGGGGCCGGATGTCCGGGATTGGGGGTCGGATGTCCGGGGCCTGGAGTCTTCTCTGGTTTCGCTCGATGTTCCTCTTCTTCCGTGAACTTGGGGACTTGCCATCTTCATGAGCCTCTCCGAGGGGGTCTTCTTGGCACCTGAGTATACATAGTAATTCCATTTGAGGTACTAACCATGTCTCACATGATTCACATGGAAGTTGGTTAAAGAGAGATGTCACCTCGGTCTCGAGAGATCTTGCACGAGCATGTGTCATGGGTCCACTTGGCACTTGATGATATGATGATAAGTCCATGGGGATGACCTTGGGATGCTCCGCATCATCTCCCCTCCTTTGGGAAAGATCCGACCTCAGATCAAAATTTTCATCACCATGGAAAGGAGAGAGATCTTTGACGTTGAAGGTATCACTCACAATGTATTTGTCGTGTGGAATGTCGATCTTGTAAGCATTGTTGTTGTAGCGTGCTAACACCTAGAAGGGTCCGTCGGCTCGAGGTAGGAGTTTGGACTCGCGCTCGTTGGGGTAACGGTCCTTGCAAAGATGATGCCATCCGAGATCTCCCGGGTGGAACACCATTGGTGTCTTGTTGACGTTGAACTTGGTGGCGAGACGATGTACTTGGCGCTCGATCGTTGCCCGTGTATCTTGATGCATCTTATTGAGATAACTTGCTCGTGCACTTGCGTCCATGTTGGTTCGCTCTTGGAGAGGTAGAGGAAGAATGTCCAATGGGGACAACGGGTTGAAGCCGTAGACGACCTCAAAGCGGGACTTGACGGTTGTTGAGTGTCTTGCGTGGTTGTAGGCGTACTCGGCGATGGGCAAGCATTGCTCCCATTCCTTGATGTTCTTCTTGATCAACACGAGAAGAAGCGTTTATAGTGTCCAGTTCGTCACCTCCATTTGGCCGTCCGTTTGTGGATGATAAGCCAATGAGAAAAGTAGCTTGATGCCAAGTTTGGCGCATAGAGTCTTCCAAAAGTAGCTCAAGAACTTGACGTCGCGGTCCGAGACAATCGTCTTGGGCACTCCATGTATGCTTAAGATTTCCCTACAAAAGAGATTCAAAACATGTGAAGCATCTTCTATCTTGTTTCATGGAATGAAATGAGCCATTTTTGAAAATCTATCCACAACAACATAAACGAAATCCTTGCCATTTTGAGTTCTAGGCAAACCAAGAACAAAGTCCATTCTAATGTCTTCCCAAGGTTGATGTGGAATAGGAAATGGCATATAAAGACCGTGGGATTGAGCTTTGAACTTAGCTTTGCGGCATGTAGAGCACCGGTTCGTGAAGCGTGAGACGTCACGGAACATCTTGGGCCAATAATAGTTCTTGGAGAGAGTCGCAAATGTCCTGTTGCGTCCAAAATGTCCCATAAGTCCTCCTCCATGGGATTCTTGTAAAAGGAGAAAACGAAGAGATGACTTGGGGATGCATAGTTTGTTAGCTGTCATAAGATAACCATCCTTGATGTAATATTGTTCCCAAGAAATATGCTTCACACACTTAGCATAAGAATTTGCAAAGAAAAGATCATGCTCATACTAGTCTTATATGTGTTCAAAGCCAATAATATTCAACTCAAGTTTGGTAACAAGCATGCATTTGCGGGAAAGCGCATCCGCCACAACATTTTCTTTGCCTTTAATGTACTTGATGACATAGGGAAAAGACTCTATGAACTCACTCCACTTAGCATGACGCTTGTTCAACTTAGTTTGACCCTCAAGATACTTGCGTGTCTCATGGTCCATGTGAAGAATGAATCCATGAGGGCGTAGATAATGCTCCCAAACATGTCAAACTCTCACTAGGGCATAGAGTTCTTTATGATAGATGGGGTAGTTAAGTTGCGCTGCGGAAAGTTTTTCGCTAAAATACACAATCAGGCGCTTTTCTTGCATTAACACGCCTCCTATGGCGGTACCACTAGTGTCACAATGTACCTCGAAAGGTTTGTCAAAGTTTGGTAAGGCAAGTAGAGGAGCATTAGTAAGCAAAGTTTTTAGCTCATCGAACGCGGTGTCTTGCGAAGGACCCAAACAAAGGGTGCGTTCTTCTTGCTTAAAGCGTGTAGAGGCATAGCAATTGTGCTAAAGTCCTTCACAAATCGTCCATAGAATCCGGCTTGGCCTAAGAAACTACGCGCTTGATGCAAGTTCATTGGAGTTGGCCAAGTTTTGATATCTGTTTCATCTACATGTCACCTTTGGATGACACAAAATCCTAAGAAAACAAGTTTGTATACACCGAATTTACATTTTTCCATATTAGCATAAAGTTTTTCCTTGCGGAGGGTTTGCAAAACGGTTCTTAGATGATTCACGTGATCTTTTAGGGATTTGCAAAACACGAGTATGTCATCAAAGCAGACTACTACAAAGACTCCGATGTATGGCCTAAGAACATAGTGCATCATTCTCATAAATGAACCGGGTTCCTCGTATAAACCTATAGGCATAACAAGCCATCCATATAACCCGAACTTCATTTTGAAAGAGGTTTTCAACTCATCACCCTCTTGTATGCGGATTTGGTAATAGCCACTTCTGGGATCAATCTTGGAAAAGATTGTGGCTCCGCTAAGCTCATCAAGCATATCATCTACGCGCGGTATTGGGTGACGATATCTAATGGTGATAGAATTAATGGGACGACAATCCGAACACATGCAATAAGTACCATCTTTCTTGGGGACAAGGATTACTAGAACGGCACAAGGGCTCATGCTTTCGCGGACGTGTCCGTTGTTGATGAGTTGTTGGACTTGCCGTTGGATCTCCTTGGTCTCTTCTGGGTTGACACAGTATGGTGCCTTGTTAGGAAGAGGTGCTCCGAGGATGAGGTTGATGCGGTGCTCAATGCCGCGAAGAGGAGGTAGTCCCGGATGTAGTTCATCGGGAAAGACATCTTAAATGTCCTACAACAATTGAGACAACACTAAAGGTAGAGGTGGTGAAGTGTTAGTAGGTTTTGCTTCGCCTTTGCATAGAAGCGCAAGGTGAAAGATGATCGATGGGTTCTCACACAGTTCTCTCATCTCACTTTTGGTGGCAAATAACACTAGTTGTTTCTTGTTGCTCATCGTGGAGGCGCTCGGATTTGGCTTGTGGCTCTCACTGTCCTTTTGGTGGTTCACTATCTCACCATTCTCTCCATGATGGTTGGTAGATACTTGGTTGTTGGTGACCACTTGACTTGGTGACATTGGATGTAGCACAAACTCCTTGCCCTTCATCTTGAAGCTATAATGGCTGTTCCGTCCGTTGTAGGTGACCCCGCGATCGTATTGCCATGGTCTTCCGAGGAGAAGGTGGCAAACAAACATTGGTACATCATCACACTCCAATGTGTCCTCGAAGGCGCCTATCTTGAAGGATAGTTGCACGGTGTGCTTGACTCAAATAGTTCTGGCGTCGTTAAACCATTGGACCTTTTAGGGATGAGGGTGTTGCGTCTTGACCAATTGTAGCTTGTCGCAAAGCTCTTCACTTACCAAGTTATGACAACTTCCTCCGTCGATGATGACCTCAATGGAACGTCCATTGATGCCGGCCTTGGGGTGGAAAATGTGAAAAAGTTGATCTTCATCTTGATGATGTTGAAGTGTCAAGACCTTGGAGACAACGAGATTGGGACTCGAGTCATTGTCGCAAAGAACATGATGGTCTTCATCTTCATTCACTTGGCGATGCACGGTTAGATGCTCAAGGGCTTCCATCTCTTCATCGCTCATAGAGTCATATGATCTGTCGTCATTGATAATCATGGTTCGAAAGGTCTTGCACTCAAATGACTTGTGGCCTCCTCCTTGGCATTTGAAACACTTGATGGATCTTGTCTTGGAGGTATCCTCGGTTGGGGTTGTAGATGATGAAGCTCTTGGCTTGAAGTATTCGTAGAAGGGGGACGACTTGATGTATTCGAATTCTTGTAGCTTGACTTGTCACCTAAGCTTGTAGATGGTTTGGTAGAGGTAGGAGGTGCCGAAGTCATAGAAACTTGGTTGTAGGAGTCGTAGTTCTTGGAGGTGAACATGGAGTACTTGTAGTCTTCTTGTACTGTCGCTCCACTTTGGTTGCTTGGTGTACTATCTCTAGGAGATTCGTGTATAGTTGGAAGTCCGCAGTTTTCTTGGTAGGATAGTTGAGTCCATTCAAGAATCTCGCCATAGTTTGCTCTTCATCTTCCGTGATGTTGGCTCTTATCTTGGCAATCTCCTTTTCCTTGTAATACTCTTCAACGGACTTGGTTCCTTGCTTGAGTAGTTGCAACTTTTTGAAGAGGTCGCGTTTGTAGTGCGTTGGCACAAAACGCGCTCTCATGACATCCTTCATTTGACTCCAAGTGGTGATGGGTGGTCCTCCTTTGGCTTATCGTCTCTCAATTATTTGCTCCCACCAAATAAGAACATAGTCTTGGAACTCAAGGTATGCCATCACGATCTTTTTCTCTTCATCAAAGTTGTGGAGTCGAAAGATCTTGTCAACTTTCAATTCCCATGAGAGGTAGTCTTCGGGATCAATGCTTCCGAGAAACTTTGGCATTGTGAACTTGAGCTTGGCATAGTGATGCTCTTCATTGTTTGCTTGCCTATTGCGAGGGTGTTCTTGATTGGTAGGATTGTAAACCTCATGTTGCTCTTAGCGTGGTTGATGCTCATTGTCATGTTGTTATTGCCGAGCTTGTGGTTCTTGTCGAGGTTGTTGCTCTTGTCACGCTTGAGTAGGAGCTTGATGTTACATTCGTGCTTGATAACGCCTCTCTTGCATCTCATCGCGAAGTGCTTCTTCTTCTTGACGAATGTGTCGATTGCGAGTTGCAACATTGCGATGTGGGTCATGTAGGGCATATTGCGCTTGAAGAGCTTGAGCTTCTCGGCATTGTAGTACTTTACGTTGTGCCTCGGCATCTTGCTCTTCTTGGTGTTGGCACGCTCGCCCTTCTTCTTGTTGGCGTAGTCATTGACGTTCTTGTGGTTGCTCAAGTGTAGCTTGGTTTTTATGTTGTCGACATTCTTGCTCTATGAGATGCTCTTGTGGACTCTTGCCGTGAAGTGGATTCTGGTTGTCATGTCATGCTTGACGTGCGGCTTGGCGAAGGGTATTCGAAGTAGGTGTACTTGGGCCGGAAGTGTTGTCAGTATGACGACTTGAGCGGCTTCGTCTTTGAGATGACGTAGATGAAGAGCGTCGATTGATCATCAAGGTCCGTAGCTCATCAAATTGAGTAGATATGTTGGTGTTGATGATTTCAAATTCCTCTCTGGTGCGTGCTTCAGAATATCATGCGTCGGTGGTGATTTACTCAATACGCTCTTGCATTGCTTCATTCTCTTGATGTAGAGCTCGTTAAACACCAAATAGATGTAGTTTGGTGACGTAGTTGTTTGATTCTTGAGGATCATTGAATAGCGGGTTCGAAGATGTACTTGGCCTATCCATCATCGCAAGCGTGTATGTGATTGGAAGAATAGGAAGAACAATACCAAATGTACCTTGACCGAAGTTGAAGATGGATCAATGATCACTCAATAATGTAACCCGGAAATAGCACAATTGGTACCCTTCTTGCCGATTCTCACACCTACACAAATAAAGCTTTAAGAGGAGATCGGTGAGGAAAGTGGCACAAAATCAATGCAGTCGTTAACAAGATTCAATGATGTTGGAAATGATTCACAAATTTGCTCAAGCAACAAGTAAATCACTAGCAAAAATAAGTCACACGTAACACACGCACGAATCGATAGATGTGGTTGTGCAACCAAGGGTGAGCGAAAAATGTGGAATCCAGGGAAAATGCTCGTGTTCCACAACACTAGAGAGATGCTAACCGATTGCTTAATAGGCGGATATGCACTTGTGCAAAACCTATAGAGACAAAAAGTAGTGACTTCCTATCACAAGTATGCTATAAGTGTATGATATGCCGATGCTTTAGCACAAGATGTTGTATTGCTATACCATATGATCCCTTTTCAAGCACGAAGTATGATGCTAAGGTCGTTTTCTTATAAGCTTTTTGATGGCTCTTTTGCTTAAAAGCTTCTGAGCTCTTTCTTTGGCCACTTATGCGAGATTCTCGTACCAAGATAGCTATTGTGTGTGCGGAACACTCTTGTGACACACCGAGATATAATGATGAAGTATGCAATATCTAAGACTATCGCTAATGTGCACAGGTGTCGTGGCCCGACAATAATCAAATGGCTAGTCTCGATAGGAAAGCTACGCAAAAAGGTCTATGGTGGTGACAATGCAATTGCAAGGTAGGATATACAAGGTGTCGTCGATGTTACAATCCTTGTCGAGGATGAGCGGTTGAGTCGTCGAAGTTGTGCCGTTCCAAGTTAGCCTAAACACCCTAGGAAATGGTGAAACCACAACTCAATTATCCAAGACAAAACATGACAAAAATTGTCGAATATCGTAGCGGGTAAGCGATGGTGGTTGCGGAAGTGGTGGGGAAGTATAGGTGTATGCCCGAAAGAAATGTAGAAAAAATTAGCGGTAATGGCTAGTGGTGGTGGAGGATTGGGCTGCGAGAGGCCGTATGTCTGGGGGTCACGGGCCGGATGTCTGGGGTTTCCGATCCCTGATGAACTCGGTGGAAAAGAAAAGTTTCGGGCAAAATTCAGAAGATTTTGTGGCTAGAAAAAGGAGAAAAGTGGTGGAAAACCTAGATCCACTCGTGGCAAAGAAAATCCATGGAACAAATCCAACAAAACCTCATGAAATCAACATATCACATATTTTTTGGTATGGCTATTTTTGTGGGGAATTTTTGAAATTGGGACAAAATCAACAAAACAAGGCTAAAAGACAAAGTGTGTGGGGCTCCAAATTCATGATGAACCTATGATCATGATACCATATGAGGCGGGGCTAACCCGATATAGGCCGATCTTTCACGATTGGAGAGGGATCCCACAATGAACATGAAGAACACAAGGGAGAAAGACGAGGGAAACGAGGGGAAAACACTCAAATCGACAAGAAGTAGTCACACATATGCTAGATCCGGGAACACATAGAGATACACGATTCAAAGTCAACGATGGACGATACAAGTGGAGGTTGTCTTCTCCGTGAGGAGGTCTTGAATCCGTGTGGATCTTCTTCGTAGAGGTCGCGGTCTCTCGTAGAGATGAACCACTAAAGATGAGCAATGCTCTAAGTCTAGATGAGCTATCACAATGCTAACCCTAACTAGAAAGATGTAGGGGTCTATATATAGTCCATAGGGTCAAGGGGATACATGGGCTTCGGCCCAGAGGAAATGCAAGCAGGCATCAGAGGCCGGATGTCCGGGCGTCGAACCGGATGTCCGGGCTGTCATGAGGCACCGGATGTTCGGGCTTGGATACGGATATCCGGGCTGGCGGGGTTGAGCCACGGGTATGGTTCTGTAGAAGTGCCATATTTCCGGGATGGGGGCCGTATGTCCGGGGCTTGGCCGGATGTTCGGGACCTGGCCAGATGTCCGCCCCCGTAGCTTCGGCTGTGGGGGCTGTGCCGCTGTAGATGCTCTAGGGGCCGGATGTCCGGGCTTGGGGGCCGGATGCCAGGGGCCTGGAGTCTTGTCTAGTTTTTCTCAATGTTCCTCTTCTTCCGTGAACTTGGGGACTTGTCCATCTTCATGAGCCTCTCCGAGGGGGTCTTCTTGGAACTTGAGTATACATACTAATTCCGTTTGAGGCAGTAGCCATGTCTCACATGGTTCACATGGAAGTTGGTTAAAGAGAGATGTCACATCGGTGTCGAGAGCTCTTGCACAAGCACGTGTCATGGGTCCACTTGGCACTTAGTGAAACAATGATAAGTCCATGGGGATGACCTTGGGATGCTCCGCATCATCAACCTTCTAGGGTGCTCAAACACCCAAGAGTAACAAGATACACAAGGGATTAGTGAGGGGAATCAAATTTCTCTTGGTGGAAGTGTAGGTCGGGGCCTTCTCAATCAATCCCTAGAAAATCAACAAGTTTGATTGGCTAGGGAGAGAGATCAGGCAAAAATGGAGGTTTGAGTAACAGTGGAGCTTGGGGAGGGAAGATGTGGTCTTCTTGGGGAAGAAGACCCCCTTTATATAGTTGGGGAAACGATCCAACCGTTATCCCCTCTCTCAGCCCGCACGACGCTGTACTACCGCACCAAGCCGCGGTACTACCGCAGAAGGTTGTGATATTACGACAGCTGGTCGCGGTACTACCGCTTGTGCGGCACTGGCCAGATATTGGCCTGTTGCACAGGGCAACAAGCGGTAGAGCCGCCAGAGTGGTACTACCGCGCGCCCCCATGGTACTACCGTAAGGCAGGCAACACTAGGCACAGAGAAAGCAAGGAAGCAAAAAATTACTTCCGTACCATCTTCCGCAGAGAAAGGACGTGTGCAAAAGTCCGGCACGGTAGTACCGGACCGGATTCGCAGTACTACCGCATGGGGGCAGATGTAAAAAATTACATCCAAGCCTACTTCTGCATGTGTGGGCGACAGGGCCAGAGGAAGCAGTACTACCGCTCACAGGGAGCGGTACCACCGCCGGCCCCTGTGGTACTACCGCTCCCTTGAGCGGTACTACCGCGTGCCACTGCGACTTTAGCACTTGGCTGCCTTCAAATTGCAAGGACAAGGGTAAACAGACGGTGCTCCATCAATGCAAAGGAAAGGTGGTGCAAAGGACCAGATGTGTACGTGTTGATTCCACCCTAACCTTTTTTTTAAGCGGACCCCCTCTTTATAGTACGGCTTTCCCACAACTCAAATCCACCGAAAAGAAACGCAGAGAACAGCTGTCTTCGATAGACTCCGAGGGGCACCGAATTGTCTTGTGCCTAAACATGAGATATCTGAAATGCTCAATGCACACGATTAGTCTACAAAAGCATTGTCATCAATCACCAAAACTTCTTAGGGAGAAATATGCCCTTACAGCGGTGCGGCGTGCGTGGCAGCACAACCGGCCACGAGAGGAGGGAGCAGGCAGTATCGCCGGTGCTGGTTTGAGCGGCTTGAGCAGGAAGAGCAGAGATTGAAAAAACACGGCGGCCGTTGGATGGAAATCCAACAGTCACTGCTCTCGTGTGTTGACTAAGTTGACACGGCCTTGCGTGTGCGTCAACCTTTTTTAGGAAAGTGTACGCGTCAACCTATAGTAGGTGCACAAGTCAGCCTCAAATCTATGGAAAACAACATACAACCTATCTGCCATTATTTCTAATAATTTACAACCCATTTGCTAATTCTTATGGATTTTTTGAGCCCATAATCTTTTTGTTAGAATTACAGCCCATATTGTGGCTATGGTTAAAAAATTCTATGAAATTTTGCATATTTCGGTGCGGTCCGAACTATTTTTAGTCCCGAAAGGAGGGGCACCTTTCCCTCGCCGAGCTCCCCACTGTTGACCTAGAGGACAAGAAGGCCAAGTCTAAAGATGTGAAGCGCAAGGGGGTGGCCGTGCTTGCGGCTGAACCAGAGATGAAGCATGGCCGCGACCACCCAAAGTCATCCAAGAGCAACGGTCCATTCTGCGCCTTCCACAATGTGTACAACCACAACACCAACGACTGTCAGGAGCTCAGGTCTATACGCGACGGGCGCATTGGCTGACGCACTGAGCGCAGCAACCGAGGCTACAAACGTGGAGGAAGCCGAACTGGGGGCGCCGGGACGACCGTGGCCCCCGTCAGGAGTGGCGCGATCAGCCTAGTGAGGAGCGCTGGCGCGATCAGCCTCGCGAGGACGCCTGGAGGGATCAGCCTCGCGAGGGTGCCTGGAGGGACCAGCCTCATGAGGACCATCCTCAGGGCTAGGCCTCCCTCCCTCCGCTGCCACCGCCAAGGAGGAACGACGACCAAAACGAGGGGGGCTGGGGGCTTCCAGGAGCCTCGCGCCATCACCTGCATCTTGGGCGGTGCACAGGCTCCAGCCTCTCAGTGCATCTTCAAGCAGTTCGCCCGAGAAGTAATCGCACCTCTTCCCAGGATAGAAGCCACACGGCTGCTCAAGTGGTCCAAGTGCACCATCACCTTATGCTCAGCTGACCAGCTCAAGTGCGCGGCAACCGCCGACGCCCTTCCAATCCTCTGTTCACCCGTCATCAACAACGTCCAAGTCACCAAGACCGTCATTGATGGCGGCGCAGGGCTCAACGTCCTCTCCATCGACATGTTTAACTGTATCCAAGTGCCGTATGACTAGCTGTAGCCCACCAGGCATTTCTCACGAGTGACCATCGACTCCGATGTCACTCACATCCGTCTCCCATACAACGCCATTCTTGGGTATCCAGCCATGGCCAAGTTCATGGCAGTGACTCACCATGGTTACAATGTCCTCAAGATGCCGGGGAGCCGTGACATCATCACCATCGCGTGCAAAGAAAAGGACGCTATGTGCACCCTCGAGCGCGCTTACCAGGCTACGGCAGTCGAGGACTCAAACAACGAAAACACCATCTACCCCCGTGAAGCTATTCCGAAGATGAAGAAGTAGTTGCTCGCCCTGGAGCCTCATGAAGATGCTGCACCCAGCGACCGTGCTTCAGGATCCGCGCCCATCTCAGGCTGGGCTCGGAGGATCTCCTCTGGAGGGCCTCCGACCTAGCCAATGTCTCGAGGGAGGCGCTCGGGCACCATGTGGAGGCGTGCTTCACCGCACATTTCCCTCAAGATAGCGCAAGGTGCGAATCGCCAAGCGCTCAGGAGTTCATCGACCAGACCATCGAAAACTTGTAGGTACCAAGGGCGATGCGGGGTGAGCGACGCCCTACACCGCGAAGTGCAACTGTCGGCCCAGGCTTGGGCGACGTGCTGCGCATTTGCGTCAACATCCCAGGACTCAAAAGAATCACATCTCAAGAGCTCTACTGGCCGTCCCAGGTTGGCCGGTGCGAGCCCCCCCCCGCACAGCTACGTTTCCATGCCCTTCGGCTTGTCGAACAAAGCGGCCCTGCACTAGCGCCACATGCGGGACATTCTGGTGTCTCGCGAGGCTAGGCATTAGGAGATCCTGGCGGAAATGGCGTCGGTTCTTCGCGAGCTCTCGGAACCTCAGGACCCTGAGTGAGGCGGCTTGTGAGGAGCGATATCTGCAGTGAGTATCTTCATCTACATCAACATCACTCCAGCATTGGTGCCAGGTGACTTTGTTTCAGTTTGTTCAGTTGGGGGCGCCCCTCGGGCTGCATCATCCCCAGGAAACACGGGTCCGTCCCTATGGAATGTATCGCATTTTGCATCACCTGGAGTAGCTCGTTTCCTCTTATGGATTACCTTATGATCATCCCATGCTCACTCACAACCTCTTTTGGCCTCCCTCGTTGCCGAACGGACTCCTGCTCATCCCGCAATGGAGGCTACACACGTTGGCACGGCGCTTGTGCTCGGGTCCGTCCCTGCAATGCTGACAAATTTGAGAGATCGAGCTCTGACTCATGCCCGCCTCGCGCACGTCATCTCACCAGGTCCTCGGCGCCTTCATCTTCATGCGAAAAGATTAGTGGCCCAACTGTAGGAACGATTGTAAATTGTGCTATTTCATCGGACCAACCCGCAGGAATCTCCAGAGCCTAGCAACAGGCGGCCTGGTCAGTTTTTCCCTTCTCACGTAATTCGCTCGCGCATTAAGGGGGGGGGATCCTGAGCATCGTGTCTCAGGAACTCCTATCGGCTCTCCAGCCCTCATCCCCTGGGCTTGACCACGGCATCGCGACCTGGCATACCTGCGGCGGCTAAGCTCCGCTCGAGGGACCGAGGACACTGAGCACCTAGAAAAGCGGGAGAAGGGGATGCCGTCTTGGAGCGCTAAGCTCTGTTCGTATGTCAAGGAGGACCCTTGAGTATCGCATCTTAGGGGCCTAACTAGGCACGTAGCTCCTCACTCCCAGGCCTTGTCCTGGTGATCCGGACGAGCTAGCGGCGGCAGAGGTATGCGCGGGGCCGGGCTCTGCCGATGCAGAACACCAAGGCCTAGTCTAGCATTTCCTTCCCAAGGCTTGTTCGTACGTTAAGGGGGACGCCTCAGCATCGCGACTCAGGAGCCTACCTGGTCACATAGCCCCTCACTCCCTAGCCTCGTCCTGGCGATCCGAACGAGCCAGCAGTGGCTAAGGTATGCACAGGGCTGGGTTCTGCTGATGCAGAACGCTAAAGCAAGCGGGAAGGAAATCACGAAATCTTAGCCGCGCTGCCACAGGAGAGCAAACCAGGCGTACCGCGTGGAGAATCACCTCAGGCCCATCAAGATAAGTCACGCATTCAAATCGGCATAACGCCACAACTCGACAAGTTTGATTTCTGTAGTCTTGCTCCGGCAATGCCGCCTCCCTTTTAAGCCTCCGAAAGCTGCTTGCACGCCAAGGGGGACCTCTTGAGCATCGCGCCTCAGGAGCTCTTACCAGACCCCGGGCCGCTCACCTCCTGGCTTTGACCACGACATCGCGACTTGGCATACCAGCGAAGGCTGAAGCTGGCCTTGGGACTGGGACCCGCCAGCATAGAGTGCAAAGCTACTGTAAGGACGCAAAGGGGGATAGTGCCGAAGCAAGACTTGCAAACATGGTTTCGTAGCAAGAATACTATGCATCAGAGCAAAAGCATTACAAGTTCTTTAATGCCCCCATGGGGTTCACTTTGATTCCTCGCAGGGAACAAAAGAAGCAGATTCTAGGAGGCCATAACTGCGGCTGCCACCGCCAATGCCATCATCGACAGTTGGCCACGAGAGGCCGTCTCAAACCTCGCTCAGGTCACCAGCGATGACGAGCTGGTGCAGCCGCCGTGCTTCGGGCGTGGCATGAGCTTGGAGGCGCGTAGCAATTGTCGCTCGTCTTCGGAGACTCATCAAGCTCGGGAGAGCTGCTGGATTCCCAGGGGCCATCGCTGCTGCTAGGAGAGCTGTCGGTAGGGCCGAGAGCAGGTACGGCGTCCGCCGCTGCGGCTCCCTGGCGGCTCCCTCCAGAGCAGCACTCCAGGCGGCGTCCTTCCCCGTCGAAGACCTTGAAGAACAACATGGAGGCGCCATCAAATTTGAAGTGGATGACGGAGGCTCCATCAGGGTGACACACGCGGGCGATTTTGCCCCATCCTCGAGCCATGAAGACACCGGTCGGGGGAACAATGTCGACCTCTGCCTTCGAAGCCTGGCTGCAGCACCCGGCGTGCTGTAACAATAGCTTAGCAGGACCCCTCGCCGACATCAGTTCCGCGAAGAACCTCGGGAGCCGGATCCAATAAGGCGGCGACATCGCTGTCCACACGACGAAGTCGCACGAGGAGCCCTCGGCATGTGTGGGGACCCCGACTTAGAAGTCGAGATCACCGAATGCACGTGTACAGTGATCCCAGAGATCAATGCTCACTGAACACACAGAAGCTGAATAACAAGAGTCTTACATCCATACAAATAGTCTTACACGAATTAAGGCCATTATGGCCAAGTCTTACATAGATAGAGCCTCACGGGCTGAATAGCAAATAACTCAAATAGCGGAAGTCTTCGATAACAGGTAGAACCCATGCCATCTGCCTTAACCCTACAGGCATTCTGACTGGGATAGCGTCCTAGTTCACATGTTCGTCTCCAAAGAACTCTTCCTCATATTCCTGTTCTTCCATGCCTGGCCAATTAAATAACCAGTGGCAAGCCAATGAGTACTTTGAATGTACTCGCAAGCAACCCATGATGTGGTTCAAAGTAACAGTGCATTTGAATAATAATGATCAATCTAGCAAGGCTAGAACAAATATTCTACCATCAAGTTTATGCATCAATAAACTCGCATAACCTCGATGACAGGTTACCGATATCAACATGATTATGATTCAACTCATCGAGTCAAGTCACCACCTTGACTTATCACACACATAACATCACCAATGAAGTAAAATTCTGGACATAGTTTAAGTAGCACCACCCAACTGTCCATGACCGTGGACACATCTATTCGAGTAGTTTTACACTCTGCAGAGGTTGCGCACTTTACCCACAAGATCCGGGGAACTTCCGTGTCATCCACGACCCGCGGTACCTCAAGTACCCGGGGTAAGCACCCGGTCATTATCTTTCCTTAGACGACACTAACATAGAGTCCACTCGTTGGTACACGGCCCTCGGGTACTAACAATAGATCACGGGACTTGCCCTAATTTTCAATGTCACGCGTACCCGAAGGGACCAACGGTGTGTCCGGTGCCCTGTAAAAACAGTCATGGCCGTCTATCCAAGCACGACCCCGTCCCGGAAGAGACCTCAAGTTTTCCGTCACTAGTAATGCGGGCACCATGCTAGTATCGACCTAAGTAATCAATAAAGCCCCGTCCCATTAGGGGTAGTGTGGTTGCACATGTTTGGTTGGGACGGTAGTCACACATAAATCTAATCCATCATTTCACCATGCACATGACTCTACCGGCACATCACTTCTTTCTCAAGTGATGACCTAACACATCATCACCCTCGGGCATTAGGGGCACACGATGGGTTCATGCAAAGATTTTAACTACGAAGGTTAAAATCACACATGCATCATTCAAGCATCATGACCAACTATTTGCATGTCATCTAGCACATAGCAAGATCAACAATAAGGCATGCATCATGTGGTGGTTCATCTAGGTCACCATCGTAACCCTATCATCTTGCATCGGAAACAAACGGGTTCCGAGAACAAGTGTATCATGGTCAAAGGGCTGCTTGCCTGGATTGGCTTGGTCTTCAAAGTCTTCAAATCCTTCTCCTTCTCCTTCCACAGCAACTTCGTCAAATATGGGATCTATACGTCGCATAATAACCACGGGAAAATAAGAATACAAACAAAACAGAAAAATCAAAGTGCTCAGAAAAATGTCAACTCATTTTTGTAAAATACTAGAGGGATTTCTAAGGTGGGAAAAAATCTTAGTTGGAGTTTTGGAGTAACAGAATGGAATATATTGATTTTAGAACAGGAGTTTTACTGCCCAAATTTGAATTTAAATTTGAACAGTACAGAGAAGTTTCATGGATTTGAGTGAAAGTGGTACCATTAAATAGGTTGGAATATTACAAGATTTTAGGAGTTGGAATTATTTAATTTGGACCATTATTCTTTTCTGTAGAAATGCTTAAAACATTTACAGAAAAGAAAAAGAAAAATGTGCCCAGTGCACTAGGCCAGAGGAGGCCACAGTGCACGGCCCAGGGCGGTGCAGCCCAGCCGCACGGGAGCCTGCGCGCGCACGTCAGGTTTTTGAACCTGACGGGCGGGGCCCGTGGGTCAGTGACAGAGAGGAGGGGGAGAGAGGTGTGGGGATGACAGGCGGGGCCCGCCTGTCATCTCCAACCTTGCGGCCACGGCGACGGCGAGCTCACCGGCGAGTTTTCCGGCCACGGCGACGGCAACGGAGGCCAGGGATGGACTCAGCGTCGAGTGGCGGTTGCAGTGGTGGTGGTGCGGCACGCCGGGGAGGTCCGGTTCGCCGGCGGTGAGGTGGGACGGCGGAAGCTCGTCGGGAGGTGGTGGCTCTGGTCGTTTCCGACTGCAAACGGAGGGGGAAACAAGGGGGAAAGGGTCAGTGAGGCGAGGGGGTTCCGAATCAGGCGAAAGGAAGGGCAGGGGAGGCTCGTACCGCGGAATCACCGGCGGCCCGACGCGGCGGCGCTCCGGTCGATCCCGAGTACTGGGACCTCTTGGGGTCGAACTGAAGGTGCTGGGGGGCTCAGTGGAGTGGAGTGAGGCTGGTGGTGCTGCTGGAGAGGCTCGGGAGGGGCTTATATAGCCGCGCCCACGGTCCACCGTGGACCTGTGCACCGGCGAGGTTGCAGGCGAGGCTAGGAGGGGTTCTAGAGCCGGGGAGGACCGTGGACTTGCTCCACGTCCAGCTAAGGGGAAAAGAGGAGCGGGGAAGCGTCTGGAGCGCGCGCGCGTGTGAAGCAGCAGAGTGGCCGGCGCGGGCGGCCAGCGCGCGTGCGACGACGACCACTGGAGGGCGCAGGAGGAGGGGGGACAGCGCCGGGGAGGTTGCGGACGTCGAGAGGCCTCGACTGGCGTGAAGGGGAGGCCCGAGGCTGTCGGGGGAGGCCGATTGGCTGAAGCTACAGTGCTTGTCTGCACTGTTACATGCTCCAGAGCGCGCGTTTGGCTGGCATCGCCGCGCTCTCGCCGTCCTGGTCAACACCAACGTGTCTAGCAGTGTCTAGAAGGTCAGGGGGGAAGTAAAGAAATGGCCTGAGGCCTTGGATGCCCTGGAGATGCTGAGAGAGAGTGAGGAGGCTGGTGACTTGGTGAAAACCTGCTGTCCAGCAAGGTAAAACAGGGTTCTTACCCCTCAATCATGGAGCTGAGGTGCTGGGGAAGTTACTGGGGGTAGCTAGTAACTCAATGATCAGGTGGTAAAAAGTTGAGGTCATGGAGAAGAGTAAAAGTGATCAAGTTGGAGGTTTTAGTAAAAAGCCAGAAGGTGTTTGATCAGTGTTTGGTCAAGTAAATGACCTCCACTTGATATGGCACTTAACAGGGTTGAAAGATATGTGAAAATAGGGTGCTTCACCAAATTTGGGCTCATTTGAAGAAACTAGCCAATGTAACTTTGGTGAACCCTAGAAATCAACAGAAACAGCTTCATCTTGTTTGAGTCAAGCTAATCATCTCCCCTTGATGCACCACTTGGTGTAGCATCATCATTTGGGGTATTGATCATGCCCACAAAGTTTGAAGCTCCAGATAAAAAGTTGGTAATGTAAAGTTGTTCAAATTTGCATTTGAACAGAAAGGGTTTTGAGGTGATCTGATCAAGTTGCTCTATTCCAAATCTTGTGCCATTTGGTCTAGATGCCTTATTAGGTCATTCTAGCATGTGCACCAAGTTTGAGAGCATTTGGACAAGTTTGGCAATGTAAAGTTGCTCAAACTTCAAATATGGGCAGAATGGTTATGAAGGGGTTTGAGGATGTTTTTTTGCTTCCCAAGGCATGGGACTTGGCAAGATCATCAAATATGTCATATATGACATGATAGAATTTCACTGGAATTTTTGGAGAAAATTTCCTTTGTAAATATTTCAAAAGCTTGAAATATACAGAAAGGGTTCTAGAGGGTTTAGCCCATTATTTTGAACATGACCAAGTGTTGAAACTCTTATATATGGACAATATATGTCCTCTGAGTCTCTCTGAATTTTGGCAAATATTTTTGAAATAGTTAAATAATTTCCCCCTATTAAAGACCATTTCTGGCCTTAAGAAAAAGCTTTTAAATAAAATAGGAAAATAACTTTTAAAATTATACCCTTGAGGTTTCTGGGAGTCCTATGACTACTAGCTCTCAAATAAACCTTTTGAAATAATTTTCTCACCCTAAATCAAGTACTTGCAGTGCAAATCTCAATTCTGGGGTTTTTGGAAAACTAAATTTATAAAATACTTTTTGGCCAAATTAATTTTGTAGGAAAATATTATACTGTTATATAACACTTGGCATGATCATTGGGCAGAAGTTTTGGGTATGGAGATGAATTCTACAAGAGGTCATAGTTGACTTTAATGAGCACATGAAAAAGCAAATGAAGAAAACTCAATTCCAAATAAAAGCCAAATGATGCTAAAAATTTTTGCTGGTCCAAATTTTCATGCTTCAAAGATACAAATAACATGTTACAAAATGCAGGGTGTGACAGACCTACCACCCTTACAAGAATCTCGTCCCCGAGATCCCTAAACTAGGGCTTAAAAGAGATTGGAAACTTGGATCTAAGATAGTCTTCTCGTTCCCAGGTTGCTTCTGCTTCGGTGTGGTTGCTCCACTGGACCTTGAAGTACTTGATGGTACGGCTTCGCCTACGTCGTTCTACTTCGTCCAGAATGCGAATGGGCTTCTCGCGGCAGGTCAAATCAGGCTGCAGATCAATGGCTTGGTGATCCACATCCTTGTAGAGATTGGGCTTGTCTGGAACTTGGAGACATTTCCAGAGTTGTCACACATGGAATACATTGTGCACATCGGATAGCTCAGGTGGTAGTTCCAACTGGTAAGCCACTTCTCCTCGTCGTGCAGTGATCTCAAAGGGTCCAATGAACCTTGGTGCGAGCTTCCCCTTGACGTGGAAACGCTTGGTTCCCTTTAGAGGAGTTACCCGCAGGTACACATGGTCCCCGACATGGAAACTCATGTTCCGACGGTGAGTGTCAGCATAACTCTTCTGCCTTGACTTGGCTGCCTTTAATCGCTCTCTGACTAGTTGGACTTGCTCTTCTGCTGCGCGGAGATTATCCGGTCCAAAGACTAGTCCTTCTCCAGTCTCCGACCAGTTGAGGGGGGTGCGACATCTGCGTCCGTACAACACCTCAAATGGTGCCATCTGAAGGCTCGACTGGTGTAGGATCGAAGAAGGTGAGAGTGTCTAGAGGGGG
>LR738709.1:173692834-174129167 GCA_902687465.1 Secale cereale | reverse complement strand
GACTACTCGACAAGATAAAAATTCTGTCTTTTATCAAGGACAGATTTTGTCAGTTTTTGCATAGCACACAAGTCAAGTAGCAAACTACACATGCAATTCTAGAGTATGGGCAGCGGAAAGTAAATTGCACATATAGTAAAGAGAAGTGGAGAAGATCAAACGCAATTTGGAGACACGGAGATTTTTGTCGTGGTTCCGATAGGTGGTGCTATCGTACATCCACGTTGATGGAGACTTCAACCCACGGAGGGTAACAGCTGCGCGAGTCCACGGAGGGCTCCACACACGAAGGGTCCACGAAGAAGCAACCTTGTCTATTCCATCATGGCCTACGCCCATGGAGGACTAGCCTTACTCGGGGTAGATCTTCACGAAGTAGGCGATCTCCTTGCCCTTACAAACTTCTTGGTTCAACACCACATCTCAAAGACGGAGGCTCCCAAGCGACACCTAACCAATCTAGGAGGAACCACCCTCCAAAAGGTAATAGATGTTGTTGATGATGATGAACTCCTTGCTCTTGTGCTTCAAATGATAATCTCCCCAACACTCAACTCTCCTCACTGATATGGCTGTGGTGGAAGAAAGGATTGAGTGGAAAGCAACTTGGGAAGGCTAGAAATCAAGTTTCATATGGTAGGAATGGAATGACTTGATCTCAACACAAGGGTAGGTGGTTCTCTTCTCAGAAAGTGTATAGTAGGAGTGGTAGACTTTCTGATGGCTCTCTCCACGAATGAAGAGGGGGTGGAGGGGTATATATAGCCTCCACACAAAATCCAACCGTTACACACATAATTGAGCAATCTCGGTGAGACCGAAGTGAAAACTCGGTCAGACCGAAAGTTCAAATATAGTGAACGTTGGGGTTTTCGGTGGGACCGAAAATACCATCTCGGTGAGACCGAAAGTGCAAAAGATATGAACGTTGGAGTTTTCGGTGGGACCGAGAAAGGAAACTCGGTTAGACCGATTTGAGAAAAGACAGGAACATGCCAGTTTCGGTGTGACCGGAAATGCAATCTCGGTGAGACCGATTTGAGCCAAGACAGAAGCTTGACAATCTCGGTAAGACCGAAACAGCAAACTCGGTTATTCCGATATGATGTCAAATGATTACAGAAGGTTGGCAGTCCAGTTTCGGTGAGACCGATCTCAAACTCGGAATGACCTATTTTTCTAGGGTTTGGAATATGGCTGAAGTGGTTCATCTCGGTGGAACTGAGTTGGAAGAATCGGTTTGTCCGAGATTACTTATGAGTGTGTATAGTAGTGAAAGGTGCTGATAGTTGAAGGAGCTAAATCACTAAGCACTTGAGCAACCAGATCATCAACACAACCTCATCCCCTTTTAATAGTATTGGCTTTTCCTATGGACTCAATGTGATCTTGGATCACTAAACCAGAAATGGAGTCTTGAGCTTTTGCCAATGCTTGCCTTAGCATTTTGAGGGGTCCACTTCTTCAGTCATCTTGCCATACCAATGTGATTGGATTTCCTGAAACATACTAGACAAAAGCATTAGTCCAACCACAAAGTATGTTGTCATTAATTACCAAAACCACCCAGGGAGCAAATGTGCTTTCAATCTCCCCCTTTTTGGTAATTGATGGCAACACACTAAGATTATACTAAACAAGACATCAAAGCTTATTGAAAGAAAGACAGAATTATCATGAAAGCTTTGACAAGCATGTAGTACATAGGCTCCCCCCACAAGTGTGCAAGATATTCATGGATTATGGTTTTGGACTACCACAAGCACACAAGAGAGATAAGAAAGATGTGCTACATGCAGCTTGGCTATATGCATCAGAGCAGATGAAAGGAAGTGAGTGATAATGCATATGTGCATGGTGATTTCTTGCAAACAAGTATTTACAAGCAAGTCACCATCATGCACATTCTGCAAGATGCATATACTTACCTTGAGGTTCCTTGGCATTGTACCTGAAGGGATAAACTTGGGAAAACAAGGTTAGGTAACACAAGAGTATTCCTTCAACCAACTGCAAGAACATCAAGAGTACCAAGCCAGGGAGGACATGTATAAAGAGTGTCTCATATTGAGCACAAGCTTGAATCAGCAAACATGTCTCCGAAACTAAAAGATTTTCAATGAACTCTGAGAGATTTTGCTTTCCATAAGATACCGATTGTGAAGATTCCTCTAAGTCTTCTCCCCCTAGATTAAAAGATTCCATAAGATATCAGAACAAGGGGTTTTGAAGGAAAGAGCAAAATCAAGAGAATGATGCCAATTGAGAATGATGTCCAAATGTAAAACACGGCAAAGCTTTGATGTGATTCTCTCCCCCTTAAGATAAGATTACTTTTCTTCTCCCCCTACTCTCCCTATTCCCCCTAAGTCTTCTCCCCCTTTGACATCAAGTGCCGAAAAGGACAGCAAACTAGGTAGGGCAGGAAAGATGGAAAGAAAGAAAGAGAGAAGTGGGATCCTTAAGAATCACAACAGGGCAAATAAGAACATTCATAGAGAAACAATTTGAATTTAAATTTGAGTCTTCTCCCCATTAAAATCTGAGGGGAGCTGCAGAAGATGATATCCTGGAAGATAAATCGGTGACACCGAATTAGACGGATCGGTGGGTCCGAATCCTTTTCGGTTAGACCGAAAATTTTAAATCGGTGACTCCGAGCTTAATTCCAAGGAAATATAGAAATAATTCAGCTCACTTTGCGAGGAATGTTTCAAAGGATTTGCAATGAATTTGTAAAAGATTTTCAAGGAAATTGATCAGAGCCAGAAGGATATTCACAAGGACATAAGAAAATAAAAAAGATTCCTAGATGAAGTTCAAAAACATATGTACTTCATCTAGATAAAGGTCGGCGACAAAGTCACCTATGTTTGAGTATATTGACTTAGGAGTCAAATGAAGACATTTGATCATAGGTCATACTCATCATTTAAGCTCAAAATGGGGTTGCCATTTTTCGATTAAGCATTTGATGTGATCACATCTTATGAAGCTGCTTGTACTCATGACTTTGAGCAAAGCTTCTTAAAGATGTGAAGAACATACCTTGGGCTTGTTGATGCTTTGCTCATGTAGGTAAGCTCGATGTATGTGCTCATTGAATGTGAAGTTGGAGCGCCATTTCTACTTGTGTAGTTCATCTTCCTACATGGGTTAGGCAAGCAAGGAAATACTCGAGGATATCCAAGATGACAGGAGTGAAATACTAGATGTATAAGATGTCAAAAAGGATATGTGGAATTTTGTTCCTTGAGCTCAACATCCCAAAGGGCTAGATACTTGGTCAATGACAAGATTACTCATGATTTGAGTGTGTGGTAATCTTGTGGAATGTATATCATCCAAGTACCTGCAAAGAGTTAGATGCAATACAAGGAGGCAAATGTGTCCAAGACATATGATCATCATCATAAGAGAAATATCAAGGATTAGTCAAGAGAGCTCATGCCTTGCATGCATCAATGGAGTTATCACTCCAAGTTTGAAGCATCAATGATGTTCAACTCACTCCTCAAGCGACAAAACACTTTCTCATCAAGAGGTTTTGTAAAGATATCAGCAAGTTGTTTGTCAGTACGAACATGCTTAAGATTAATGTCACCCTTGGCAATATGATCACGAATAAAATGGTGACGAACTTCAATATGCTTTGTTCGAGAATGTTGCACTGGATTGTATCCAATTTTAATTGCACTCTCATTGTCACAAAGCAAGGGAACACGTCTCACATGTATCCCATAATCTTTAAGCGTTTGTGTCATCCATAGCAATTGAGCACAACACGAACCAGCAGCAATATATTCTGCTTCGGCAGTGGATAATGATACCGAATTTTGTTTCTTGGAGGACCAAGATACAAGGGATCGACAAAGGAATTGACACGTACCCGAAGTTGACTTTCTATCAACCTTGTCACCGGCATAGTCCGAGTCGGAATAGCCAACAAGATCGAAAGAAGCTCTCTTAGGATACCAAATGCCAAAGTTTGGTGTGTGTATCAAGTATCTCACTATCCTTTTAACAGCTTTAAGATGACATTCTTTAGGGGCTGCTTGATATCGCGCACACATGCATACACTCAACATTATGTCAGGACGAGAAGCACAAAGATATAGTAGAGAACCAATCATAGAACGGTAAACCCTTTGATCAACGGGTTCTCCATCTTTTGTCAAGTCATTATGTCCACTAGTAGGCATGGGGGTACTCATACCTTTGCTTTCTTGCATGTTGAACTTCTTGAAGAGATCCTTGGTGTACTTTGTTTGTGAGACAAAGGTACCCTCCTTAGATTGCTTGATTTGCAACCCAAGGAAGAATTTGAGTTCACACATCATGGACATCTCATACTTCTCCGACATGAGCTGTCCAAACTTCTTGCTAAAATGGGGGTTAGTTGAACCAAAGATAATATCATCAACATATATTTGGCACACCAATAGTTCACCATTAACCCTTTTTGTGAACAGCGTTGAGTCTATCTTTCCAATCTCAAAGCCTTTTTCAAGAAGAAAGCTAGTTAAGCATTTGTACCAAGCTCTAGGAGCTTGTTTAAGACCATAAAGGGCTTTATGCAACTTGTAAACATGATTAGGTTTTTTGGGATTCACAAATCCGGGAGGTTGTTTTACAAATACTTCCTCCTCAATTTCACCATTTAGGAAAGCGCTTTTGATATCCATTTGATAGAGAGTAATATCATGGTGATTGGCATAAGCAAGAAGGATGCGAATGGACTCAAGTCTAGCAACGGGGGCATAGGTCTCACCATAGTCCATACCTTCGACTTGTGTGTAACCTTGAGCTACGAGACGAGCCTTGTTGTGGATGACTTGTCCATCTTCATCTTGCTTGTTCCGAAACACCCATTTGGTTCCAATGATGTTTTGATTATCGTTGGGCTTCTCTACCAAAGTCCATACCTTGTTCCTCTCGAAGTTGTGTAGTTCTTCGTGCATAGCGTTCACCCAATCCGGGTCTTCAAGTGCTTCTTCTACCTTCATAGGTTCAATACTAGAGATGAATGAGTAATGCTCACAAAAGTTAGCTAAGCGAGTTTTAGAGCGAGTAATTCTCCCGGAGTTGATGTCGTTCATCATTTGTTCCACGGGATGATTCTTCTTGACTCTTGCTCGAACTCGGGATAGCTTTTGTTGATGTTGTGGTTGAGCTTCCTCATCATCTTCATCTTCCTCTTCTTCTTCTTCTTCATTGCTGTTGGTGTTGTCTTGAGGTGGTGGAGAAGGAGGTTGTGGTGGATCTTCTTGTTGCATTTCCTCATCTTGGTGAGTTCCACTTGTGGAGGCCTCCATGTTGCCTTGAGGTTCATCTCGCCGTGAGGTAGGGGGCTCCACATATGTAGATGAGGTACTCTCCTTCACTTCCATGGGACGGATCTTTCCAATAGATAAGTCTTGGATAGCTTCCGATGGGTCCTTGTCTCCTACATCAATAGGCATTTGCTCTACTTGCGAGCCATTAGATTCATCAAACTTCACATCTACCGTCTCTTCAACCTTTCGGGTGAAATTATTGTAGACACGGTAGGTGTGGGAGTTTGATCCATAACCAAGAAGAAAGCCTTCATGAGATTTAGGAGCAAATTTAGACCGACGATGCTTATCAAGGATATAGCATTTTGAACCAAAGACACGAAAGTATCCCACTTGGGGTTTGTTACCGGTGAGAAGCTGGTATGATGTCTTGTCGAGAAGCTTATGAAGATAAAGCCTGTTGATAGCATGACAAGCTGTCTCGACCGCTTCTCCCCAAAAGTGCTTCGGTGTCTTGTATTCATCAAGCATCGTTCTCGCCATCTCTATGAGCGTTCGGTTCTTCCTCTCAACAACTCCATTTTGTTGAGGGGTGTACGTAGCCGAGAACTCATGTAGAATTCCTTCCTCATCGAGAAAAGAGTCTACATTGGCGTTCTTGAACTCCGTTCCATTGTCACTCCAAACTTTCTTGATCTTCACTTCAAATTGATTTTGGGCCTTTTTGGCAAAGGTCTTGAAGATCCTCTGAACCTGCGATTTATCATCAAGGAAAAATACCCACGTAAATCTGGAATAATCATCAACTATAACTAGACCAAAGGAGTTACCACCAAGGCTTTTGTAAGCATTGGGACCGAAGAGATCCATATGTAGAAGCTCAAGCGGTCTCCTTGTGGTCATGATGTTTTTCACGGGATGACTTCCACCAACTTGTTTTCCTGCTTGACAAGCACTACAAAGTCTATCCTTGTCAAAGAAAACATCTTTAACACCAAGAATATGATCACCTTTGATCAGCTTGTCTAGATTACGCATACCAACATGTCCTAGCCTTCTATGCCATAACCAACCTTTAGAGGATTTAGCAATGAAACAAGCTCTAGGTTGGGCTTTCTTAGTGAAATCAACAATATATAGATCACCTCTACGGATACCGGTAAAAGCCATGTTTTGATTATCACGCCGAAAGACTTGGCAATCTACTTTGGTGAATAGCACATTGAATCCAAAGTCAGCTAATCTAGACACGGAAAGTAAATTGTATCCAAGAGATTCTACAAGCATGACATTTTGAATAGAGCTATCATGAGATATGGCCACCTTACCAAGGCCAAGTACCTTACCCTTGGAGTTGTCTCCAAAAGTCACATACTTGCGAGGACCATCGTTCTTTGCAAGCTCTCGAAACATGTCTTTGTCTCCGGTCATGTGATCGGTGCATCCACTATCAAGAATCCACTCTTTTCCACCAGACATGTAGTCTCTCATATTTGCCATAAGATTGAGACTCTTCATGACCTTGTCTAGCTCGGTGTCCGAATCGGTGTAATCATCATCATGCTCATGCTCATCATCATATTGACCCATAGATTGTTCATCATCAACACCTAGGTCAATTTGATAAGTACTTGCATTAGTTTGGTCAATGTGACAATAATCTTCGGAATGCAATGTAAGAGCATTTCTAATTATAACATTGATAAGACCGGGATCACCCTTCTTTTTCATAAGATCACGAAGCTCAAAAAAGCATTTATCAAAGTTGGGATCATTGGGGTGCAACTTATCAAATTCAATAGTCTTGTGTAGAATTTCATCAAGACTTCTCAAAGAGTAGTCCGGATAAAGTTCTTCCAATAATTTCCACATAGCATAGGCGCACTCAAAGTTTGTAACAAGATTAAGCAATTCATCGGGTAACCCTCTAATGATAAGATTCACAGTTCTAAGGTTACGAAGCAAATCAAGCTCTTCATCCATGGTAGGGTGCAAGGGATCAAATGGAGGCACATAGGGGGTCTCAACATATTTGCACAAATTGTACTTCTTAAAGATACTAAGCATTTCAGACCTCCAAGAGTTATAGAACCTTCCATTAAGAACAGGCACTCTATGGCTAACACTCCCAAACGTAGACACGTCCATCTTCCTCCAATGGTGTGTAAACCAAAGCAATGGAGACCAAAGCTCTGATACCAATTGTAGGATCGAAGAAGGTGAGAGTCTCTAGAGTGGGGGGTGATTAGACTACTCGACAAGATAAAAATTCTGTCTTTTATCAAGGACAGATTTTGTCAGTTTTTGCATAGCACACAAGTCAAGTAGCAAACTACACATGCAATTCTAGAGTATGGGCAGCGGAAAGTAAATTGCACATATAGTAAAGAGAAGTGGAGAAGATCAAACGCAATTTGGAGACACGGAGATTTTTGTCGTGGTTCCGATAGGTGGTGCTATCGTACATCCACGTTGATGGAGACTTCAACCCACGGAGGGTAACGGCTGCGCGAGTCCACGGAGGGCTCCACCCACGAAGGGTCCACGAAGAAGCAACCTTGTCTATTCCATCATGGCCTACGCCCACGGAGGACTAGCCTTACTCGGGGTAGATCTTCACGAAGTAGGCGATCTCCTTGCCCTTACAAACTTCTTGGTTCAACTCCACATCTCAAAGACGGAGGCTCCCAAGCGACACCTAACCAATCTAGGAGGCACCACCCTCCAAAAGGTAATAGATGTTGTTGATGATGATGAACTCCTTGCTCTTGTGCTTCAAATGATAATCTCCCCAACACTCAACTCTCCTCACTGATATGGCTGTGGTGGAAGAAAGGATTGAGTGGAAAGCAACTTGGGAAGGCTAGAAATCAAGTTTCATATGGTAGGAATGGAATGACTTGATCTCAACACAAGGGTAGGTGGTTCTCTTCTCAGAAAGTGTATAGTAGGAGTGGTAGACTTTCTGATGGCTCTCTCCACGAATGAAGAGGGGGTGGAGGGGTATATATAGCCTCCACACAAAATCCAACCGTACACACATAATTGAGCAATCTCGGTGAGACCGAAGTGAAAACTCGGTCAGACCGAAAAGTTCAAATATAGTGAACGTTGGGGTTTTCGGTGGGACCGAAAATACCATCTCGGTGAGACCGAAAGTGCAAAAGATATGAACGTTGGAGTTTTCGGTGGGACCGAGAAAGGAAACTCGGTTAGATCGATTTGAGAAAAGACAGGAACATGCCAGTTTCGGTGTGACCGGAAATGCAATCTCGGTGAGACCGATTTGAGCCAAGACAGAAGCTTGACAATCTCGGTAAGACCGAAACAGCAAACTCGGTTATTCCGATATGATGTCAAATGATTACAGAAGGTTGGCAGTCCAGTTTCGGTGAGACCGATCTCAAACTCGGAATGACCGATTTTTCTAGGGTTTGGAATATGGCTGAAGTGGTTCATCTCGGTGGAACTGAGTTGGAAGAATCGGTTTGTCCGAGATTACTTATGAGTGTGTATAGTAGTGAAAGGTGCTGATAGTTGAAGGAGCTAAATCACTAAGCACTTGAGCAACCAGATCATCAACACAACCTCATCCCCTTTTAATAGTATTGGCTTTTCCTATGGACTCAATGTGATCTTGGATCACTAAACCAGAAATGGAGTCTTGAGCTTTTTCCAATGCTTGCCTTAGCATTTTGAGGGGTCCACTTCTTCAGTCATCTTGCCATACCAATGTGATTGGATTTCCTGAAACATACTAGACAAAAGCATTAGTCCAACCACAAAGTATGTTGTCATTAATTACCAAAACCACCCAGGGAGCAAATGTGCTTTCAACTGGTAACTGTTGTTATAGGAGAACTCGGCAAACGGGAGACAATCTTCCCACTTGGCTCCATATGCCAAGACACAGGCTCGGAGCATGTCTTCGAGAATCTGATTGACTCGCTCTGTTTGACCTCCGGTCTGAGAGTGGAAAGCTGTGCTGAAAGACAACTTGGTTCCCAAGGCTTCTTGGAACTTCCTCCAGAACCTTGAGGTGAACTGGGTTCCTCGATCTGATACAATCTCCTTGGGAACGCCGTGAAGACTTACGATTCGGTCGAGGTAGAGAGCTGCCAGCCGGTTGCCATCATAAGTGGTCTTGACAGGAATGAAATGGGCTACCTTGGTCAAATGATCGACTATGACCCAGATAGAGTCATGGCCTTTATTCGACCTTGGTAATCCAGTGATGAAGTCCATTCCGACTTTATCCCACTTCCACTCAGGGACCTTGAGTGGTTGAAGCAATCCAGCAGGTCGCTGATATTCAGCCTTGACCCGTTGGCACACATCACACTTTGCAACATAGGTTGCAATCTCTCTCTTCATACCGTGCCACTAGAATCGTGCCTTCAAGTCTTGGTACATCTTGGTTCCTCCGAGGTGGATGGAATACGGAGTGTCGTGGGCTTCTTGCAGAATCAGCGTCTTCAACTCGGTGTTGTTTGGTACGCAGATGCGACCTTTGTACCAAACAATCCCGTGCTCGTCTTCAGAGAATCCTGGGGCCTTGCCCAGCTTCATCTTCCTCTTGATTCCTTCAATGCTTGCGTGTCCATCTTGTGTCTTCTTGACGTCGTCCATCAGGGTTGGTCTGACTTCCAAATAATCCAGAAATCCAGGGGTGACCAATTCCAAACTGAATTGTTCAAACTCCTTAAACAAGGTTGGCTGCCTTTCTTGAATAACGGCATTCAAAGAGCAAGCCTTCCTGCTTAAGGCATCGGCCACCACGTTAGCCTTCCCAGGGTGATACTAAACACTGAGGTCATAGTCTTTGATGAGTTCCAACCATCTCCGCTGCCTCATGTTCAATTCCTTTTGGGTGAAAATGTACTTCAGACTTTTGTGGTCTGTGTAAATCTCACACCGTTTCCCTAGGAGGTAATGCCGCCATGTCTTCAAGGCATGAACTACTGCCACTAGCTCAAGATCGTGAGTAGCGTAGTTCTCCTCATGGGGTCGTAGCTGCCCGGAGAGGTATGCTATGACGCGGCCTTCTTGCATCAGAACGCTTCCCAATCCGGTTCGAGAGGCATCACAATATATCACGAACTCCTTGTGAATATCAGGTGTTGCCAGAACTGGGGCGGTGGTCAATCTCTTCTTGAGCTCTTGGAAGCTCTCTTCGCATTTTGGCGTCCACTCGAACTTCTTGTCCTTCTTGAGGAGCTGAGTCATTGGTCGTGCAATGCTAGAGAATCCTTCCACGAACTTGCGGTAATAGCGAGCTAGTCCGAGGAAGCTTCTGACTTCCTTGACGGTCGTTGGAGATTGCCATTGGGTCACAGCTTCGATTTTTGCAGGATCAACAGATAATCCTTCCTCGGTCAAGACATGACCTAAGAATCCAACTTTATGCAGCCAGAACTCACACTTGCTGAATTTGGCATACAGTTGGTGCTCACGAAGCTTGTCTAGGACCATCCTCAGGTGCTGCTCGTGCTCTTCCTCCGACTTCGAGAACACAAGAATGTCATCAATGAAGACAACAACAAACTTGTCCAAATATTCCATGAAGATATTATTCATGAGGTACATGAAGTAAGCTGGGGCATTGGTTAACCCAAAAGACATGACCGTGCACTCGCACAGGCCATATCTGGTTACGAATGCCGTCTTCGGAATATCTTGGGGTCTGATCTTCAGCTGGTAGTACCCAGATCTGAGGTCGATCTTGGAGAATACCTTGGCTCCGCTGAGCTGACCAAACAGATCTTCGATCTTGGGAAGTGGATACTTGTTCTTGATTGTAACTTCATTGAGGGAACGATAGTCAATGCATAAGCGGATGGTACCGTCCCTCTTTGCCACAAATAGAACAGGAGATCCCCAAGGGGAGGCACTTGGGCGGATAAATCCCTTCCTTAGCTGCTCTTCCAGCTGCTTCTTCAACTCGGCTAATTCTTCCATCCCCATTCTATAAGGCTTCTCATAGATGGGTCCTGCTTCGGGCACGAGCTCGATGATGAACTCAATGTCACGGTCAGGGGGCATTCCCGGTAGTTCATCCGGAAAGACATCAGGATACTCGCATACCACCGGTACTTGATCTAGCCCAACTTCAGACAGACAGTTGACTTTAGCGGCTTGAGCGGAAGAGGAGTTGGAAGTAAACTTGACTTCGACTCCTTGGTCATTGGTCACAGTGACTGTCCGATTGGCACAGTCTAACAAGCCTTGGTGCTTGCTGAGCCAATTCTTGCCTAGGATCACATCCAAGCCTTGCGATCTCAGGACGATAAGGTCTGCTAGGAAGTCTACACCGTTAATGGTAATACGGACTCCTTTACAGCCTATCTTGGCTCTCATCTCGGCTCCGGGGGTTTGTACCACCATAGGGTTATTCAGGGGTGTAGGGGTCATGCCACTTTTTAATGCAAATCTTTGAGTGACAAATGAATGCGTTGCTCCAGAATCAAACAAGACAGTTGCAGGTGCTGAGTTGACAAGGAACGTACCCAGCACGACGTCCGGGTCTTCCTGGGCTTCTTCAGCAGTGACGTGATTCACACACCACTTCCCATAGTTCGGTGGATTGCGAGGAACTGGGTTCCTCGGTGGCATTCCACGGCCTTGTCCCTGGTTCTGCGCATTGGGGCACGGGGCATCAGGCTTCTTGTTGGGGCACACCCTTGAGATGTGTCCGGGCTGACCACATCCAAAGCAAGTGACTTGGTTTGGATTGGTCTTGTTGCCACCACTGGTATTGGGGTTGAGAGCTGGCCTGGGGTTGGCATACTGCTGAGGCTGAGGGTTGGCACGAGGTGCAGGAGCTCTTGGTTGCTGATAGGTTGGCTTGGCCGGGGCTGACTGCCACGGACAAGGCTTCTGGTTGCTGGAACTTCCCTTAATGACCAACTTGCGCTTGCGAGTGTCTTCCAAAGCACGCCGCTTGTCTTGAAGCATAAGTGCCTTGTTCACCAGGTCAGGGAAAGACGGGCAGTCGCACACGACAAGCGAGTATTGCAGAGTCTGATTGAGGCCTTCCATGAAGCGCCCCCTTTTGGCAGCATCAGTGCTGACATCTTCAGGGGCATACCTTGACAGAACACTGAACTTCTGCATGTACTCCTTGACAGTGCCACTTCCTTGCTTCAGGGCTCGGAACTCACGCTTTTTGATAGCCATGATTCCGGAAGGAATGTGGGCCTTGTGGAATTCTGCCATGAAGTTAACCCAAGTGATGTCTTGTTCAGCATGCATGACCTTGAATCCATCCCACCAAGCTCTAGCAGTCCCCCCGAGGCAGTGGGCTGCATAAGCCACCTTCTCGCGGTCTTCGGTGCATCCGACTAGTTCCAGTATCTCCTCAATGGAACGGACCCAGTCGTCTGCATCCAGGGGTTCTGCAGTCTCGATGAAGGTTGGCGGTGCATGCTTCTTGAACTCTGCCAACGTGGAACGTCCATTGCCATTCCCCGCCGGCTAGCGGTTGTTGGCGACAGCTTGAGCAATCAGCTGAAGAGCTGCAGTGTTGGCTTGGCGTTCCTCTCGGAAAGCTTGGAGAAGCTGAGCCATGTCCATGCTTGGAGGAGGTGGTGGTTGAGCTTGGTCGTTGGTTTGGTCGTGGCCTGCCTCTGGCTGAGAGGATGCTCCGGCTTCGGGCTGCTGGGTAGAGGTACCAGTACGAGTTACAACAGGCATCCTGTTGGAGCGGTAAAAAGGTCTCATGACTCGGAAGAGGGAAAGCAAGATAGATGGGTGCCTAGTAAGGGGGTGGGTTTGACACTAAATCAAATCATGCAAGGGCCGAGAGGCCAAAACACATTCATTAAAATCCAAACGGGTGATGTAGTCGTTTACACATTCCCGAAGGAAGAATACGACATACATCCAGACACAACAAAAGCAAACACTAGATGGTTTCATATGAACCATACATGGACTCGACTGCGCATAGGGGTTACACGACCTATCCTACCGTAGAGGTTACAACTGGCATATCCGAGTAGCGAATAATGCCTAAGCGGCGGAATGCTCGGTCGCGTATTCCGGCTCTTCTGGGTCTTCCTCCTTGTCTTCATCCGTCTGGGCCCCCTTGTCACTTGAGGGTGTAGGGGAGTGGAGAAGTTGGATACGACGGTGCTTCGTCGGTGGGGCAGGAAAAAGCTTGCGATATTCCCTTGCCGTCATCCGGCGTCGCCGAGGTGGTTCTTCACCCTTGGAAGATACATCGTCGGAGGGCCTTCCGCCTCGATATGCAATAGCGGATTGTCCAGAAGGTGCTCCTTCCTTCTTGATCCTATTTGCCTTCTCTTGAGCTCGACGAAGAAGTGCCTTGGTCTTGTGAAGTTCTTCTCGAAGCTTCATTGATTCCGAGGCCAAGTCTTGTGCCAAGCTGTCGGCACATAGACTGAAGTAGGTCTGGAACCGAAGCAAGAGTCCTTCCTTCAGTGGAGGGGCTAGTGCGCTGCTTTGTTCTTCACCTTCCTTCCGGTAAGGTAAGAAGCGAGTTGTCATCTTGGCTGCCATCTCCGGAAGAAGCTCGCGGAGACGGGTTAGTGCCTTGAGTGCAGCAGCCTCGACAGCGAGTGGTAGTGTTGCCATCTGGGGTCCCTCGAAGAACCAACTTGTGGGAGGATCGTTTGCCTTCACGATCACTTCCACATGGTACTCCACCTCAGTATCGCTCACCCAATGCTCAAGGTAGGTGAGGATGGGTGCTCGGTGGAACTGACACTCCTGGAGGCTATCCTCAAGAAGTAAGGGAAACCCAGTGGTCAGGTGCTCTTCGGGAACAGCGGCCATCTACAAAGGTGGAATAGGAGGGGTTAATAAGCTGATGAAATCTCAGGTTTAGAAAAGAAGAGAGGTTCAGAAGGTTTTTGAAAAAGGGTCTCATCTAACTAACGCCCATGCTAACTAAGGCTTCCTACAGTCAGGATGGCTCTGATACCAGCTCTGTGGGGACTCCGACTTAGAAGTCGAGATCACCGAATGCACGTGTACAGTGATCCCAGAGATCAATGCTCACTGAACACACAGAAGCTGAATAACAAGAGTCTTACATCCATACAAATAGTCTTACACGAATTAAGGCCATTATGGCCAAGTCTTACATAGATAGAGCCTCACGGGCTGAATAGCAAATAACTCAAATAGCGGAAGTCTTCGATAACGGGTAGAACCCATGCCATCTGCCTTAACCCTACAGGCATTCTGACTGGGATAGCGTCCTAGTTCGCATGTTCGTCTCCAAAGAACTCTTCCTCATATTCCTGTTCTTCCATGCCTGGCCAATTAAATAACCAGTGGCAAGCCAACGAGTACTTTGAATGTACTCGCAAGCAACCCATGATGTGGTTCAAAGTAACAGTGCATTTGAATAATAATGATCAATCTAGCAAGGCTAGAACAAATATTCTACCATCAAGTTTATGCATCAATAAACTCGCGTAATCTCGATGACAGGTTACCGATATCAACATGATTATGATTCAACTCATCGAGTCAAGTCACCACCTTGACTTATCACACACATAACATCACCAATGAAGTAAAATTCTGGACATAGTTTAAGTAGCACCACCCAACTGTCCATGACCGTGGACACAGCTATTCGAATAGTTTTACACTCTGCAGAGGTTGCGCACTTTACCCACAAGATCCGGGGAACTTCCGTGTTATCCACGACCCGCGGTACCTCAAGTACCCGGGGTAAGCACCCGGTCATTATCTTTCCTTAGACGACACTAACATAGAGTCCACTCGTTGGTACACGGCCCTCGGGTACAAACAATAGATCACGGGACTTGCCCTAATTTTCAATATCACGCGTACCCGAAGGGACCAACGGTGTGTCCGGTGCCCTGTAAAAACAGTCATGGCCGTCTATCCAAGCACGACCCCGTCCCGGAAGAGACCTCAAGTCTTTCCGTCACTAGTAATGCGGGCACCATGCTAGTATCGACCTAAGTAATCAATAAAGCCCCGTCCCATAAGGGGTAGTGTGGTTGCACATGTTTGGTTGGGACGGTAGTCACACATAAATCTAATCATTTCACCATGCACATGACTCTACCGGCACATCACTTCTTTCTCAAGTGATGACCTAACACATCATCACCCTCGGGCATTAGGGGCACCCGATGGGTTCATGCAAAGATTTTAACTACGAAGGTTAAAATTACACATGCATCATTCAAGCATCATGACCAACTATTTGCATGTCATCTAGCACATAGCAAGATCAACAATAAGGCATGCATCATGTGGTGGTTCATCTAGGTCACCATCATAACCCTATCATCATGCATCGGAAACAAACGGGTTCCGAGAACAAGTGTATCATGGTCAAAGGGCTGCTTGCCTGGATTGGCTTGGTCTTCAAAGTCTTCAAATCCTTCTCCTTCTCCTTCCACAGCAACTTCGTCAAATATGGGATCTATACGTCGCATAATAACCACGGGAAAATAAGAATACAAACAAAACAGAAAAATCAAAGTGCTCAGAAAAATGTCAACTCATTTTTGTAAAATACTAGAGGGATTTCTAAGGTGGGGAAAAATCTTAGTTGGAGTTTTGGAGTAACAGAATGGAATATATTGATTTTAGAACAGGAGTTTTACTGCCCAAATTTGAATTTAAATTTGAACAGTACAGAGAAGTTTCATGGATTTGAGTGAAAGTGGTACCATTAAATAGGTTGGAATATTACAAGATTTTAGGAGTTGGAATTATTTAATTTGGACCATTATTCTTTTCTGTAGAAATGCTTAAAACATTTACAAAAAAGAAAAAGAAAAATGTGCCCAGTGCACTGGCCAGAGGAGGCCATAGTGCACGGCCCAGGGCGGTCCAGCCCAGCCGCACGGGAGCCTGCGCTCGTACGTCAGGTTTTTGAACCTGACGGGCGGGGCCTGTGGGTCAGTGACAGAGAGGAGGGGGAGAGAGGTGTGGGGATGACAGGCGGGGCCCGCCTGTCATCTCCAACCTTGCGGCCACGGCGATGGCGAGCTCACCGGCGAGTTTTCCGGCTACGGCGACGGCAACGGAGGCCAGGGATGGACTCAGCGTCGAGTGGCGGTTGCAGTGGTGGTGGTGCGGCACGCCGGGGAGGTCCGGTTCGCCGGCGGCGAGGTGGGACGGCGGAAGCTCGTCGGGAGGTGGTGGCTCTTGTCGTTTCCGACTGCAAACGGAGGGGGAAACAAGGGGGAAAGGGTCAGTGAGGCGAGGGGGTTCCGAATCAGGCGAAAGGAAGGGCAGGGGAGGCCCGTACCGCGAGATCACTGGCGGCCCGACACGGAGGCGCTCCAGCCGATCCCGAGTACTGGGACCTCTTGGGGTCGAACTGAAGGTGCTGGGGGGCTCAGTGGAGTGGAGTGAGGCTGGTGGTGCTGCTGGAGAGGCTCGGGAGGGGCTTATATAGCCGCGCCCACGGTCCACCGTGGACCTGTGCGCCGGCGAGGTTGCAGGCGAGGCTAGGAGGGGTTCTGGAGCCTGGGATCAAGCCGGGGAGGACCGTCGACTTGCTCCACATCCAGCTGAGGGGAAAAGAGGAGCGGGGAAGCGTCTGGAGCGCGCGCGCGTGTGAAGCAGCAGAGTGGCCGTCGCGGGCGGCCAGCGCGCGTGCGACGACGACCACTGGAGGGCGCAGGAGGAGGGGGGACAGCGCCGGGGAGGTTGCGGACGTCGAGAGGCCTCAATTGGCGTGAAGGGGAGGCCCGAGGCTGTCGGGGGAGGCCGATTGGCTGAAGCTACAGTGCTTGTCTGCACTGTTACGTGCTCCAGAGCGCGCGTTTGGCTGGCATCGCCGTGCTCTCGCCGTCCTGGTCAACACCAACGTGTCTAGCAGTGTCTAGAAGGTCAGGGGGGAAGTAAAGAAATGGCCTGAGGCCTTGGATGCCCTGGAGATGCTGAGAAAGAGTGAGGAGGCTGGTGACTTGGTGAAAACCTATTGTCCAGCAAGGTAAAACAGGGTTCTTACCCCTCAATCATGGAGCTGAGGTGCTGGGGAAGTTACTGGGGGTAGCTAGTAACTCAATGATCAGGTGGTAAAAAGTTGAGGTCATGGAGAAGAGTAAAAGTGATCAAGTTGGAGGTTTTAGTAAAAAGCCAGAAGGTGTTTGATCAGTGTTTGGTCAAGTAAATGACCTCCACTTGATATGGCACTTAACAGGGTTGAAAGATATGTGAACATAGGGTGCTTCACCAAATTTGGGCTCATTTGGAGAAACTAGCCAATGTAACTTTGGTGAACCCTAGAAATCAACAGAAATAGCTTCATCTTGTTTGAGTCAAGCTAATCATCTCCCCTTGATGCACCACTTGGTGTAGCATCATCATTTGGGGTATTGATCATGCCCACAAAGTTTGAAGCTCCAGATAAAAAGTTGGTAATGTAAAGTTGTTCAAATTTGCATTTGAACAGAAAGGGTTTTGAGGTGATCTGATCAAGTTGCTCTATTCCAAATCTTGTGCCATTTGGTCTAGATGCCTTATTAGGTCATTCCAGCATGTGCACCAAGTTTGAGAGCATTTGGACAAGTTTGGCAATGTAAAGTTGCTCAAACTTCAAATATGGGCAGAATGGTTATGAAGGGGTTTGAGGATGTTTTCTTGCTTCCAAGGCATGGGACTTGGCAAGATCATCAAATATGTCATATATGACATGATAGAATTTCCCTGGAATTTTTGGAGAAAATTTCCTTTGTAAATATTTCAAAAGCTTGAAATATCCAGAAAGGGTTTTAGAGGGTTTAGCCCATTATTTTGAACATGACCAAGTGTTGAAACTCTTATATATGGACAATATATGTCCTCTGAGTCTCTCTGAATTTTGGCAAATATTTTTGAAATAGTTAAATAATTTTCCCCTATTAAAGACCATTTCTGGCCTTAAGAAAAAGCTTTTAAATAAAATAGGAAAATAACTTTTAAAATTATACCCTTGAGGTTTCTGGGAGTCCACCTTTTGAAATAATTTTCTCACCCTAAATCAAGTACTTGCAGTGCAAATCTCAATTCAGGGGTTTTTGGAAAACTAAATTTATAAAATACTTTTCGGCCAAATTAATTTTGTAGGAAAATACTATACTGTTATATAACACTTGGTATGATCATTGGGCAGAAGTTTTGGGTATGGAGATGAATTCTACAAGAGGTCATAGTTGACTTTAATGAGCACATGAAAAAGCACATGAAGAAAACTCAATTCCAAATAAAAGCCAAATGATGCTAAAAAATTTTGCTGTTCCAAATTTTCATGCTTCAAAGATACAAATAACATGTTACAAAATGCAGGGTGTGACAGCATGGGTTCAGGGGCCGGCGGCCCGAGCGGCCCCAGCTGGACGACCTCGACCATGACACGAGCGGTGCGGGGCGCAACCGCCTTGCTATCGGGAGTACAAGGTCAACGGGTAGCCAGGAGGAGGCCGCTCGCACCATGGCCTCATCACCTCCCGCCACTCGTCGGCGCCATGGGGGTGGCTGAACCTCTTTTTCGACGGAAGTGGTTCCTGTTGGTGTCAAAACCGGTGGATCTCGGGTAGGGGGTCCCAAACTATGCGTCTGAGGATTGATGTTAACAAGAGGCATGTGACACGATGTTTACCCAGGTTCAGGCCCTCTCGATCGAGGTAAAACCCTACTTCCTGCTATATTAATATTAATGAATATGTGTACAAGAGTTGATCTACCTCGAGATCGTAAAGGCTAAACCCTAACTTTAGCCTATGAGGATTGTGTGATTCTCTAGCCTCTACGGACTAAACCCTCCGGTTTATATACACACCGGAGGGGCCTAGGGTTTGTACATATCATCTTGCAGAGGAAGGAAAATCTACACCCGAGCCTAAAATTGCCATTACAAGAACCCAGGAGTCTTATCCAGATACGAGAGATGATCTTCTATAATAATCTTCACGGCCCACCAGTCCGTCCCACCAGGAGTTTGTCCGGCCACATGAGGACCCCTCGATCCAGGACTCCCTTAGTAGCCCCTGAACCTGTCTTCGATGACGATGTGTTCGGCTTCCGTATTGTCTTTGGCATTGCAAGGTTGGTTCCTCCTGCCGAATATATCTTCTACAAATAGATTGATTGTGTTCGGCTTTGCAAGATTAGTAAAACCCTTAACCTCGAAGGCAAGGCTTTTAAAGAAAATGAATAATGTGTCTCTACTGACAGCTTTTGGGTGAAGTGTCACATCCAACCCACTAACGTATCAAACTGTTTTATTTGGTCCTAGTTTCGCGTTTTGAGGCATATCCTCATTGATACGTCCCGTCAGAATAGAGATCGTACGCGCTTATTGTGGGGTTCTTATCATTGTGATGTGAGCACCCACGCCGCACATTACGCACGACCGCTTTGGGAACCGACGAGTCTTATGGCTAAGGTGGGGGGACGCTCTGTATTCGCAGCGTTATAAAAGGACTCCAATCCCTCTCATTAGCCCCACGCCTTCCTCAAGCTCAATCTCTCCAATCTCCCTTGCCCCCATACTCTCATCTCCTGCGCCCATAACTCCTCGTTCCTCGACCACTACTGCCCTTCCCAACAATGGCTGGATCCGGTGCCAGAGGCAAGTGAGAGGCTTACACGGTCACCGAAAAGACCATGGAGGATCTACGGAGTGTAGGGTATCTCATCGGCGACATCACACACCGAGTCCCCCCAAAGGGCCAGGTGACTCCCGTCCCTAAGGCGGGCGAGAGGGTAGTTTTCACCTCTCATTTTGTTAGGGGGCTAGGGTTTCCACTCCACCCGTTTGTTCGGGGTCTTTTGTTCTTCTACGGGCTAGATTTCCACGATCTAGCCCCGAACTCAATCCTTCACATATCCACTTTCATAGTGATGTGTGAAGCATTTCTTCGCATCCGCCCACACTTCAACCTGTGGCTTAAGACCTTCAACGTGAAGCCGAAGGTGGTGCACGGGGAACACGCAGAGAGCAGGGGCGCTATGATCAGTAAGCTGCCAAACGCAACTTGGCCCAAGGGCTTGTTCATGTAGACGAACAAGGTTTGGCAGCAGGATTGGTTCTACATCACCGAACATCACGACACCAACTGGGCGGCGGAGCCTGCTTTCAGATCCGGACCCCCAGAGAGGCTAACCTCCTGGACCAAAAAGGGTGTCGACTGGGGGTCGCACACTGAGGTGACGACTCTTGTGAGCCGCATGTCCGACGTGATCTCTAAGGGGCACCAGCTCTCCTCCGTGGTCAAGGTGATGCTGAACCGGCTTGTTCTCCCTTGCAAAAGCCGGGATTCCTCCCTATGGGAGTTCGATCCGGTAGGAGACAAGCCATTGAAGCATCTCTTCAGATCTACGCACAAAGAGATCTGGAAACACCTCTTCAAGAGTCAAAAGGAATGGCCCAAAGAAGATGAGGATTCGGGCTTCAGCACTGAAGTTTCCACCACAGAGGTAATAATGATCCTTGCCGAACACACACCCTTTCCCTTTATTTAATGATAATAGGAATTGGAATTTTTATGTGATATACATGACTGGACGAAGAAGGCGTCCCATATTAAGTGTCCGGCGCCTTTGCCCAAAGAGGCAACATTGCCTCTACTTACGGCGATGTTGGTGTCTGTGTCAAAACCGGCGGATCTCGGGTAGGGTGTCCCGAACTGTGTGTCTAAGTTTGATGGTTACAAGAGACTGGTGACACGATGTTTACCCAGGTTCGGGCCCTCTCTATGGAGGTAATACCCTACTTCCTTCTTGATTGATCTTGATGAATATGAGTATTACAAGAGTTGATCTACTATGAGATCGTAATGGCTAAACCCTAGAAGCCTAGCCTGTATGACTATGGTAATGTGTATCCTTACCGGACTACACCCTCCGGTTTATATAGACACCGGGGGGATCTAGGGTTACATAGAGTTGGTTACATAAGAAGGAATCTTCATAGTTTTCGCCAAGCTTCCCTTCCACGCTAAGGAGAGTCCAATCCGGACACGGGTGCAGTCTTCGGCCTTCATGTCTTCATAGCCCAACAGTCCGGCCCATTAATAATAGGTCGGACGCCCGAGGACCCATTAGTCCAGGACTCCCTCAGTAGCCCCTGAACCTGGCTTCAATGACGAGGAGTCCGACGCGCAGATTGTATTCAACATTGCAAGGCGGGTTCCCTTTTCTCCGAACTCCAAGATACTCTTTGGACGCGATGGTAGTATGCAGACCTATCGTACACACCATACACAACCATGGAGAGAATATAATTCTACACGAGTCCAATCTGTTGACTAATTTTTGTAGCATGACATCACGTCCGACCGGTCATAATTCTGGAGCTCTGTGTGGCCGACGCTCCACTTCCCGAGACGCGGTTGCCATTGGCATGTCTTGTCGAAGCAGAGATCGTGTCCCCTCATTGTGGGATTCTCATCAATGCGGGCATGGGTAACCCAACCGTGCCATTTACAGAGGCCTTGGGAATAGGCAAATTCTGAGGCGAGTGGGAGGCGTTCAATATTTACTGCCTTTATAAGGGGATAAGGACTCCCTCTTCCTCTCCCACACCTTCTCTCTATCTCCGCACTTCCAATCTCGAGCTCCAGCGCCCAAGTTCTCATCTCCTTTCCACTCGAGCTAGCACTCAACCATGTCCAGATCCAGAGATCAGGGCAAGTGGATGGTCTCCTACGTCAAGGATGAGGACATTACTGAGCTTCGGGCGGCCGGATACTTGGCGAAGGAAATCGCCCACCGTCTCCCGGCCGAGGGACAAGTCGTCCCTACACCGGAGCCGAATGAGAGGGTGGTATTCATCCCTCATTTCTTCCGCAGACTAGGATTTCCACTCCACCCTTTCGTCCATGGGCTGATGTATTATTATGGGATAGATTTGCACGATCTGTCCCCGAATTCCTGCCTCAACATCTCGGCGTTTATCGTCGTGTGTGAGGCCTTCCTCCGCATCCAACCCCACTTCGGGCTGTAGCTCAAAGTCTTCAACGTGAAGCCAAAGGTGGTGGATGGCCAGCACGCGGAGTGTGGAGGAGCCATGGTGAGTAAGCTGTCCAACGTCTCCTGGCCAAAAGGCACTTTTGTGGAGACAGTAAAGGAGTGGCAGAAATAGTGGTTCTACATCACGGAACCCCACGGCACCACCTGGGCCGTAGCTGCCGAATTATGCTCCGGCGCTCCCATGCGACTCACCTCCTGGGTCGAGAAGAGTCCGAACTGGTGTTCACCTGATCAGCTGATTGCGCTGCAGATGTGCGTTCAAAGCATGATAGCCAAGAACATCAAGCTTGTCGATGTAATTCAGGTGATGTTGGTTCGCCGGATCCTCCCGTGCCAGCGCAGAAGTCGCCCTCTATGCGAGTTCAATCCGAAGAAGCACCAAACCCTGGTGAGGCTCTTTGAAACCACTCACGAGGGTGCCTGGAGGTTGCTCTTCAAGGGAAACGAGAAACCGCCGGCACAGATTCATACCCTGGGCACGACATTAAACACCTCGCCAGCAAGGTATGTTATTTTCAACGTATCCCCTACTTGTTTGTTTCGGGGATGATGTCTGAGCTTTTATCATTTGCTTTTTCAGGATTGGACGGAGAGGGCGAAGCGGATCTAGTGTCCGGCTCTGCTGCCTGAATAACCGGTCATCCCGCGTCTGGCGAAGATGCTGGTGCCGGTGCCATATAAGTCGTTGGAGCAGAAGGCCACGAAGAAGGCCAAGGGGGCCAAAACTGGCCCCCGTCGTAAGGGTGACGTCCGATGACGAAGAAGCCCGTTCCTTTGTCCCTGAGGACGATGATGAGGAAGAGGAGGAGGAGGAGGAGGAGAAGAACTCTCCCCCTGAGGAGTGGAAGAAGAAAAGGGGGGCCTCCACAAATATGGAGGCGGGAACACCTAAGAAGGGGAAGGGCGCCTTTGTGGTCAATGATACGTCTCCAACGTATCTATAATTTTTGATTGTTCCATGGTATTATTTATGTTGTTTTGGATGTTTAATGGGCTTTGTCATACACTTTTATATTATTTTTGGGACTAACCTACTAACCCAAAGGCCCAGTCCAGATTGCTGTTTTTTGCCTGTTCCAGGGTTTTACAGAAAAGGATTATCAAACGTAGACCAAACGGAATGAAACCTTCGGGAGAGATATTTTTGGAGAAAATCACCACAGGAGACTTGAGAACCACAGAGTAGGCCATACGTGGTGCCCACGAGGGTGGGGGCGCGCCCCCTGCGTCGTGGGCCCCATGTTTGGCCCCGGTGCCCTCCTTCCTCCTATATATACCTACGTACCCCGAAACCATCAGAACAACAGAGAAAACCCTAGTTCCACCGCCGTAACCTTCTGTTCCCCTGAGATCCCATCTTGGGGCCTGATGACCCACAAGTGTAGGGGATCTATCGTAGTCCTTTCGATAAGTAAGAGTGTCGAACCCAATGAGGAGCAGAAGGAAATGATAGGCAATTTTCAGTAAGGTATTTTCTGCAAGCACTGAAATTATAGGTAACATATAGTTTTGTGATAAGGTAATTGGTAGCAAGTGACAAAAGGTAAAAGTAAATTAGGTGCAGCAAGGTGGCCCAATCCTTTTTGTAGCAAAGGAAAAGCCTGGACAAACTCTTATATGAAGGAAAGCGCTCCCGAGAACACATGGGAATTATCATCAAGCTAGTTTTCATCACGATCATCTGATTCGCGTTCGATACTTTGATAATTTTTTATGTGGGTGGACCGGTTCTTGGGTGCTTCCCTTACTTGGAAAAGACTCCCACTTATGATTAACCTCAAATGCAAGCATCCGCAAGTACAAAAGAAGTATTAAGGTAAACCTAACCATAGCCTGAAACATATGGATCCAAATCAGCCCCTTACGAAGCAACGTATAAACTAGGGTTTAAGCTGCTGTAACTCTAGCAACCCATCATCTACGTATTACTTCCCAATGCCTTCCTATAGGCCCAAATAATGGTGAAGTATCATGTAGTAGATGTTCACATGACACCACTAGAGGAGAGATAACATACATCTCATCAAAATATCAAACGAAGACAAAATTCACATGACTACTAATAGCAAGACTTCTCCCATGTCCCCAGGAACAAAAGTAACTACTCACAAGACATAATATGGTTCATGATCAGAGGGGTATTAATATGCATAATGGATCTGAACATATGATCTTCCACCAAATAAACCAACTAGCATCAACTACAAGGAGTAATCAACACTACTAGCAACCCACATGTACCAATCTGAAGTTTGGTTACAAAGATTGGATACAAGAGATGAACTAGGGTTATAGAGGAGATGGTGCTGGTGAAGATGTTGATGAAGATAGCCCTCCCCAAGATGGGACAGTTGTTGGTGATGACGGCGCCGATGATTTCCCCCTCCCGGAGGGAAGTATCCCCGGCAGAACAACTCTGCCGGAACCCTAGATTGATTTCCGCCTCGAGATGGCGGCGTCTGGTCCCGAAATCCTCCGTATGATCTTTTCCAGGTCAAAACACCTCATATAGGAGAAGATGGGCATCGGGGGCCTTCCGGCTGGCCCATGAGGCAGGGGCGCGCCCCCCACCCTCGTGGACAGCCGGTGGCCCCCCTCGTGAACTTCTTTCGCCAGATTTTTTTTATATTTTCTGAAACGAAGTTCTGTTAAGTTTCGGGGCTTTTGAAGTTGTGCATAATAGGTTTCCAGAGTTTGCTCCTTTTCTAGCCTAGAATTCCAGCTGCCAACATTCTCCCTCTTCATGTAAACCTTGCAAAATAAGAGAGAAAATGCATAAGTATTGTGACAAAACATATAATAACAGCCCATAATGCAATAAATATCAACATATAATCATGATGAAAAATGGACGTATCAACTTCCCCAAGCTTAGGCCTCGCTTGTCCTCAAGCGAAATCCGATATCGAAAAATATGTCCACATGTTTTAGAGATAGAGGTGTCGATAAAAACAAAATACGGACATGAGGGCATCATGATTATTCTCATAATAACAACTTATATAAATATAGTCATATGATTCTTATGCTAAAGTAACAATTCATCCACAATATCAAGTATGAGTCATAAACTTCATTGGAAATTAACAAACTTTGATCTCGGTCATTGAAGCAATTGCAATTTATCGTAACATCAGAAAGAGTCAATATAAGAGCTTTTTCAGCAAGCCTACATACTCAACTATCATATAGTCTTTCACAATTGCTCACACTCACGCAATACTTATGTTTATGGAGTTTTAATCGGATACAGAGAAAAATATGGGCTTATGGTGTTGCATCCCAACCTTTTACCTCAAGGGTAATGTCAAAAGTAATAGATCATGAAAACTTACATCCAAGTGGGTATATATGTCAGGATCTTTCCAACACAATGTGCTTGCCAAAGGATAAAATGTAAAAAGGAAAGATGAAATTCGCCTTGACACTTACAAAACAGGAATAATAGATAGGCCCTTCGTAGAGGGAAGTAGAGGTTGTCATGTGTTTTTATGGTTGGATGCACAAAATCTTAGCATAGAAGAACTTCACTTTATATTGCCACTTCTGATAAGGACCTTTATTATGCAGTTCGTTGCTTTTATTACTTCCATATCACAAGATCGTATAAAGCTAATTTCTCCCACACCAATAAATCATACATATTTTAGCGAGTTTGCAACATGACAACTTACTTGGAAGGATCTTTCTCAATCCATAGGTAGGTATGGTGGACTCTCATGACAAAACTGGGTTTAAGGATATATGGAAGCACAAGTAGTATCTCTACTTAGTGCGAGGAGTTTTGGCTAGCATGAGGGGGAAAGGCAAGCTCAACATGTTGGGTGATCCATGACAATATACTTTATTTCAGATATAAGAAGACATGTCCCGTTATGTTGGCTTCCTTGTCCAACATCAACTCTTTAGCATGTCATACTTTAATGAGTGCTCACAATCATAAAAGATGTCCAAGATAGTATATTTGTATGTGAAGCATCTCTTCTTTTATTACTTCCTATTAATTGCAATGATGACCAAAACTATGTTTGTCAAATCCCAACAACTTTTATTTTTCATACTTTTGTGTGTGAAGTCATTACTTCCCATAAGATCGATATGATCTCTTTGATACTCTTTATGTTTTCTTTCTTTTTATCATGACCCAAGTGAGGAAATCAAGCCCTTGACTCAACACTAATCTTTATTATATAGCTCACGGACTCGATTACAAAGGGTAAAGCTCACAAAGCAAAATCTCACAACTAGATCATGCAAACTTTATTCTACTAGATCAAGATACTACCAAAAGGATCGAACTAAGTAAAACGGTAAAGATAGGAGTGATGGTGATACGATACTGGGGTCACTCCCCCAAGCTTGGCAGTTGCCAAGGGGAGTGCCCATACCCATATGATTATGTCTCCTTCTTCGGGGGTGATGATGATGAGGTTGAAAGTAGTGACGGCGGATCATCATATATTGAGCATAGGAGATCCTCCAGCTTGCGGATAATACCTTTGAGTGCAGCTATGTAATCCTTCAACAAAATATATCACTTGTGAGATGCTTGTTTCGAATCTGAGCTAACTCAATCATCCTGAAAGCTTCTATCTCAGTTGAGGTAAAGAGATTAGGAAGGGATTTAGAGGTGTCTCCTACTCCCGATGCCGGAGCTGGATCTTCCACCTCCATCTTGATCTTCTTCTCCTTGTGGATCTCCTCGGGTCCTTCCCTCTTTAGATCTATCTTCATTAGCCAAGCGTCGTTGCCTTCATTGTTGGAGGAGGGAGATGATATGATGCCTGGCTTCGCAAACCCTAGCAGAAAACAGCTCTAAACAAGAACAGAGGATTTTTGCATGATACAGAGGTCAAAACCTTCGGGAGTATATATAATGATTTTTTACCGACCAGAAGGAGTAACCCACAAGAAAACAGAGTCCGGGGGACACACGGGGTGACCACGAGGCAGGGGGGCGCGCCCTCCACCCTCGTGGACGCCTCGTGTCTCCTCTGGACTGCTTCTTATTTTTCTATTTTCAAAATATTCCAAAACGGAGAAAAATTGCATTTAGAACTGTTTTGGAGTCGGTTTACTTACCGTATCACATACCTCTTCCTTTTCGGAGGCTGCATCATTCTGGAAAGTGTCCCTTATGTATTCCTCCGGGGTTATGGTTACCAGATATAATGTTTGATTCTTTGACCGTTCAAATTGGTTTCAAAATTTATAGGATTACCTGAGATATAATGTTTGATTCTTTGACCGTTCACCACCTTTGGATTTGTGCCTTCAAAGTTGTTGATTTTTATGGCACCAGAACGATAGACCTCCTCGATAATGTAAGGTCCTTCCCACTTGGAGAGAAGTTTTCCTGCAAAATATCTTAAACGAGAGTTGAATAGCAAGACCTAATCACCTATGTTAAACTCACGCTTTTGTATCCTTTTATCATGCCATCTTTAACTTTTTCTTTAAACAGTTTGGCATTCTCATAGGCCTGGGTTCTCCATTCATCAAGGTAGCTAATGTCATATAACCTCTTCTCATCGGCATGTTTGAAATCATAATTGAGCTCAATATGCCTTATGTTCTAGCTCAAGAGGTAAGTGACAAGATTTTCCATAAACCATCTTATATGGAGACATACCGATAGGATTTTTGTATGCAGTTCTATAGGCCCACAATGTCGATGTACAAAAAGAGGGGTACACTTTTTGTACCCCGATGACTGTGCATGGGCAGTCTGAGCCACGACACCATCACACCAAGCCTGGCAAGGGAGGCAAGCCGGGGCAAGACTGAAGCTTGATGAAGGCTGGAGCGACGCCAAGAACAAGACCACGAAGAGCAAGGGGACGAAGCGGTTACCCCCGGCAAGATCCTTGCCGGGGCCGGCTCTGGCAGCCCCGGCAAGACCCTTGCCGCGGCAGCTCACCCCCCGCCTACGGAGCGAATCACCCTTGAGTCCACCACCCCCATGGGGGGAGGATTCGGGAGATATCCCCGTGGTGGCATGCAGATCTTTGTGAAGACCTTCAAGATCAGATGCAAGGTAAGAAGACGACGACCCTTGGCGGGATCCCAGCCAAGGAGGTCCACAAGGCCCCCGACAAGCACCTTGCCGGGCATGACAGCAGGCGCCACGGAAAGACCCTTGTCGGGGCCCCGGCAAGGCCCTTGCCTAGGACATCCACGGGGCCACCATCAGGCCCGTACCAACTGGGTTTCCACTGACCCACGCAGCTGCCGACCCAACCAGCTGGACAGGCTCCTGCGTGGCAACCCACAGATCTTCATGGAGACCTGTTGTTGCGCCACCTCAGCTGCCTGTCTGCCTACATGGCACCTCGGGCACCGCTGGCCAGGGCGCGTGTCGACATGAGGAGGAGCGGCGACGGACAAGACGAGCGTCTCCCCTCATCCCCGATAAAGCAAGGACACCTAAGCAGGGCGCATTAAATGCACCTTATCCTGTAATGCGAGGGATAACCTCGCATCACTGTACCCTTTCCACCTCCTGTGTGCCACTGTGGCGACCCCTTTTCCCTATAAAAGGAGGCTCGAGGCGACCAGGAGAAGGATTCGGCTTTTCAGAACCCCTCACGACTCTTTTGGAGCTCCTCGTTAGGTGAAGAACACCAACATATAATCCACCAAAGCAGGAGTAGGGTTTTACGCATCTTTGTGGCCCGAACCTGGGTAAAGGAACCGTGTCCTGATCGTTAGATCCGCTCTTCTCTCAACCCCGCGCCCCGCAACCGTAGTAGGGATTCTTGTGATCCCATAGGTGTCAATCCAAATAGACCGACATCTTTGGCGCGCGAGGTAGGGGGCGCAGTTGTGAGAATCGGCTTTAGCGGTTAGTTCGACGCTTCTGCATCATCATGGCGCCCAAGAAGAAGACGACGGTGGCGGTTGGCCAGTCGGAGGCCGGACAGCCCATCCCGACACGGGCGAGTAGTGGACCAGTCGCGGAAAGGACTCGGGGAGCTGCTCGCGAACACCAACGCCATCCCGACAACCGGAGTTTGGGAGGTGGCGATGCCTGTGTGCCTGGTAACAGGCCGCACGTCGCCACTTCCGGAGATGGAACCCGGCCCTCCGCGGGTGGCGCGGGGCCCTCCAAGGCCGTGGCCGCGCCACTCGAGGGCGACACGAGGCCCTCTAGAACTCCCACGCCGGCGCCAACAGCGCGCTCTTCTCAAGCAGCACTCTTCTCGTCGTCCTGAAGACCCCAGACGTCGCCATGGGAAGAGCCCTGAGCGTCGCTCCCGGGACGTAGAAGGCCTGCCCGCTCACCAAAGCGCTGGTGGAGACGATAGGCGACCACGGGATCGTGATGGAGCTCCCCCTGACGCGGTCAGGGGTCGAAGCGCGTCGAGATCCGTGCAGGTTTCGCTACCACCGACGCCAGCCGAAGCTTTGGCGTGCGTGCAGTTGCTCCTCGACTTTCCTCCCGTTATGGGGAAACTCGACGAATGGAGAGCCACCATCTGAAGCCTTGTCACAGTCGCCAACGGGGACGACCTATATCCAGCGGAGCTCCCAGGCCGACGCTCCGATGGGGTCCCATGCACCGTGGGCGGGAGAGCTGGCAGCGCCGTGGCTACGGTGCATTCGCCTCCTCCTCGCCCAGTGCCGCGTGCGTCGACCTGTCGGGATGTCGCGGGCAACGCCATCTCCATAGCGTCGTCCGACCCGCGGACCCGTGGCGACCAGCGTCAAGTTCTTCAGGAGCGAGCCCATGAAGACGCTCAAACCACCATCGAGCGCCGGCGCGAAACACGCCACCAGTCAGACAGGCAAGCAAGGCCTGCTACGGACCGCCCAACACCGGAAAGCCCTGGAGGTGTACCCTACGAGGTGGGCTGTCCGGCTTTCACCCGTGAGCTGCGGCAGTTCCAGTGGCCCTCTCACCGCACCTTCAAACCTGACGTTGGCGAGAAGTACAACGGCAAGACCCACCCGTCGGAGTTCCTCAGCGTCTACACCATCGCGATGCAAGCTGCTGGGGCCCGCGACGATAAGGTGCTTGCGAATTACTTTCAGTTGGCCCTTAAACCTAACGCCATGTCGTGGTTGATGCACATGCCAGTAGACTCTATTTCCTCCTGGTCCGACTTGTGCCATGAGTTTGTTGGCTCCTTTACCGGAGGCCATCAAGCCCATGGCCAAGCGAGTGACCTGCATGTCATACCCCAGAAGGAAGGCGAGACCCTGCGCAAGTACATACACAGATTCAGCCGGATATAGTACAATATCCCCGATGTTCACCCTGCCGCCATCATCAGCGCGTTTCACCAGAACGTGCGCAACCGCACGATGCGCGAACAGCTGGCGATGACCAAGGTGAAGGATGTGGCAGAACTTTACGTTCTTGCCGACAGATGTGCCCGGGCCGAAGAGGGAAGGAAGTACCCCGGCGAAAGCTCCGGCGCGGAAACCGACTCCTCGGATGAAGGTACCGCTGTTCCAGCGAAGAAGGGCCGGAACCGTAACAGGAAGCGCAACGGGAAGGATTGTCGAGTGGGCACTGGAGCTGTCCAGCTTTGGCCTCAAGTTTGAAAGCACCTCGATGATTCAGAGCCGAGTCCTGGCAGAGTTCGCTGCAGAATGGACTGCAATGCCTGATGAAGAAGTCCAAGAAACTGCTCTCCCCGGCAAAGAGGCAAGTTGCAACTGGGTCATGTACTTTGATGGCGCTTTCTCTTTACAGGGCGCCGGGGCTGGCGTACTGCTGGTCGCGCCCACGGGAGAGCACCTCAAGTACGTGGTCCAGATGCACTTCCCTAGGGAGGTGTCAACGAACAATACTGCCAAGTACGAGGGGCTGCTTGCCGGTCTTAGGATCGCGGCGGACCTCGGAATCAAGAAGCTCATTGTCACAGGCGACTCACAGCTTGTCGTCAAACAAGTCAACAAGGATTACCAGAGCCCGTTGATGAAGGCCTATGTTGATGAAGTGAGAAAGTTGGAAGAGCGCTTTGACGGTATACAGGCGGAGCACGTTCCCCGAGCGGAGAACGACATCACCGATTACCTGTCGAAGCACGCTGCTCTCAAGTTACCTGTGGAACCAGGTACCTTTGTGCTCCAGCTTTCTCAGCCATCCGTTGATCCATCAACAGAGCAGAACAAGAGGAGGAAGTCAGGGCCCGGCAAGTACTTTCCCGCCGAGCTCCCCGGAGCCGCCGGCAAGGATGTTGCCAGGGACACTGAGCCCGCCTCCGGAGGGCTAACTCCGGCGGAGCATCAAGCTTTTTCCGTCGAGATGGCCACTCCCTTGGCGGAGGAAATGCCTTTAGTCCTCGCCGTCGAGCCCCAGGCTCCAGTGGGGGCGCATCATACCGCCCGATTCCTTCAGACTGGGGAAATTCCTGAGGAGCAGGAAGAAGCGGAGAAAGTAGCCCGTCGGTCCGCCATGTATCAGTTCGTCGATGACGTCCTGTACAGGAGAAGACCGAACGGTGTGAAATTGAAGTGCATCCCTCGAGATGAAGGACTGGAGCTGTTGGCGGAAATACATGGGGGCATATGTGGATCCCACATAGGGTCAAGATCCCTTGCCGGCAAGGCATTCCGGCAAGGCTTCTTCTGGCCCACCGCCCTCTAGGATGCGGCGGCGCTGGTCACCAGGTGTGAAGCGTGCCAATTCCATTCGAAGAAACTTCATCAACCAACTCAAGCCCTTCAAACCATTCCTCTCTCCTGGCCCTTCTCGGTCTGGGGGCTCGACATACTGGGCCCTTTCCCCCGCGCCGTCGGGGGCTTTGATTACTTGTACGTTGCAATCGACAAGTTCACAAAGTGGCCAGAAGTGGAAGCAGTGAGGAAGGTCACAGCTCAGTCAGCTGTCAAGTTCTTCAAGGGGCTAGTGTGCCATTTTGGTGTACCCAACAGGATTATCGCCGACAACGACACGCAGTTTACAAGCCGCACCTTCATGCAATATACCCAAGACCTCGGCAGCAAGGTCTGTTTCGCTTCCATTGCTCACCCCCGAAGCAATGGTCAAGCTGAGAGGGCAAATGCTGAAGTGCTGTGAGGATTAAGGACAAAGACCTTTGACAGGCTGCACAAGAGCGGGAGGCGCTGGATTGATGAATTGCCGGCGGTTCTTGGGTCGATCAGGACGACGCCAAATCGAGCCACCGGCCAGACGCCCTTTGCCCTGATATACGGGGCAGAAGCAGTTCTCCCCACGGAACTCATATACGAGTCACCTTGAGTGCTCTCTTATAATGAGCTTGAGCAAGAGCAATTGCGGCAAGATGACGCGATGCTCCTTGAGGAAGATCGTCTTCGGGCGGCTATGAGAGCAGCGCGCTACCAGCAAGCCTTGTGTCGCTACCATAGCCGCAAGGTTCATGCCCGAAGCTTTAAGGAAAGTGACCTTGTTATCTGGCGCGTTCAATCGGCTAGGAATACGAACAAGTTGACACCGAAGTGGGAGGGCCCTTATCAGGTAATACGAGTCACCAGGCCTGGCGCAGTCCGCCTGGAGACCGAGGATGCCGTTCCGGTGAGTAACTCCTAGATCATCGAGCACCTTCGTAAGTTTTACCCATAAGGCGTGACTTGCCGGGCCTCCCGGCAAGCCGCCCTTTTGTACAAGCTTTGCCGGCAAGGCATGTAACCCTTTGTACAAAGCCAGGCGCAGACCCTAAGCGTAAATAAATGAAGCGCTGGCGCCCTGAGTTTTAGCATGCATGCTGAGTCGAGTCTCGTCCATGGTTAGGGTTGATAGTGCTTAGCAGCGGCTAACCCCTAGCTTAGAGGTCGAGTCTTTGTCTTTCCTTTGTCTTCCTTGGTTTACAGGACGCACATGCATCCTTGCCGAGACCACTTGGAGGGAGGAGAGAAGAACAAATCAGTACTTGGGCCCCGGCAAGCCAGCATTCCGGGGGCTACAAGAGCAAGAATTCGCCCGCGGCAGACCAGGGTTGCCGGGGGCTGCAATCTCAGATAAGTCCTTTTTCCCTTGTCATGCATTCTGTTATGGACTGAGGTATGTGAAACCTCGTCCTTTTCCTTGAGCTACCGTGCTCCCATAACTCTAGGTCCTAAGGCTCGTCCCTGGGACCAGGTTTGGTCATAGTCGCGGCAGCAAAAGGATAAAACGAGGAGCCTAGGCCCGCTTCATCGCTCCCTCCGCCAAGAGCGTGAGAAAGGTCGAGCGAAGTGGGGAAACGGCAGGGCTTGTTGCCGGGCGAGAAAATGTTCATCTTAAGGATGTCAGGGATTTATTCCCTGTTGTGGCTTTTTACCTACGAACAAAAGGACCCGGCAAATATTCTTTTTTCATTAAAAACATTCCATTCAGGTACAGTCCATAGGGAATGAAGAACATGAATAAGGGGGATTACAAGTTTTAAACTTTACAGATGCCCGAAGGCTCACAGACTAAAAAGAGATAAGATGCCCGTAATGCCTTTCTTATCCCTCTCCTCAGGAGGTAGGTCAAGGAGGCGAGAAGGGCAGAAGGGGCGCCTAGGCGAGCTACGGGTGGCACAAGACACCGAGAAGGCATCTCGGCGGCCTCCCTAGGGCTGGACGATGATGATGGCGCCGGAGGCTGAGCTCGAAGACGAGGCGGCAGGACGTCCATAGGAGACGAAGGCGTCGGTGCCCGCGTACTCCGACATGACGACTTTGCCGCCCACCTTCTTCCTCTTCCTCTTCCGCTGCCTCCCTACGCCAGCTGCCAAGGAGACGACCCCGAGAAGTTCAAGGAGCCGGCGACGCAGATGATGGGGTCGCGGTGCCACCAGGAGCGGCGCCCGACACCTAGTCGGACCCGTCATCCTGCCGTCCCCCGCCTTCGTCATCGCTATCGCTGTCCTCCTCGTCACCCTCGTTCGAGGAGGAGTCTTCGTCGTCGGAGGAGCTCTCCATGCAGCACCTCGCGCGAGTTCCGAGGTGCCCGAAGACCTTGACGGAGAGGTGGTCATACTCCATCAGCTTGAAGTGGAGGGTGAGCCCGTCCGTCAGGCTGTGGATGCGGGCGAACCTCTTCCATCCTCGGCGAAGATACATCACATGAGGGGCGGGGAAGTCGACGAGGGCTCGCGTGCCACTGATCCCACAACCCCTCATGTGCAACCGCAGCGACTCTGGCGGTTTCGTCTCCATCTCCCGTGCAAACGGGGTCGGGAGACGAAGGCGACGGCATGGCGTCCCCCACATCCTAATGAAGAATTCGCAGGGGTCATCTCCGACATGACCTTCCACCGGAGGAGGAGCTGCTGGCGGGGGCGAGGCCAGCGAGCCGCCCCATCTTCCTCTTCCCCGAGCACCCCGGCCTCGCCCCCTCCCTCTTCCCATCGTAGCTGGTTCGGCCACTGCGGGTGTAGGAGAAGGGGGGACGCGCTGTCGAGCGGCGACCCTCGCTGCCACCGTTGAGGAGCCGGGGTTTTCCTTCTTCATGGCGGATAGAAGAAAGGAGCAGAAGCTGGAGGAGAAAGAAGATGGAGGAGTGCGGAGCGCCGTCCCCTCCCTCCGCCCTTTATAAAGGGGCGGGGCTGGAGCTCGACCACCCCGCTTGACCAATCAAGACGCAGAAGGCGAGAGGGGTTGGGACCGACCCGCCGCCCCAACCAACGACGGCTCGGTTTCCCGCCTCCACCACTCGCCACCTCAAACGCATGGGAGGCACGTGGCGAACGCGCAGGACCGAAAGGACGGGTGAGGCGACCTCTCCCCACCCCATGATCGTGGGGAGTGGACGCCTAGCAGACCGCGCCTCGGCCCCATCCAGTCAGCGGGCCACGCCCCCACGCCTCCCCCTGTTTATGGAAAAGGCGCGGGCCGCCTCCTTTCGCATTTACTGCAACATGACGCATGCGTGCAGAAACCGCCCCACGCATGCCGCCCACGTCACGCACGCCCCTCCACCCCGCGCCGCGCGCGCGGGCCGTGGGAGGCGCAGCGCGTGGAAATTTTACCATGGTGAGAACAACCCCGCCTGCTCGCGCACCGTTCTGGGCCTGGCCCAACAACGTGTCGCGCTTATGTGTGGCCCAGGCCCGGGGGCTCCTGTCGGTGTTCAAAAAGAGGGGTACACTTTTTGTACCCCTATGACTATGCACGGGCAGTCTGAGCCACGGCGCCATCACACCAAGCATGACAAGGGAGGCAAGCCGGGGCAAGACTGAAGCTTGATGAAGGCTGGAGCGATGCCAAGAACAATACCACGCAGAGCAAGGGGACGAAGCGGTAACCCCCGGCAAGATCCTTGTCGGGGCCGGCTCTGGCAGCCCCGGCAAGACCCTTGCCGCGGCAGCTCGCCCCCCGCCTACGGAGCGAATCACCCTTGAGTCCACCACCCCCATGGGGGGAGGATTCGGGAGATATCCCCGTGGTGGCATGCAGATCTTTGTGAAGACCTTCAAGATCAGATGCAAGGTAAGAAGACGACGACCCTTGGCGGGATCCCAGCCAAGGAGGTCCACAAGGCCCCCGGCAAGCACCTTGCCGGGGATGACAGCAGGCGCCGCGGCAAGACCCTTGCCGGGGCCCCGGCAAGGCCCTTGCCGAGGACATCCATGGGGCCACCATCAGGCCCACACCAACTGGGTTTCCACTGACCCACGCAGCTGCCAACCCAACCAGCTAGACAAGCTCCTGCGTGGCAACCCATAGATCTTCATGGAGACCCGCCGTTGCGCCACCTCGGCTGGCTGTCTGCCTACATGGCACCTCAGGCACCGCTGGCCAGGGCGCGTGTCGACACGAGAAGGAGCGGCGACGGACAAGACGGGCGTCTCCCCTCGTCCCTGATAAAGCAAGGACACCTAAGCAGGGCGCATTAAATGCACCTTGTCCTGTAATGCGAGGGATAACCTCGCATCACTGTACCCTTTCCACCTCTTGTGTGCCACTGTGGCGACCCCTTTTCCCTATAAAAGGAGGCCCGAGGCGACCAAGAGAAGGATTCGGCTTTTCGAAACCCCTCACGACTCTTTTGGAGCTCCTCGTTAGCTGAAGAACACCAACATATAATCCACCAAAGCAGGAGTAGGGTTTTACACATCTTTGCGGCCCGAACCTGGGTAAAGGAACCGTGTCCTGATCGTTAGATCCTCTCTTCTCTCAATCCCGCGCCCCGCAACCGTAGTAGGGATTCTTGTGATCCCATAGGTGTCAATCCAAATACACCGACACACAATGCATCATCTAGTTTCTTGGACCAATTCTTTCTAGACCTATTAACTGTCTTTTGCAAAATTAATTTCAATTACCTATTACTTAGTTCTACTTGACCACTAGTCTGTGGGTGATAAGGAGATGCAGTTCTATGGTTGACATCATATTTAGCAAGCATCTTACGGAAAGCACCATGAATAAAGTATGAACCACCATCAGTCATTAGATATCCAGGGACTCCAAACCTCGGGAAAATAACTTCTTTAAGCATCTTAATAGAGGTCTTATGATCAGCACTTACTAGTTGGAATAGCTTCTACCCACTTAGTAACGTAATCAACAACAACTAGAATATGTGTGTACCCATTAGAGGTAGGAAACGGTCCCATATAATCAAAGCCCCAAACATCAAATGATTCAATAACAAGTGAATAATTCATAGGCATTTCTGGACGTATACTAATATTACCAATTCTTTGACATTCATCACAAAATAAAACAAACTCACGGGCATCCTTGAAGAGAGTAGGCCAATAAAAACCGGATTGCAATACCTTGTGTGCAGTTCTATCTCCCGCATGGTGTCCTCCATAATTTTCGGAGTGGCACTTGCGTTGGATATGTTCCTGTTCATGCTCAGGTACACAACGTCTAATAATACCATCTACTCCATCTTTATAAAGACGTGGGTCATCCCAGAAGTAATGTCTCAAATCATAGAAGAACTTTTTCTTTTGCTGGTATGTGAAGCTAGGAGGTATAAACTTAGCAACAATATAGTCAGCATACCATGGAGCAGTACGAAAAGTATTTATGACAGCTAATTGTTCATCAGGAAAACTATCATCAATAGGTTGTGGGTTATCAAGTATATTCTCTAATCTAGACAAGTTATCTGCTACGGGGTTCTCAGCTCCCTTTCTATCAATAATATGCAAGTCAAATTCTTGTAGCAAGAGAACCCATCTAATAAGTCTAGGCTTAGCATCTTTCTTTTCCATAAGGTATTTGATAGCAGCATGATCAGTGTGAATAGTTACTTTAGAATCAACGATATAGGGTCTAAACTTATCACAAGCAAATACAACTGCTAAAAATTCTTTCTCATTAGTGGCATAATTTCTTCTGGCATTATCTAGAGTTTTACTGGCATACTGGATGACATTCAATTTCATATCAACTCTTTGCCCTAGAACAACTCCTACAACATAATCACTAGCATCGCACATAATCTCAAAGGGTAAATTCCAGTCAGGAGGCTGGACAATAAGTGCAGAGATCAATGCTTTCTTAAGTATTTCAAATGCTTCTAGGCAATCATCATCAAAGACAAAAGGAATATGTTTTTGTAACAAATTAGTCAGAGGCCTGGAGATTTTGGAGAAGTCCTTAATGAACGTCCTATAAAACCCGGCATGACCAAGGAAACTTCGTATACCTTTGATGTCCTTAGGGCATGGCATCTTTTCAATAGCATCCACTTTGGCTTTGTCAACTTTAATACCTCTTTCAGAAATTTTATGTCCCAAGACAATGCCTTCATTTACCATAAAGTGGCACTTCTCCCAATTCAAGACAAGGTTAGTGTCTTCACATCTCTGCAAAACTCGATCAAGATTTCTTAAGCAATCATAAAAAGAAGTTCCGTAAACGGAGAAATCATCCATGAACACCTCAACAATCTTTTCACAAAAATCAGAGAATATAGCCATCATGCATCTTTGCAAGGTAGCAGGTGCATTACATAAACCAAAAGGCATACGTCTATAAGCAAAGGTACCTAAAGGACAAGTAAAAGTGGTCTTTTCTTGATCCCCTTTTGACACAGGTATTTGAGAAAAACCAGAATAACCATCTAGAAAGCAGAAATGAGTATGTTTGGATAACCTTTCTAGCATTTGATCAATAAATGACAAGGGGTAATGATCTTTCTTAGTAGCTTTATTTAACTTACGGAAATCAATTACCATCCTATAACCTGTAACTATCCTTTGCGGGATCAATTCATATCTATCATTAGGAATGACAGTCATACCTCCCTTCTTGGGGACACAATTGACATGACTTACCCACTGACTATCAGCAACTGGATAGATAATACCTGCCTCTAGGAGCTTTAGTATTTCCTTCCTTACCACTTCTTTCATCTTAGGATTTAATCGTCGCTGATGATCAATAACTGGTTTAGCATTTTCTTCCAATTTTATCTTGTGTTGGCATATAGTGTGACTAATGCCCTTAAGATCATCCAGAGTATATCCAATAGCAGCACGGTGCTTCTTCAGAGTTTTCAATAATTTTTCTTCTTCCTGCTCTGAAAGGTTAGCACTAACAATAATAGGATATATCTTCTTTTCATCAAGATAAACATACTTAAGATTATCAGGTAAAGGTTTAAGTTCAAACACAGGATCACCCTTGGGTGGAGGAGGATCCCCTAGGATTTCAACATGCAAGTTGTTTTTCAATACGGGTCCCTGTTTAAAGAATATTTCATGTATTTCCCTTCTCTCATTCATATGCATATCATTTTTATGGTCTAGCAAGTATTGTTCTAAAGGATCATTAGGTGGCACGTCAATATAAGCAAGACCAATAATTTCATCCTTACTAGGTGGTGCCTTTTCAAGGGGTTGTCTACGGAATCATGGGACATATCCCCCAATCCAACAGTGACAATATCTTTCACCAGTCTATATTGGCATTAACAATATTCAAGAAGGGTCTGCCAAATATAATGGGACATAATTCATCTTGTGGGGAACTAAGAACTAGAAAATCAGCAGGGTATTTAACCTTCCCACACAAGACTTCAATATCTCTAACAATCCCAACTGTTGAAATGGTGTCTCCCTTAGCAAGCTTAATAGTAACATCAAGCCCTTCTAACTCAATAGGTGCAATATCATGCATAATTTCTTGATATAAATCATGAGGGATAATACTCGCACTAGCACCTACATCACATAAACCATGATAACAATGATCTCCTATCTTAACAGAGATAACAGGGAAGCGCACAATAGGTCTAGGTTTGTTCCTAGCATTGGGTTTGGATATTCTAGCAGACTCTTCTTGGAGGTAAATAACATGTCCATCTAAATCTTCTACCAAGAGATCTTTAACCATAGAAACACTACATTCAACTTTAATTTGCTCAGGGGGTGTAGTTGTTCTAGTATTACTCTTACGAACTACAGTTGAAGCTTGAGCATGATCCTTTATCCTAACAGGGAAAGGTGGTTTCTCAATATAAGCGGTAGGTATAACAGGATCAACATTATAAGTGATAGTCTTTTCTTCAACTTTAACAGGTTCAACTACTTTTACTTCAATAGGGGAATGGTATTTAAACCACTTCTCCTTGGGGAGAACAACATGCGTAGCAAAAGATTCACAGAAAGAAGATACTATCTCAGAGTCAAGTCCGTATTTAGTGCTAAACTCACGGAAAACATCGGTATCCATAAAAGATTTAACACAATCAAACTTAGGGGTCATACTTGACTCCTTACCTTCATCGAGATCCCAATCTTCAGAGTTGCATTTAATTATTTCCAATAAATCCCATTTGAATTCAATAGTCTTCAGAATAAAAGAGCCAGAACAAGAAGTATCGAGCATGGAGCGATTATTAAGAGAAAGCCGAGCATAAAATTTTTGAATGATCATTTCTCTTGAGAGCTCATGATTGGGGCACGAATATAACATTGACTTAAGCCCACCCCAAGCTTGAGTGATGCTTTCTCCTTCCCGAGGCCAGAAATTATAAATATAATTACGATCACGACTGGTGCATAGGGTAGAAGTTCTGATGAAATTTCAACTTCAGACGATTATAGTTCCATGATCCCATATCATCGCATATCCTAAACCATGTCAATGCATCTCCCTTGAAAGATGAAGGAAGACCTTCTTCTTGATAACATCCTCGGGCATACCAGCAAGCTTAAATAATCCACAAACTTCATCCACATAGATTTGATGTAAATCGGGATGCAGTGTTCCGTCTCCTGTAAAGGGATTTTCAAGTAGTTTCTCTATCATACCCGAAGGAATCTCAAAGCAAACATTTTAAATAGGTGTAGTATGTTTAGGAGCAACTCTTTGCTCTTCTGGTCGGGGTGAAGATACCCCGAACAAGCCCCTCAAAAGATTACGAGCCATAGTAATAAGTGACAATAAATTTCAGCACACTATATAAATTTTTCCTTACCAAATTCCACTTACCAAAGGCGCTTCAGTCCCCGGAAACGGCGCCAGATCGTAGTCCTTTCGATAAGTAAGAGTGTCGAACCCAACAAGGAGCATCAGGAAATGATAGGCAATTTTCAGTAAGGTATTTTCTGCAAGCACTGAAATTATAGGTAACAGATAGTTTTGTGATAAGGTAATTGGTAGCAAGTGACAAAAGATAAAAGTAAATAAGTTGCAGCAAGGTGGCCCAATCCTTTTTGTAGCAAAGGACAAGACTGGACAAACTCTTATATGAAGGAAAGCGCTCCCGAGGACACATGGGAATTATCGTCAAGCTAGTTTTCATCACGATCATCTGATTCACTTTCGGTACTTTGATAATTTGGTATGTGGGTGGACCGGTGCTTGGGTGCTGCCCTTACTTGGACAAGCCTCCCACTTATGATTAACCTCTAATGCAAGCATCCACAACTACAAAAGAAGTGTTAAGGTAAAGCTAACCATATCCTGAAACATATGGATCCAAATCAGCCCCTTACGAAGCAACGCATAAACTAGGGTTTAAGCTTATGTCACTCTAGCAACCCATCATCTACTTATTACTTCCCAATGCCTTCCTCTAGGCCCAAATAATGGTGAAGTGTCATCTAGTCGATGTTCACATGAAACCACTAGAAAAGAGACAACATACATCTCATCAAAATATCAAACGAAGACCAAATTCACATGACTACTAATAGGAAGACTTCTCCCATGTCCTCAGGAACAAAAGTAACTACTCACAAGACATAATATGGTTCATGATCAGAGGGGTATTAATATGCATAATGGATCTGAACATATGATCTTCCACCAAATAAACCAACTAGCATCAACTACAAGGAGTAATCAACACTACTAGCAACCCACAGGTACCAATCTAAGGTTTGGGTACAAAGATTGGATACAAGAAATGAACTAGGGTTAGAGAGGAGATGGTGCTGGTGAAGATGTTGAGGAAGATAGCCCTCCCCAAGATGGGAGAGTTGTTGGTGATGACGGCAGTGACGATTTCCCCCTCTCGAAGGGAAGTATCCCCGGCAGAACAACCCTGCCGAAGCCCTAGATTGGTTTCCGCCTCGGTTCCGCCTCGAGACAGCGGCTCTGGTCTCGAAAGCCTCCTTTTAATTTTTTCCAGGTCAAAACACCTCATATAGTAGAAGATGGGCATCGGGGCCCTTCCGGCTGGCCCACGAGGCAGGGGGCGCGCCCCACCCTCGTGGACAGCCGGTGGCCCCCCTCGTGGACTTCTTTCACCAGATACTTTTTATATTTTCTAAAACAAAGTTCTTTTAAGTTTCGGGGCTTTTGGAGTTGTGTAGAATAGGTTTCAGAGTTTGCTCCTTTTCCAGCCCAGAATTCCAGCTGCCGGCATTCTCCCTCTTCATGTAAACCTTGTAAAATAAGGGAGAAAAGGCATAAGTATTGTGATAAAACATATAATAACAACCCATAATGCAATAGATATCAACATATAAGCCTGATGAAAAATGGACGTATCAGAGCCTGTTTCGGAGCTCCACCGGTGGGGGGATTTACCACGGAGTGCTTCTACATAATCATTATCACCTCACCATGAGTTGTGAGTAGTTTACCACAGACCTTCGGGTCCATAGCTAGTATCTAGATGGCTTCTTCTCTCTCTTTGGATCTCAATACAAAGTTCTCCTCGGTCTTCGAGGAGATCTATTCGATGTAATCTTTTTTTGCGGTGTGTTTGTCGAGATCCGATTAATTGTGGGTTTATGATCAAGATTATCAATGAGAAATATTTGGTTCTTCTCTGAACTCTTTATGTATGATTATAATATCCTTGCAAGTATCTTCGAATTATTGGTTTGGTTTGGCCTACTAGATCTATAGTTCTTGCAATGTGAGAAGTTCTTGGCTTTGGGTTCAATCTTGCGGTGTCCTTTCCCAGTGACAGTAGGGGCAGCAAGGCACGTATTGTATTGTTGTCATGGAGGATAAAAAGATGGGGTTTATATCACTATGTTTGAGTTTATCCCTCTACATCATGTCATCTTGCTTAAGGTGTTACTCTGTTCTTATGAACTCAATATACTAGATGCATGCTGGATAGCGGTCGATGTGTGGAGTAATAGTAGTAGATGTAGAATCGTTTCGGTCTACTTGTCTCGGACGTGATGCCTATATATAATGATCATGCCTAGATAGTCTCATAATTATTCGCTCTTCTATCAGTTGCTTGACAGTAATTTGTTTATCCGCCGTAGAATATCGCTATCATGAGAGAAGCCACTAGAGAACACTACAGCCCCCGGGTCTATTCTCAACATATCAATCTACAATCTACTTTACTTTTCCGCTTTTACTTTCTGTTTTTATATCCAAAACTACCAAAAATATCAAACTATCATCTCTATCAGATCTCACTTTCGTAAGTGACCGTAAAGGGATTGACAACCCCTTATCACATTGCCTGCAAAGTTCTTATTTGTTTGTGCAGGTGCGAGGGACTTGCGCGTGGTCTCCTACTGGATTGATACCTTGGTTCTCAAAAACCGAGGGAAATACTTACGCTACTGTGCTGTATCACCCTTTCCTCTTCGAGGGAATACAACGCAAGCTCGAGAAGTAGCAAGAAGAATTTCTGGCATCATTGCCGGGGAGACTTACGCAAAAGTCATATACCAAGTACCTATCACAAACCCTTATCCTTCGCATTACATTTTTGCCTCTCGTTTTCTTCTCCCCCACTTCACCCTTGCCGTTTTATTTGCCCTTCTTCTACCATGTGTTTATCGTTTGCGTGCCTCTTGTTTGCTTGTGTTGCTGTGTGACCTCAATTAGCTTGCATCTTCGCTTGCTAAAGTATGGATCCTCATCCACTTGCTAATCTCTTTAAGAGATCCAATTATGTTGAACCTATTGCTAGTGAGCTGCGTGCACTAGATTATCTTTATGAGGTTTTGCTTGAAATTCATGAACTAAAAATTGTGAGGAATTGTTAAAAGAAAAGGTGATTAATGATAGATTCTTAAATAAAAATCATGATTGCAATGATGTTACTATAAATCCTATTAATGCCAGTTGTGTTAATGGTATGCAAAACCCTAAGCTTGGGGATGCTAGTATTGCTATGTCCACTACTTGTTGCAATGATCATGATTGGGGTGATGCTTCTTACGATCTTGAAATTTTATTTGAACCCCATGATGAATATGAGATTGATAATAATGTTTGCAATAATATTGAAAGTGGGTTTGGAGAGGTCATGACTTTAGTTAATGTTGATGCCACTATTTTGGAAGAGTGTCAACTTCACATGCATGTGGATCGTGTTGAGAATATGTTATGTGATAGCTATATTGTTGAATTTTCTTATGATCCCACATGCAATTATTATGAGAGAGGAAAATATGGTTGTAGAAATCTTCATGTTACTAAATTACCTCTCGTTATGTTGAGATTGCTATTGTTTCTTTCTTCTTCCTTGCATGTGCTAGGAATTGATTGCCTTGATAATTTGTTTGTGTATAAAATGCGTATGCATAGGAAGTATATTAGACTTAGATATGATTTTCACATGCTATATGATGCTCTCTTTTGTGCTTCAATTCTTATCTTTCATGTGAGCATCATTGAAATCTCAAGCCTATCTTAATGGCTATAAAGAAAGAGCTTGTTGGGAGGCAACCCAAATTTATATTTTTTTGTTTTTTCTTATGTTTAGGAATAAATATTGCATCTAGCTTCTAATTAGACGTGGTTTTGTGTTTTGTTTAGTGTTTGTGCCAAGTAGAACCTTTGGGAAGACTTGTGTGAAGTTTATGTGATCTTGCTGTGAAAAACAGAATCGTTAGCGCTCACTAGAATGGTCATCATATTTTACTGGAGCGTGCTATTTAGTTGATTCCTTTTGCAGATGATTAATATACAAATTACTCACGTTTACCAATTCAGTTTGATTTTTTTGGAGTTACATAAGTATGCGAAACCCGTAGATTACTACAGACTCTTCTGTTTTTGACAGATTCTGTTTTTCGTGTGTTGTTTGTTTATTTCAATGCATCTATGAGTAGTATTGGGAAGTATGAATCATAGAGAAGTTGTAATACAGTAGGTTTAACACCAATATAAACAAATTATGAATTCGTTGCAGTACCTTTGAGTAGTGGTTTGCTTTCTTATACTAACGGAGCTCACGAGATTTTTGTCTAAGTTTTGTGTTGTGAAGTTTTCAAGTTTTGAGTATTGCTTTGATGGACTATGGAACAAAGAGTGGCAAGAGCCTAAGCTTGGGGATGCCCAAGGCACCCCAAGGTAAAATTCAAGGACAACCTAAAGCCTAAGCTTGGGGATGCCCCGGGAAGGCATCCCCTCTTTCGTCTTCATCCCTAGGTAACTATACTCGGAGCTATATTTTTATTCACCACATGATATGTGTTTTACTTGGAGCGTCTTGCATAATTTGAGTCTTTGCTTGTTAGTTTGCCACAATTATCCTTGCTGGACACACCTATTTGAGAGAGAGTTAAATATGGCCTAGGAATTGTTAGAACACTCTATATGCTTCACATATATCTTTTGAGTTGAATAGTTTTTGCTCTAGTGCTTCACTTATATCTTTTAGAGCACGGTGGTGTTAATATTTTGAAGAAATTGTTGAACTCTCATGCGTCACTTATATCCTTTTGAAAGTCTATTAAAACAGCATGGTAATATGCTTAGGCTATAAAACTAGTCTTCACATGATAGACATCCAATATCAATGTAGTAAAAACTTTCACACTAAGTGCATTGAATATGATGAGAAGTTGGATGCTTGATAATCGTTTTGAGATATGAGGATAGTGATATTAGAGTCATGCTAGTGGAGTTATCATGAAATTGATAAATACTTGTGTTAAGGTTAGTGATTCCCGTAGCATGCACGTAGGGTGAACCGCTATGTGACGAAGTTAGAGCATGATGTATTTGTAATGTGTCAACCTTTGTGTGGAGGTTGGGAGCACGCGATGGTTAACTCCTACCAACCTCCCCCCTAGGAGCATGCGTTGATTGCTTTGTATTGATGACTCGTAAATTTTTGCAATAAGTATATGAGTTCTTATGATTAATGTTGAGTCCATGGATATGCGCACTCTCACCCTTCCACCTTTGCTAGCCTCTCTTGTATCGCGCAACTTTCGCCGGTACCATACACCCACTATATATCCTTCCAGGACACATGGGGGAGGCACCGCGAGGTGAGACCTCCGCTGCCGGACACATGGGGGAGCCGATCCCCATGGATGCTGGCAAGGAGGGACATATTAAGTTCGGCCCTCAGCCAAATACGATTCCGGGGACCGATGCGGCCCCGGAATCCGGCGCGCACCTTCCTTCGAAGGGGGGTGCGCCAATTCCACCGATGGCCCTGTCCAACCAGGGGCACTGGATAACCTGATGGAGGCGCTACAAAGCGCCTCCATTGTGGACGAGCACCGTGTCCTTATGGGTACGGTGATCGAGAGGGTTCAGTCCGTCAAGAGCGGACTGAACGAGGCATGTAACAATCTGTTGACGTGTTTTGAGGTAAGTCTCGTAAAAAGAAAACACCCAGTGCTCACAGTAGCCCCTGAGACACTGTCCGGTGTTCGGAAAGAGAGGCCGGACAGAGGATCAACCCTATGCAGGAGACTAATGTGATATGTATGAATGAGTAGGCGTCGCTGTTGGCCACGACCTCGCATGCTGCAGAAGTCTCTGAACTGAAGTAGAGGTTGGAGCGGGTCGAGAACGAGCTCGGCTCCAGGAGAAGCAAGGTGAGTGACGACTTTCTGTGTATTCGGAAAGAAAGAATAAGCGGTGAGCATTGACCGGATTGTCATAATATGTGTAGGGGCGGCGAACGAGGTCGAGGCCCTAAAAAATGCCCTGGCCGAAGCCGAGAGGAAGGCTGTCCAGCAGCAAGCCGCCCGTAAAGAAGCTCAAGGCCCGGGTCAGCGAGGTCCAGCAGGAGCTCCAGGACGCGGTGAAGAAGTGCGAAGCCTTGGAGCGCGAGGCGTCGGCTCAAGAGACTGAACTTACCAAGGCTCGCCAGAGTGCGGAGACCACACGGAATGAAGCCCGAGAAGCTCTCCAGGAGATCCAGGAGGCCAACAAGAGTGCAGCGGGTAAGACTTTTAACATGCAAGGCAAGTATGCATAGAGGAAGTACCTTTTACTAACCCGGATTCGAAGTTGCCCAGGGTCTTTTGTGGATCCACCCCACAGTGTGTCCGATGCTACAGAGTTCTTCTGAGCCAGAGAAGGGAATTCCACGGAGAAGCTGTTCTGGCCGCAGTATGCTGTGCGCGAACATCCGGTGCCCTTTGTCGATCAACTGAAGCACTTGGTTGAGCTGCACAGGGTGGCCGAACTAGCCATGAAGGATTTAATAATCCGGCTGTGGCCAGCCGAAGCTATACCCAGCAGTTACTTTGGCTTCGCGAAGCGGGTGGTGGAAGCCTGTCCGCGGCTAGACATTGTCAAGCGATCAGTCTGCATTGAAGGTGCTCGCATGGCCTTTGCCTGTTGCAAGATGTGGTGGGCGAAGATGGACGTCATCAAGGTGGCTAGGGGACCGCCCGAGGGCAAGGAGCACCACACACCTGAGATATATTTTGCGGATGTTCTAGAAGGGTCTCGACTTGCAGCAGGCAGTGCGGGCAGGACATTATTTTCGAATGAATACATTCGTTTCTTGTCTTTGCCTTATATGAAAACAAAGCCAGTTTGTAATATAGTGTTTGTTATGTTTTAATTGTTTCCTCCTGTGCGGCCGTGTTTTAGGGAATCTGAGGGTTGGCCAATCGTCGGCTTCTGCCCTCACGTAGGTAGTACGGAGGTGTTCGGGATGGAATCTAAACAATCTTTATCCGATTATATGGTCCTTGAAGGAGTTGTTTAGCGCAACGAACCAGGCGATCAGACTATGCGGCTTGAACGCCCTCACTTAGCCATAGGAGTTTTATAATAAAACATGGGTGCAGCCCCTGGTATACGAACGAGAGTGCTGTCAGCGTCTGATCAGGAAGTACCGATCCTTCGCGTAATGCGTAAAAAATCTCCAGCGATTTTCAACCTCTTGAACAGCTGACCGGCTCTCGCCACATCATGACAGTCAGTTTTCGGCTTTCTCTACTGAGGTGCTCATCCGGGTAAACCAGGGCACAATCGCAGTAGTTCTCCCTTTACTGCCCTACCCGATGTAGCGGAATGTAGGCTAGCAAGCACAGGAGTCGGGCAACCCAACTATTGACCAAAGACATGATTCAGAGCCAATGCATATAATGCTAAATTCGGGGTGCCAAACTTATCTATAAGAAGTGTTCGGACTTTGTTGCCGTATTATGGGGCAGTGAGGAGCCCCTGGCAAATATGAAACGTACCAAAGTGTACGGGTGCTAGAATATAAGTAATTAATGGCAAAGGAAAACAGAAAAAGAGCAGAGGTAATATCTGTGGCCCTTGAACATGGGCCGTGAACTGTTTCCATTATAATTGGATTGATGCGTTAAAGCGCATCGATACAAATAGTGTGATAAACAACCGACTATTTAACATGTCGCCACCGATGGCAAGCTGCGTGTGAGTCCTGAAAACAGGTAGAGTAACAGTTAAATTGGCCTCTAGTGCTTCTCCTGTATGCCTGTGCTTCGTGTTGTTCTGGTGTACTTATCCTTGGACAGGACCAACAATCAGGCCATCGAAGGAGTCCTGCGTAAAACCTGAGAAGGGAAGAGGAAATAGTGAAGGTGTATGTGTCGGGACCCCGATCCTAAGTCACACAGATCTAGCATGTAACACATCATATCACTTTGCGACCTCACGCACGGTATCCTCACAGGTGCCACCTTACCTAACTCGGGACCGTTTGTGCATTTTGGCACACGTATATGACAGTGTCGCTAGCATCCATATGACAAAGACCCCGGGCCGACATGACTAGTTATAAACCAAAAGTGGCGCTAAATTATAGAGACAGGCATACATGACCCAGCAACGAACATGTCGGCCATCAACGTATGAACCCAAGTCGTAGCAAGCTACAAGGACTTAAAGGAACATGGCGTGACATTCCCCTAAGGGACAGACACAGGAATGAAGAAGGACACATGCCGGCCAGCCTAAGTGTTCCGGAGCAGTACCAAGCTACCAAGGCTCAGTGGAAGCACTAGGAGACATTTCCCTGTAAGATAGACTACCAAGGGTAAACAACTAGGTGTCGGATCCCACACATAGCAATACACATTACACGTACGCATAACATGCAAGTATGTGATGTACAACATGGCATCACAACATAACTCAACAACTCATATAGATAAAGGCCCAGAAGAGCCATCATAGCATTTATTACAAGCAGTGGGCCTCATGACCTAACATAGAGAGCATACAGGCAACGGAAGCATAACATGTCTGAGTACAGACAACAACTAATGAAAAAGGCTAAGAAGCCTGACTATCTACAAGACCCTCCCAAGGGTACAAGATCGTAGCTGAGGTAACAAGCTAAACGTCGAAGTCCATGCGGAACCACTAGTGAGACTGAAGTCTCTCTGCAAAAACATAAATTAAGCAAACGTGAGTACAAAGGTACTCAACAAGACTTACATCAGAACTAGCTACATATGCATCAATATCAACAAAGGGCTAGTGGTGTTTGACTGCAGCAAGCAAGGTTTGATTCAGTGGCTAACCTATACTATGACTGCAAAACTCTTTTGAGGTGGCGCACACGAGTCCACATATTCACCAATCAATGCACCACTATGGATCCGTTCCCGTCTCCCTACGTGAAGGCCATCCATAGCACTCACACTTGTCTTGAGCATTTTAGTGTATCCACTTCTAGTTGTCTATGTACCACGTAAGCATCCAAGAAGTCCATAACCGTGGACCCGGCTATTCGAATAATTCATGTTAACCCTGCAGGGGTGTACTTCTTCACACACGCTCTCGCAACTTACCACCATGTACACGTCGTGTATCTCGGCAACTTTCAAGCGCAAGCATGGCGAGGGTGTCGGCCACGACCTGACTAACCACACAAGACTCTAGTCCAGGTTTATCGCCTATTCGGGTTCCATCCGTAAGGAGATCCGACCGGGGTGTCGCTCACGACCCCAAACGATCTGCGCAGGGTTCCCAAGCCCACCTCGACGGATGGATCTACGCTTGGTACACCGTGCCACGGTGCCTAGTCTGTCCCAAGCCCACATGTACCATGTGCCACTTGGTAGACTACTAGCACTACCTACAAACACCAGAAACTAGTTGCAACTCCTGGACAGAGATCTAGTTGATTAACAAGTCGAGAGGGGTCGAGTTACCGGAACCCAATGTGTGGTAGTAGCTAGTCATTGGACAACTTACACAGAACTCAGTTCTTAAGGACGGTTCCAGTGAGACAATCCAACATGTACTCCTACATGGCCTCTCACCGCTACCTTTATCAAATCATGTTCACACACTTAGCTCACACATAGTAGGACAAATTCATCACCATTCAAATTCATCCCCGATGAATCAGACCTGACACAACTCTAAGTAATAGCAGGCATGACAAACAAGCATGGATGAGTAGGCACAACATGGCTCAAACAACTCCTACTCATGCTAGTGGGTTTCAACTATTTACTGTGGCAATGAGAGGTCATGCAGAGGAAAGGGGTTTAGCTACCGCAGCAAAAAAAGCAGTTCAAACGTTGTTGTCCTAATGCAGTAAAAGAGAGCAGGAGCGAGAGAGTGGGATTGTATCAGAATGCTCAATGGGGGTTTGCTTGCCTAGCACTTCCGAAGATAGTCATACTCTTCATCGGTGTCATCGAACTCATCGTCGGAGCTACGTCCACTGAGAGGGGATAAAACAGGCAAACAGAGAAAGAACACAATCAATGCAATGCGACAATATGATGCATGATCATGACATGGCAATATGCTGTTAAATGAGCCAATGCAACTAGCAACCATACTAAATGAGGTTGATTTGAACCAAGGGGTCAAATTCAAACTTCATATGTGATTATTTAAATGCCAAATATGCAAATTGTCATATACAACAACCTTAGGTTGTTCAAACATGCATGAAAATGCCATAAACAGATTCCTTGAATTTTTCTGATCATTTTTCATATATAATTTATTTTCATTGGAGTTATATATTATTATTTTTGTGATTTTTAGAAGTTTTAGCTATTTTCTGAAATAAATAAATCATTTCTGAGTTATTTGAAATCCCAGAAAATAGTTACTGCGTCAGCACTAGGTCATGCTGACATCAGCAAGTCAACAGGGCGCCGTCCAGGTCAAACCTGACGTGTGGGGTCCACACGTCAGTGGCTCTGCTAAAAACATGATTAACTAACACTAATTAAATCCTAAACTATAATTAGACAGGGCAGGGCCGACATGTCAGTGACTAACTAACTAACCAACTAATTAGTACTAACCTAGGTTAACTAACCGGGCGGGCCCCACTTGTCATTGACCCAAAGGGTCATTAGGTTAGTGCCTAACGGTGTTTTTCGTCGGAGTTAGGCCGTCGACGACGGCCGAGGCGGCAGAGGACGTTGGAAACCGTCCTCCGGCGACCATTCGCGCGGCGGAGGGCATCTACGCTTTGCTGAGGCTCGCGTGCAGCTAGTGGTGCAGACGGCATCGCCGGGGGTGCCCGGAATCGATGGCAACGATTGCAGTAGTGGCGGCCGGAGTACGGTGGTGACGCGCAAGACCACTAGGGGGCACGGGAAGGCGAGGTGAGGTGCGCTACGGGCTCATGAGGCCGTTAGGGGCACGGTGGTGCGCTCAGGTGGAAGCTCCAGTGGCTATAGCCATGGCGGCGACATAGCGCGGCGGCGGCGAGCTTCGGCCGAGGTGGGAACCACGGCTAGAAGACGAGCACGACCAGGGGAGGAGGGGGAAACGGTGGCAGAGCTCACCGCGGCTGCGACGGGCATCGAAGAGGGCTCGGGGAGGATCTCAAGCGCACGAATTGACGGTGACCACCAGCGGCCAGATGCGGCGGTGACGAGCTCGAGGGCGATGATTCCGGGCCTCTGAGTCCGGTTCCTTTAGCGTGGAGAAGCAACGGTCGACGACGGAGCGGTGGGACACGTCCTTAAAGCAAGGGCGTGGCTCTGGGCGTGTCAACGGCGAGCGGCGGCGACGGGCATGTTCGGTGGTGCGAGGGAAGAGAGACAGGGGAGGGAAGAGACACGGGAGAGAGAAGGAGAGCGACCAGGGAGGTGCGTGGCATCGCGAGGGAGATCCAGACCGTCGAGGAGGCAGGCAAGCAGGGTGGAGGTGGCGCGCGTGTGCTGACGCGCATCGGGCACACGCCCTCGTCCTCCTGGCAGCAGCTTGACGGTGGCAGCGGTGTGGGCTGGGCCTGCAACAGTGCTGGGCCGACTGGGGCGCCAGGTAAGCTGGCCCAGGTGGGGTTTTCTCTCTCTCTCTCTCTCTCTCTCTCTTTTCTATTTTTCTTTTTCTATTTATTTCTTCTGTTTTGTTTTAGTTAGAGCACTAAATTTTTTAGATAATATTGAAACTTTTTGTGGACTCACTCTGAAATATTCCAAAGGCCCTCTACAAGTTCCAAATTATTTGGAGCTATTTAAAAATATATAGCATTTAAACGGCCCCAATTCAAGTACTTATTGATTTAATTCAAAGCCCAAATAATTCCCTAAAAATGTTCAATATTTTTGGTTTGGATCAAAACCCTTGCCAAAATTATCAAACATTGATGAAGGCACTTTTTTGGGTTTATTGAAAAAGATTTTTATTTGAACCTAGTTGAGTTCATTTGGTTCTAGGGTTTGAACAATCCCCATTTCAACCTTCAAAAGAAAGTAGTCATGATGCATGATGCACTCAAGTGCAACTAACTACAAGCAAATACAACAAGGGCTGATCTAGGGCTGTGACAGTATGTGAGTCCAGGATCGGTCTAGCCGAATTGTGGATCACAAGCTAGTTGTGCCTCCGTTAGTGCCCATAGAATTTTGAGTGCGTAATTATGTACGTGTGGTACGAGTGCCACTACCTCATCGGTACTAGGACGGAGGCCGAATTGCTAATCGAGCTCTTGACGAGCCGAGCAATCTTGTCGCAGTGTAGTCCGGACCCTCATGATGATGTCCAGTGGCTCGGCAGCCGGATTATGGTTCTGCTTGAGAAGGCCGCTCTGTACCTCTGCTGCCATTGCGGCTGTGTGCTCCTCTGTACGAAGGGAGCGTTCAGTGATTCCATTGACTGTTATGACGCCGCATGGACCGGGCATCTTGAGCTTGACATAAGCATAGTGTGGTACCGCGTTGAATCTTGCAAACACGGTTCGTCCGAGCAGTGCATGGTAGCCGCTGCGGAAGGGGATGATGTCGAAGATCAGCTCTTCATTTCGGAAGTTGTCCGGGGAACCGAAGACTACTTCCAGCGTGATTGAGCCCATACAACGGGCCTCTACGCCTGGTATGACTCCGTTAAAGGTAGTCTTTGTGGGTTTGATTCATGAGGGATTAATGCCCATTTGACGCACTATATCTTGATAGAGCAGGCTGAGGCTGCTGCCTCCGTCCATTAGGACTCGTGTCAGGTGAAATCCGTCGACGATTGGGTCGAGAACCAGTGCAACCGAACCGCCATGGAGGATACTAGTTGGGTGATCTCGACGATCGAAGGTGATCGGGAATGACGACCACGGGTTAAATTTTGGGGCGACTGGCTCTACCGCGTAGACGTCCCTGAGTGCGCGCATGCGCACCCTTTTGGGGATGTGTGTAGCATATATCATGTTCACCATTTTGACTTGAAGGGGAAATTTCTTCTGCCCCCCCCCCCAGTGTTCGGCTGCCGGGGCTCTTCGTCATCGTCCTCACTTTGTGATCCCTTTTCATTGTTTTCGGCATTTAACTTGCCGGCCTGTTTAAAGACCCAACAATCTATGTTGGTATGGTTGGCTTGTTTGTCTGGGGTGCCATGTATCTGGCAAGGACAGTCAAGTACGCGGTCCAAGCTAGATGGTCCCTCGCTGTTCCTTTTGTAGGGCTTCTTCCGCTGACCGGACTTGGAGCCGCTGAATTCGGCGTTCACTGCAGTGTCATCGGTGTTATCGCCATTGCTTCAGCGTTTGTGTCTATTGCGCCGGAGCTTGCCGATGCTATTTTTGGCCTCGGAGGGGCCTGCCTCACTGGTTGTATTTTTTCTACGAGCCAGCTAGCTATCCTCACCCGCGCAAAAGCGGGTCATGAGTGCCGTGAGGGCTGCCATGGATTTCGGCTTTTATTGGCCGAGGTGGCAGGCGAGCCATTCGTCACGGATGCTGTGTTTGAAGGCCGCTAGGGCTTCGGCATCCAGACAGTCAATGATCTGGTTCTTTTTGGTTAGGAACATAGTCGAGAATTTTCTGGCCGATTCTCCAGGTTGTTGAACTATATGACTTAAGTCATCGACGTCTAGTGGCCGGACATAAGTGCCTTGGAAGTTGTCAAGAAAAGCTTCTTCCAAGTCGTCCGAGCTGCCGATGGAATTTTCAGGCAGGCTATTTAACCAGTGTCTAGATGGCCCTTTTAGTTTTAGCGGGAGGTATTTGATGGCGTGGAGATCGTCTCCTCGGGCCATATGGATGTGGAGAATAAAATCTTTGATCCATACTGCGGGATCGGTTGTTCCGTCGTATGATTCGATATTGACGGGCTTGAACCCCTTGGGGAATTCATGATCTAGTACTTCATCTGTGAAGCAGAGAGGGTGTGCGGCGCTTCTATATCGGGCCGTGTCGCGCCGCACCTCCGATGAAGTCCGCCTGCGGTTATCGGCCTGTCACACCCTGCATTTTGTAACATTTTATTTGCATCAATGAAGCATGAAAATTTGGACCAACAAATTTTTTTAGCATCATTTGGCTTTTATTTAGAATTGAGTTTTTCTTCATATGCTTTTCATGTGCTCATTAAAGTCAACTATTACCTCTTGTAGAATTCATCTCCATACCCAAAACTTCTGCCCAATGATCATGCCAAGTGTTATATAGCAGTATAGTATTTTCTTACAAAATTAATTTGGCCAAAATGTATTTTATAAATTTAGTATTCCAAAAACCCCTGAATTAAGGTTTGCACTGCAAGTGTTTGATTTAGGGTGAGAAAATTATTTCAAAAGGTACATTTGAGACCTAGTAGTCATAGGACTCCCAGAAACCACAAAAGTATAATTTTAAAAGTTATTTTCCTATTTTATTTAAAAGCTTTTTCTTAAAGCCAGAAATGGTCTTTAATAGGGGAAAATTATTTAAGTATTTCAAAAATATTTGCCAAAATTCAGGAAGACTCATAGGACATATATTGTCCATATATAAGAGTTTCAACACTTGGTCATGTTCAAAATAATGGGCTAATCCCTCCAAAACCCTTTCTGGATATTTCAAGCTTTTTAAATATTTACAAAGGAAATATTCTCCAAAAATTCCAAGGAAATTCTATTCTTTCGTATAGGGCATATTTGATGATCTTGCCAAGTCCCATGCCTTGGGAAGCAAGATATCATCCTCAAAACCCTTCAAAACCATTCTGTCCGTATTTGAAGTTTGAGCAACTCTACATTGCCAAACTTGTCCAAATGCTCTCAAACTTGGTGCACATGTTAGAATGGCCTAATAAGGCATCTAGACAAAATGACACAAGATTTAGAGTAGGGCAACTTGATCAGAATTACCAAAACCATCTTCTTGATCACTTTTACTATTTACCTTGGCCTCAACTTCCTACCACAGTTTCATCTAGTTACTATCTACCTCCAGTAACTCCCCCAAGTCCCCAGCTCCATGGTTGAGGGGTAAAAAAACCCTAGTTCACCCTGCTGGACAGCCATTTTCTACCAAGTCACCAGCTTCTCTTCTCTCTCACAGCATCTCCAGAGCATCCAAAGCCACAGACGAGCTGCTTGCATCACCCTGGACCCCCCAGACACGGTGGACGCGCCCAGAGGGCCAATGGCATGCGATAAGGCCGCTCCAGAGCGTGCTACAGTGCGCCCTCGCACTGTAGCTTCGCCCAATCCAGCGTAGCCGACAGCCTCGAGCTCTCCCCTCGCGCCTCCCAACGCCCCTCGACGTCCGCAACCTCCACCGGTGCTGTCCCCCTCCTCCTACGCCCTCAAGTGGCCGTCTCCACACGCGCGCCGGCCGCCCGCAGCCTCCACTCGTCGGCCTCACACGCGCGCGTTGTCTGGAAGCCTCCCCGCTCATCCTCTCTCCTCTACTAGACGTAGGACTCGTCCACGGACCTCCCCGACTCTAGCACAAGCACCAGAACGGCCTCTGGCCTCGCCCAGGACCTCGCCGGCGCACGAGTCCACGGTGGACCGTGGGCTCGGCTATATAAGCCCGCCTGGACCTCTCCAACGGCACCAACAGCCTCCCCACATCCCCTTTATCCCTCCAGCACCACTAGTTCATCCCCGAAGAGCCCCAGTGCTCGGGATCGACCGGAGCTCCGCCGCGTCGGGCAGCCGGAGATCTCGCAGTACAGGCCTCCTCCGCCCTTTCTCTCGCTCGATTTGGAACCTCCACACCTCACTGATGCATTCCCCTCCCTTTTCCCCTTCTGCAGCTGCCGGAAACAAGCTAGCCAGTAGCTTCCCGACGACCCTCCGCCGTCCCACCTCGCCGCCGATGAACCCGACCTCCCCGGCGAGTCGCACCACCACCACTGCATCTGTGACTCGCTGCTGAGTCCGTCCCTGCCCTCCGTTGGCTCCGCCGTGCCCGGAATCGTCGTCGGTGAGCTCGCCGTCGCCATGGCCGAGAGGTTGAAGATGACAGGCGGGCCCCGCCTGTCATCCTCACCACTCTCTCTCTTCCCTCGCATCCGCTGACCGCCGGGCCCCGCCCGTCAGGTTTGAAAAACTGACGTGCGCGCGCTGGCGCCCGTGCGGCTGGGCTGTTAGCCCTGGGCCGTGCACTGTGGCCGTCCTGGCCCAGTTGCACAGGGCCTTTTCTTCTTTTTCTTTTTCTGTAAAGTTTCAAATAATTTTACAGAAATGAATATTAGTCCAAATGAAATAATTCCAACTCCTAAAATCTTGTAATATTCCAACCTATTTAATGGTGTCACTTTCACACATATCTATGAAACTTTTCTGTTCTGTTCAAATTTAAATTCAAATTTGAGCAATAAAACTCCTGTTCAAAAATCCCTAGATTCCATTCTGTAACTCCAAAACTCCAACTAAGAATTTTCTCCATCTTAGTTTTCCCTCTAGTATTTAACAAAAATGAGTTGACATTTTTCTGAGCACTTTGATTTTGCTGTTTTCATTGTGGTCTTATTTTCCCGTTGTTATTTTGCGACGATTAGATCCCGTATTTGACGAAGTTGCTGAAGAAGGGGAAGGAGAAGGATTTGAAGACCTTGAAGACCAAGCCAATCCAGGCAAGCAGCCCTTTGACCATGATACACTTGCGTTCTTCGGAACCCTTTTGTTTCCGAATGCATAGTGATAGGATGACGGTGGTGATCCAGTTGAAACCACCACATGATGCATGCTTACTCATGATCTTGCTATGTGCTAGATGTCATGCAAATGGTTAGTAGTGATGCTTAGTGATGCATGTGTGACATGAAACCTTTGTGGTTGAAATCTTTGCATAAACCCCATCGGGTGCCCCTAATTCCCGAGGGTGATGTTGAGTTAGGTCATCACTTGAGGAAGAAGTGATATGCCGGTAAAATCTTGTGCATGGGTGAAATAATGGATTAGATTTATGTGTGACTACCGTCCCAACCAAACATGCGCAACCACTCTACCCCTTATGGGACGAGGCTTTATTGAATACTTAGGTCGATACTAGCATGGTGCCCGCATTACTAGTGACGGGAAGACTTGAGGTCTTTCCCGGGACGGGGTCGTGCTTGGATAGACGACCATGACTGTTTTTACAGGGCACCGGACACACCGTTGGTCCCTTCGGGTACGCGTGACATTGAAATTAGGGCAAGTCCCGTGATCTATTGTTTGAACTCGAGGGCCGTGCACCAACGAGTGGACTCTATGTTAGTGTCGTCTAAGGAAAGATAATGACCGGGTGCTTCCCCCGAGTACTTGAGGTACTGCGGGATCATGGGTGACACGAAAGCTTCCCGGATCTTGTGGGTAAAGTGCGCAACCTCTGCAGAGTGTAAAACTATTCGAATAGCCGTGTCCACGGTCATGGACAGTTGGGTGGTGCTACTTAAACTATGTCCAGAATTTTACCGCATCGATGAAAGTATGTGTGTGATGAGTCAAGGTGGTGACTTGACTCGATGAGTTGAATCATATTCATGTTGATATCGGTAACCTGTTTTCGAGGTTACGTGAACTCGTTGATGCATACACTTGATGGTAGAATATTTATTCTAGCCCATTGCTAGATTGCTCATTATTGTTCAATTGCATTGTTACTTTGAACCACATCATGGGTTGCTTGCGAGTACATTCAAAGTACTCATTGGCTTGCCACTGGTTATTTAATTGGCCAGGCATGGAGGAACAGGAATATGAGGAAGAGTTCTTTGGAGACGAACATGCGAACTAGGACGCTATCCCAGTCAGAATGCCTGTAGGGTTAAGGCAGATGGCATGGGTTCTATCTATCATCGAAGACTTCCGCTATTTGAGTTATTTGCTATTCAGCCCTTGAGGCTTTATCTATGTAAGACTTGGCCATAATGGCCATAATTTGTGTAAGACGATATGTATGGATGTAAGACTCTTGTTATTCAGCTTTTGTGTGTTCAGTGAGCATTGATCTCTGGGATCACTGTCCACGGGCATTCGGTGATCTCGACTTCTAAGTCGGGGTCCCCACACGGCCCAAGCGTGACTAAGTTTGTCACGTCCGAATAGGTAGCCGTCGTCGCAAGTCGAAAGGCGTCCTTGTGATTCGTAGATTTATCTGGTGTGTCCTTCTCTACTGTCCAGGTCCTGCCGAAGGTCGTATGTATAGTCCCGAGTTGTTTTTTCTCTGTTTTTACGAGGCGGTGGGGCAAGCTGGTGTTCGGCATGCGTTGCCTTTTTATCTCGACCACGAGGTGGTTGGTCTGCATTGCGCAAGGGAGGTATGGATTCCGGCGCCTCCTCATCGAATTGAGATAGCAGTCTGCGTTTTGGGTAACTCTTGGCTGGACACTTGAGGCTGTATTCTTCGGCTGCCAGGACGTCAGTCCATCTGTCAATGAGTAGGTCTTGATCAGCTTGAAGCTATTGTTGCTTTTTCTTCAGGCTTCTTGCAGTAGCTATTAACTGGCGCTTGAAGCGCTCCTGCTCGAGGGGTGCCTCAGGCATGATGAAATCCTCGTTGCCGAGGCTCTCCTCCTCCTCGGAGGGTGGATGGTAACTATCATCATCCGGGTCGTTACGTATGGCTTGTTTATGAGGGTTAACTTGCATGTTGTCTTTTTCCTCCTGTTCGGATGTTGTTCCAACATGGTCTTCATTATTTTTGGCGTAGTCTGGAGTACTATTTTGTCCGGTGCCAGTGTTGCTATCTTTTGAGCGACGTGACTTAGAATGGCGTTTAGGCCGCCGACGCTTGGACTGTGTCTCAAGAGGTTTATTCACGACTGGAACTTCCTTGTCATCGTCGTCAGCTTTTTTAGGTGTATCCACCATGTACACATCGTATGAGGAAGTGGCCGTCCATCGCCCAGTAAATAGCGGGTTTTGACCCTGCTCCTCATCGTCATCGTCGTCCATGCCGTCGATGTCTTCGAAGCTCTAATCAAGCGTGTCGGTTAAGTCCTCGACAGTGGCTATGAAGTGGGTGGCGGGTGGGAAGCTAAATTCTCCGTTGTCAGTCCCTAGTTCGAACCGAACATAGTTCGGCTGTACGTCCCCCGCCAAGGACAGGTTTTTTAATGAGCTTAGCACGTCGCCTAGGGGCGAGTGTTGGGAGATGTCTGCGGTGCTGAATTCAAAAATCGACGACCGATCCAGCTACGTGTTCGTAGGCATACGTGGTTCGGAACTTATAGCCGGAGACGAGTCTGGAGTTCCGTTGACACAAATATTGCAAGGTGTCGAGTCTGTGTGCGGCTCTAACACCGTAGACTCTGTGGCCTCAGATGGCGCAATTTGCTCCGGATCTAAGGCCGTTGCAGCAATAACAACCATCTCCTAGATGTGATCCAATGACAGATTTAGGTCGTGTTCATCGCAGTGTGGGGGAGCGATCGCCGCGGTCTCAAATCTGTTGAAGATCAGGTCTCCACGGATGTCCGTGACGTTGTTCAAGCTTCTAAATATGACTTGATGGCCAGGGGCGTAGCTGTCGATCTGCTCCAGATGACCAAGCGAGTTGGCCCGCAGTTCGAAGCCGCCGAATGCGAGGATCTATCCTGGGAGGAAGGTTTCTCCCTGGACAGCGTCACAACCGACGATTGAAGGGGCCATCGAACCTTTCGTCGATGGCACAGTGGAAATCTCAATGAAAGCACCAATGTCGGTGTCACAACCGGCAGATCTCGGGTAGGGGGTCCCGAACTGTGCGTCTAAGGTCGATGGTTATAGGAGACTGGGGACACGATGTTTACCCAGGTTCGGGCCCTCTCTATGGAGGTAATACCCTACTTCCTGCTTGATTGATCTTGATGAATATGAGTATTACAAGAGTTGATCTACCACGAGATCGTAATGGCTAAACCCTAGAAGCCTAGCCTGTCTGACTATGGTAATGTGTATCCTTACCGGACTACACCTTCCGGTTTATATAGACACCGGGGGTATATAGGGTTACATAGAGTCGGTTACATAAGAAGGAATCTTCATAGTTAGTCACCAAGCTTGCCTTCCACGCCAAGGAGAGTGCAATTCAGACATGGGTGCAGTCTTTGGCCTTCATGTCTTCATAGCCCACTAGCCCGGCCCATTAATAATAGGCCGGAGACCCGAGGACCCCTTAGTCCAGGACTCGCTCAGCTGGTTTCGGCGCCGTACAAATTGCCGACCAAGAAGCCCAAGAAGACAAAGGGCAAGGGGGCCGGAGATAGTTCTTGTCCTGCAAGCAAGCAGCCCGAGGACCTCCACATTCTCTCATCCAAAGAGGCGAAGGAAGATGATGAGGAGGAAGAATAAATGCCTCCTGCGCAAGGCAGGGGGAGGAAGAGGGGGCCGTCGCTGATGCGGGCATGGCCGTGCCACGGAGGAACAGGAAGCTGAAGCTCAGAGATAGTTTGGATTCGTCCGAACATAGCTTCATGGTGAAGCCCAGGGAGAAACCCCTGCCCGAATCATAGGTTTATCCGGATTGGCTATTTCACCTTTGTGTATTCAGTATTTATGATACCTACTTAACACTCTTCTCCTGCTAACCTACAGCCCACCCGGTGTAAACCCCGATGTTACATCATCGGAGGGGAACTCTATGGCACCTGGGGAGACGGAGAGTGACCCGCCAATCCGGGCTTCATTGCCTGTAATCGGCGGGGACACCGATGTGTCATCCCTACGGGTTCTCTCCGCCCAAGGAGATGAGGGAGGGGCAGGAGATTGGGCGGCCAAGGGTAATACCTCGGCGGCCGCTGACCATGGGGAAACGGCCGCCATGGAGACCAAAGATGTGGGGCCCGAACATTCTGGGTCCCACAGAACACCATCGCGGAGCCTAGCGTGGCTTCGAGGTTTGAAGAGCCAGCTCCTCAAGCGGAGGAGGACACGACGGCACCCGGAGTCAATCTGGAGGCGCCGGATTCTATGGAGGGACACTGCAAAGTGCTGTCGGCATTAAAGAACACCGCACCGTGATGGGTGCGGTGATGAAGAAGATTCAGTCCGTCAAGGGCGGACTGAATGAAGCCTTCAACAACCTTTTAACATGCTTTGAGGTAAGCCATGTGATGCTTTTAAGAAATTTTAGTTGTTTTAAATACACATATATAACCAGTAGCCCCTAATGCTTTGTGTGATTCTGAAAAGAATCAGACGAATATCCATAGAGTAGCATGTTTACAGAGCTGAACTATCGTGCATTCTTCTTTAGTTACGGCGACTGCGCGAGACGCAGAGGTCGCCGAACTAAATCGGAAGCTCGAGGTGGCCAATGCGGACCTCGACCGCATCAACCGGCGTTTTGATGAAACACAAGGTATGCAGATTTTTATTTAAATGTCAATAAGACTTAATTGATTGAGTATGAGTACAAACTCTAACATTGTATTCTGTATTACACAATTGGCGCCACTGAGCTCGAGGACCTCAAGGGCGAGGTTGCCAAGGCCAAGGAGGAGGCCAAGGCGAACAAGGCGGCCGTTGATAAAGCGGCTGCTGATTTGGAGGCCGAAAAGGTGGAGTGCGAGAAGCACAAATCTCGGGTGTCCGAAGTTGTGACACCCCAAGACCGGTGCGCCAGGTGTCAGCCAATTATTCGTCGCCGTTGCCATGTCATCTGCTTGCGTGTTGCATCTTTGCCTTTTCATCTTGTGCACTGCATCATCATGTTTTCAAAACTTGCATCCGTCCGAGTTCCCTCGTCCTCTCCGTTGTCCGTTCTGAGCCCAGACAAACTCACGCGCGCCAGCGGCACCTCCGAATATTTATTTTATGAGTGGCCGGAAAATGTTCTCGGAATGGGATGAAACTTGGCGTGTGGTCTTATTATAGTGCAGACAGGCCGCCTGCCAAATTTCATCGCATTCGGAGCTCGTTTGATAGCCCAACGGATATATATAGCGGCACTAGTCACCGGTTAATTCGTCGGACATTTTCGGTCTTCGAAGACGCTGGCGGGCCTCTCTTTCTCTTCTCTTCTCTCCCCTCTAGGCCTCTCCTAGACGGCCCACCAACTCCACTTAGGCCCATCCTACCCACCCTCTCGACCGGTGTCGTCCGATTGAGATCGGAGGGCTCCGATCTGCCCCAAAACACCCCCAAACCCTAATCTTAGCCCCTGCCCTATATATACACCTACCCTTGCCATTTTTGGCCTCCTTCAACCTCCAGCCTCGATTTCCGCACCCAGCCACCTCCATCACGCCACTTGTCGCCGTCCAAAACCCTCCAACCGCCGGCGCTGCCACTTAGCGCCACCCCATTGGCCAGCATCCGCCTGAGCCGCCCCCTAGCCAATCCCCTTGCGCCATGTGGCTTAGCCACGTCCTCCCCGCGCCCCTGGTCAGTTCCCCGCCACCGCAGGCCCACCGGGGCCCGGATCCGGCCCACCGGGGCCCGGATCCGGCCCACCGTGGGCCGAATCGGGCCCGAGCCGCCGCTCAGCGTCGAGCTCCACGCTCACCCGCTTGGTTCTGGATCGGGAGGAGCTGATCCCGATCCCCCGCTCGCTACCGTCGTTGGTCCTTGCCCGAGCTCGTCGGAGCGCCGCCGCCGGCGACCACGACGGCGAGGCCAGTGCCCCGTGCCCGCTCTCCTTCTCTTCCTCCCCTCCCTACCTTCCCGTGCTCTCTCTAACTTCTCTGGCTCTCTCTTCCTGCAGTCGCCGCAAGGGAGCCAAGCTCCGCCGTCGGTGCTCCCCGCCCCTTTCCGACGCCGGGAACGGATCCCCGACCACGCCCACCTCCGAATTCGTAGGTTCCCGATCTCCCCGCCGCTCCCCGCCTCGCCGGAGCGCCGCTCGCCAGCGGTGGCCGTCGCGTTGACCTCCTGCCTCGTCCTCGTTCGGGATGAGGACGAGGGATGCGCTGTCCCGCGTGTGGGCCGCGTGGGCACCAAGGCCCCTCCTCAGATCTGGCCCGAGGCCCATGGTGAGGCCCTAGTGCCTTTCCCTTTTTTTTATTTTTTTCCCTCTTGTTAGGCCAGCCTGTTAGTTTCGGCCTGTTAGTGTTTTTTTCTTTTCCTTGTCCTGTGAATTTTGGCTACGTCCCTAAAAAACTGTCATTATATGTGCATTTTTGCATGGATGTAACTTGATGTGTGTATGTCCAAATTGAGTGAATCATATGTCAAAATGATCGTGGTGATTTGCTCTTCACTTTGTTCCATTGTGGCATGCTTGTTTGACTTCATCTTGATGCTCTAATCTCTGTTGCAAGAGTGCTACTTGTTTAAGACTGATGTTACCTGTAATTTTTTTAGCATGTTTAAGATGTGATAACTTTGTGCATGTTTATCTAAATGGAGCATATGATATGTCAAAATGTTCATTTTGAAGTGCTCTACATGTTGGTTGCTGTAGCATGCTATTTTGAGTTCATATTTCCATGTTAATCTCTGTTGCAAAAGTGCATGTGGCTGTTAAGTGCTGAAACTTGTTATGAGATGCTGATTTCACTTGCTCATTGCTATTGGTGTGTTTGTCTTCATGCCACACGTCCTTATGTTTTAGAAGCACAATCATATGGTATTTGCTGTGATGCAATTAATTCTCCATGATATGCCTTGAGGTGACTTAAACAAGCTTGTGAAGATGCCATGTTTTTGTTGTTGTTTTATACTTAGTGAAAAAACTGCTAAGTCTGGAATCTGTTATAACCTGATGCCATGTTTGCTTGATGCCCTAGTCAAATGCATGCTTGTTTTTGAATGGCCAATGATCATGTCTTGTTGTCAATGTTATTGACTACCCATTCATGCCTTATATTGCATATTTGGCCTGCTGTAGCTTATTTATTTCTTGCTCTCAAGTTGCTATAAATTTTACCTGTCATATTTTTATCATCATGTTCAATTTGGTGGAGCTTGTTGTTATTGATCCATGCCTCATATGGAGATGCTCCAATGGAGTTGTTTGATGTATGCTATGTCTATTACATGTTCATAATCTTTATACACTTATTAGAGTTGATATGCTTGTTGTTTTCTGCCTCCGAAGGCAGCATCGTGATGATGTTTTTGCCTTCCTAGATTTTGACTAAGTCTGGATAATTTTATTGCAACTTGCCATGCTTGTTTAATTGTGTTCCAACAAGCTTTTGGGTGTGTTCCAAGTTCATGCTTGATAAGTATAATGTCTACTTCACATCCATGCTTTTGTTTATCATGTTTGGGTGTGTAGCTTATATTTATCTTGCTCCAAAGGTGCTATGTGGCTGTTAACTTCAGCTTTGCTTTGTATCTTGTTGCATGTGTATGTGTTGAACCGTTGCTCCATTTTGAGCGTGCACTATATGAAACTTGTGTGAGTTTGCATGTGGAAGCATATTATCATGTTGTTTTCATGTTTTTAGTGTGTTTGCTTGATATTTTGGCCGTAGCTCCGAATTAAACAAACTTTATATGAAACTTGACTAGAATTCCGTGTAGATCATCATGGTGCATGTTAACTTGCTGTTTAACAACTTTAACTTAAGGTTTTTTCAGATCTGGACTAATTTCAAAACATGAATATGAGGGCTTACCGGATTTGCTATATGTTGATTTCGGCCTCAATTAAACTTGTTGGGTGATGTTGTTCTTGTGTGCTTCATCCCTTGCCATGTATTGCATCATATATAGACTTGCCTTGCATCATACTTGGTTGAGCATCGTGTCATGTCTTGTGTGGTGTGTTTACCATGTTGCTTGCTTCTTCTCGTTATTGCTTTTTCCGTTGCGATCGTGAGGATTCGTTCGTCTACCCATGGTTCGTCTTCAAGGCTTCTTCGTCTTCTTCATGGGATCGTTCTTCTTCCTTGCGGGATCTCAGGCAAGATGACCATCACCTTGGATACCTTTACTATCATTGCCATGCTTAGTGTCTCGATGCTATCGTTATATGTCGCGCTACCCATCATTTATTGTCAGCCCATCTCCTTGATGCCATGAACCTCTAACCTTGACACCTTCCTAGAAAACCGTTATTTGGCTATGTTACCTGCTTGCTCAGCCCCTCTTATAGCGTTGTTAGTTGTAGGTGAAGATGAAGATCGTTCCATGTTGGAAATTGTTGTTGGAATATCACAATATGTCTTATATATATTAACACACCTATATACTGGGCATGGGTGGAAGGCTTGGCCTTTTTCTTGGTGTTTTGTTCCACTCATGCCACCTTAGGAGCCGATAAACCAGCATTATGTTCCTTGATTTTGCGTTCCTTACACGGTTGGGTATATGGGGACCCCTTGATAGTTTGTCTTTGAATAAAACTCCTCCAGCAAGGCCCAACATTGGTTTTAATTTGCCTCATAATATCAACTTAATTAATTAATTAAATTTGCATAGGGGGTCGCGCCCTCGGAATTCTTTTCTACATAGCAGGGGGGGCCAGTGCTGATGGTGTTGGTCCCAAACGGGGAGCCTGCGGGGCCACCTCGGGGAAACTCGAGGGCTGGTTTTACCTATAGCATCACCCATCCAGTCGTAGCCTGAGACGAGATACGCGCGGCTACTATCAGGGTGTCGGCACGGAGGGAGGTCTTGCTGGAATTGTTTTACCATTGCCGAAATGTCTTGTGCACCGGGATACCGAGCCTGATCGGATTGTCCCTAAGATATGGGGTAATTATTATTATTATCTCAGCTGATCGTGAGAGGTTGTGATGGGCTAAGTTCGGACACCCCTGCAGGGTTATGATCTTTCGAAAGCCGTGCCCGCGGTTATGTGGCAGATTGGAATTTGTTAATGTCCGGTTGTAGAAAACTTGTCAGAGGATCCGAAGTAAAACACACAACTGTGTGAGTAACCGTGATTATCTCTTTTCACTTTCAGAAGAGAACACGATGGGGTTATGTTTGACTCGTAGGTAGTTCCGGATCTTTAGCGATCACTACTAGTTTGCGACCGCTTGCGTAGATGCTCATCTTATTCTTGTACTCGTAAGTTAGCCACCATACATATTGCTTAGCCGCTGCTGCAACCTCACCATTTTACCTCTTCCTACCCATTAAGCTTTGCTAGTCTTGATACCCATGGTTATGCCATTGCTGAGTCCTCGTGGCTCACAGATACTACAACAACAGGTGCAGGTGCAGGTTTCCGATGTCTTGACGTGAGAGCGATGATCGTTGTGTTGGAGTTCTTTCTTCTTCTTCTTCTTCAGTCTTGGGTTAGGTTCCTGGTCGGCAGCCTGGGATAGCAGATGGATGTCGTTGTGCTTTTCATGTTTGCTTCCATAGCCGGATGCCTTGTATTGATGTTGTTGTATTCATGTGACTTGTATGTATTGTTGTATCCCCCATGTATGTATGTAATGTTACGATGTGATGATATCCATCTTGCTAAGCGCCCGAAATGTGGTTGTGCCCCAATCACGTAAGTGTCACGTGATCGGGATAGAATCGCATCTTGGGCCTGACAGAAGTCGAGGTCGTGCTCCAAGATGCCATCCGTAAGTGTGAGGCGTCAAAGAAGAAGGCTTCGGAACAGGCGACCGAGCTTTCTGCAGAAGTAAAGTCCGCCCAGGACGCGCGAGGCGTGGCGCACAAAGCCTGTGAGGTAATCAAACAAGCCTGACAGATAGCATCTGGTAAGATATTTCTCTTATAGAGCATCTTCGGCGGGTGGAAGTATATTGGGCTGACACGATTGTGGAGTTCTCCAGGCATGTTTCTGATCTTCCAAGGAGCAGCGCAAACGCTGCCCAGTATTTCCGTGCCCTGGAGGGGAACAACACGAAGAAGTTTTTTTGGTCGCAATTCGAGGCGCCAACACATCCGATGCCCCTCAGCGACCAGATGAAGCAGCTGGTCGAGCTGCACAATATGGCGGGTTCAGCCATGAAGGACTTAATAGTCCGGCTATGGCCCGCTGAGCTAATCACATGTAGTTACTTCGGATTGGTGAAGCGGCTCGTCGAGGCGAGTCCACGAGTTGACACATTAACGCGGTCGGCTTGCATAGAAGGTGCTCGGATGGCCATCGCTCGCGTCAAAGTGCACTGGGCAAAGATGAACGCAATGCATATAGCCACTGCAGGCCCACCCGCAGGCAAGGAGCACCGCAAGCCGGAGGAGTACTTCGAGGACGTCATCGAGGGCGCCCGCCTTGTAGAAGGCCGGTGTTCGAAGGATGTTGCCTTTGAATGATTGTATCTGGATGTAAGGACTATTCTTATGAATCAAGTGTATATAACTTTTGCGCTATTTATAATAGCAACGTCTTTTTTCCTCCTATGTTACTGTTAATCTTAAATCTGAAAGTTTCTAGTCGTCGGCTTCAGCCCCCAGGTACATAGTACTGGGGTATTCGGTCATATGCAAATACACTCTTTATCCAACGTCTTGGTCCGTATAGGAGGTGTATGCGGAGCGAACCATGCAATCAGATTATGCGGCGTTATTTCTTTCACTTAGTCGTAGGAGTTTGACAAGTGGGGCTAGGTACTAGCCCCTGGTGCGGATGAAGTATCCAATTGCACTTGGCTGGGCGAAAAAACCAACCCTTCGTATAACACGGGGTAGATCTCTATCTATCGTAGTATAAAACTAAGCCACCGGATTGCAGACCAGGTTCTCGCTGATCATGACAGGCAGTTTTCGTCTTTCTTGACTAAGGTACTTGACCAGACTAGCCAGAAGTACTATCGTACTAGTTCTCCCTTTACACCCTAGCCAAACAATCGGGAACGTAGGTGTAAGCACAGGAGCCGAGCAACCCAACTATTGATCGAAGACATGATTCAGAACTGATGCATATAATGCAAACATCCAGGACGCCGAACACTCCCTATGGGTGTTCGGTCTTTTCAACATTTACCAGGGGTGAATACAGCCCCTAGTAATGAATATTTATTGACAAGGCACATATGGCAATCTAATGTGACAAGAGAACATTCCATGGTGAGTGAATAAAACTCTGGATATGATATGAATAAAATTGTTCTATTAATATCCCTCTATAGTACGGCAAGCCGCAAACTTTACAGATAATGCCTATGACCTTTTTGGACATTTTACATGCCAAAAAGGTATATAACAATAAAGAGAAATAAGGTTTTCGCAGGATCTTAATCTAAAAAAAGAAACCTTGGTGCGGGTCCCTGTTGCACGTCTGCGCCGTTTTCTCCTCTGTAATGTGTCCTTGAAGGTACGAGTATGATGGCCATCTGTAGAAAAAATAAATAAACCTGGAAACGAGGAAGTCAATCCGGTGTGGCCAAAGTGAGTCTGGTTCATTTTAATGAACCAAGAGAAGATAAGTTTAAAGTCGAATAGGGTCTAGCCGAACTACAGACTGTATGCAGGTGGCCCCGGTCGTCACCCAAGGAATTTTTAGGGCATAATTATGTACTCGAGGCACATATGCTATTACCTTATGGGGCGGTCGATGGAGGCATAGCTATCAATCTTGCTCAGGTTCATCTGAGCTGCCGCACTGAGGCGTGTGCCGGACACGTTTAGCTGTGTCCGCTATTGATACATTATCTGGCTTGAAGAGGCCGCATTGTACTTCGCCTGCTAGGGCCGCAGTATCTTCCTCCGTACGGAGAGAGCACTCCATATTTCCATTGACCGTGATAACGCCACGTGGTCCAGGCATCTTGAGCTTTAAATAGGCATAATGCGGGACTGCATTAAAGCGGGCGAAGGCCATTCTTCTAAGTTGGGCGCGATAGCCACTTTGGAATGGAGCTATGTCGAAGAGTAGTTCTTCGCTTCAAAAGTTGTCGGGAGAACCGAATACAACCTCCAATGTTAAAGAGCCTGTGCAGTGAGCCTCAACGCCAGGTATCACTCCTTTAAAGGTCGTGCTGCTTGGCTTGATTCTTGATGGGTCGATCCGCATCTTGCGGAAAGTGTCCTGATATATTAGATTGAGACTACTGCCGCCGTCCATAAGGACTCGGGTTAGATGGTATCCATCTATTATTGGGTCGAGCACTAAGGTAGCCGAACCCCCGTGCCGAATACTAGTCGGATGATCCCTGCGATCGAAAGTGATCAGACAGGCTGACCATGAGTTGAATTTTGGGGCCTATATGAGTGGCATATATCATGTTCACTGTTTTGACCTCCGGCGGAAATTTCTTCTGTCCCCCTATATTCGGCTGGCGAGGTTCATCCTCGTCTTCGCTCCGAGGCTCCTTTCCCTTGTGTTCGGTGTTTAGCTTGCCGGTCTGCTTGAAAACCCAACAGTTACGGTTGGTGTGATTGGTAGGTCTTTCTGGGGTGTGATACTGATACGTCCAAAACATATCTATAATTTCTGCTTACTCCATGCCTCTTTTGGGTGATATTGCTATGTTTTTTATACACTTCCATACACTTTTGATCATATTTGGACTAACCTATTAACTCAGTGCACCCCAGTGCCAGTTTCTGTTTTCGGCTGTTTTTGTATTTCAGGTTTTCACATTACGAGAACTGCCAGAAAAAATCTAGAAAAATTATATAAAAAATCAGCGTTCCGGAAGCTTCCATGCGGCCAAAGTAGGGCCGGAGGGGACCCACAGGTGCTCCAGGCGGCCTGCCCACGCGGCCCCCCTGGCCGCGCCGGGGGGGCGCCTGGGCACCCATGACCCCCTCTGATGCCCCCCTTTGGCATATATTTACACCGTGTCGCGGAAACCCTGATTCTAGGACCCTTTTCTCCAGACACGATTCCGATCTCCGCCGCCATCGCCATCAAGCTTCGGGGGACCAGAATTCCTGCGCCGGCACCCTGCCGGGACGGGGAAGTGCCCCCGGATTCATCTCCATCGACGTTGCTTCCTCCCTCCATGATGCGGGAGTAGTTCCTCCTCGGGGCTGAGGTTCTTACCAGTAGCTATGTGGTCAATTCTCTCTCCCATGATGTGATCTTCGTTGTGATCTTAGGCTATGTTAATCTAGGGTGATCCCATGATATTTCCCCTTCCTCTATGTATTGGATTGATGTACTCACTTGTCTTTATCTAGTATAATCCCCGAGACCAAGGTGACAGCGGTCTATTGGACATGGATTAGAAAAGTATTTTCATGAGTGATTTCCTCTCTTGTTTGTTGATTGAAGATTGAGAGTCTCTTAGTGCTTGTCTATGACTATCCTTTAGATATGTTGTGGTGATTGTGGGACTCTCTTTGGATGGCCGAGGTGACATTGGGAAATCCTTAGATTGAGAACTACGAACTTTGAGGTGTGCTTTTGTAGCCCTACATAATTCTCGTCCTCTCTTGACCACGAAGGAATGACCTCCGAGTGTGTCCCCTTTGCATGTTTTATGGGAAATATCATGTGATTCAATTATGTTAATGTTGTTGGGAGTTGCCACTAGTGAAAGTATGAACCCTAGGCCTTGTTTCCACCATTGCAATACCATTTGTGCTCACGTTTACCACTTGTTTGCTTGCTGCACTTTTTATTACATATTTATATTACTTTGCTTTGCCACTTCTATCATCCATATTTTACCATCTCTTCGCCGAACTAGTGCACCTATACAACTCCTAGTTGTATTAGGTGTGTTGGGGACAAAAGAGACTTCTTGTATCTTAGTTGCAGGGTTGCTTGAGAGAGACCATCTTCAACCTCTACTTCCCTGAGTTCGATAAACCTTAGGTCATCCACTTGAGGGAAATTTGCTGCTGTCCTACAAACCTCTGCGCTTGGAGGCCCAACATAGTCTACAAGAGTAGAAGCGTGTGTAGACATCAGACACGTCTCAAACGTATCTACTTTTCCAAACACTTTTGATATTGTTTTGACCTCATTCTTGCATGATTTGAACTAAACTAACTCGGACTGACGCTGTTTTTAGCAGAGCTGCCTGTATGGTTTTATTGTGTGCAGGAAAACGGATTTTTAAGTATCTCAGAAAAATCCACGAAAAATCACAGAAAATCCACGCACCCGAAGGAACCAGGAGCCAGAAGTGGGGCCAGAGGGGGGCCAGGGGGTGCCCAGGCGCCCTGTGGGCGCGCCCCCTGGGCCGCGCCGGGGGGTCGCTTGGGTGGGGCCCACACCCCCTGGTGCCCTACTTTGCCTCGTATTTTTACTCGCGACACGGAAACCCCAGATCAGAAGTTCTTTTCGTAGTTTTCCGTCGCGGAGCCGCCGCCACCCTCTGTTCTTCCTCGGGAGGGCTAATCTGGAGGCTGAATTGGCCTCCGGAGAGGGGAGATCGTCGCCATCGTCATCATCATCACCACTCCATCATCCCTCCATGACTTCTCCCTCCATGTGTGAGTAATTCCCCTGCTGTAGGCGAAGGGGATGGTAGGGATTGGATGAGTTAGATCATGTAATAGTTTGTCAGATCGTTGGGGGCATGTTGCCTATCATCTACTATGGTGTTTATCATCTTTGCTTCAACTTGTTATTCTTAATGCTTGACACTTAGGGCCCGAGTGCCATGATCTCAGATCTGAACCATATGTGTTTGCATGAATATATTTGTGTTCGTGATCCTATCTATGAGTTGTTTGCACCTATTACGGTTCGGAACCGGCGATCCCAAAAGTGACAGCTTGGGACACCAAAGGGGATGGTCCGTAGTTTGAGGATTACATGTATCCATTGAGTTCATTGCTTTGTTCCGGTGCTCTTTGACAGGAGTACCTTAATCTCCATAAGTTCCTTTTGGCCCCGTTCGTAGCGGGATGGTAGGACAAAAGATGTTGTGCAAGTTCTTATTGCAAGCACGTACAACTACCTACGGGATACATGCCTAATGTTTGATATTTGCCTAGATGATCATTACTTTTCCGTGTGCCGTGCCCCAAGTTAGAATCTATCTCATCCATGCAGCGCCCAACCATCCATCTCCCTAGCCTACAGAGTTTTAAACCCTGCTTGTCACTAGTTGCTACTTTTGCCATTTACCTTCACTATTTACTTTTTGCTGTTTACTTTTACTATCACTATTATCACTATCATATCATTGTTACCACTTATCTTTTGTTGCAAGCAAGTATATTTCAGGTGCGGTTGAATTGACAACTCAACTGTCAAAGCTTATAAATACTCTTTGGCTCCCCGTGTGTCGAATCAATAAATTGGGTTATTCTTACCCGCGAAGACTATCTCGATCCCTTACGGTTGAGGGTTATCAAGTACCGTTTTCTGGCGCCGTTGCCGGGGAGCATAGCAATATTTACAAGTCTACTTGAGGTATCCTACCTGCTGCACTTCATCCACTATGGGTAAGAAAGGAGACCACAAGGTTCCGATCTTACTATCTACTACAAGAAGAGGTACTGCTCTGAGCACTAGTGCTACACTTGATTCACCTTCTATTATGAGTAAGTTTGCCTCACCACCACCACATGATGCTACTACTGAATCTGTTACTATGTCCAATACTCTTGATGATGCTTCTACTACTGTTGATGATATTAGCTCGCTTGGTTATGCTCTTGAGAAACAAATTGCTGCTGCTGCTAAAAAGTCTGGAATTGAACTTCCTGTTACTCGCTACCCTATTGGTGAAACTTATGATTATCCTGATTTGAGTAAACTCAAAGAGAGGCTCCTTGATGATGATTACTATATGCTTGATGAAGATTTATGCAGGGAACTGACAGAGTTTTCTGGCTCTGACCCTGAAGTTATTAAGAAACTATTTGAAAAACACTCTTTGAAGAACAAAACAATTCCTGATCCTGAATTTGCTACATCTCCTATATGCATTGATGATCCTGATTATGATTTCTCTGTTGATCTTTCACTTATACCTATGGTTGAAGCTGACCCCTTTTATGGCAGAGAAAATGATGATGCTATTGCACACCTGACTAAACTCGGTGAGTTAGGTGGCCTGTTTACCACAGATGAGAAGATACGATACTTTTATATCACCAAGCTTCTTCCTTTCTCCTTGAAGGAAGGTGCTAAAGCATGGTATGATTCGCTTCCATGCGGTTCCATTAAGAGTCCTCAAGACTTAGCTCACTCTTTTGTTGATAAGTACTTTCCTGCTCACATGCAACATGCTGCTTTACAAAGAATTTATAACTTTAAACAGTTGCAGGATGAGTCCCTCCCTAAAGCTTGGGGGAGGTACTGCGGTCTGATTCGGGCTAGACCAGGACATGAAATCCCTAAGAATGAATTAATCGATATATTCTATGCTGGTCTAACTAATGAATCCAGGTCCTATTTGGACAGTTGTGCTGGTTGTGTTTTCAGGAAAAGAACACCGGACGATGCGGAAGATTTGATGGGCAGGATTGCAAAAACCATGAAGATTGGTTCGTCCCTGAACCACCTCCACCACCAAAGAAGAGGGGCATATTTGTTCTAAGCCCCGAAGATATGCGAGAAGCAAAGAAGTCTATTAAAGAGAAAGGTATTAAAGCTGAAGACGTGAAGAATCTACCCCCTATTGAGAAGCTGTGTGAGCCTACCACTCACCCTCCTATGGTAGAGGTACACTCTCTTTTAGATTTCAACGCAAGTGACATCCCTCATGGTAAGCCTCCTGATCAATGTTTAGATGAGTTTGATAATTTTATTATGAAACAAAATCATTTTAATGAGAGGATAGAAAGTCAATTGCATGATAATTCCCTTGCTATCAAAAGACTGCTTGATGTTTTAGATAGAACAGTTAATGATGTTCAATGTCTTGTGAAGCATTTTCAAATGGTTCAAACTCAACTTGACCAAATTTCTAAAGTGCAAAGAGATTTGCTTGCTAACAATGCCAAACAAGATAATTTGCAGGCTTTCGGGACTAAGACCCGAGGAGGAACTAGTACTCAAGATCCTCTCTATCCAGAGGGGCATCCGAAGAGAATCGAGCAGGATTCTCGAATGCAGGAAGAAGAAATTGTTGGCTCTCCAAAGAAAAAGAAGAAACATAAGGAGACTGACAATTTTAATGATCCTACTGCAGATGAAGAGCCAACTATTGATCCTAACAGCGTATCTATCTCCGATGCTGAGACTGAAGACGGTGCTGAACCTGAAGGTAATAATAATGAGAAGAATGATCCGCCTGAAGTTCGAGAAGAAGAATCACCTGACAAACGTAAGAGGTGCACTAAAGAAGACTTCATCGCAAGAAAACATGGGAAGGAAAGAGAACCATGGGTACAGAAACCCATGCCCTTTCCAGGTAAGTCAATCAAATCTAAAGAAGAAGAGCATTATAATAAGTTTTGTGAGTGGATTAAACCTCTTTTTCTTCAAATCCCTTTGACTGATGCTATTAAGTTACTTCCTTATTCAAAATATATGAAAGATATTGTCACTAATAAAAGAAAAGTTCCTAATGATGCAATATCTACTATGCTTGCTAACTACTCTTTCAGTGGCAAGATTCCTGAGAAGCTCGGTGATCCAGGTATACCCACCATTCCTTGCTCCATAAAGAATAATTATGTCAAAACTGCTTTATGTGATCTTGGAGCAGGAGTGAGTGTTATGCCTCTCTCTCTTTACGAGAGGCTTTGTTTAGAGAAACTAATCCCTACAGATATCTCCCTTCAGATGGCTGACAAGTCAACCGCTGTTCCGATAGGTATTTGTGAGGATGTTCCCGTAGAAGTTTCTAATTGTTTAATTCTTACTGATTTTGTTGTGCTTGACATGCCCGAGGATGGGAGCATGTCCATTATTCTTGGTAGACCTTTTCTTAACACTGCAAGTGCTATCATTGATTGCAATAAAGGGAAGGTTACCTTCCATGTGAATGATAAAGAACACACGGTATATTTTCCAAAGAAGATCGACAGGAGGCATGGCCTCAACTCTATAGAAAATATCAAGACCGTGAAGATTGGAGAATGGGATTGTCCACTACATGTGCCTCACAAATACAAAACTATCATGGTAGGGACAATGTCCATCAAGGTAAAGGTTCAGTGATTACTTCGTGAGAGGTGAGACTTTTTGCTCTATATATCGCCTGTTTGTTGGTAAGACTTGATCAACCTTATTAGCAAATATGTTTTATATGGATAAATAGTTGAGCTTGTTATATTTTCATTTGTTTTTAGTTTTTGTCCTACTTGCTGTACCAAGTATTTATGTTTTGAAGCTTCACAATACTACTCACTACTTCAAGTTTTCAGAGAGTTTCGCAGCTTTTTGAACTTCGAAAAAATTTCAACAGTGAAGTTTTCAGAAAAATTCCAGAAAAATTTAAATAAAAATTTCCACGACAGGAGAGACCCAGAGGGACCTGGGGCCAGCCAGGGGGACCCACCAGTGGTCCAGGCGGCCAGCTGGCGCGGCCCAGCCCCTGGCCGCGCCCACAGGGCGCCTGGGGCCCACAGGGCCCCCCCCTCTAGGTATGTCTTTTTCCTCCCTCTCTCTTTTTCTCCAAAAACCCGAGTTCTGCACTTGTTCTTGTGTTCTTGCTGTTCTTGGAGGTGATTCTTCGATCTCTCTCTACAGCCCATCATTTGAGCTGAAATTTTGAGTAAATACTCCCTGGTATGTGACTCCTCCACCCCTCCAATTAGATTTTTGATTGGTGGCTTCATTTGTGAGTATTTAGTAGTTCTTGGTGCTGTATAGATGAGCTTGCATGCATATGTAGAAAGTTATTTTTCAAGTTTTGATGCAAGTTTATGCCTTGGGCAAGTGAGTTGAGTAGTTTGCCTTAGCTCACTTTGTTTTAATCCTCGTTTTTGTAAATTATAAAAAATTTCAGAAATGAGTTTGTTAGGAAGGGCAAAAGGGTGGCTTGAGAAGAGGAGGCCCGCACACTCCGATCGAGTTACTAGAGCCGCAGCTTCACCATCGACTGCTAGGGTGAGCTATAATGAAGATCATGTGACCCTGGAGTTGTTGGAAGATACAAGTCCAGCACGTGCGATGACATTTCCATGTGATGAATTCATGGAAGCTGCGGGAATCAAGGATGAGTTTTATAATCTTTGTGCTAATGCAGGTTTGACACGACTCGTCACGAGCCGTGTTACTCAGTATCAAAAACTCACCTCCAGTTTCATTAACAGTTTTAGATATAATCCTGATTCAGGTGCTATTGAGTTTAAAATTTACAATGATCTTATCACCATGACTTTGGGGGATTTTTGTGAAATAATAGGTGTGCCGAATGTTGGGAGGACGGCTAGGATGGCCACTCAGCCCTCCGAGCTGAAAACCGTCATCAACTCTCTCTGCAGCATGGGTACGAGGGATATTCATCGGTCGAAGATCTCCAGCATCTTATTTCCTCACCTCAGGTATTTTGCATATTATATTGCCAGAGGGGTGTTAGCTCGTGACAACACGAGCAGCATTTCTGCTCCGGATATTGCTATCCTGGCAGCAGCCCTCTCAAGGAGGTCTGATTATAATTTGGGTGCCTTAATTGCTCGACGCCTTGCTATGAACGGTAACAAGGGGGACTTATATGGTGGCGTTTATGCCACACTTATCTTAGAAAATCTTGGAGGCACCCCACACCCTGATGATAATCCTTTTACTTATTTAAGCTTTGATCTTGCTGCTATGAAAAGGCATAAGTTTGTCGACATGGGTTCTGAGCTTGATAATCTTGTTTATATCTTGCGTTTCGGAATTACCGCGGAACGCGAGATCCGTCTACCTGCACCTCTTTTGTTTGATTTTTCTCGCAAGAACGGATGGTCCTTTGATGTTGTCCAGTTCGATGAGTTCATGGTCCAGCATCAGTTTCATAACCCCATGGAGGGGGTTGTGCCCGACGAGGAGAAGCACGGTGAGTTACCACATTTTCAGGAAGAGACCGCCACCGAGTTTGGTGAAGGTTCTTCCTCTGTTTGGCGCTCGGAACCTTCCTCGTTGGAGACTCCGAGGAGTTCGGTGTACGCGCCAGCATCCTTCTACGACCCTTGGACTCACCACCATACCCCCGGAGCAGGAGGCTCCTGGGGGCAGTAGCTGCTACCAACTTAGGCCAAAAGCCTAAGCTTGGGGGAGTACGTGCCCCTCTTACTTTTCCATTGTATTATCCGTTTTATTCATTTTGATCTTTTCGAAGTTTTTGCCCGTTCTTCTTTATTTCTCTCTTTGCAAAAACAACAAAAAGATTTTCTCTTTCTTTTGCTTTTATTCAACCTTTGAAAAATCCAAAAAGATTTCCTTTCTCTCTTTAGTTTGCTTTGTTTTCAGAGTTCAGCTCGAGTCCGTGATGGCATTTAATTATATTTCCTACGTTCGATCGTGCAAGTGACAAGCAGTAATGACAAAGATCGACTGAAGGGAAGCAACAAGGAAGACCGGTATGAACTCTTTTTGTTTCTACTTTTGTACATATGCCTGTACTTATGATCTAGAGACCAGCTTGTAGCGACATAGTGCTATGTTTACAATGCTCTTCCAGTGGTTCATGCTTTCCTTGTGGCTAATCTCGAATAACTAGAGTATATAATGTGTTATTGAAATGATCTACATGCATTGCACTGTTCATAGTCTGGTATACTAAGGTGGTATTTCCCTTTAGAGAATTTTTGGATTGACTTGGCACATGCTTACACATGTTTAAGACTAAAAAGTCTACTGTGCCTTGATGATCTTTGAGTTTTATAATAATTATATCACTTTCATGCCCGATTCAATGTTGCTTTGTCGCTCTGCATGATTATGACCATTATTGCTCTCTAGTTGGTCGCTTCCCAGTCTTTTGCTAAACTTCGACCTGTACTAAGCGGACTGACTGCTTGTGCATCCAAAATCCTTAAAACCAGTTATGCCATATGAGTCCACTATACCTTCCTATACATGGTATTTACCTGCCATTCCTAACGAAGACTTTCGTGTACCATCTCAAAACTAATCAAACCCATTTCTCTTTTGTGCCTATGTTTTAGCTCATGATGAAGTAGTAGTTAATTCATAATCTTTTTAGGTTGGACAAGTTTCACCCCTGGATTGCATGTATAATGTGCAAACCCCTAATACGAAAAGGAACTGGCATTGGGTGCGCCCGGCTCAAAAAGGTAATATAACAAACAAACCCTCCTTCACGCTTTGTTCATGAGAAATCATAAAACATTGGCAGTGATAAACAAAGGAGATTAAGAGGATGTGATCGTCCTCATGCGGGAGCCATTCCTCGAAACTTGTCCAGCTCAAGAAGTGATTGAGTTATCTGCTAGCATTCGTTGACGAAATATGCACCTCTGAAAACGTTTTTATCTCTGTTTTTAAAACCAAGAGCTCTGGTACATGTTTAGTTTTTGTTTCCGATCACGGGTTTTCAACTTTCCCAACAAAAGCCACGGTTCGAGAGTCTTCACCTTCTTTCTTCAAAGCACTAACTAGGAGAGCATAATTGTCATTCTGAGTGTAGTGTGCATTGTCCCAAAGTATTACATTGTCTTCTGCATACTTGTCATATGATTTATTCTGAAATTCTTAGTTCTAGTCTCCTTTAAAACTCTGGAGGAGTTTCTGCATTTATGTTTTGCTTCACTCATGGAGACTAGCGAGATACCACCCTAGTATGCTCAAGCTATGTGCAATGTAATCTTGTCTTGATTTTCAGTAGTATGTTGTTTACCTTTAAGTATTTGTGACTAGTCACTTGAAAGAAGGATTGCTCCTTGCATTGTCCTCATAGTACTGTTTTAATACTTGCTAGACTCTTTTCGTAGTACATGCTTATATACATCTAATGAAGCAAAAGAGTTTGTCAAAGTTTTCTTTGTTGCGTCCAGTTCGTTGAACTGAATTGCTTGAGGACAAGCAATATGCTAAGCTTGGGGGAGTTGATACGTCTCAAACGTATCTACTTTTCCAAACACTTTTGATATTGTTTTGACCTCATTCTTGCATGATTTGAACTAAACTAACCCGGACTGACGCTGTTTTCAGCAGAGCTGCCTATATGGTTTTATTGTGTGCAGGAAAACGGAGTTTTAAGTATCTCAGAAAAATCCACAAAAAATCACATAAAATCCACGCACCCGAAGGAACCAGGAGCCAGAAGTGGGGCCAGAGGGGGGCCAGGGGGTGCCCAGGCGCCCTGTGGGCGCCCCCCCCCCCCCCCGGGCCGCGCCGGAGGGTCGCCTGGGTGGGGCCCACACCCCCTGGTACCCTAATTTGCCTCGTATTTTTACTCGCGACACGGAAACCCCAGATCAGAAGTTCTTTTCGCAGTTTTCCGTCGCGGAGCCGCCGCCACCCTCTGTTCTTCTTCGGGAGGGCTAATCTGGAGGCTGAATTGGCCTCCGGAGAGGGGAGATCGTCGTCATCGTCATCATCATCACCACTCCATCATCCCTCCATGACTTCTCCCTCCATGTGTGAGTAATTCCCCTGCTGTAGGCGAAGGGATGGTAGGGATTGGATGAGTTAGATCATGTAATAGTTTGTCAGATCGTTGGGGGCATGTTGCCTATCATCTACTATGGTGTTTATCATCTTTGCTTCAACTTGTTATTCTTAATGCTTGACACTTAGGGCCCGAGTGCCATGATCTCAGATCTGAACCATATGTGTTTGCATGAATATATTTGTGTTCGTGGTCCTATCTATGAGTTGGTTGCACCTATTACGGTTCGGAACCGGCGATCCCAAAAGTGACAGCTTGGGACACCAAAGGGGATGGTCCGTAGTTTGAGGATTACATGTATCCATTGAGTTCATTGCTTTGTTCTGGTGCTCTTTGACAGGAGCACCTTAATCTCCATAAGTTCCTTTTGGCCCCGTTCGTAGCGGGATGGTAGGACAAAAGATGTTGTGCAAGTTCTTATTGCAAGCACGTACAACTACCTACGGGATACATGCCTAATGTTTGATATTTGCCTAGATGATCATTACTTTTCCGTGTGCCGTGCCCCAAGTTAGAATCTATCTCATCCATGCAGCGCCCAACCATCCATTTTCCTAGCCTACAGTGTTTTAAACCCTGCTTGTCACTAGTTGCTACTTTTGCCATTTACCTTCACTATTTACTTTTTGCTGTTTACTTTTACTATCACTATTATCACTATCATATCACTGTTACCACTTATCTTTTGTTGCAAGTAAGTATATTTCAGGTGCGGTTGAATTGACAACTCAACTGTCAAAGCTTATAAATACTCTTTGGCTCCCCGTGTGTCGAATCAATAAATTGGATTATTCTTACCCGCGAAGACTATCTCGATCCCTTACGGTTGAGGGTTATCAGGGTGCCATGGATTTGGCAGGGCCTGTCTAATATCCTGTCCAAACTTGATGGACCATCTTTGTTGCCTTTAAATGGCTTCTTCCGTTGACCGGGTCTCGAGCCGCTGAATCCGACGTTTACCGCTGTATCATCTGGGCTTCCAGTATTGTTCTGACGCTTATTTTTATTGCGCCGTGGCTTTCCATTGCCGTCCCTGACTTTAGATGTGCCAGGGTTGCTGGTGCTACTACGAGCTAACCAGCTATCCTCACCCGCGCAAAAGTGAGTCATGAGTGTAGTTAGGGCTGCCATTGTCTTCGGCTTTTCCTGTCCAAGGTGTCTGGCTAGCCATTCATCCCGGATACTATGCTTGAATGCCGCTAAGGCTTCGGCGTCCGGACAGTCGACGATCTAGTTCTTCTTAGTGAGAAACTGGTTCCAAAGCTTGCGGGCTGACTCCCCGGGTTGTTGTATGACGTGACTTAAATCATCAGCGTCCGGGGCCGAACATAAGTGCCTTGAAAATTGGCCCGAAAAGCGTCCTCAAGTTCTTCCAACCTCCCAATGGAGTTTTCTGGGAGACTGTTTATATAGTGTCGAGCTGGTCCTTTCAGCTTGAGGGGTAAATATTTGATGGTGTGGAGATCATCTCCTCGAGCCATGTGGATGTGAAGAATAAAATCTTATATCCGGATGGCAGGATTCGTCATTCCATCGTACGCTTCGATGTTCACAGGTTTAAACCCTTCTGGGAAATCATGACCCAGTACCTCATCGGTAAAGCATAGAGGGTGTGAATCTCCTCTATATCTTGCTATATCATGGTGTATGTCTGATGGTTGTGGTGTTCGGTACTGACCCCGAACTGGTATGTCACCGATGTGACTGGCTTGATAGCCGCCGTCCCGTGCGGGAGCTCGATCTCTGGGTCCGAATATAGACCTGGTCTTGCTAGCTTTTCTGTTGAGGTCCTCGCATAGATCATGTCGTCGGACTTGGGCTGCACCCTCTTTTCCTTTATGGGGTGGGGGCTTGTTTATGCCATTGCTAGCGACTCTATACCGTCCGCGAGGTGGTCGGTCCGGCTTGTTGGCAGTGTTATTTTTCGGTGGGACGGGCACGACAGCCTCGTCGTCGAATTCGGGCAGTAGCTTGCGCTTGGGATAGCCTTTAATTTGGCCGTTAAGGCCATGTTTCTGTTCAGTGTCTAGCACCTCATTCCATCTATCGTAAAGCGTGTCCTGCGTAGCTCGAAGCTGTCTCTGCTGCTTTTTTATGCTCCGTGCGGTGGCTATAAGCCACCGATGGAAGTGTTTTGTTCGGAGGGTTCTTCTGGGATGATGTATTCATCGTCATCCAGGCTAGCCTCTTCTTCGGAGATTGGTTCCAAGTCACCATCTTCGGCATCGCTGTCATCGGACTGCGGCTTCGGACTGTGTTCGCCGTCCTCTTGCTCCTCCTACTCTAACGCTGGGTCCGCGGGGTCTTCGGCTTGTTCCGAAATATCACTGTCATTAGTCACGGTGTTGCTGTCCTTTCCTTTACGGGATTTTGTTCGGCGTTTCGGATGCCGACGCTTGGGAGGTTCTTCGGCGGGTTTATTCTCTACGAGATTGTTTTCACCGTTGCCTTCATCCTCTTTCAGTGTATCCACCATATACACGTCGTATGAAGACGTAGCTTTCCACCGCCCTGTTATGGGCCTGCTTTGATCTATGTCTGCTTCTGCTTCGAGGTCCATCCTGTCGAAGTCTTCTGAAGTGTAGTCGAGTAGATCGGTTAGAACTTCAACCATGGCTACCAAGTGGGTGGTGGGTGGGGAACGAAATGCTTCATCTCCCTGGGTATAGCGCGGCTGTTTATCAGCCTGTAGTTCGAACCGGATATAGTGCGGCTTTGTATTCTCGTCCAAGGAGAGAGATCTTAACGAACTCAACATGTGGCCAAGTGGTGAGTGTTCGAAAATATCTGCAGCACAGAATTCGGAGATAGGCGCCTGATTGGATTTGAGGGGCGCCCTAACGTGCAGTTCGGAATCAGAGGCTGGAGCTAAGTCTAGGGTTCCGGTAACACATACCCCTATAGTTGGGTCCGTGTGTGGCTCCATCACAATGGAGTCTGCGGTTCCCATGGAGGGATTGAGCTTCCCATCTTCGGGTGGCGCAATACGCTCTAGATATAGGGACATAACTGTTGCAGGTGCTATTTCCTGATCTGATGACAGAGTTAAGTCATGATCATCATGGTAGCAGAGAGGGGTTGCCGCTGGCTCGAATCCGGCGAAGATCAAGTCTCCACGGACATCAGAAACATAGTTCAGGCTACCAAATCTGACATGGTGGCCAGGGGTGTAGCTCTCGATCTGCTCTAGGTGGCCTTCAGTGTTGGCCCGAAGCGCGAAGCCGCTAAACATGAAGAGTTGGCCGGGAGGGAAGATCCCCTCGACGTCACTGTTGCAGTTGATGACGTGATCCATAAGTCCTTACATCGACGACATAGTGGAACTCTCAATGAAAGCGCCAATGTCGGTGTCAAGACCGACGGACCTCGGGTAGGGGGTCCCGAACTATGCGTCTGAGGATTGATGTTAACAGGGAGGCAGGGACACGATGTTTACCCAGGTTCAGGCCCTCTTGATCGAGGTAAAACCCTACTTCCTGCTATATTAATATGGATGAATATGTGTACAAGAGTTGATCTACCTCGAGATCGTAAAGGCTAAACCCTAAGTTTAGCCTATGAGGATTGTATGATTCTCTAGCCTCTACGGACTAAACCCTCCCATTTATATACACACCGGAGGGGCCTAGGGTTTGTACATATCATCTTGCAGAGGAAGGAAAATCTACACCCGAGCCTAAACTTGCCGTTACAAGAAGCCATAAGTCCTATCCGGATACGAGAGATGATCTTCTATAATAATCTTCATGGCCCACCAGGAGTCTGTCCGGCCACATGAGGACCCCCCGATCTAGGACTCCCCCAGTTCCCGCTCCTCGCAGGAAGTTTTTCCTTTCTTAGCAATAGAGAATCTCCTTATCGGCGCCATGGGCGTCATGGTAAGCCGGCGCGGCAAGGAGGAAGAAGAAGAGGAGGGCGACAAGAAGGAGGATATAAGCAACGGGGGCTTCACCCTCTCCTCATTTATAGCCTAGAGGAGGCCAACCGGCGGCCTCCACGATCACACGTAATGATGGTCTTTCTGTGCATGCAGTAGGGTCTCGTCAAGTCGGGCAGTTGCCGAGGCAGCATGTGGAAGTGGAGACGCCCACGTTCAATCAAGTCGCCACACATTGACCTAGGCCGCACGCGATTGGGCCCCGCCGTGCTTCGCCCTTGCCCCATTCGCTTCGCCTTGAAGCCAAGTTCGAGCGCACCTTCGGCCCGGGGGATACTACCGGCGTTCGGGAAACAGGGGTACCTAGACCTGCCTGCCTGCGGCCCGTGGCGTGGCTCCGTCGGCGGCTTGGTACGGCCTAGCTTCAGCAATCGCAAGTCAAGACCCTCGTGAGTGGCCACCTCGTGACAACAAGACCTCCCTGTGGGCAGTCTCTCTAGGCTAGCTCCCGAGGAGCAGAGATATCTATGCAAGGTGCACCTTGCGAGGTTCGCGTGACGTCAGCCATGACGTCCAAGGCTGGGCGGGCGCCAGCGGGCGCAGTGTACCAGTTTCCCCTTTGGTGCTAGGGGCGAAAGCACAAGCACGGAGTGTTGAAGAATCAGGCAAACGTTTCCATATCGGTGCAACAAGACCAAGGACCGCCAGGGCTCAAGAATGGAGGTCATCATGGAGCCCGGCGCAGCGTCACCACCAGAGCCTTTGGCAGGCGAAGAATACTTTTGTCAGGATAACTTGTACTAGCTGTTCCCCTTCAAATTTGTCCGTTGTGGGATCCCTTCCCGCCAATATTTGGGAACAGGACCAAGTCCACTATAAATAGGACCTAGCGACCACCATAGAGGGGCATCTGATCTTGGACATCTCATCTTGAGCTGATCCAACCTTAGAAGGGATCGGATCCATTCCACCCCACGCACACCATAAGGTCATTCGAGCCCAAGAACACCTCTCCTCCGGAGGCTCTTCATCCATTTTACTAGTTCATCCTCAGCCCCACGAGGCAATCCACCACACACACTCGAGTAGGGTATTACACCGCAAGGTGGCCCGAACCAGTGTAATCCTCTGTGTCCCTTGTTCTTTGAGTTCGTCGAGCAAGGCTGTGGAATCGTAGGGTGAGCGTGCTGGGGAGAGAATGTTCTTCGTGCGCACCCTAGAGTTTGAACCACTCAAGGGTTTGCGGAACCCGAAATCTGACACCTTCGCCTTGTGTCATTATATGTGGCCAAGTTACCAGGAAAAATAATAAACTTGTAATACTGTAATTATTTTCAAAAAGTGTTACCAGAAATGAGCTATCATGTGTGAAGATGCATGACTTTCAAGTCAAATGATCAATCTTATGGCCACATTCATGGCATAATTTGTTCAAATGATCTCATATTGTGCACAATGGTGCATCTTGGATGGCAAACAATGTTGCCTAAGGAAGTTTTCATTTTCTCTGGACGAAAAATTCATTTTCCATTTTTTCGAGTGCCTAAAATGAGGTTTTTGTGAAGGACCTACCATATATTTGTTGCAAAATTGGACCAAATAAATTTCATAAAATATTAGGCCATATTTAATGCACAATTTACCTAATAGTTGGGTGTCAAAAGTTCGATCCACCTATGGTGAAAAATATAAATTTCTGCCGATCGAGCTAGAAGTGAGTCAAGTTTGAACTGCATCTGCCGATCCATTGTTTATATATGTTTAACTTTTTTCAAATACATGATTAACTTATTTTCATATATTCCCAACAAAAAAACATTTTTTCATACATACGTTTTGATGTCTATTTTTTTTACACATTGTACATTTTTGTATACATATAAAACATTGTTGATATTGGTTAGAAAAATTTAAATATATGATTAACATTTTTACAAAATCTTGTTTTGTTATCTACTTTTCCATGTAAATATATATATATATATATATAGTAAAATTTCCATATATATGTACTGATGACTATTTTTGCATACACGTGAAACTTTTTTATACATATCTAATATTATTTATGATTATCATTTTTTATATGCATGAAACTTTTCAAATACACACATTTAGTTTTTTGAACACATGATTACATTTTTTGAAATACGTATTAACATTAACATTTTTTTGAATTACACGTTTAGTTTTCTAATTGCTAAACCATATAGCAAGATTCACGAAGGAGTTCATTATTTTCCTATTCTTATAATTTTATATTGTTTAATTAGTTTTGAGATTTTTCTATAAGGAAAAACCTTTTTAGAGTTATACAACGAAAAACCTATTTTTTAGATGATAATGATTTTTTTTAGATAACTGACCATGCTTACCAAATGGTAATGATGAAAAACTTGTTATTTTGCCATTTTCGTTGGGCCGAATATATGTTTTTTTGAGTAATATGAGGGCATCCCACATTTCTTCCTGGATGGGACGAGGCCTACATGGCACGCATATTTTTTTAAAGGAGGTGGCCTCGTTCCACCGAGGCCTAAGCCCACCTAGAGCGACACCTTAAGTACCAATGCATCCACGTTCACAACCTCATGACCATTTATATTGGTCGTAATAAGGTAGAAATAAGATCGTCGACCACTCTTGTCTGCTTTTTGACCATTTGGTGTAAGGTAATTTCAGGGGTTGAGCCCTTCCAAGCGAAATGGCCGTGGATTTACGACCAATTCATCCGGGGTCACTGAGAGAAGGTCACAAGTTAACATATTTCTTATAGTGAGCCATGTGCGGATCACATTACCGTCACCACGCCGTCGTGCTGACGGAACTCATCTACTTCACCGACATCTTGCTGGGTCAAGAGGCCGAGGGACGTCATCGAGCTGAACATGAGCAGAACTCGGAGGTGCCATACGTTCGGTGCTTGATCGGTCCGAGCTAGAAGAAGTACAACTACATCAACCACGTTGTCAAGCGCTTCTGCTTTCGGTATACGAGGGTACGTAGACACACTCTCCCCCTCTCGTTGCTATGCATCTCATAGATAGATCTTGCGTGAGCATAGGAATTTTTTTTTGAAATTGCATGCTACGTTTCCCAATAGTGGCATCATGAAACAGGTCTACGTGTAGATGATATTCATGAGTAGAACACAAAGATTTGTGGGCGGTGATAGTCATACTGCTTACCACCAACGTATTATTTTGATTCAGCGGTATTGTGGGATGAAGCGGCCCGGACCAACCTTACATGACCGCATTTATGTGACCGGTTCCACCAACAGACATGCAACTAGTTTTTGGAGGTTAAAGTGTTCGGGTGTCTGTTTCTCCTACTTTAGTTGAATCGAATTTGACTGCGGCCGGTCCTTGAAGAAGGTTAAAACAACAAACTTGATGAAACACCGTTGTGGTTTTGTGCCGTAGGTAAGAACAGTTCTTGCTTGGAGCCCGTAGCAGCCACGTAAAACTTGCAACAACAAAGTAGAGGATGTCTAACTTGTTTTTGCAGGGCATATTGTGATGTGGTATGGTCAAGACGTGATGAGTTATACGTTCTTATATGAGATGATCATGTTTTGTAAATTATTGGCAATCGGCGGGAGACTTATGGTTGTGTCTTTATTGTATGAAATGCAAATGCCATGTAATTGCTTTAGTTTCTCAGTATGAGTTAGCAATAGTCGTAGAAGCAATAGTTGGCGAGACAACCACGACGCTATGATGGAGATCAAGGTATCAAGCCGGTGACGATGGAGATCACGATGATGCTTTGGAGATGGAGATCAAAAGCATTAGATGATGATGGCCATATCATGTCACATATTTGGATTGCATGTGATGTTTATCTTTTATGCATCTTATTTTTCTTAGTACGTCGGTAGCATTATAAGATGATCCCTTAACTAAATTTCAAGGTTAAAGTGTTCTCCCTGAGTATGCACCATTGCTACAGCTCAACATGTTGAGACACCACGTGATGATCGGGTGTGATAGACTCTACGTTCACATACAACGGGTGTAAGACCGTTTTGCACATGCGGAATACTCGGGTTAAACTTGACGAGCCTAGCATGTACAGACATGGCCTCAGAACACTGGATATCGAAAGGTCGAACATGAATTATATAGTAGATATGATCAACATAGATATGTTCATCATTAAAGACTACTCCATCTCACGTCATGATCGGACATGGTTTAGTTGATTTGGATCACGTAACATTTAGATGACTTGAGGGATATCTATCTAAGTGAGAGGTCTTAAGTAATTTGATTAACTAAACTTAACTTATCATGAACTTAGTCCTGATAGTATTTGCCTATCTATGTTGTAGATCAACGGCCCGTGCCACCGTTCCCTTGAATTTTAAAGCGTTCCCAGAGAAAGGTAAGTGAAAAGAGAATGGTAGCAACTACACGGACTGGGTCCATAACCTGAGGATTATCTTCATTGCTGCACAGAAGAATTATGTTCTTGGTGCGCGGCTAGGTGAAAGGCCTGCTGCAGGAGCAGATGTTGATGTTTTGAATGTCTGGCAAGCTCAATCTGATGATTACTTGATAGTTCAGTGTGCCATGCTTTACGGAGTAGAATCAAGACTTCAAAGACGTTTTGAACATCATGGAGCATATGAGATGTTCCAGAAGATGAAGTTAATATTTCAAGCAAATGCCCGAGTTGAGAGATATGAAGTCTGCAACAAGTTCTATAGCTGCAAGATGGAGGAGAACAATTCTGTCAGTGAACACATACTCAGAATGTCTGGATATCATAATCACTTGACTCAGTCTGGATTTAATCTTCCAGATGATAGTGTTAGTGACAGACTTCTCCAATCATTGCCACCAAGCTACAAAGGCTTCATGTTGAACTATAATATGCAAGAGATGGAGAATACAATTCCCGAGCTCTTCGCAACTCTCAAAGCTTTGGAGGTAGAAATCAAGAAGGAGCATCAAGTGTTGATGGTTAACAAAACCACTAGTTTCAAGAAAAAGGGCAAGGAAAAGAAAGGGAACTTCAAGAAGAATGGAAAGCAAGTTGGCACTCCCTCGAAGAAGCCCAAAACTTGACCCAAGCCTGAAACTTAGTGCTTCTACTGCAAATGGACTGGTCACTGGAAGCAGAACTGCCCCAAGTATTTGGCGGATAAGAAGGATGGCAAAGTAAACAAAGGTATATTAGATATACATGTTATTGATGTGTACCTTACTAATGCTCATAGTAGCACCTAGGTATTTGATACTGGTTTGGTTGCTCATATTTGTAACTCGAAACAGGAGCTACAGATTAAACGAAGATTGGCTAAGGACGAGGTAATGATGCGCGTCGGGAATGGTTCCAAGGTCGATGTGATCGCAGGCGGCACGCTACCTCTACATCTACCTTTGGGATTAGTTTTAGACCTGAATGCTTGTTATTTGATGCATGCGTTGAGCATGAACATTATATCTGGATCTTGTTTAGTGCAGGACGGTTATTCATTTAAATCAGAGAATAATGGTTGTTCTATTTATGAGTAATATCTTTTATGGTCATGCACCTTTGAAGAGTGGTATATTTTTGTTGAATCTCGATTATGGTGATACACATATTCATAATATTGATGCCAAAAGATGCAAAGTTGATAATGATAGTGCAACATATTTCTGGCACTTCCATTTAGGTCATATTGGTGTAAAGCGCATGAAGAAACTCCATGCAGGTGGACTTTGGAATCACTTGATTATGAATCATTTGATACTTGGGAAACATGCCTCATGGGCAAGATGACTAAAACTCTGTTTTCCGGAACAATGGAGCGAGCCAATGACTTGTTGGAAATAATACATACCGATGTATGCGGTCCGATGAGTGTTGAGGCTCGTGGTGGGTATCATTATTTTTGAACCTTCACAGATGATTTGAGCATATATCGGTATATCTAGTTAATGAAACACAAGTCTGAAACATTTGAAAAGTTCAAAGAATTTTAGAGTGAAGTAAAGAATCATCGTAACAGGAAAATAAAGTTTCTACGATCTGATCGTGGAGGTGAATATTTGAGTTATGAGTTTGGTTTTCATTTAAAACAATGTGGAATAGTTTCATAACTCACGCCACCCGGAACACCACAACGTAATGGTGTGTACGAATGTCGTAACTGTACTTTATTAGATATGGTGCGGTCTATGATGTCTCTTACCGATTTACCACTATCGTTTTGGGGTTATCCATTAGTGACAACTGGATTCACGTTAAAGAGGGCACTGTCTAAATTTGTTGAGACGACACCGTATGAACTGTAGTTTGGCAAGAAACCTAAGCTATCATTTCTTAAAATTTGGGGTTGCGACACTTATATCAAAAGGCTTTAGCCTGATAAGCTCGAATCCAAATCGGAGAAGTGTGTCTTCATAGGATACCATAAGGAAACAATTGGGTACACCTTCTACCACATATCCGATGGCAAGATTTTTGTGCCAAGAAAGGAACATTTCTAGAGAAGGAGTTTCTCTAGAAAGAAGTAAGTGGGAGGAAATTAGAACTTGATGAGATAATTGTACCTTCTCTCGAATTGGAAAGTAGCTTATCACATGTCGGTGCAAAAAACCCTGGGTGTGTTGCCCTGATTGTGCACAAGCACGGGAACAAGATTGAAGCTGCAGCCCAAGTCAGAGTACAAGAAACCAAGAGGTTCAAGGGACCAATAAGCAGATTAGAGGGACCAAGACCAAGCTACAGCAGCAAGATGTCACCAAGGGAAAGGACTCCCTTGCTGGGCAGGTGAGCCCGGCAAGGAGCGAGACCACCCCTAGAAGAAGACCCTAAAAGCGTCTCGGCAGAGCCTGCCGGGACTCGCGGAGGCTACACCACCTCACCAGCCACTCCTCCAAAACTCACGTCATCGATCAGTGCGGTGTCAAGCCGTAGAGTGACTAAGTGGCAGCCATGAGCCACATGGCAGCCTCTCCCTACAAGAAGAACCCACAGATGACACCTGTCCTACGACGTGTCAAGCAAGCAGGCGCGGAGCTGGGAAGATAGCCCGGCAAGCCTTGCTGGGAACCATTAATGTGACGTTAAGTGGTGCATTTAATGCACCCTGTCAGCCCACAGAGTTAGGTATGAAAGCATTGTTGCTATCTTATCAATGCATAATGACTACTTTGCCATTGTGGTAACCCCTTAATCTATAAAAGGAGGCGCATAGCGACCGTAGATAGGGTTAGAAGATTGAACAACTCACACCCCCATACGCGCGTAGTTGTTGCCGCCCTGAGGCTACCCTTGCCGGGCAGTTGTACTACGCTCCACCACCTCATTTCCACCATCAATCCACCAAAGCAGGAGTAGGGTCTTACGCCAAACGGCGTCCCGAACCTGGGTAAAACTACCCGTGTGATCTCTGTCGTGCTGTCCCACGCTTGTCTGTTCTTTGTGCAATGCGACGGCCCCCTGCCAAACCCGCAAGGGGCCTCCTAGTCCCATAGGTGGCCGTGGTTTCCCGCAACATATTTGGCGCACCAGGTAGAGAAAAGGGAGCCTGTGATGATGAGAGTGATGGAGGGGATGAAGAGGAAACCAGTGAGCAAGAGTTTCAGAAGGCCACTAACGCCCTGTGCATTGACGGAGGTGCATCTCTGCATGCCTCTCACCGTCAACTCAAGCGGTGGGTGCGAGAAGTCAATGCCGTGGAGCCAGCGCCAGAGGCCCGGAAGCCACTCAAATGGTCCCGCATGCCCATCATCTTTGACAAGGAGGATTATCCTAGCCGAACCAATGCGGTAGGATGCTTGCCATTGTTGGTCTCTCCAACAATTCACAACCTCAAGGTCACAAAGATGTTGGTGGACGATGGGGCCGGGTTGAATCTGATTTCCCCAGCAGTTATCAGCAAGCTTCAGATAGCATAGAAATAGCTAGAGGTTACCAGCATGTTTCAAGGATTTAATCCTGTTCGGAGTCATCCTAAGGGAAAGATCACATTGCCGGTAACGTTTGGGGGAGTATTGAACTACCGGACTGAGAGGATTGTGTTTGATGTGGTTGATCTCCCCCTACCGTACAATGGAATTCTTGGACGCCCGGCACTGGCTAAATTCATGGCAGCATCCCACTGTGCCTATAACACCTTGAAAATGCATGGGCCACTTGGATTTATCACTATCCCATCAGATGAGAAGGACACAATAATTTGCGTGGAGAAGATGTACCGGGATGCGGTCGCGGCAGAGGCAGCGGCAGCAGAAGTTCCCACCAAGGAAAGTAAAGGAAAGGAAAGGGATTGTAGGACCTCCGGTAAGGAGTCCGGGAAGCGTTCCCCCACCGAGTGCACAGCACCCATTGACGACATGCCGGAGTGTTCCAACAACAAGAGAACGAGGGTCGCTGCACCCCAGGTGAAGAAGGTCCCGACAGGGCTGGCTAGCGTTGATGGTACTTTCACTATCAGCGCCACCCTCGATGACAAATAGGAAAGCGCGCTCGTTGCTTTCCTGCGGTTGAATATCAATTTGTTTGCGTGGCAACCATCTGATATCCCCGGTGTTCCCAGGGAGGTAACCGAGTACCACCTTGCTATCTGCGTGCATGCCCGATCTGTCAAGCAGAAAGTTTGGAAGCAGGCGCTAGAGAGGCAGCAGTTCATTGCAGAAGAGATCAAGAAACTTGAGGCAGCTGGCTTGGTCAGAGGAGTGCTGCATCGAACGTGGTTGGCAAATCCAGTGGTAGTCCAGAAGGCAAACGGGAAGTGGAGGCTCTGCATAGATTTCACAGATCTCAACAAGGCTTGCCCGAAGGACCCGTTTCCCTTGCTTTGTATTGATCAGATTGTGGATTCCACCTCAGGTTGTGATTTGCTCTCCTTCCTGGATGCATACTCTGGGTATCACAAAATCTTGATGTCCAAGGAAGATGAAGAGAAGACGTCGTTCATCACTCCATGTGGTACGTACTACTTTGTCCGGATGCCATTCAGATTAAAGAGTGCCTGGTCCACTTTTGCAAGGGTAGTCCAGATTGGTTTTGGGCCACGGCTGCACATAAATATAGAAGCCTATATGGATGATATTGTGGTCAAGACCATGGATAGGGCCACTCTTGTTTAGGATTTGGAGGAGACGTTTGCTAATCTTCGCAAGATCAATATGAAGCTCAACCCGGAGAAGTGTGTATTTGGTGTTCCCTCCGGCAAGCTTCTTGGGTTCTTTGTATCCCATCGCGGAATTGAAGCCAACCCCGACAATATTAAGGCTATTGAACAGATCCAAGTGCCGAGGACAGTTAATGATGTGAGGCGTCTAACAGGATGCGTTGCCGCGCTAAGCAGGTTCATCTCCAAGTCGGCCGAGTGCGCCCTGCCGTTCTTCAATTTTTTAAGAAGGCATGCCCCATGATGTGGACCTGAGAAGCAAATGCAGCTTTGCAAGAGTTTAAGACCTATTTGTCCTCCGTGCCTACCTTGGTTGCTCCCGAACCCCAGGAGACGTTGCTGCCGTACTTAGCGGCAACCAACCAAGTGGTCAGTGCAGCCTTGGTAGCACAGCGATAAGTGGATGAGGCGGAGAGTGAGTAGAGGCCGACAGAGTCAGAGAAGGATCAGGACCACAATGAGCACAACAGCGAGAGCAACCCCCAGGACGCGGCAAGGAAGAAAGTGGTGTAGCGCCTAGTGTACTTCGTGAGCTCTTTGTTACAGGGGGCTAGATTGAGGTACTCTGGCGTGCATAAGTTGATCTTTGGCCTCATCATGGCCTCAAGGAAACTGCACCACTACTTCCAAGCCCATGAGATCACAGTTGTCACTCGCTTCCCGTTGCAAAGGATACTCCAAAACCCTGAGGCTACCGGCAGAATAGTGGAGTGGGCTTTGGAGTTATCCAGCTTTGATTTGAAGTTTGAGAGAACATCAACGATTCAGGGTAGGGCATTGGCAGAGTTTATTGCAGAATGGACGCCGACCTCTAATGAGGAAATAACAGAGACAATTATCCCCAACAAGGAATCACCCAAGGAATGGATTATGTATTTTGATGGTGCTTTTTCCCTGCAAGGTGCAGGAGATGGCGTGCTTCTCGTCGCCCCCTCGGGGAGCACTTGAAGTACGTCGTCCAAATGCATTTTGCCCAGGAGGAAGCAACCAACAATACAACTGATTATGAGGGCTCCATGCCGGGCTCAGGATTGCAATAGAATTGGGAATTAAGAAATTGATCTTTCGAGGATATTCACAGCTTGTGGTGAGACAACTCAACAAGGATTACCAAAGTCCATTGATGGATACATACATCGAGGAAGTGAGGAGATTGGAGGAGCACATTGACGGTTTGCAAACAGAGAACGTATCCCGTGCGGAAAATAGCATACCCAATCATCTGTCAAAGTGTGCTGCACAGAAGCTTCGTGTGGAATCAGGAACTTTTGTTCTCCATATCACTCAGCCCTCCGTATCCCCAGCAACAATGTCCCGAAAAGGGAGAAAGTTGGACACCGGTAAGCCTCTCCTGGTAGAGTTGTCCGCTCCCGGTAGAGACCCTACCGGAAATAACTCCTTGCAGTCTACCGGACCACCCCCTCTAGTCGGGTCCATGTACCCTGCGAACGAGGCTTGTGCTCCTGTAGCAGAGGATGTGCCGCTAGTACTCGATGCCGAGCCCCAAGATCCAACTTGGGCAAGGCACATTGTCCACTTCCTCCAAATCGGAGAACTTACCGGCAACCAAGCTGAAGCTGAAAAAGTAGCCCGGAGGGCCAGTATGTACCATTTTTTCGATGACACTCTATACAGAAGGAGGCCTAATGGTGTGAAAATTGAAGTGTGCCTACCTGGAAGAAGGAAAGGAACTGCTGGCTGAAATACACAAAAGCATGTGCGGCTCCCACATTGGATCAAGGGCATTAGTTGGGAAAGCATTCCGGCAAGGATTCTATTGGCTCACAACCCTCCAAAATGCGGTCGAGCTCTTCACGAAATGTGTAGCCTGCGAGTTCCATTCCAAGAAAACCCACCTGCCCGCCCAAGCTCTTCAAACAATCCCTTTGTCATGGTCGTTTTCGGTCTGGGCTAAATGTCCTCAGCCCTTTCCTCCGAGCTGCCGGGGGCTTTGAATTCTTGTTCATTGCCATCGACAAGTTTACAAAGTGGCTGGAAGTAGCTGCCGTGAGAAAGGTGACTGCTCATTAAGATATCAAGTTCTTTAAAGATTTGGTGTGTTGTTTTGGAGTTCCAGCAAGGATCATTACTGACAACGACACCTAGTTCACGAGTCGCGCCTTCATGCAATATGTTCATGCCCTCGGATGGAAGATCTGATTTGCCTCTGTGGCACACCCCCGGAGCAATGGACAAGCTCAGAGGGCGAACGCTGAAGATTTTCGTGGACTCAAGACAAGAACTTTTGATACGCTACAGAAGCACGGTAGGCGGTGGGTCGAGCAGCTGCCGGTAGTTCTCTGGTCCCTCAGAACGACACCAAACCGAGCTACCGGGCAGACTCCCTTCTCCCTAGTCTACGAGGCAGAAGCAGTTATCTCCAGAGAACTCATTTATGGGTCGCCTTGAGTGCTTGCCTATGATGAAGTAGCGCAAGTTCAGCAACTCATGACGATGCGGCGCTACTCGAGGAGAACCGTCTCCGGGCTGCTATGCGTGCTACGCGCAATCAGCAAGCCCTGCGTCACTATCATAGCCGCAGGGTTCATGCCCGGTGTTTTCAGGAAGGTGACCTTGTCCTTGGGCGCGTTCAGTACACCAAGGGTACATACAAGTTATCACCGAGGTGGGAAGGCCCATACCGGGTAATACGAGTCACCAGACCTGGCGCAGTCTGTCAAGAGACCGGAGATGGCATTGAATAGCAATACTCATGGAATATTGAGCATCTTCGTAAGTTCTACCCGTGAGGCACGGCTGTCGGGCCTTGCCAGACAGCCACCCACTTGTACAGGCCTTTGCCTCAGCTGCATGTAACCCCTTGTACAAAGCCGGGGAGATGACCCCATGCAAGAGAAAAATAAAGAAGCGATGTAGGGGGCCCCAACCAAGATTGCATGCATGCATGATCATTCCGAGACCACATCATAAGCATTGCATGAGCATTTCAATATGCATGTAGATATGATTGCATCCTGCATTCATTCCCATCTGCATGAAGCTGCAGGTTCCTGCTGTGAACTTGGCTTCGACAAGGACTTGAGAATATTGCTCGTCACTGCGATCCCCAGCAAGCCCAACAGATAAGTTTTACCTCCTGTCTGTTAGTGTTCTATAAGCTATAACTTGTGCATAAGAAAACCTTGCCAGTCTCTTCAAGCTTGGGTGTTCCCATCCCAGACTCGAACGGTACTTCGAATGGGATGGTTGTTGTGGCCCTTGGTGAAAATAAGTTGGCGGGGGGCTGGCAGCTTTGTCTGTTCCCCGACAGATCTGATTCTCCGGCAAACAAAAAGGTTGTCGGCAGGGTAGCTTGCCGGGAAAACTCATTTATTTACATTAAAGAGGTATCTCACCTCTGCATGGACATACACATGCACGGGTTCCGGGCAAGTTTCATATTTTTCATTAATATGTTGATACAAGTACAAGCATTACAGAAAACAAGCATGGACTCGGGGATTACATTATTTGAATTAAAATTTGGCAAGTGCCTACAGACTTAAGGTTGAAAAAAGATAAGTTCCCCGTAATCCCCTTTTTCATTTTTCCTCCTTCAGGCATTGCGGCGGTAGGAGGAGAACATGAGAAAAGGATCACCCATAGCTAGGAGGGAATGGTTGTGAAGAAGGAGAAGAAGGAGTGTGTGTGCAGAAGGGCGTCGCCCTTGCCCCTTTTTATAGGGAGACAAGGTAGGGGGCTTGCTCCTCATGCAGGAATCCGAAGGCCACGATCAAAGCTCTTCCACAACGTCGCGCACGATGCACGGAGAAACCAGAAACTGGCCCGGATTCAAGAATATTGAAGAAACAAAAAGAAGACCTAAAGAGACCAACCTCTCCAGCAACCCCGTCTGTGCACTTATTAGGCCCTACCCTGACGACACTTGGCAGCGCGTCCGGGGCAGGCCCGGGGGCTTCTATCGGTGTAACAAACCCTAGGTCTGTTGCCCTGACTGTGCACATGGACGTGACCAAGATTGAAGCACCAGCCCAAGTCGGAGTACAAGAAACCAAGAGGTTCAAGGGACTAATAAGAAGATCAGAGGGACCAAGACCAAGCAAGAACAGCAAGATGTCGCCAAGGGAAAGGCTTCCCTTGCCGGGCAGGCGAGGCTAGCAAGGGGCGAGGCCACCCCCAGATGAAGAGAACAAAAGCGTCTTGGTAGAGCCCGCCCGGACTCGCGGAGGACAAACCACCTCATCAGCCACTCCTCCATGACTCACGTCATCGATCAGTGCAATGTCAAGCCACAGAGTGACTAAGTGGCAGCCATTAGGCACATGGCAGCCTCTCCCTACAAGAAGAACCCACAGATGACATCCGTCCTACAACGTTTCAAGCAAGTAGGCGGGGAGCTGGCAAGATAACCCGACAAGCCTTGCCGGGCAACCATCGATGTGACGTTAATCGGTGCATTTAATGTACCATGTCAGCCTGCAGAGTTAGGTATGATAGCACTGTTGCTATCTTATCACTACGTAATGATTACTTTGCCATTGTGGTAACCCCTTCATATCTAAAAGGAGGCCCATGGCAACCGTAGACATGGTTAGAAGATTAAACAACTCACACCCCCATACGCGTGTTGCCACTGCCGCCCTGAGACAACCCTTGCTGGGCAAGTGTACTACGTTACACCACCTCATTTCCACCATCAATCCACCAAATAGGAGTAGGGTCTTACGCCACAACGGCGGCCCGAACTTGGGTAAAACTGCCTGCGTGATCTCTGCCGTGTTGTCCCATGCTCGTCAGGTCTTTGTGCAACACAACGTCCCCCTGCCGAACTAGCAAGGGGCCTCCTGGTCCCATTGGTGGCCGTGGTTTCCCGAGACATCACAAAAAACCAATCACTTGATGGCTACACCAACTAGCGTGGAAGCTGATGATGATGATTATGAAACTTCAGATCAAGTTACTACTGAACCGCGTAGGTCAACCAGAGCATGATCTGCACCAGAGTGGTATGGTAATCCGTTTCTGGAAGTCATGTTACTAGACCATGAGGAACCTATGAACGATGAGGAAGCTATGACGAGCCCAGATTTTGTTAAAGGGCTTGAGGCCATGAAATCTGAGATAGGATCCATGTATGAGAACAAAGTGTGGACTTTGGTGGACTTTCCCAATGATCGGCGAGCCATACAGAATAAGTGGATCTTCAAGAAGAAGACTGACGCTGATGGTAATCTTACTATTTACAAAGCTCGACTTGTCGCGAAAGGTTTTTTACAAGTTCAAGGTGTTGACTACAATGAGACGTTCTCAGCCGTAGCGATGCTTAAGTTTGTGCGAATCAAGTTAGCAATTGCTGCATTTTATGATTATGAAATCTGGCAAATGGACGTCAAAACTGCATTCCTTAATGGATTTCCCAAAGAAGAGTTGTATTTGATGCAACCACAAGGTTATGTCAATCCTAATGGTGCTTACATAGTGTGCAAGCTCCCGCGATCCATCTATGGACTGGTGCAAGCATCTCGGAGTTGGAATATACGCTTTAATGAAGTGATCAAGGCATATGGTTTTATACAGACTTTTGGAGAAGCCTATATTTACAAGAAAGTGAGAGGGAGCTCTATAGCATTTCTGATATTATATGTGGATGACATATTATTGATCGGAAATGATGTAGAATTTCTGGATATCTTAAAAGGATATTTGAATAAGAATTTTTCAATGAAAGACCTCGGTGAAGCTGCTTATATATTGGGCATCAAAATCTATAGAGATAGATCAAGACGCTTGATAGGACTTTCACAAAGCACATACCTTGATAAAGTTTTGAAGAAGTTCAAAATGGATTAGTCAAAGAAAGGATTCTTGCCTGTATTACAAGATGTGAAATTGAGTAAGACTCAATGCCCGACCACGGCAGAATTTAGAGAGAAAATGAAAGTCCCTATGCCTCAACCATAGGTTCTATCATGTATGCTATGATGTGTACCTGACCTGATGTGCGCCTTGCTATAAGTTTAGTAGGGTGGTAACAGAGTAATCCAGGAGTGGATCACTGGACAACAGTCAAGAACATCCTGAAGTACCTGAAAAGGACTAAGGAGGAGTGGATCACTGGACAACAGTCAAGAACATCCTGAAGTACCTGAAAAGGACTAAGGAGACGTGTGTCGTTTATGGAGGTGACAAAGAACTCGTCATAAATGGTTACATTGAGGCTAGCTTTAACACTGATCTGGACGACTCTAAGTCACAAACCGGATACATATTTTTATTGAATGGTGGAGCTGTCAGTTGGTGCAGTTCCAAGCAGAGCATCGTGACGGGATCTACGTGTGAACCGGAGTACATAGCTGCTTCAGAAATAGCAAATGAAGGAGTCTGGATGAAGGAGTTCATATGCGATTGTCGGATTCAAGGCTCCGCGGACCCTTGATAGATTCGAACACTAGGGTGCGTGCGAAGAACTCAACTTCCCCTGTATGCCTACTTGTCGATCTCATGACTTTGCTCGATGAACAAGAAGGAAGTGGGACAAGGCAGTTTTCCCAGGTTCGGGTCAGCTCTAGGTGTAATACCCTACTCCTGCTTTGTGGTGGATTAGCCTCAAGGAGGGCTGAGGATGAATTAGTACAGCAGTGGAACAACCTCAGGAGGTGTGCTCTTGCTTGGGTGGTGGTGAGGGTGTTCTGAATGATTCGTACCCCTCTATGGTGGTCGCTAAGCTATATTTATAGTGGCCTTGGTCCTCTTCCCCCAAAACGAAGGCGGGAAGGGATCCCACAACAGCCAAATTCGAAGGGAGACAACTAGTACATATTATCCTGACGAAAGGTGGTCTTCGCCTGCAAAGCTTCTGATCATGAAGCCATGGTGGGCTCGTTGATGACCTTCGTCCTGTCGTCCTGGCGATCTTGGTCTTGTTGCATGGAAATGGAAACATTTGGATGAATCCTCGGGACTCCGTGCCTGCAATTGCCTCTTTAGCACCAAAGAGGAAACCTGATGTACTGCACCTGCTGGCGCCCACCTTGCCTTGGTCGTCATGGCTGGCGTCATTTGAGCCTCATGAGGTGGGGCCTTGCATAGAATTCTCCGCTCCTCAAGAGCCAGCCTAGAGAGGTTGTTCCCTCTGGAGCCCTTGGCGTCGTCCGCCTCGCGAGGCTTGGCCCCCCGCAAGGGTCTTGTGTGTTGATGCTAAAGATGGGCCATACCAGGCTGGTGATGGAGCCACGCCGTGGGCCACAGGTAGGCAAGTCCCGGTACCCCGGTTCCCAGAACGCCGACAGTAGCCCCAGGGCCCAAGGCTTGCATGGACTTGGCTTCAAGGCAAAGCCATAGGGCAAGGGCGAAGCGGCACGGCCCCAACCACCTGCGTACCTGGTTGACATGTGGCTCTTGATGGGACGTAGGAGTCTCTGCTTTCCCACGACGCCTCGGCAAATGTTCGACTTGAAAAGAGCTTGTTGCATGCAAAAATATCATTATTACCGGCGATCATCGAAGCCGGCGGTTGGCCTCTTGCTATAAATGAGGAGGGGCAAAGCCCCCTGCTCATCTCCATCTTCCTGCAGCTTGCTCTTGTTCCTCCTTCTTGCCTCTTCATCTTGCCAAAGTGTCCATGGTGCCGTTGAGGTGGTTCTCCGCCACAGAAAAAGGGAAGACACCCATGGAGGGGTTGGGTACGCTGCCACCCAAGAGAGGCAGCAGACGCCCCCGCAAGCATACCGCGACCCCAGCGGTGACCCCTCGGGGGCGCGGGCACACCTCTTCGAGGGCAGGCATTGCCTCAGGCAGCCGAGGTGGCGCTTCTTCGCACGATGGGAGCCGCGGAGGGTGGGGCGGCTCCTACGATGGGGAAAGGCGCGCTGTGGTCGTTCGGCCTTTACGGTCGCACTCTCGCTCAGCAGATACCTCCCCGGAGTTCGTCGTGTGGTCGGAGAGGCCCTCCGACACCTAGCTTCTACTCCCGCACTTCTTTGCGGGTGCGCTGCCGTCGGCTGTACTTGAGTGCCTTTGGCTATAGGCCGACAACTGCTGCAGGAGGGCCTCATGGGTGGGGGTCAAGGTCACTACCATGGGTAGCGTGTCCTAGACCCGCGGTTGGTAGGTGTTCGCCCGCGCGCGGAGCCTAAGTGGGAGGTGCACCCTTCACTTCAAGTAGGACGGCCTCGCGACCCTCTATGTGAGGGGTGTTCGGGGAAGACGGCCGGCGTGCTGGGTGCTGCCTGGAGGATGACGATGAGCTTGCCGTTGGCGGCGCCCGCGTCTCCTACATCAGCGATGGCTCCTCCTCTGGGTAGAGCGCAAGCGGTGGTGGCTACGATGAGTTACCACGCCACCGGGCTTGGATCAGAGAAGGCGACGAGGCGCCTTGCCGCCATGCCCCGGTGAAGCGGGAGGAAGGCTCGAATTGAGCTCCCGTGCTGCCGGAGCCGGATCTCGGAAGCTGCTGCAGCTGCTCCTTCCACGTTTGCTTTTTCGTGCATTTTCTAAAAAAAAGTAGAGGGCCCAACTAGGGTGTGTAATGAACCATGGTGCTTGCGCCACTATGCGATGCTTGTTATTCATATCATGTCATGGTATCCGTGTTCCTACTAGGTGTGGTTAAGGTATATTTGCTTGGCCTGCTTGTGGTAGACTCCCAAGTCATGAGGGCGTGCCTTCCGAAGGCACCTTCCAGAGGCTTCCTTCTTGGCGACTCCAGAGCAGTTGAGCCTCCGGAGACATTGTGTAGCTGCAGAGTTAGGAAATCCCATGAGGCATCTCGTCGTTCCTCGCACATACTCCTGAGCGTGGGTTGGCTATGGGTGATACACCATGTTGTGATGCCCGGAGGCACGAACTTAAGAGTGTTTGCATGCCCACGAGCTCGTTTGAGTGTGTCTCGCGAGGATTAAGGACGTCAAAGCTCTGGGATGACCATGCTTCAGTGAGGTGTGGTCGCGGGTGAGCCCAAGCGTACACACCTACCTAGCCCCCGCACGCGGGACGCACGAGGAGGAGCAACGGGAAACTGCCCCTCTCCCTAGGGCTAGGGTGGAAAGGCGAATAAAAAGAGAGGGGATTCGAACTCTGGAGAACGAAAGGCACGAAATCTCCAAACTTCATGCAAGAAAAAGCAAACTAGCTACAGAAAGCAAGCAAAGGAACAGCCGAGTTCATCACCTAGACTAGACTTCGTCTTCCCACCAGCGCAGAGCATGGGGCCTCCTCTAGGACGTGGGTGGGAGCCCCCATGAGGCCCAAGGGCGACACTCAGGATACTTTGGGGCGTGTAAACCCCCAACTCATTATTACGTGAGAGTGTCACGAGCGGAGACCTTCACAGGCATGGGGCCTTGCTTCATAAGTAGAACTTCCGGAGGTGCTGGATGCTCCACGCGTTCAGGATGGGATCCCGTCCTGCATTTCCAGACGAGCGGCGTCAATCCTGGAGACATGGGTGATCCTGAAAGGGCCCTCCCACATGGGCGAGAGCTTATGCAGCCCGTCCTTGGAGAGCACCCACCTCAGGACGAGATTACCCACCTCGAGCGTCCTGGAGCGGACGCTGTGGCAGTGGTATCGCCGCAATGGCTGCTGGTACCTCGCTGCTCAGAGCGATGCTTGGCGATGACTCTCCTCCCTTAGCAAAAGGTCCATTCCCTGTGAGGCATCCTGGCGTGCCTCGTCAAGACCAATGCCTGACCTCGTGGTGGAGAACCGCTTCAGCTCCGTAGACGAGGAAGAATGGAGTCTCGCCCATTGGCTTGATTGCCGTGGTGCGGATGGATCACAACACGGACTGGCGCTCATCGAGCCAGCCCCTGCCGCAGGCTTCGAGTTTCTTCTTGAAGGTCCTTGCCTTGAGGTCTCTTGACACCTTTGCGTTGGTATACTCGGCATGGCCATTGCTCCATGGGTGCACCACCGAAGCATAGCATACCCGCGTTCCAAAGTTAGCACAATATGTTTTGAAAATGTTGCTTGTGAACTGCGAGCAATTGTTGGTGATGATGAAATTTGGAACTCCGAAATGGCTCATGAGGCCCTTGATGAACTTGATGGCCGAGCCGGCCGGGATCATGCAGACGGCCTCCACCTCTGCCCACTTGGTGAATTTGTCGATGGAAACGTAGAGGTAGTGCTAGCCCCCAGGCGCTCGGGGGAATGGGCCCAGGATGTCCAGCCCCCAGACCCCAAACGTCTAGGATAGCGGGATGCTCTAGAGGCCCTGAGCGGGCTGGTGGTTCTGCTTTGCGTGGAATTGACAAGCGTCACAGGACCTTACCAGTCCGGTGGCGTCATTGAGCACTGTGGGCGAGTAGAATCCGCTGCGGAACGTCTTGCCCATGAGGGTGCGCGATGAGGACTGATGCCTGCAGTCCCTGCCATGTATGTCGGCTAACAGCTCGCATCCCTGCTTCCTAGAGATGCATAGCAGATAGACATCATTTGGCCATTTTTGGTAGAGCTCACCATCCTGGATGCAGTATGCGGTGGCCTGCTGGGCCATACGCTCTGCGTCTACCTCCTTCTCTGGCAAGGTGCCTTGGAGCAGGTACGCCTTGAACTCCTCGGTCCAGCACCCCTCCTAAGGTTCAAGTGCGAGGAGCAGGCGGGATCTTGAGGTCTGGGCGCAAGTTGGCGTGCCTGAGGTGGGTGCTGGGGGAAGCTCCTCCTGAGTCGATGATGGTCCGGCAGTGGGGGAGCTGCCGATGGCTTGAAATGCCATTCCTCAAAGATACCAGGTTCTTGAGGTAGACGCCGAGGTGCCCTCTTGGCGAAGGTGTCTACCTCCTTGTTTGTGACGTGTGGTACGTTCTACTATTCCAAGCCCAAGAATCGTTTCTCGATTTTACGTACCTCCTAAAGGTATGCCTCCATGTGCTCATCCTTTGGTGTGTACGCCTATCGGCATTCTGGGAACAGGGGTACCCAGACTTGCCTGCCTACGGCCCAGGGCGTGGCTCGTCCAGCGGCCTGGTACAACCCACCTTCATCAGCAACCACTCAAGACCGTCGCGAGCGGCCAAGCCTCACGAGGCGGACAACGTAAGAGCTCCCCTAGGGCGACCTCACTAGGCTGGCTCCCGAGGAGCGAAGATATCAAGGCAAGGGACACCTCGCCAGGTTCACGTGACGTGAGCCATGACGACCAAGGCCAGGCGGGCGCCAGCGGGCGCAGGGAGCCTGTTTCCTCTTTGGTGCTTAAGGGGCAAGCGCAGGCGAGGGGTCCTGAGGCATCAGGTAAAGGTTTCCATATTGGTGCAACAAGACCAAGACAAGCATGATGGCAGGGGGAAGGTCACCATGGAGCCCACGATGACGTCACCACCAGAGCCTTTGGCTGGCGAAGACCACCTTTTGTGAGGATATCTTGTACTAGCTGCCCCCCTTCAAACTTGGCCGTTGTGGGATCCCTTCCGCTCAATATTTGGGAAGAGGACCCAGGCCTCTATAAATAGGACTAGCCACCACATAGAAGGGGATCATCTCGTCCTGATCTGAGAGAGAGCTCGCCTAAGAGGATCATTCAGTCCACCCTCACACCCACTAGCTCACAGAGCACAAGAACACCTCTCCTCAGGAGGCTGTTCTTCCCGTGTACTTGTTCATCCTCAGCCTACCAGGAAATCCACCACACCCCACTGGATTAGGGTATTACACCACAACGGTGGCCCAAACTAGTATAAATCCATGTGTCTCTTGTTCTTCGGTTTCGATGAGCTAGCCCTAGGAATCGGTGCGAGAAGAGAACTAGAGTGAAAAGGAGAGATATTCGTGCGCACCCCAATTTTCGAACCTCAAGGGTTTGTGGGAACACACGAATCTGACATTTGGCACGCTAGGTAGGGGTGCACCGAAGTTTCACCTCTCCGTCCATCCCGCTCTCCATCTGCCAGGCTGTTATGGCGTGCGCCTCTTCTCCGACCGGCTCGGTGGGCGTGCACGGCAGCGTAGTGGGCCACCGAGCCTTCACCCCCGCCTTGCGACAAGTGCAGTGACCACTCAGGTTTAGGCCGGAGCTACCACCCCGTTATGACGGGGCGACGGATCCGGCCGTCGTCCTTTAGGCCTACGAGGAGGCCGTTTCAGCTGCCTGCGGCGACGGCAAGGTCATGGCCAGCTGGCTCCCCATGGCACTCACCGGTGTTCCGCGCACCTAGTTTCTCAGCTTGCCAGAGTCATCTGTTGCATCCTAGGAGGAGTTGCGCGGCCTCTTCACCACACGCTTCGCGGCGCCGGCACCTACGCCATCGCGGCCTTCCTCGGCAGCTCTCAAGCACCGCCCTTGGACCTCCACGTCAAGCAATTCTTCCGCCAGATCGGCGCCGCCTCCGTACACCGGGGAGCCCCTCCCGGATGGACGGCGCCCAAGACCGAGCACACCTTTGACTCAGGGGACCATCGCGCTTCCGCTGCGGGTTCAGGCGCTCTTCCGATGCTTTGCACATCCACCACCTGCAACGTGGCCGTCACGAAGATCCTCATCCACAGTGGGTGTCACATCCCTAGTTAGCACTTGCATCAGGACTAGCTAGAGTGTGCATCATGTTTAATTATCAAAGAAACTTGAAATGGGAATAACAGAAACCCCAGCACCCCTCTTCTAACAACTAGGGTTTGATAAAATCTTTTCCAATGTACCCAAAATGCCCTTAAAAAATGTTCATCATTTCTGCCTTTGTCCTAAACCTCTGCCAAAAATGGTGCACAATTTTCTAGGACATCTAAGGACTCTGGATTAAATCATATGGTATTTGTATTTGGGCATTTAAATGCTATAAAATATTTTAAATGCTCAAATAATCATAAACTATAATGTTCCATACTGTTCATATTATATACAGTGGGCATGGCTAGTTTTATGAGTTATAAAAATGTTCTGACATTTTTAATAATTAAACAAAGTTGCAAAAGAAATGAAATAGAAAAAAAACAGGAAAAAAGAAAGAGAGAGAGAACTTACCTTGAGCCCAGCACTGTTGCAGGCCGGCCCAGCCAACCCAGCGCCGCTCCTGTCGCCTTCCTCCTCGCGCCAGTAGGCAGCGCGCGTGGCCACCGCGCGCCGGCACGCGCCCGGCCACCTCCAGCCTGCTTGCATGCATCCCCGACGGCCTGGACGTCTCCATGCGACGCCACGCAGCTGCACCGACCCCTCTCTCACTCCCCCTCGTCCTCATCTCTCTCCCCTGGCTCTCTCCCTCTCACCACCGAGGCCGCCCGTCGCCGCCGCTCGCCGTTGCCGCACCTAGAGCCTCCCCCTCGTCCCATGACCGTGTCCAGGAGGATCGCCGCGACGCCCTCTTCCTCCTCGCTGAGCCACGGATCACCGGAAGCCCTGCATCGCCTTCACGCCGTCGTCCCCCTCCTCGGATCGCCGGAGCTCCTCGCCGTCGATTAAGAAGCTGCAGAGCGTCCCCGACCTCTCCTTCGAGCTCGTTAGCTCCGCTGTGAGCCCCTACACCGAATCCCTCCCTCCTCCGCTTCTTTTGCACCGCGTAGCTGCTGCTCCGCTGATCACCGAAATCCTCCGCCGCCGTGCTTGCCGCCGGTGATGCTCCAGTGACCATTTGTTCTCGGACACACGCCCATCTTGCTCGCCGTAGCACGTAGATGGAGTAGGTGCCACACACGCATCGCCTAGGCCACCGTAGCCGCGTTTCCACACACGCCCGAACGCCGGCCGCCGCTGCTGAGCTCGTCGCCGTCGCCTCCGGCCACAACAGGCCCTACGGCTACCACCTCTCGACGCGTGCCAGGAAGGGCTCTCCAACGCGCCCAACCGCGGCTCGAACCGTGCCCTGTAGGCGATTTCCGAAGCTCACCGCCGTGTTTGGCCTCGCCGGCGTCACATCGCCGGCGAGTTTGACTCGTTTGACCGGGGGGTTGACCACCCCTGGGTCACTGATGTGTGGGCCACCCCTCCCCTAATTAGCTAGTTTAATTAAGTAAATGTTAATTAAATCAGTTAGTTAGGTTAGTCACTGACTGTGGGCCTAGACCCCACTGACAGTTAATTAGTTCCTAGCTTAACACTAATTAACTTTGCTAATTAGCTATGACACTGACATGCCGGGCCCACATGTCATGTTTGACCAGGACCAGCTCCTGTTGAACTGCTGACGTCAGCATGTGGTCATGCTGATGCAGTAAAGTGTTTCTGGAATTTAAAATAAATCTTAAATTATTTATGAATTTCAGAAAATACTCAAAACTTCTAAAAATCATATAAAATCAATCGTAGCTCAGATGGAAATAATTTATATATGAAAAATGATCAGAAAAATCCAATCTTTCCAATCGCACTGGTTTCATGCATGTTTGAGCAAGTTAACCTTGCTGTATACATTAAAACATGATAATGCACTTAATTAAATAATAGTTTGAATTCCAATTTGAATCTTTGATTCAAATAGGCTCAAACCCTTCTGGTTATAGTTGCATTAGCCAAAACACATGCATCTTGCCATGTCATGAGCATGCATCATATTGCTATGCTTAGAGTTGTGTCAGGTCTGGTTCATCTGGGTGATGGATCAGAGTGAAATGATCACACCGATAAAGAGAGGGAAGTGTGGAATATGCTTGGTAAAGGTATCGATGAAAGGCCATGTAGGAGTACATGGTGGGTTGTTTCATTGGAATCGTCCATAGGACCCGAGATCTGTATGTGTGGTTCAAGTTTCAGCTACTACCACACATTGGGATCCTTAATTGACCCTCTCGGCTTATTAATTACCCTTGATCTCTGTCCAGGAGTTGCAACTAGTTTCTGGTGTTTATAGATTACTGGAGGTCGTGCACAACGTTGACCCTCGGGGTGGGTTGTGATGCGACAGGTACGTGGCACGGTGTACCGGTTCCCTGTTTGGTGACTCGGGAACCCTGTCCACATCGTTCGGGGCCGTGAGCGAGATCCCAACTGGATCTCCCCACGGATGGAACCCAAATAGGCGATAAACCTGGACGAGAGACTTGTGTAGTTAGTCAGGTCGTGGCCGACACCCTCGCTGGGCTTCCGCTTGAAGATTGCCGAGTACATGTCGAGTAAACGGCGATACGTGGTGGAAGCGTGTGTGAAGAGGTACACCCCTGCAGGGATATTAATCTATTCGAATAGCTGTTGTTCGCGGTACGGACTACTTGGTTACTCTTACAGTTCATAGACAAGTTGATGGATACTACTAAAAGCCTCAAGATAAGTGTGAGTGCCGTGGATGGCCCTTCCGTAGGATGACGGAAGAGGATCCTCGGTAGCGTATTGTTGTGGTGAGTAGAGGACTCGTGTTCGTAATAACATCTTGCAATCCGTTGAGAGTTGTAGTATAGGTTAGCCAAGGGTCAAAGCTGGCTTTCTGCTATGAACTCCACTACCCCTTTGATAATGTTGCATGTATGATAGGTTCTGTGGTAAGACTTGCTGAGTACCTTTGTACTCATGTTTGCTTAATAACTGTTGCAGAGGAGAACCCTGCCCCTGCTGATGGGTTCTACATAGACGTTGACGTCGACGAGTAGCTTGGCACCCAGACGGAGATCTGGAGCTTGTGAAGGGCCTTGTAGATAGCCAGGCTACACCAAGCCTATTTTATTTCCTAAGTTGTCTGTACTCAGACATGTAGCTTCCGCTTGTGCTTGTATGACTGTATGACTTGAGTGTTGGGTCATGTGACCCCTATCTGTATGGATATGTTATGTATAGCTCTTGGAGCCTCTTAAACAAAGTACTTTGAGTCATAGAGTTCTGTTGTAATGCAATGTTGTATTTGCACATATTGAGCATATTGTGTGTATGATTGGAATGCTTGGTATGTGTGGGATCCGACACCTAGTTGTTTTCCTTTGGTAGCCTATCTTACAGGGAAATGCCTCCTAGTGTTTCCAATGAACCTTGGTAGCTTGCTACTGCTCGGAACACGTAGGCTGGCCGGCATGTGTCCTTCTTCGTTCCTGTGTCTGTCCCTTAGGGGAAATGTCACGCGTTGTTCCTTTAAGTCCATGTAGCTTGCTACGACTTGGGTTCATACGTTTATGACCGACACGTTCGTTGCTGGGTCATGGATGCCTGTCTCTGTAATTCAGTGCCACTTTTGGTTTATAACTAGCCATGTCGGCCCGGGTTCTCTGTCATATGGATGCTAGCGACACTGTCATATACGTGTGCCAAAATGCGCAAACGGTCCCGTGCCAGGTAAGGTGGCACCCGTGGGGTTTCCGTGTGTGAGGCCGCAAAGTGATATGACGTGTTACAGCTAGATCGGTGTGACTTAAGATCGGGGTCCTGACAGTGGGGCTGGCCTCAACGTGCTCTCAGTAGAAGCTTTTATCCTGCTCCTCGTGCCGCTTGAGTGGCTACGCCCCACCAAGCCCTTCTCCGAAGTTGGCAGCGGTTCCGCCATCCCCCTAGGGTAGATCCGCCTCCCAGTCACCTTCGGCACCCGCGACAACTACCGCACATAGCCGATTGACTTTGACATCGCTCGTATCGGCCTCCCGTACAATGCCATCCTAGGGTATCCTACCCTGGCTTAATTCATGGCCGCAACCCATCCGGTCTACAACCTCATGAAGATGCCGGGGAGCAGCGGCGTCCTCACCGTGGCTGGAGACACCAAGGAGGCTCTGGCGGCCGTCGGGCTCGTCTTCCGGACCGCTGCGGTGGCACGCCCGGCCGATGAAGCCTCCCCAGGGGCCAAGGGGGCTACACCAGCGAAAAAGAACCAGATTTTCTCTCAGGACCGGGCCGAGACGAAGCAGGTGCTGGTTGATGAAGATGGGGCGTCAGGAGCCACCTTCACCATAGGCACTGGCCTTCCCCCAACTCAAGAAAAGGCGCTCATCGGATTCCTGCGTGCTAACAAGGAGGTATTCGCTTGGGAACCCAAGGACCTGGCAGGATTCCCAAGGGGGTGATTGAGCATCACCTAAACGTATGCCCCGTGAAGCAGAAGGCCAGGCGCCAGTCTACAGAGAAACAATCCTTCATCGTGCAAGAAACTCGCAAGCTAGAAGCAGCGGGTGTCATCCGTGAGGTCCGGTACCCGGAATGGCTGGCGAACCCCATCGTTGTGCCCAAGAAAGGCGGTTAGGAGCGCATGTGTGTCGACTTCTCGAACCTCAACAAGGCCTGCCCGCAAGACCTGTTCCCACTGCCTCGCATCGACCAGATTGTCGACTCCACCGCCCAGTGCAACCTACTGTGTTTCTTGGATACCTTTTCGGGCTATCATCAAATCAAGATGGCGGAGCAAGACGTCGAGAAGACTGCCTTCCTCACCCCATGCGGGGTATACTCCTACACTTGTATGCCGTTCGGGTTGCGGAATGCAGGAGAAACTATCCAGTGACTGATGCATATCGCCCTGGGAGAGCAGCTCGGGAGGAACGCTGAGGCCTATGTTGATGACATCGTGGTAAAATATCGGGAGGCCAAGACCCTCATCGAAGATCTGGAAGAGACTTTCGCCAGCCTACGCAAGGTAGACCTACGGCTTAACCCGGAAAAGTGTGTGTTCGTCATCCCGTCAGGAAAGCTGCTGGACTCCCTGGTATCACACAGAGGGATCGAGCCTAACCCCGAGAAGGTCAACGCCATAGAAAAGATGAGTCCGCCGAGGACCCTTAAAGAGATGCAGAAGCTGGCCGGCTGTGTGATGTCGCTCGGCCATTGCGTCTCCAAGTTGGGGGAGCGTGCCCTCTATCGGTGTCAAAACCAGCAGAACTCGGGTAGGGGGCCCAAGCTATGCGTCTAACGACCAATGGTAACAGGAGACTGGGGACACAATGTTTACCCAAGTTCAGGCCCTCTCGATCGAGGTAATACCCTACTTCCTGCTAGATTGATCTTGATGAATATGATTACAAGAGTTGATCTACCTCGAGATCGTAATGGCTAAACCCTAAAGCCTAGCCTATGTGGATGTTATGATTCTATCGTTAGCCTCTACAGACTAAACCCTCCGGCTTATATACACGTTGGAGGGGGCCTAGGGTTACCAAGGTGACATGGGGAGGAAGTAATAGCTACATCTGGACATCATGCCTTCCTTTCTATGTACATAAGAGCCCTGGCCGAATACGGGGGAAGGTCTTCTATTTCTATGCTCATGGCCCATCAATATGGCCCAACTTCATCGACCCTAACGCCTGAGGACCCATGAACCTAGGACTCCCTCAGTAGCCCTCGGACTTTCCTTCAAGGAGGAGATTGTGTCCGGCTTCATGTCTTCGGTCTTGCAAGGTGAGTCCTTCTGGATGATAGTTCGGCTTTATTTAATATTGTATCCCATCGATTCCTCGCCGCCGTCGTCTTTGCCTCCACGTGTCCAATGAATGCGAAACGTCTGGGTATTTTTGCAATTACCCCTTGACTGTGTAGGGAAGGCGCTTATATAAAGAGACTAGATCTCAGATGCCATTCCATTCCATTCCACGTGGAAAAATTCCTAGTGCCTGCAAAAAATCTTCAAACATGGCCGGTGTTCTTAGCTCTTCCTCGCGCCCTCACGGCCCCAAAACGGGTGATTGGGAAAGTTGCTCCGTATCCCACGCGCATCTAAGAAAGCTTCAAGCGCATGGATATCTCCCTCCCGAGGATCTAGTCCCCATCCGGGCCGGATTAACTTCCATCGACAATCAAGCCCTGGCAGAGTGTTTTCCCAACCCCTCCAGTGGAGAGCGGGTATGCTTTGTCTCCTTCCTTCTAAGATGCGTAGGATTTCCCATCTACCCCTTCCGTAGGGGCTTCCTGGAGTTCTATGGTCTTCAACTACATGATCTCACGTCGGGGTCTATCCTGCACATTGCGGGATTCATCGCTTTATGCGAACTATTTCTGGGTTGCGAGCCTCATTTTGAGCTGTGGCGGAAGTTCTTCTGCCGTGTCCCTCGCTCCGAGGAGGGATCCATATTTGAGGTTGGTGGCACCGAAGTGTTGTGCATAGCAGGGACATGCTATCTGTCTGGCACTCCAAAGAAGGCATCCGAAGAGTGGCCTTCGGAGTGGTTTTATATCGAGGACGTTGCCTTGCCGGATCCAGTTTGGCAAGGTCTCCCCAAATATTCCAATGCTCCTCCAAAGAAGTTTTTCAACTGGCGTCCCCACAGTCCCATAGAAGAAGAGAGTGCGGAGATCAAAAGACTGGCCAGCAAGATCAGATTGCTTGCCAGTTCCGGGCTGTCAATAATTGAAGTGATGGCGATCTCAATAAAGCGATGCGTGCAACCGCTCCAAGCTAGAGAATTTCCTATGTGGCATTATAATGGCCAGGATGATGCCTCACGCTTCTTACGCCTGGGTCCGGATGACCCTGTCAGTTTAGCCACCATCCTAGAAGGTCTTTACAAGGGAGAGAAGCAAGACTTTCTTCGCATGAAGTGCTGGGAGGGCTTCTCTATGTACAATCCTCCTGACTGGCTAAGCCTTTCTCTTGACAGCTATTTTCGCCCATTTTTCATTGTATGATGTATTGACCGAACTTGAATTTGGTTATTCCCAATAGGAGTGGTGGAAGGTGGTCTAGGAGATTAATAGTCCTGCCCCACAGCCAGAGGGCCACTTCGCGGGCCCTGGATACAATGAAAATCCAGACATAGGCATAGAGCTAGAAGATGGAGTCTTCTATCAAGCCAGCCATGACGGTGCCATCGTGGTTATCTTAGCCGATTATCCCGACCTCATTCCTTCCTCTCACGTAAGTACCCAAGACATTCCTCTTCAAAGAGAAGATTCCCAGCACGCCTTACCCATCGCACTTTTTTATGCTCAAAAGGGGCGGCGCTCCTCACGCCGAACTGTGCGAAGACCGTCATCCCGGAAGGCGACACCTACATCGGGTGAGGCCTTGAAGCGAAAGAGGACCGTGAACACCACCGACCCTTCGAAGAGGTATGTTTGTTTTAACATATACTGGGTGGTGAAGCTAGTATTACAACTTTCCGCCTTGGTTTTCCTTTTAGGAGGAACATGCACCGGACTATGTCCGGAAATCCTGCAGATCAAGCTCCGACCAATCCGACATCTGGCCCGTCTACGAGGACAAGGGTCAATGCAGATGCAGTGCCAGATTGTCCTCTTCAAAAGGATTCAGACGAAATGTCTGTTACTAATTCTGAAGCAGAGGTCACGATGGTTCACCGGCATCAAAAAGCAGCCATGCGTGACCCAGCCTTTTCTGAGGAGGTTTTTAACGCCCTCAGTTCTGCGGATGTTTATATCCGAGCCGCTCAAGACGGACTCGCTGGAGGCACACACCAGCTTTCAAAGGATATGTGGGTAAGTGATAATTTAGTGTTCCCATGCTAGTAGCCCCCGAGACTTAAAGTAGTTGGTCCAACTGATTTGAGGATCATTGTGTTTTCCAGGCGCTCCAATAAAATAATAACAACCTATCCAAGGGGCTGGAAGAATGCTGGGCCCAGCTGACGACTGTAACCACCGAATTGGAGAATTCGACGAAATCCGAAAAGGATACCGATGGTAAGAACAATAGTGTCCGGACAGTATGATATTTGTGCCGATCAATAGTCTCTAAATACATATTGGTTAAAATGCAACAACATGGCCGGCCGACCAATGGGAGAAGAAGCTAAGGGCTGCTCTGGCGGATAAAAAATGTGCGGAAGATGAAACGGCCGTTGGGAAACGCGTATTGACACAAGCTATACATAAAAGAAACCATGAGCGGGATAAACATTTGAGGCTAGAACAGGAGCTAAAGGATGTAAGAGCCCAAATCTCAGATGCCTTGGAAGAGAACCGGAAGCTTAAAGGCGGGATATTCAGTATGTCCTTAAACCTAGCTCTCCTTATAGTCCCTTATTTTCAACGTTCTTCATAGAACTATTCCTGCAGGTTTATTTACTGGGCAACCCGGAGGGGAAGTATCCGGTTTCCAGGGGCGACGTGCAGCAAGAGATTTCCATAGTACACGAGCGAGATCGGAAGGCCATGAAGAATATGGCTAAGGCTTTATGGCCGGGCGATTCCCCTCCAAAAACTATGGAGGACTTGGCAAACTTGTTCAAAGGGGCTCGACACTGCTTCGAACTGTGGAAAGCGTCGGCATGTCGCATGGGTGTTCGGGAAGCCTGGGCCATGGTGAAGACACGCTACACCAGCCTTGATCCGAATCATATAGCCCGTGTGGGACCTCGAGGATCAGATGGACAAGAAATTCCCGTGAGCTTGGTATATAACCAAGTGAAGATAGCTTCCAAGTTTTCCCAACAGGACTATAAACTAGACATCCTTACAGAGGGAATAGAGAAAGAGTAGTCGTTTGATTCTGTGTATCGATGTACTTTAACATCAAAGTTTTCTCCGGCCGAAATTATAAAGAGATTGTCATGGCTGACCTTCCGCTTTAACCGCCACAAACCCAAAGGCTGGACTGTTTCCGAATACTATACCTGTGGTAAATACGTTGTATGTTTGGAAACCAGACAATCCAGTCATAGTTGCTTGAACAGACAAACTTTGTTCTGGGAGTTATGTTATATTACTATTTAACATAAGAAACATCTTCGAGAGAGAATAATTCCATTAAGGGTTCTTTTCCCTGGGTCAGCACGCGTACGTATGCGGGCCTACACTTTTGATCCTGTAGGAAGGATTGCAGGATGCCATACAGTATGATAGTTTAAAGTGTATGCATTAAAAGAAATATGTCATTTATCCGCCGACCAATTATTCCCTTAAGAACGCTAAATTTCGGCTTCACCCAGTCTGAGGTACAGGTCCGGATTACCCGGTTGTAACAACCGCAGAGCTGCTCCCTTTACACCCTAGCCGAACAATCGGAAATGTAGGGGTAAGCACAGGAGCCAGGCAACCCAGCTTGACCAAAACTTAAGTCATATTGGTGCATATAACGCCAAGGAAGGACTGTAAAAACAGATGACATTTCAAGCAGGAACCTTTTTTGATAGTGGGCTTCGTCAAAGAAGCCCCCAAGTATATTTTAGGTAGATACATTCAAAGATGTGCTATCATGTGGTAGTTCGGGTGAGACGAATACTTACCAATGAAAGGGAAAGTAAAAAAAGTAAGAGGAGAAAAAATAGAAACAAAACCTAACTTAAAAGGAGGAAAAAAATGGTACCGAACTATCCATAGAATCGTCGGAGTCTAGAAGCGTTCCACGGGTTCGGCACCAAGCGGTTGTCTTGCGCATTCCGAAGGCGATAGGCTCCACCGGTGAGTACTTCATCGATAATGAAGGGGCCCTCTCAGTTTGGTTTGATCTTGTCCTTTTTGTTCTCCGGGAGGCGTAAAACAAGTTCGCTGACATTGTATGTCTTAGCCCGCACTTCTCTGCTCTGGTACCGCAAGGCCTGTTGTTGATAAAATACGTAACAGGCCTGTGTTGTATCGCACTCCTCTTCAAGTCCATCTAGGTTGTCCTGCCGATCTAGCTCGGCTTCTCGCTCTTCGTACATGCGCACTCGAGGTGAGTCATGATGCGCCGTACACCATGAAAAAGGGTGTGTATCCGGTTGTCCGATTAGGTGTGGTCCACAGCCCCCAGAGTATGTAGTCAAGATTCTTAACCCAGTGTTTATCACACTCCCGTAGGGAGCGCACTAGTCGGGGTTTAATGTCGCTCATTATCAGACCATTGGCTCTTTCGAGTTGACCGTTTGTTTGAGGATGGTACACGGAATCGTAATCAAGTTTAATACATAACTTTGTGCACAAGTTTTTTACCTCATCAGCTGTAAAGTTGGAGCAATTATCTATGATAATACTGTGTGGGCCACCATAACTGTGTACCACAGCGGATATAAAATCTATCACCGGCCCTGCCTCAGCCATTTTTACAGGCTTGGTTTTTATCCATTTGGTGAATTTATCCACAATCACCAGCAAATATTTCTTTTTATGGCTTCCCCCTGTAAGAGGTCCGACCATATCGAGCCCCCAGACCGCGAAAGGCCAAGTAATGGGGATGGTTCTCAAAGAGGACTTTGATTTGCAAAGAGCTGGCAGCCAACACAATGTTGGACTAAGGTCTGGGCATCTGCTCGGGCAGTTGGCCAGAAAAAGCCAGCTCGAAAAGCTTTGCTCACGAGCGCCCGGGCTGCGGCGTGATGGCTGCCCATTCCAGCATGTGTTTTAGTGAGAAGTTGTCGTCCCTCCTCTTCGGAGATGCACCTTTGGAGAACACGAGTAGTGCTTTTCTTATATAGTTCACCTTCATGAACTTTGTAAGTTTTAGAATGCCGAATTATGTGGCGGGCCTCATTTTGGTCATCGGGGAGCTCCTGCCTATTAAGGTAAGCTAAGAAGGGCTCTATCTACGGGGCTATGACAACCATGATCTCGTGAGCCGAAGAAGTTACCTCCACGTCTAAGTCCCTGATGATGTTTGGGTTAGGTTCGTCTGGGGGTGTGTTCGGATCCGGATTATTATCGCCGCACTCGTCCTACCATGTTACTGATGGCTTAAACAGCCTTTCCACGAAGATGTTAGGCGGGACTGGGTCGCGTTTAGTGCCAATACGAGCGAGTATATCCGTCGCCTGGTTATTATCCCGGGCTACATGGTGGAATTCCAACCCCTCAAATCGAGCTGATATTTTCAATATGGCATTGCGATAAGCTTCCTTCGCGTCAAAATCTCTGTTTATTTGAGAGATAGTGAGGTTTGAGTCTCCTCGTACCTTGAGGCGTTGTATGCCCATGGATACAGCTAGGCGGAGACCGTGTAATAGTGCCTCATATTGGGTTGCATTGTTCTAGTCCATGTACATGATTTGTAGTACGTACCGGACTGTATCCCCTGTTGGAGATATCATGATGACACCGGCCCCCAATCCGGCTAACATTTTGGAACCGTCAAAGTACATTGTCTAGTGGAAATATGAGCAATACTCTTTAGGGAGTTCGGCTTTGGTCCATTCTGCAACGAAGTCAGCCAACACCTGGAATTTAATAGTCCGGCGTGGTTATATGATATTTCGAACGGTAAGAGCTCGATGGCCCATTTGGCTATGTGTCCCATGGCGTATTTATTGTTAATAATATCGTTAAGTGGTACTTCGGATGCCACTGTGACCGAACACTCTTGAAAGTAGTGTCGAAGTTTCCGAGATGACATGAAGACCGCATAGGCAATTTTCTGATAGTGGGGGTATCGTGATTTGCACGATGCGAGAACCTCAGATACGTAGTATACGAGCTTTTCAATGGGGAACTTATGTCCCTCTTCGGCTCATTCGACGACGATCACGACGCTCACTACCTGGCGAGTGGCTGATATATACAACAACATTGGTTCGCCAACACCCGGGGCGGCTAGGATTGGGTTGCTCGCTAGTATAGTTTTTATATCTTCCAATCCAGCTGTGGCCGCATCCGTCGACTCGAAGTTGTCAGTGCGTCGTAGCAATCTATAAAGTGGCAATGCTTTCTCTCCTAACCTGGAGATGAAGCGGCTCAAGGCCACTACGCAGCCTGCTAGTTTTTGCACTTGTTTGAGACCGGTTCGCGTTTTGAGCTCTGACAAGTCCCGGACTTTAGCTGGGTTAGCTTCGATTCCTCAATGGGATACAATGAACCCTAATAGCTTTCCATCCGGAATGCCGAAGACGCATTTTTCCAGATTGAGCCTTATGTCGTATGCTCTAAGGTTATCAAATGTAAGGCGGAGATAATCCACCAATGTTTTGATGTGTTTGGTCTTAACGACTACATCGTCAACATATGCCTCCACTGTCTTGCCAATTTGTTTTTCTAAGCATGTTTGAATCATGCGTTGATATGTGGCACCAGCGTTTTTAAGTCCAAAGGGCATAGCGTTGAAACAGAATGACCATATGGGGTGATAAATGTCGTTGCGCCCTGATCAGATTCCTTCATATTTATTTCATGGTATCCAGAGTAAGCATCAAGGAAACACAACGAGTCATGTCTGGCCGTTGCATCGATAATTTGATCGATGCGGGGCAGAGGAAAGGGATCCTTAGGGCAAGCCTTGTTTAGGTATGTAAAATCGACACAGAGGCACCAGGATTTATCCTTCTTCGGTACCATGACTAAGTTGGCTAGCCAATCCGGATGTTTAATTTCTCTGATGAATCCGGCTTCTAATAGCATGGCTAGCTCCTCTCCCATTGCTTGTCTTTTGGGTTCAGAGAATCGTCGCAATGACTACTTGACAGGTTTGAAACCTTTGGTAATGTTGAGGCTGTGTTCGGCTAGCTTGCGCGGGATTCCTGGCATATCTGAAGGGTGCCAGGCGAATATATCCGAATTTTCGCGAAGAAAGGCGCGTAATGCGCTGTCTACCGTCGGATCCAGATGTGCCCCGATAGACACTGTCTTATTAGGGTCTGTTGGGTGCACTTGACATTTTACAATTTCATCTGCTGGCTTGAAGGAGGTAGATTTTGATCTTTTGATAAGGATTACATCATCCTTGTCCACCGTGGACCGTAAGGTGTTTAGTTCCTCGGCCGCGAGGGCTTCAGATGATGCCTCCAGGACTAAGGATGCCGTTTTGTTTTCGGCGCGGAGTGCTCTGCCCGAATCACTTGTTATCGTGATTACTCCATTGGTCCCTGGAATTTTAAGCTTCATGTACCCATAATGTGGTATGGCTTGAAAGCGTGAAAAAGCATCCCGTCCTAAAAGGGCGTAGTATCCGCTATTGAAGGGAATGATGTGGAAAAGCAGTTCCTCCGACCTGTAATTCTCTAATGTGCTGAATACTACATCGAACTTAATCCTTCCCAAACATCGGGCTTCCCGGCTGGGAATAATTCCCCTGAAGGTTGTGTTGGTGTGCTCAATGCGGGATTTGTCAATCTGTTACAAGCGTATCCTCGTATATGAGGTTAATTCCGCTTCTTCCGTCCATAAGTACTTTAGTGAGGCGAAAGCCGTCTACTATTGGATCTAGTGCTAGAGCTGCTGTTGCTCGGACCGGCCGGACTCTAGGTGCCCCTTCGGCAGAAAAGCTAATTGCCGAGTCGCTCCATGGGCTTGTAGAGCTAATTTGATAGAACTTGGCAAGTTCGCAATTTGCTCTCTTGCGGCGGTTGTTTGAGGAGAATGTCTCAAAGACAGTGAAGACACCAACGTCCTTCTCCCCTGATACTGCAGTGGCGAGGATTGCTGCACCGGTCTTTGCTTCCTGCCGGAGTACCCAACATGCCCTAAGGCAATGGTTTGAGATATTGTCTGGGGCATCATGTATTTGGCAAGGTTTATCGAGCAGTTCGTTAGTACGGACCTGCGTCCTGTAGAAGGTTTGTTCTTCTTTCCAATGGGCATATTATCGGATAACCTGCTAGGGTATGTCCGTTTGGCCTTAACAATGTGTTGTCCGAATATGGACTGTTCCAGAGGTGTATTTTGGGCTTTCCAAGTGTTTTTCATTGCGCAGTTCTTTTGTACTAACTGCGACAGGTCTGTGAAACACAGAACACGACGTCGGTTGAGGGTGTTCAAAACTCCCTCATCCGTACAGTTGCGGTGAAATAAGTGGACCGCATCGTCGTCGCAGTAGTCCTTAATCTTGTTCTTGACAAGCACGAATCTGGCCCAAAAGTGGTTGACCATCTCCTCGGGCTGCTGGTGTATGTTCGCGAGATCATTTATGTCCGGGGATCCGAATTTACTTGGAGAGTTTTTTCCAGGGTGGGTGGGTGTTGGTAATTTGAAATCCTAACCCAACATGATATTGAGGGTTTTTACAACCTCCGGTGTGGATGATCTGGGCTCGGCAGGATCTGATCGTTCCGTGCGCCCAGCGTCAATCCCAGAGCTCGAAAAACACAAGGCGGCACCCGACAGGGGCGTGTTCAGCTCGATGGGTTCGGAGATCCGAACTATGACGGTCTCCGTCTCCAGAAGGGGGGGGGGGGGTATCTTCGGCTCCGTTCTCGACTGCCGCCACTAGATGAGTGACCGGGATGGGATTAACCTCATCCTGGCCGGATTTAGGTCCGATCTGATCTCCTTGCGATGAAAGCCCCAGGGCGGCGATGCGATCCAGTAGCTCGTTTAAGGGCAAGAGATCTGGCGAGGTTGCATCATCGGAGTGGACAGAGTCAACATAAAGGTGATGTTCGATGACCACAGGGAGTGTGGCCGACCCGAAGGTCACGCTGGTGCATACGGCGAATCCGCCGAGCTAGAGAACCTGGCCAGTGGCTAAGTTGTTTCCGAGGGTGATCTCATCGTTGATGACGAGACGAGCCATCGATCGCTTATTGCGAGCGCACAGCGAAGCTCTCAATGAAAGCACCATTGTCGGTGTCAAAACCGGTAGATCTCGGGTAGGGGGGCCCAAGCTATGCGTCTAAGGACCGATGGTAATAGAAGACTGGGGACACAATGTTTACCCAGGTTCAGGCCCTCTCGATCGAGGTAATACCCTACTTCCTGCTAGATTGATCTTGATGAATATGATTACAAGAGTTGATCTACCTCGAGATCGTAATGGCTAAACCCTAAAGCCTAGCCTACGGGGATGTTATGATTATATCTATAGCCTCTACAGACTAAACCCTCCGGCTTATATACACGCTGGAGGGGGCCTAGGGTTACAAAGGCCACTTGGGGAGGAAGTAATAGCTACATCCGGACATCATGCCTGCCTTTCTACGTACATAGGAGTCATGACTGAATACGGGGGAAGGTCTTCTGCTTCTTTCTTCGTGGCCCATCAATACGGCCCAGCTTCATCGACCTGGACGCCCGAGGACCCCTGAACCCAGGACTCCCTCACCCTCCCCTTCTTCAAACTAATGAAAAGGAAAGGCCCATTTGAGTGGAAAGCACCAAGACAAGAACACACAGCCCTGGGGCGATACTCCCGAGCCTCCGGCAGGGCCAGGCGATGATCGGGCGCCACAAGACGATGTTCCTGAAGCTATAGCTGCCCCGTCCGGGAACCAAGATCCTGAGGCCCCCTTGCCCCATCAGGCGCCACGACCCCAGGAGAGCTTGGTCTCCACCCTCGTCGAGCACCCGGTGTACTTAGTCAGCCCAGTGCTTCGCGACGCTCGGGCACGCTACCCCATGCCGCAGAAGCTTCTACTCGTCGCTCCTCGTCAACTTCTCCAACAAGGAAGCAAGGGAGAGAGCTGCTGGCTGACATACACGCCGGGGACTGCGGGCATCACTCGTCATTATGCACCCTGGTTGGCAAGGCATTTTGCAGCAGTTTCTAATGGCCCACGGTGCTCAACGACACAGCTGAGCTGGTGAAGTCCTACGAGGCTTGCCAATTGCTTGCCAAGCAGATTCACCAGCCGGCTAAGGGCCTCCAAACTATCCCGCTCTCCTGGCCATTCGCGGTCTGGGGACTGGATATCGTGGTTCCATTCCCTCTAGAACCCTGGGGCTACCGCTACCTCTATGTCGCCATCCACAAGATCACCAAATGTGCGGAGGTTCAAACCGTCTGCACCATCCCAGTCGGATCTGCGGTCAAGTTCATCAAGGGTCTCATAAGCCGATTTGTGCTAACCTTGGAATGCATATTTGCTACGCTTTGATGACACACCCCAGGACTAATGGCCAGGCCGAGCGTGCCAATGCGGAGGTCTTAAGAGGCCTCAAGGCCCGGACCTCCAAGAAGAAGCTCGAGGCCTGTGTTGTGGTCCATCCGCACCACTGCCACCAAGCCAACAGGCGAGACTTCGTTCTTCCTCATCTACGGAGCAGAAGTGGTTCACCCTCACGAGTTCAAGCATCGCTCCGCTCGGGTCCTGGCGTTTGATGAAACATAGTAGGAGGCCATGCGGGGGATGGACCTCGTGATGGGGGAGGAACGCTGCCAGGAAGCCTCGCTCCGAGCGGCAAGGTACCAGCAGGCGCAGCAACGGTACCACTGTCGCAGTGTCCGCTCCAGGACGCTTGAGGTGGGTGACCTCGTCCTGAGGCGGGTGCTCTCCAGGGAAGGGCTGCACATGCTCACACCCATGTGGGAGGGCCCGTTCAGGATTGCCCATGTCTCCAGGCCTGGCGTCGTATGCCTGGAAATGGGGGACGACGTCCCCATCCAGAACGTCTGGAACATCGAGCACCTCCGGAAGTTCAACCCATGAAGCAAGACCCTATGCGTGTGAAGCCAAGGCCCTGTGCCTGTGAAGCAAGGCCCAGTGCCTGTGAAGGTATCCGCCCATGACACTCTCACGTAATAATGAGTGGGGCTGTACACACCCCGGAGTCTCTGAAGTGCCACCATCGGGCCTCGGGGGCTCCCTCCCACGTCCTAGTGGCAGCACTTAGCTCCGCGCTGGTGAGAAGACTAGACTAGGTGCCGGACGCGGCTGTTCATTTGCTTTCTGTAGTTGTCTTGCCCTTTCTTTGCTTTTCTCTTAATGGAATTTGAAGCTCTTGCGTTTCTCAATGGCTTGGTTGAACCACCTCTTTCTAATTCTTCCCCTGATTCGTTGCCTTGCACTAGGAAGGGCGGCAGTTGCCCGATGCCCTCCCTCATGCGCCTCATTAATCTCTGTGAGGCACCCTCGTTTGAGCTCGTGATCGGTGCATTCCTCTCTTTAAGTTCGTGCCCCATGGGTACCACGACTAAGTGCGTTTGACCATGTTCAGCCCATGCCTGGGACCTCGAGCAATGAAGGATAAGAGTCTCCTAACGAAATTTTGCAGCTTCGCAAAGGGCCACACCTCACGATATGGGGGCTACCCCGAATTCATCAAGATAAGTCTTCTCCCCCTATGCCCGCATAATGCACGGATCTCACAACACTATCCGAAAAGTGTAAACATAGCACCAAGCAGCATAAAAATCACGGTCCATTACATGCCCTAGCAGGGCCCCATACTTGTTTTTGGTAATGCAGGAGGAAAGGAAATGCAAGGACAGGAAAAAGCGGCTCCTACTATGCGGCTGCTCGCGAGTATCGCCCCCCGGGCTTAGCCAGAGCCCTCCTCACGCTTCACTGGGGTGCGGCAACGAGACGACCCGACACGACCCTCGAAGTGGGCATGACAGTGTGGCGGCTGGTCGTAGCCACCGCTGTTGGAGCTGCCGCTGAGGGAGGAGCTGCCATAGCTAGATGAACTATGGCCGTCGCCAAGGCCGAGCACCTCGCCGCCATCGTTGTCCTCGGGGCAACACCCGGCGTGGCGGCCGTCTCCCCCGAATACCCTCACAAAGAGGGTCGCGTCGCCGTCGTACTTGAAGGGGAGGATGCACTGCCTGCTCAGGCCACGCGTGCGGGCGTACGTCTGGGAACTGTGGGCCATGGTTATGTCGCCCGCGGTGGAGACCTCCACCGCGACCCACGAAGCCCTGCTGCAGCAACCATCCGCCTACAGCGAGACTCCACTGGGACCGGTGGCCGGCAGTTCGCTGGCGAGTGATTGCTGGAGCTGAAGCCGGGTGCCAACCGGGTTCTCCGACCACACGACGAACTCTAGCTACATCTCCACCGACTGGAGGCGTGGCCGGGAAGGCCGGGCGACCTTGGCGGGTCTCCCTATATCAACGGGGCTGCCACGACCTGGGTGCTCATCACCGCGGCGGCCAAGGACAGCGCCGAGCCCCGAAGAAGTCTCGTGGGCGCGGCGGGGGTCGTGACGTGCTTATGAGGGCGGCCTCGTCCCCTCTTAGGCGGTGGTGAGCCGGACTCCTCCTGGCGGGTCTTCCCTTCATCTCCAGACGAGAACCTCCTCACCGGTGCCATGAGTGTTGATGCGAGGCAAGAAGCAAGGAGGAGGAGTGTCGGTGTACAAAAAGAGGGGTACACTTTTTGTACCCCTATAACTGTGCGCTGGCAGTCTGAGCCACGGGCACCACCACACCAAGCACAGCAGGGGAGGTGAGCCAAGCTAAGACCGAAGCTCGATGGAACATGAGCAACGCCAAGAATAAGACCACAAAGAGCAAAGGGACGAAGCGGCTTCCCCCGGCAAGATCCTTCCCGGGAGCCAGTTTCAGCAGCCTTGGCAAGATCCTTGCCGGGCCCCACGCCTACGGAGCGGATCACCCTTGAGTCCACTGCCCCCATGGGGCAAGGATTCGGGAGATATCCCCGTGGTGGCATGCAGATCTTTGTGAAGACATTCAAGGACAACTACACAGACTAAGAGGACGACGACACTTGGCGGGATCCCAGCCAAGGAGGACCACAAGGCCTCCGGCAAGCACCTTGTCGGGGATGACAGCAGGCGCCACGGCAAGACCCTAGCTGGGGCCCCGACAAGGCCCTTGCCGAGGACACCCGCAGGGCCACCGTCAGGCCCGCACCAACTGAGTTTCCACCGCCCCATGCAGCTACCGACCCAACCAGCTGGGCAGGCTCCTGCGTGGCAACATGTAGATCTTCATGGACACCCGCCGTTGCGCCACCTCAGCTGTCTGCCTGCCTACATGGCACCTCAGCACCGCTAGCCAGGGCGCGTGTCAACACAAGGAGGAGCGGCGACGGACAAGACGGACGTCTCCCCTCGTCCTCGATAAAGCGAGGACACCTAAGCTAAACGCATTAAATGCGCCTTGTCCTGTAATGCGAGGGATAACCTCGCATCACTGTACCCTTTCCACCTCCTGTGTGCCACTGTGGCCACCCCTTTTTCCTATAAAAGGAGGCCCGAGGCGACCAGGAGAAGGATTCGGCTCTTTAGAACTCCTCACGACTCGGCTTTTGGAGCTCCTCACTAGATGAAGAACACAAACATATAATCCAACAAAGCAGGAGTAGGGTTTTACGCATCTTTGCGGCCTGAACTTGGGTAAAGGAACCGTGTGCTAAATGTTAGATCCACTCTTCTCTCAACCCCGCGCCCCGCAATCGTAGTAGGGATTCTTGTGATCCCATAGGTGTCGATCCAAATATACCGACAAGGAGGAAGAAGCAGGTGGAATGGATAACGGGGGCTCCGCCCATCGCCTCATTTATTGCCAGGAGAAGGCCAACCGCCGGCCTCCATAATCGTAGGTAATGATGGTCTTTGTGCATGCAGGGACTCATCAAGTCATGCAGTTGCTGAGGCAGCATGGGGAAGTGGAGACGGCCATGTCCTGTCAATCTCCATGTGTCAATGAAGTCCGCAGGCTTTTGGGGCCCATGGCGCTTCACACTTGACCCTTGCTTTCGCCGCGAAGCCATGTCCGAGATTGCCATGGGCCCGGGGGCTACTGTCAGCATTCTGGGAACGGGGTTACCCAGACTTGCCTACCTGTGGCCCAGGGCGTGGCTCATCCAGCGGCCTGGTATGACCCACCTTCATTAGCAACCAGTCAAGACCCTCACGAGGGGCCAAGCCTCACAAGGCGGACAACGCAAGACCTCCCCTGGGGCGGCCTGACTCGGCTAGCTCCCGAGGAGCAGAGATATCAAGGCAAGGGACACCTCGCGAGGTTCACGTGACGTGAGCCATGATGACCAAGGCTAGGCGGGCGCCAGCGGGCGTAGGGAGCCAGTGTACTCTTTGGTGCTAAGGGGCAAGCACAGGCAAGGAGTCCCGAGGCGTCAAGGAAAGGTTTCCATATTGGTGCAACAAGATCAAGACCAGCAGGACGGCAGGGGGAAGGTCACCACGGAGCCCAGGACGACGTCACCACCAGATCCTTTGGTAGGCGAAGACCACCTTTTGTCAGGATAGCTTGTACTAGCTGTCTCCCTTCAAACTTGGTCGTTGTGGGATCCATTCTCGCTCAATATTTGGGAAGAGGAATCGAGCCTCTATAAATAGGACAACCCACCACCATAGAGGGGGATCATCTCATCCTGATCTGAGAGAGAGCTCACCTAAGAGGAACATTCAGTCCACTCTCACACCCACTAGCTCACCGAGCACAAGAACACCTCTCCTCAGGAGGCTGTTCTTCCTGTGTACTTGTTCATCCTCGTCCTACCAGGCAATCCACCACACCACACTGGATTAGGGTATTACACCACAACGGTGGCACGAACTAGTATAAATGATTGTGTCTCTTGTTCTTAGGTTTCAACGAGCTAGGCCTAGGAATCGGTGTGAGAAGCGAACTAGAGCAGAAAGGAGAGATCTTCGTGCGTACCCCAGTGTTCCAACCTCAAGAGTTTGCCGGAACCAACGAATCTGACAACGCCTTGTTGGAGAACTTGACAAGGACCTGGAAGTCGCCCTTGATGGTAAGGCTCCTCACCCCCAGAGCCACCTCGGCCTTGAGGGCAGCAATCAGTCCCTCATATTCTGCAATGTTGTTGGAGACCTCTTCGCCATGGTGGAAGCAGAGTTGCGCGACGCAGTAGATATTGTCTTTGGTTGCCGAGATGAGCACGGCCCCAGCCCCTGCGCCCTGACACGAGAAGGCACCGTCGAAGTACATGACCCAACCATCCAGTGTTTCATCTCCAGGTGCGAGAGGACGGTCCTCGCTCACTTCTTGGTCAGGGCGTCAGTCCACTCTGACACGAAATTGGCGAGGACCGCTCCCTTGATGATCCGGGTTGTGCTGAACTCCAACTCAAACGCTTGTAGCTTAATGTTCCATTCGGCGAGCCTACACACTGCATTAGGGCTCCGGAGTACCCTTTCCAAGGGGTAAGATGAGACGACCTTGATTGGGTGGCCTTGGAAGTAGTGGCACAACTTTCGAGAAGCGACGAGGAGCACCAGCAGGAGCTTTTGCGGCATGGGGTAGCATGCTCGCATCTCACAGCACTGTGTTGACGAAGTACACCGGGTGCTCGACGAGGGTGTAGGCATTGGCGGAGCATTGCATCTCCTGGGGCAGAGGGTCCTCAGGAGCCTTGTCCTCCGTCAAGGCAGCTGTGGCCTCAGGAGCACTACCATCGGGAGCCTTGTTGTCTGGAAGATCGGCCAAGGCCCCAAGAGCGCTATTTACTCATGGGGTGGCCGAGGCCTCAGGAGCACCGCCATGAGTCCACGGCGCCCCAGCCGGGTGCGAGGTGCTTTGTTTCTGCGAGCCCTTGGTTGGGCGCTCCTCCCGGAACACCACCAGTGCCGTGCTGGCAGAGTGAGGCATGGCGGCCAGGTAGAGCACTAAAGGTTCACGGAGGCGCGAGGCTACCATCACCGGTGGGTTGGTGAGGTATCTCTTGAGGTCTTCGAAAGCTGCATCAGCCTCGGGGGTCCACTCGAACTGGCCCTTCCTTTTCATCAGCTTGAAGAAGGGAAGGGCGCGTTCCCCTAGCTTGGAGATGAACCGCCCGAGAGATGTTACACAGCCCGCCAGCTTCTGCATCTCCTTGAGGGTTTGTGGCAGACTCATTCTTCCTATGGACTTGACCTTCTCCGGGTTAGCTTTGAGCCCTCTATGCGACACCAGGAAACCCAGTAGTTCGCCTGATGGAACGCCGAACACATATTTTTTTGGGTTGAGCCGCATGTTCACTTTGCGCAGGCTGGTGAACGTCCCCTCTAGATCTTCAATGAGAGTTTTTGCTTCCCGAGATTTCATCACTATGTCATCGACGTATGCCTTAGCGTTCCTCCCGAGCTGTTCTTGTTGGATTTAGGGCTCCGCAAAACCCGACTAGGTTTGAACTTTGGGTGCGTGCGAAGAACTCAACTTCGCCTATCTACCTACTCGCCATCTCACGAACTAGCAAAATAATCAGGAATGTAAAAGAGAGACAAGGTAGTTTATCCTGGTTCAGGCCACCTAGCGGTGAGTGGCCCTACTCCAGTAGTGTGGTGGATTAGCCTCGAGATGGGTTGTGGATGAACTAGTACAATGGGCTAAGAACCTCCGGCGGTGTGCTCTTGCCTTGTGGTGGAGAGGAAGGTCTGAGTGATCTGTTCTCCGACCGATCCCCTCCCTATGCTGGTGGCATTCCTATATTTATAGTGGCCCATGTCGTCTTCCCCCGAAATGTTGGCGGGAAGGGATTCTACAACGGCCAATCCTGACTAAAGGTGGTCTTCACCTGCAAAGCCTCTGATCGTGATGCCATGGTAGGCTCGGTGATGACCTCCGTCCTGCCGTCCTGGCGGTCTTGGTCTTCTTGCACTGGAATGGAAACCTTTGGCAGATTCCTCGAGACTCTGCGCCTGAGCCCGCTTCCTTAGCACCAAAGGGGGAACTGATGTACTACACCCACTGGCGCCTGCCTAGCCTTGGTCGTCATGGCTCGCATCATGCAAACCTTGCGAGGTGGGGGGTTGCATAGAGTTCTCTGCTCCTCAGGAGCCAGCCAGACGAGGCTTCCCCTTCGGGAGGTCTTGGTGTCGTCCACCCCGCGAGGCATGGCCCCTCGCGAGGGTCTTGAGTGTCGGTGCTGAAGATGGGTCGTAGCAGGCATGAAAAGGGGCCACGTCACGGGCCGCAGGCAGGTAAGTCTGGGTACCCTGGTTCCCAGAATGCCGACAGTGGCCCCCGGGCCAAAGGTGCCCCGGACTTGGCTTCGAGGCGAAGCCAAAGGGCAAGGGCGAAGTGTCGCGGGCCCCAATCGCCTGCGGACCAGGCTGATGCGTGGCGCCCGGATTGGACGTGGGCGTCTCCACTTCCCCACATCGCTTCGGCAACTGTTCGACTTGACTGGAGCCTGTTGCATGTAGAAAAAGGGTCATCATTACCTATGATTGTGGCGGCTGACGGTTTGCCTCTCTCTTGCTATAAATGGGGAGGGGCAGAGTCCCCACCGCTTATCTCCATCTCCTCACTGCTTGCTTCTTCTCACTTCAGGCATCCATGGCGCCACCGAGGAAGTTCTCCGCCATTGAGAAAGGCAAGGCCCCCAATGAGGGCCCCGACGTTCCCCCGGCAAAGAGTTGCCGCGGGTGCCCCTACAAGTATGCTGCGACCCCGGCTGTGGCCTCCTGGGGGCGTGGGCATGCTTCTTCGCGCTCGAGTGTCGCTTCCTCACGTGACGAGGAATGCGGCGGATAGGGTGCTCTCTGCAGCAAGGGGAAGCGCGCCATAGCCGTTCGGCCTTCGCGGCCGCGCTCCCGCTTGGAAAATGCCTATCCGGAGTTTGTCGTGTGGTCGGAGAGGCTCGCCGGCACCTGGCTTCTGCTCCCGCGCTTCCTCACGAGGTCATTGCCGAGGAGGCTTGACGGCCTATGGCTGCAAGCCGACGGGTGCTGCAGCAAGGTCATACGTCTCCAACGTATCTAATATTTTGATTGTTCCATGCTATTATATATTCTGTTTTGGATGTTTATGGGCTTTATTATACACTTTTATATTATTTTTGGGACTAACCCAAGGCCCAGTGCAAATTGCTGTTTTTTTGCCTATTTCAGAGTTTCGCAGAAAAGGGATATCAAACGGAGTCCAAATGGAATGAAACCTTCGGGAGAGTTATTCTTGGAACCGTATCTACCCAGAAGACTTGGAGTACACGCGAGGGAACTAAGGAGGTAGCCACGAGGGTCCAGGGCGCGCCCCCACCCTCGTGGGCCCCCTCTGGCTCCCCTGATGCCCTCCTTCCTCCTATATATATATCCATGTACCCTGAAAACATCGAGGCAATAGAGAAAACCCTAATTCCACAGCCACAACCTTCTATTCTCGTGAGATCCCATCTTGGGGCCTGTTCCGGAGCTCCGCCGGAGGGGGGGACTACCACGGAGTGCTTCTACATCAATGCCATAGCCTCACCAATGAGGTGTGACTTGTTTACCACAGACCTTCGGGTTCATATTTATTAGCTAGATGGCTTCTTCTCTCTTTTTGGATCTCAATACAAAGTTCTCCTCGATCTTCGAGGAGATCTATTCGATGTAATATTTTTGCGGTGTGTTTGTCAAGATCCGATGAATTGTGGGTTTATGATCAAGATTATATATGAACAATATTTGATTCTTTCCTGAAATATTTTATGTATGATTATAATATCCTTGCAAGTTTCTTCGAATTATTGGTTTGGTTTGGCCTACTAGATCTATAGTTCTTGCAATGGGAGAAGTGCTTGGCTTTGGGTTCAATCTTGCGGTGTCCTTTCCCAGTGATAGCAGGGGCAGCAAGGCACGTATTGTATTGTTGCCAACGAGGATAAAAAGATGGGGTTTATATCATATTGCTTGAGTTTATCCATCTACATCATGTCATCTTTCTTAAAGCATTACTCTGTTCTTATGAACTTAATACTCTAGATGCATGCTGGATAGCGGTCGATGTGTGGAGTAATAGTAGTAGATCCACAATCGTTTCGGTCTACTTGTCACGGACGTGATGCCTATATATAATGATCATGCCTAGATATTCTCATAACTATGCGCTTTTCTATCAATTGCACGACAATAATTTGTTCACCCATCGTAGACTTTTGCTATCATGAGAGAAGCCACTAGTGAAACCTATGCCCCCCTGGTCTATTCTCAACAGATTAATCTTCCATCTACTTTACTTTGCTTTATTTACTTTCTGTTCTTCTACCAAAAATACCAAAAATATTATACTAACCTATCTATCAGATCTCACTTTCGTAAGTGACCGTAAAGGGATTGACAACCCCTTATCGCATTGGCTGCGAAGTTCTTATTTGTTTATGTAGGTTCGAGGGACTCACGTGTGGTCTCCTACTGGATTGATACCTTGGTTCTCGAAAACTGAGGGAAATACTTACAGTAATGTGCTGCATCACCCTTTCCTCTTCGAGGGAATACAACGCAAGCTCGAGAAGTAACAAGAATAATTTCTGACGCCGTTGCCGGGGAGGCTTACACAAAAGTCATATACCAAGTACCTTTCACAAACCCTTATCCTTCGCACTACATTATTTGCCTCTCGTTTTTCTCTCCCCCACTTCACCCTTGCCGTTTTATTTGCCCTTCTTTTTCCATGTGTTTACTGTTCGCTTGCTTCTTGTTTGCTTGTGTGTTGGATTGCTTGCTTTTCACTATGGCTCAAAACAATACCAAATTGTGTGACTTCTCCAATAACAACAATAATGATTTTATTAGCACGCCTATTGCTCCTATTACCGATGTTGAATCTTGCGAGATCAATGCTGCTTTGTTGAATCTTGTCATGATAGATCAATTTTTCGGCCTTCCTAGTGAAGATGTCGCTACCCATGTAAACAACTTTGTTGATTTGTGGGATATGCAAAAGAAGAGGGATACAGATAATGATATTGTTAAATTGAAGATATTTCTGTTTTCACTTAGAGATCGTGCTAAAACTTGGTTTTCCTCTTTGCCTAGAAATAGTATTGATTCATGGAATAAGTGCAAAGATGCCTTTATCTCTAAGTATTTTCCTCCCGCTAAGATCATCTCTCTTAGAAACAATATTATGAATTTTAAGCAACTAGATCTTGAGAATGTTGCACAAGCTTGGGAGAGAATGAAATTAATGATTCGTAATTACCCTACACATGGTTTGAACTTATGGATGATTATACAATTTTTCTATGCTGGCTTGAATTTTGCTTCTAGAAATCTTTTAGATTCGGCCGCGGGGGGCACTTTCATGGAAACTACCTTAGGAGAAGCTACCAAACTCCTAGATAATATTATGGTTAACTACTCTCAATGACACACCGAAAGATCTACTAGTAAAAAAGTGCATGATGTTGAAGAGATTAGTGTTTTGAGTGGAAAGATGGATGAACTTATGAAATTATTTCCTACTAAGAGTGCTTCTTCTTATCCTAATGATATGCCTTTATCCATGTTGATTGAAAATAATAATGAATATTTGGATGTGAATTTTGTTGGTAGGAATAATTTTGGTAACAATGCTTATAGAGGAAACTTTAATCCTAAGCCTTTTCCTAGTAATTCCACTAATAATTATGGTAATTCCTACAACAACTCTTATGCAAATTTTGGTAAGATGCCCTCTGAATTTGAAACTAGTGTTAAAGAGTTCATGAATTTGCAAAGAATTTCAATGTTTTGCTTGAAGAAAATTGCTTAAGATTGATGAGTTGGCTAGAAACGTGGATAGAATTACTCTTGATGTTGATTCTTTGAAACTTAGATCTATTCCACCTAAGCATGATATCAATGAGACTCTCAAAGCCATGAGAATTTCCATTGATGAATGCAAAGAAAGAACCGCTTGGTTGCGTGTTAAAAAAGATTGCTTTATGAAAGCGTGTTCTTCTAGTTATCATGAAAATAAAGACGAAGATCTGAAAGTTATTGATGTGTCTCCTATTAGATCCTTGTTTTCTAGTATGAATCTTGATAAAGATAGGACTATATATGAGTCTAATTTAGTTAAAAGGCGTCCAATGATTCGGAGTTTTTAGATCTTGATGCTAAAATTGTTAAAATTGGGATTGAAGATATTAAAACCTTGCATAGTGATGAACCCACTATTTTGGATTTCAAGGGATTCAATTATGATAATTTCTCTTTAATAGATTGTATTTCCTTGTTGCAATCCGTACTACATTCTCCGCATGCTTATAGTCAAAATAAAGCTTTTACCAAACACATAGTTGATGCTTTGATGCTATGTTATGAAGAAAAACTTGAATTAGAAGTTTCTATCCCTAGAAAGCTTTATGATGAGTGCGAACCTACTATTAAAATTAAAATTAAAGATCATGAATGATTTGCTTTGTGTGATTTGGGTGGAAGTGTTTCTACAATCCCAAAAACTTTGTGTGATTTGTTAGGTTTCCATGAGCTTGATGATTGTTCTTTAAATTTGCATCTTGCGGATTCTAGCATTAAGAAACCTATGGGAAGGATTAATAATGTTCTTATTGTTTCCAATAGGAATTATGTGCCCGTAAATTTCATTGTTCTTGATATAGATTACAATCCTTCATGTCCTATTATTCTTGGTAGACCTTTCCTTAGAACGATTGGTGTAATTATTGATATGAAGGAAGGAAATATTAGATTCCAATTTCTATTAAGGAAAGGCATCGAACACTTTCCTAGAAATAAAATAAAATTACATTATGAATCTATTATGAGAGCCACTTATGGATTGCCTGCCAAAGATGGCAATACCTAGATCTATTCTTGTATCGTGCCTAGCTAGGGGCGTTAAACGATAGCGCCTGTTGGGAGGCAACCCAATTTTATTTTCTTAGTTTTTGCTTCCGTTTAGGAATAAATATTGCATCTAGCTTCTGTTTAGATGTGGTTTTGTGTTTTAATTAGTGTTTGTGCCAAGTAGAACCTTTGGGAAGACTTGTGTGAAGTTTATATGATCATGTTGTAAAAAACAGAAACTTTAGCGCTCATGAGATTAGATACCATATTTTATTGGAGATTGCTATTTAGTTGATTCTTTTTGCAGATGATTAATAGGCAAATTACTCACGTTTACCAATTTATTTCATTTTTTTGGACTCACCGAAGTATTCGAAAGTTACAGATTACTACAGATTGTTCTGTTTTTGACAGATTCTATTTTTCATGTGTTGTTTGCTCATTTTGATGAATCTATGAGTAGTATAGGGAAGTATGAATCATAGAGAAGTTGGACTACAGTAGGTTTAACACCAATATAAAAAAAGAATAAGTTCATTACAGTACCTTTGAGTGGTGGTTTGTTTTCTTATACTAACGGAGCTCATGAGATTTTTGGCTAAGTTTTGTGTTGTGAAGTTTTCAAGTTTTGAGTATGGCTTTGATGGACTATGGAACAAAGAGTGGAAAGAGCGTAATCTTGGGGATTCCCAAGGCACCCCAAGGTAAAATTCAAGGACAACCAAAAGCCTAAGCTTGGGCATGCCCCGGGAAGGCATCCCCTCTTTCGTCTTCATCTATCAGTAACTATACTCGGGACTATATGTTTATTCACCACATGATATGTGTTTTGCTTGGAGCGTCATGTATGATTTGAGTCTTTGTTTTTTTAGTTTTCCACAATCATTCTTGCTGGACACATCTTTTGAGAGAGATAATTATGGTTTAGATTTTATTAGAATAATCTATGTGCTTCACTTATTATGGTTTAGAATTTATTAGAACACTCTATGTGCTTCACTTATATCTTTTGAGCTAGATAGCTTTGCTCTAGTGCTTCACTTATATCTTTTAGAGCATGTGGTGGTTTTATTTTTTAGAAATTGTCGATCTCTCATGCTTCACTTATATCCTTTTGAGAGTCTTTTAGAACAGCATGGTAATGTGCTTTTGGTTATAAAACTACTCCTAATATGATAGGCATCCAAGATGAATATGGTAAAAACATTCATGCAAAGTGCATTGAATATGATGAGAAGTTTGATACTTGATGATTGTTTTGAGATATGAGGATAGTGATATTAGAGTCATGCTAGTGGAGTAATTATGAATTTGAGAAATACTTGTGTTAAAGTGTCACATCCCTAGTCAGTGCTTGCATTAGGACTAGCTAGAGTGTGCATCATGTTTAACTTTTCCAGAAACTTGAAATGGGGATGACACAAACCCCAGCACCCCTCTTCTTTCAACTAGGGTTTAATAAAATCTTTTCCAATGTACCCAAAATTCCCTTCAAAAATGTTCATCATCTTTGCCTTGGTCTTAAACCTCTGACAAAAATGGTGCACAATTTTCTAGGACATCCTAAGGTCACTTGATTAAATCATATTGTACTTGCATTTGGGCATTTAAATGCTATAAAATATTTTAAATGCCCAAATAATCATAAACTAAAATGTTCCATGTTGTTTATATTATATACAGTGGACATGGTCAGTTTCATGACTTATAAAAATGTTCTAGCATTTTTATTAAGTCAACACAGTTGCAAAAGAAAAGAAAACAGAAACTAAATAGAAAAGAGAGGAGAGAGAGAGAGACTTACCAGACCGGCCCACCTGGCGGCCCAGCACTGTGTTGGCCCATGCCAGCCAGCTGCTTCGTCCCGCCAGGCAGGCAGGTGACACCGGCGCACGGCCGCGCACCACCGCGGCAGCTGCTTGCCGCCTGGCCGCCGCTTCCCCGCCTCAGGACGTCTAGACAACCTCCACGCCGCCGCCCAGACCACCACGACACCGCTCTCTCCCCCTGTCCCTCTCACTCGCCCCCTCCTCGCCATGGCCGATGCGCCCGCGAGCTCACCGCCGTCATAGCCGCAGCCACCGTTGCCCTCGCGCCACCCCGTCAAGTCCCTGAGCTTCGCCGTCGTCTGCTACGTCGAGCAGACCGAGCCCCGAGCGCTCGCACGCTCTGCTTCGCCACCGTCGACGTCGTCTTCAACCTCGGCCGCCGGAGATCCCCTACATCGTCGCCACCGCACCATTTCATCCCCGAGCTCGCCGGCCGGCTCGTCGTCTCCGCTGTGAGCTCCTGTCCGTCCCCGTCCTCCCCGCTCGCCCTGCCGTGCACCACAGCCACCGCACCTCGCTCACCCGCACGCGCTGCCGCACACGCTCGCCGCCGACGTGCCTCCGGCCAGCTAACGGTCCGGTCGTCGTGCCCATCATCTCCACCGCCTCGCGTAGATGCTGTAGGACCACTCCACGTGCCTCCACGAGCACCGCAGCCACGAGTTCAGCCTCACCTGAACTCCGGCAGCCGCTGGACTCGTCGCTGGCGTTGTTTCCGGTGACCTCGAGCTCCAAGTCGAGCACCACTCGATGTGGCTCACTCCCAGTTGCCTGTAGACGTGCTCCGCCATCGATTTGGTCGTCGGAGAACAAAACCCGAGGCGCTCCACCACGTCTGGCCTTGCCGGCGACTAGCCGTCGACGGGTTTGACCTGCTGACCAGGGGGTTTGACCTCCCCCTGTGCCACTGACATGTGGGCCCAGCGTTGACTGTGTTAGTTTAGGATTAGTTAGTGTTAAGTTAATTATGTTAATTAGCTGACCCACTGACGTGTGGGCCCAACCCTGTTAGTTAGTAGTTAGTTAAACTAACCTGTTTAGTTAGCTCTGTTAGACTGACGTGTGGACCGCACATGTCAGGTTTGACTGGACCAGGCCTGTTGACCTGCTGATGTCAGCATGAGGTCATGCTGACGCAGTAAGTGTTTTCTGTGATTTAAATAAATCAGAAATGATTTATTTATTTTCAGAAAATGCCTTAACTTCTAAAATTCATATAAATTCAACAGTAGCTCAGATGAAAAAGATTTATATATGAAAAATGATTAGAAAAATCCAATCTATCCATTGGAACTGGTTTAATGCATGTTTATGCAAGTTAACCTTGCCGTTCACATCAAAACATGATAATGCACTATAAATAATAATAGCTTGGGCATGAATTTGAATCTTTGATTCAAATAGGCTCAAACCTTTCTGTTTATAGCTGCATTAGCCCAAAACACATCCATCTTGCCATGTCATAAGCATGCATCATATTGTTGCATCTGTTTATGTATTGATTGTATTATCGGTGTTCTCCGTGGTAGGTTCTGCTTCCAGGGATATATCTGCGTATCCAACTGAAGAGAAGTACCCTACAACCAATTTGTTAGGCAAGCAACCCATTGATCATTCCGATACAAACCCATCTTCTCGCTCCTGCTTTCATTTACTTCATTAATGCAACAGCGTGTGAACTGCTATTTGCTGCGGTAGTTGAACCCCATTCCTTTGCATGACCTGTCATTGCCACAGTAAATAGTTGAAACCCACTAGCATGTGTAGGAGTTGATTGAGCCATGTTATGTGTTTCCTACCATGCTATTTATTTATGTTGCCTGCTATGCTTAGAGTTGTGTCAGGTCTGGTTCATCTGGGTGATGGATCAGATTGAAATGATCACGTCTGGTAATGAGAGTGAAGTGTGGAATATGCTTGGTAAAGGTACCGATGAAAGGCCATGTACGAGTACATGGTGCGTTGTTTCTTTGGAACCTTCCATAGGATCTGAGATCTGTATGTGTGATTTAAGATCAGCTACTACCATACATTGGGATCCTTAATTGACTCTCTCGACTTATTAACTGCCCTTGTCCTCTGTCCAGGAGTTCCAACTAGTTTCCGGTGTTTGTAGTTTACTGGTGGTCGTGCACAGCACTGACCCTCGGGGTGGGCTGTGATGCGGCAGGTACGTGGCGAGGTGTACCGGTCGCCCGTTTGGTGACTTGGGAACCCTGTACACATCGTTTGGGGCCGTGAGCGACACCCCGGCCGGATCTCCCCACGGATGGAACCCAAATAGGCGATAAACCTGGACTAGGAACTTGTGTGGTTAGTCAGGTCGTGGCCGACACCCTCGCTGGGCTTCGGCTTGAAGGTTGCCGAGTACATGTCGAGTAAGCGGCGATAAGTGGTGGAAGCGTGTGTGTGAAGAAGTACACCCCCGCAGGGTTACCAATCTATTCGAATAGCCATTGTTCGCGGTTAAGGACCACTTGGTTGCTTATACAGTTCATAGACAAGTTAATGGTTTCTCCTAAAAGTCTTAAGACAAGTGTGAGTGCCATGGATGGCCCTTCCGTTGGATGACGAAAGAGGATCCACGGTGGTGTATTGTTGTGGTGAGTAGGTGACTCGTGTGCGTAGTCTCATCTTGCAATCTGCTGAGAGTTGTAGTATAGGTTAGCCAAGAGTAAGAGCTGGCTTGCTGCAATAAACTCCCCTACCCTTGGTTGATAATGATGCATGTATGATAGGATCTAATGTAAGTCTTGCTGAGTACCTTTGTACTCATGTTTGTTTAATAACTATTGCAGAGGAGAACCATGCCCCCTCTGATGGGTTCTACATAGACCTTGACGTTGACGAGTAGCTTGCTACCCAGACGGAGATCTTGGACTTGTGACGGGCCTTGTAGATAGTCAGGCTACACAAAGCCTGTTTTCTTTCCAAGTTGTCTGTACTTAGACAAGTTAGCTTCCGCTTGTGCTTGTATGCTTGTATGGCTTGAGTGTTGGGTCATGTGACCCCTATCTGTATGGATAAGTTATGTATGGCTCTTCGAAGCCTCTTAAATAAAGTACTTGAGTCATAGAGTTCTATTGTGATGCAATGTTGTATTTGCACATATTGAGAATATTGTGTGTATGTTATTGAAATGCTTGATATGTGTGGGATCCGACACCTAGTTGTTTACCCTTGGTAGCCTATCTTACAGGGAAATGCCTCCTAGTGCTTCCATTGAGCCTTGGTAGTTTGCTACTGCTCTGGAACACGTAGGCTGGCCGCATGTGTCCTTCTTCGTTCCTGTGTGTGTCCCTTAGGGGAAATGTCCCGTGTTGTCCCTTTAAGTCCATGTAGCTTGCCACGACTTGGGTTCATACGTTGATGACCGACACGTTCGTTGCTGGGTCATGGATGCATGTCTCTATAATATAGTGCCACTTTTGGTTTATAACTAGCCATGTCGGCCCGGTTTCTCTGTCATATGGATTCAAGCGACACTATCATATACGTGTGCCAAAATGCGCAAACGGTCCCGGGCCAGGTAAGGTGGCACCCGTGAGGATACCGTGCGTGAGGCCGCAAAGTGATATGATGTGTTACATGCTAGATCGGTGTGACTTAGGATCGGGGTCCTGACAGCATTGGCATCAGAGCCGGACTGCCTGTAGGTTCTTCAAGCCAAACTGGTCGTTGTTGAGTCTAGAAAATTCTTAGTTATATGTAGGGGAATTGATTGTGGAAGGGAACGTAAGGCTATTTTTACTTCTTTACCTTATGCCCTTCTGATCTGAGTCAGCCTATTCTTTCCACGGGGGTTTAGGACTAGGCCTCTCATCCTTACTAGGTTCACGTGTTACTAATCCGTAGACTCTTAGGATTGTTGGTTTCAAGCCTCAGTTCAGTTTCTACCTTCCAGTATGATGATTAGTTGGAACCGGAACCTTGATATGATGTTGTTGAGTGGCTATGCTATCATTTGTATGATGTCTCAAAATATATTTTTGAGCATTTATAGTTATTATGCTGCCCGATTTCTTCCAGAAATTCTAATGCCTTTGCATTATTTTGTGTTTCAGATGTCTGACCGCACCCCTCATCAGGTGGTCCGTCTGACCCGGTGCATTAATGTGCCAGGTCACACAGCCATGTTCGTCCGTGTTTTGACCGAGACTGGCTGCCGTTGGTATCCTAAGTACACTGTGGAGGAGCAGTGCCGGGATTTCAACCAGAGTTAGTACTTCTGCACAGTCCGGATATACCCTTCATATCCCGGAGCTACCGACCCCATCCATTGGACATATGGACTCGGGGTTACCATCGAGATGGCTGTGCAGGATGCCGCTTACTCATTGATGACTATCATCCGGGCTAGGCATGCCCTGCTGCTGAACACTGAGTTTTGCTACATGCCAGCCTCACTTCCTGGAGAGGAAGGCTACTATACCGGTTTGTACACTGATGCCGCTCATGAGGAAACGCTACTCCAGACTACCACTCAGATGCTGGAGGATAGGGATCATGAGGTCCGTGCCCTCCGGATGGAGCTTTATAACACTCGAGCCGACCATTGGGCCACTCTGACACGGCTTGCACCTGCCGTGCAGGCCGGATATCTGGATATGTGGGATTTGTACCCCGTGCGGACTCGTCTGACCGACCGTATGGATTGGCATGAAGTTGGAGGTATTACACCTCCACGTGGGCATCGATTACCACCAGCAGCGGGACTGAGGCCGCATCCGTGTCCCTATGGTCCATAGCCTTCAAGTGCTCGAGAGTTTCCAGATCCACATGTTCCACACTCAGGCTACGGGGGTAATCTTTACGGAGATTACTACGGAAATGTCTGAGCTAGACCGTGACAGTAGTAGTATCGTAGTAGTTGTATTTCCACTGTCCTGCGTGTCTTGTGAAATATGACTTAGTGTGTACTGAGTAATGGAGGCGTAGATAAATAATGTATAGCAGCTTGGAGTGCCTCTGATGAGATGTATCATCTTTCACCGCAGTTGTACTTTAGCCTTGGCTTGTACTAAACTATGTATGGTGTGTATGACCAATGGTGTATATATGGCAGTTTCTATGTTACCATGTCGTACAGATGAACATCTCTGCATTTCGTGTCGTCCATTACATTCTGCACTCCTATGTCAAAGTTTTGCCATCCTTTTCTAAACCGTTGTTTTATTTTCCTAGGATGGTCAACACTCACAGCACCCCTGCTGCTCAGGAGCAGGGTGAAGCCAGTGGGGCTAGAGATGAGAATCTGCCTAACCCACCCTCCTTGGCTGAAGTCATGCTGGAGGCAGAAAGGAATAAAAGGGAGACCAACCGTCTGCTGGAACGCATAGAGCAGAATACTGCCTTTCGCCAGAGGAATGACGTGGTGTCTATTAATGAATTTATCAAGATGTGCCCACCAAAGTTCCATCATTCCGCTGAACCTCTGGATGCGGATGACTGGCCTTCGTAGTATCACCCACAAGCTACATTCTGCTCGTGTGGCCGAAGCTGACAAGGTTACCTACGCTGCCTACCATCTTGAGGGCCCTGCTAGCCTTTGGTGGGAAAACTATGAGGCTATGCGTCCTGCTGGCCAAATTACCACTTCGGCAGAGTTCAGCAAGGCATTCCGTGAACATCACATTCCGGAAGGTATCATGGATAGCAAGCGGGAGGAATTTTGCAATTTCACCCAGGGCAGGCTAACCGTTGATGTCTATAGTCGTGAGTTTGGCAACTTGGCACGCTATGCTCCCGAAAAAGTGTCCACCGACGCCAAGAAGCAGGCGAGGTTCCGCAAGGGACTCAGCCCTGAACTTTGCCGAGATCTACGTCTGCACGAGTGCACCTCCTTCCAGAAGCTAGTGAACAAAGCCATCAGTGCTGACACATGTCAGACTGATTATGAAGCCACGCGCAAGCATCCTCGTGACTTTGGTTTCTCATCCGGCTCTGGCTCTCACAAGCGCCGTGTGTGGGTTCCAAACACAGCTCTGCCACCCAGGTTCACTCCGAGGCCATCCTATGAGGCGCCTCGCTCAACCCAACAGTATGCAGCGCCCAATACTTATGGAGGACCATCTGCCAATATTGCTCCATGCACTTGCACTGTGACATGCTTCAAGTGCGTAGAACCAGGGGACTACATGCGAGAGTGTCCTGAGAACCAGCCAGGAAGGTCCGTTGGCCGTGGTAAGCCAACAGGCAAGGTGAACTATGTCAAGCCAGCCAGCACTGCACGTGGCCATGTCAACTATGTATTTGCTGAGGAAGCTTATGAGGATCCTAACGTCATCCTTGGTACGCTCCTTGTTAACTGCCATCCGGCATCTGTTCTTTTCGATACTGGCGCATCTCATTCGTCCATATCTGAGAGCTATGCTCGAATGCACCACATGACATTTTGTGACATGCCCACCACCATGGAAATTAAAACTCCTGGCTCTAGATGGCAAACCTCTAGGGTAAGCCATGGAAATGAAATTCTTGTCGATATACTTCTCTTTCTTGCTTCTCTAATACCTCTCAAGTCCTCGGACATAAACATCATCTTGGGTATGGACTGGATGACAGCTCATTATGCCAAAATTGATTTCTACACTAGGACTGTTCAACTTACACACCCATCCGGCAAGACAGTCAATGTTTGGCCCGAATGGCTGAGCATAAGCTCTACTCTCTTAATGCCAGCCCTCTACAAGAACTCGAAGATATCCCGGTAGTCCGTGACTTTCCGGATGTCTTTCTAGAGGAACTGCCAGGTGTTCCACCTGACAGAGATGTAGAGTTCGTGATTGATCTTGTTCCAGGAACTGTCCGAATCTCTTAGAGACCCTATAAGATGGCACCCTTAGAACTAGCTGAGCTTAAGAAACAACTCGATGAGTCCTTGAAAAAGGGTTTCATCCGTCCTAGTTCTTCTCCTTGGGCTTGTCCCGTCCTCTTCGTCAAGAAGAAGGATGGAACGGATCGGATGGTTGTAGAATATCGACCTATCAACCTGGTCCCCATAAAGAACAAGTATCCACTCCCCAGGACCAACGACCTGTATGATCAGCTCGCTGGATCCTCAGTCTTTTCCAAAATGGATTTGAGGTTGGGCTACCATCAAATCAAAATCAAGAACGGGGACATTCCCAAGATGGCCTTTGTTACTCGTTATGGCTAATATGAGTACACCGTCAGGTCCTTCGGGTAACCAATGCCCCATCCACTTTCTCCCAGCTAATGAATTCTATATTCATGGAGTACTTGGATAAATTTGTCATGGTATACCTCGATGATATACTCATTTACTCCAAGAACAAGGAAGATCATGCCGAGCATCTAAGGTTGGTATTGACGAAACTTCGAGAGCACCGCCTTTATGCCAAATTTTCCAAGTGTGAATTCTGGTTGCCAGAAGTGACCTATCTAGGCCATGTAATCTCTGGTAAGGGTATTGCTGTCAATCCCGAGCGTGTTCAGGCCGTCCTTGATTGGACTCCACCTGAATCGGTCAAGCAAGTTAGGCGTTTCCTTTGCTTAGCGAGCTATTGCCGACGCTTCGTCGAGAATTTCTCCAAGGTTACTAGACCTCTAACTGAACTCCTCAAGAAAGATAAAAAGTTCGAGTGGACCCCACAGTGCGAGTCCAGCTTTCAGGAACTGAAAAGACGTCTGACATCTGCTCCCGTACTGGTACCACCAGACTTTTCCAAGGACTTTATTATCTATTGCGACGCCTCGCGACAAGGACTATGTTGCATACTCATGCAAGATCGTCAAATGATTGCCTACGCATCTTGACAGTTGCGTCCACATGAGGATAACTATCCTACACATGATCTAGAGCTTGCAGCTGTAGTCCACACACTCAAAACATGGCGACATTACCTTCTTGGTAATCACTGTGAAATTTTCACTGATCACCAAAGTCTGAAATACATCTTCACCCAACCGGATTTGAATCTCAGGCAAAGATGTTGGGTTGAGTTGCTCACAGATTACGACTTAGGAATCACTTACACCCCTGGGAAGGCCAATGTCATGGCTGACGCACTAAGTCGTAAGTCTTATTGTAACAATCTGACGTTACAACAAGGGCAACCACTTCTCCATGAGGAATTTCGTAAGCTTAACCTTCACATTGTTCCTCGAGGATTCCTTTCTACCTTGGTGGCGAAACCTACCCTTATGGATCAAATCATAGCTGCCCAGCAGTATGATAGAGGAATATCTCGGATCAAGGAGAACATTTCTAGCGGACTTGCTAAAAGTTTCTCTATGGATGATTGAGGTGTTGTGTACTTCGAGAACCGCTTGGTGGTTCCCAAGAAACGACAACTACGGCAGTTGATCCTTAAGGAGGCTCATGAATCTCCTCTCACGATTCATCCTGGTAGTACCAAAATGTATCAGGACCTACGCCATAGGTTCTTGTGGACTAGGATGAAGAGAGAAATCACTCAGTTCATAGCTAACTGCAACGTTTGTCGCCGAGTTAAAGCAGAGCATCAACGGCCTGCTGGCACCCTTCAACCTTTAGCTATTCCTGAATGGAAATGGGATAAGATCGGTATGGACTTCATTACCGGGTTTCCCAGGACGAGGAAAGGGAATAATGATATCTTCGTTGTTATCGACCGCCTCTCCAAAGTAGCCCATTTCCTGCATGTTCGAGAGAGTATCACCGCTAGTCAACTAGCAGATTGGTATATCTCTCGAATAGTATCTCGTCATGGTGTTCCATTGGAGATTAACTCAGACTGTGGAAGTCTTTTCACCTCTCGATTTTGGGAAAGTTTCCAAAATGCTATGGGGACTCGTCTCTCTTTTAGTACCACCTTTCATCCTCAGTCAAGTGGTGTGATGGCCTGGCTTATTAGGGATGATAGACTACTCATATCAATAAGGAATTCATTCTTTTCCGGGAGCCCATTCGGATAGAACTCCAAAGTTAAGCGTGCTCAGCTTGGAGTAGTTTCAGGATGGGTGACCGACCGGGAAGTTGCTCCCAGGTGCGCACGAGTGAGGACAAAGTGCGCAGAAAAGACTAGTATTGATATGTGAGGCCAGTCTAGATCTCGCCAGGAGTAACGATCACCGGCGGGTGTGTCCGGGGCGTTACAAGCTGGTATCAGAGCCGACCCTCGCAGTTACACGGATGTTTGCGGACAGTTTGCAGTCATGTTGTGCATGACGTTTGTGACCCGTCGTGGCACACGGCATGGCACATGTGCTGTCCTGGAAGCACAGATGGTTGTGCCAAGAGGGAACGTTCCTGTGGCCCGACGAGGACGTCGGTTCCTCTGAGTGAGGGTGTATGTGATGGCCTGGCTTATTAGGGATGATAGACTACTCATATCAATAAGGAATTCCTTCTTTTCCGGGAGCCCATTCGGATAGAACTCCAAAGTTAAGCGTGCTCAGCTTGGAGTAGTTTCAGGATGGGTGACCGACCGGGAAGTTGCTCCCGGGTGCGCACGAGTGAGGACAAAGTGCGCAGAAAAGACTAGTATTGATATGTGAGGCCAGTCTAGATCCCGCCAGGAGTAACGATCACCGGCGGGTGTGTCCGGGGCGTTACAAGTGGTCAAGTAGAACGAGTCAATCAAATTCTGGAAGATATGCTCCGAGCCTCTGTCATCTCTTTTGGCATGGATTGGGAGAAGTGTCTTCCATTCGCCGAGTTTGCTTATAACAATAGCTATCAATCTAGCTTGGGCAAGGCTCCCTTTGAAGTTCTGTATGGACGAAGGTGTCGAACGCATCTTAACTGTTCAGAAACCGGGGAAAGACAATTCTTTGGTCCGAATATGATCCATGAGGCAGAAGAGAAAGTTCACATCGTTCATGAGAAATTGAAAACAGCCCAATCTCGCCAAAAGAGCCAATATGATCGCCATCATGAGGCTATGACTTTTGAAGTCGGCGATAAGGCTTACCTTCGGGTTACTCCTCTTAAGTGAACCCATCGGTTCGGTATCAAAGGCAAACTGGCTCCTCGTTACATTGGTCCTTTTCGCATTCTTGACAAACGAGGAGAAGTTGCCTACCAATTGGAACTACCTCCGCATCTTTCCAGAGTTCATGATCTCTTCCACATCTCTCAACTTAGGCGTTGCTTCTCGGATCCTATCCGCGGAGTGGACCATGAAACGCTTGATCTCCAGGACAATCTCACATATCGAGAATACCCCATTCGTATTCTTGATCAAACCGAGCGTACCACTCGACCTCATAATATCAAGTTTCTCAAGGTTCAATGGTCACACCATTCCGAGAACGAATCTACTTGGGAAAGGGAGGATCGTCTTCGACTTGAGTACCCCACCCTTTTTCCGGAGGAACCTGAATCTCGGGACGAGATTCTTTTGAGTGGGGGTGAGTTGTCACATCTCTAGTCTGTGCTTGCATTAGGACTAGCTAGAGTGTGCACCATGTTTAACTTTTCCAGAAACTTGAAATGGGGATGACAGAAACCCCAGCACCCCTCTTCTTTCAACTAGGGTTTAATAAAATATTTCCCAATGTACCCAAAATGTCCTTCAAAAATGTTCATCCTCTTTGCCTTGGTCTTAAACCTCTGACAAAAATGGTGCACAACTTTCTAGGACATCCTAAGGTCACTGGATTAAATCATATTGTATTTGCATTTGGGCATTTAAATGCTATAAAATATTTTAAATGCCCAAATAATCATAAAATAAAATGTTCCATGTTGTTTATATTATATACAGTGGACATGGTCAGCTTCATGATCTATATAAATGTTCTAGCATTTTTATTAATTCAACACAGTTGCAAAAGGAAAGAAACCTGAAAGTAAATTGAAAAGAGAGGAGAGACAGAGACTTACCAGAACGGCCTACCTGGCGACCCAACACTATGCTGGCCCATGCTAGCCAGCTACTTCGTCCCGCCAGGTAGGCAGATGATGCCGGCGCATGGCCACGCGCCACCGCGGCAGCTGCTTGCCGCCTGGCTGCCGCTTCGCCGCCCCAGGAGGTCTGGACGACCTCCACGTCGTCGCCCAGACCGCCACGACACCGCTCTCTCCCCCTGTCCCTCTCCCTCACCCCCTCCTCGCCATGGCCGACGTGCCGGCGAGCTCACCGCCGTCATAGCCGCAGCCACAGTCGCCCTCACGCCGCCCCGTCAAGTCCCTGAGCTTCGCCGCCGTCTGCTACGTTGAGCAGGCCGAGCCCCGAGCGCTCGCACGCTCTGCTCCGCCACCGTCAACGTCGTCTTCAACCTCGGTCGCCAAGATCCCCTTTGCCGTCGCCACCGCACCAGTTCGTCCCCGAGCTCGCCGACCGACTCGTCGACAGCTCTGTGAGCTCCTGTCCGTCCCCGTCCTCCCCGCTCGCCCTGCCGTCCACCACAGCCCCCGCACCTCGCTCACCCGCACGCGCCGCCGCACACGCCCGCCGCCGATGTGTCTTTGGCCAGCTAATGGCCCGGCCGTCGTGCCCGTGATCTCCACCGCCTCGCGTAGATGTTGTAGGACCACTCCACGTGCCTCCACGAGCACAGCAGCCACGAGTTCGGCCTCACCCGAACTCCGGCAGCCGCTGGACTCGTCGCCGGCGTCGTTTCCGGTGACCACGAGCTCCAAGTCGAGCACCACTCGACGCGGCTAACTCCCAGCTGCCCGTAGACGTTCTCCGCCGTTGATTTGGTCGTCGGAGGACAAAACCCGAGGCGCTCCGCCGCGTCTGGCCTCGCCGGCGACTAGCCGCCGGCGGGTTTGACCCGCTGACCAGGGGGTTTGACCCCCCCCCTGTGCCACCGACATGTGGGCCCAACGTAGACTGTGTTAGTTTAGGATTAGTTAGTGCTAAGTTAATTCTGCTAATTAGCTGACCCACTGACGTGTGGGCCCGACCCTGTTAGTTAGTAGTTAGTTAAACTAACCAGTTTAGTTAGCTCTGTTAGACTGACGTGTGGACCCCACCTGTCAGGTTTGACTGGACCAGGCCTGTTGACCCGCTGACGTCAGCATGAGGTCATGTTGACATAGTAAGTGTTTTCTGTGATTTAAAGAAATCAGAAATGATTTTTTTTCCAGAAAATGCCCTAACTTCTAAAATTCATATAAATTCAACAGTAGCTCAGATGAAAAAGATTTATATATGAAAAATGATCAGAAAAATCCAATCTATCCATTAGTACTGGTTTCATGCATGTTTAAGCAAGTTAACCTTGTCACATCAAAACATGATAATGCACTTTAAATAATAATAGCTTGGGCATGAATTTGAATCTTTGATTCAAATAGGCTCAAACCTTTCTGTTTATTGTTGCATTAGCCCAAAACACATCCATCTTGCCATGTCATGAGCATGCATAATATTGTTGCATTTGGTTGTGTATTGATTGTATTACCGGTGTTCTCCGTGGTAGGTTCTGCTTTCGGGGATACATCTGCGTATCCAACTGAAGAGCAGTACCCGACAACCAATCTGGCAGGCAAGCAACCCGTTGATCATTCCGATACAAACCCATCTTCTCGCTCCTGCTCTCTTTTACTGCATTAAGGCGACAACATGTGAACTGCTATTTGATGCGGTAGTTGAACCCCATTCCTTTGCATGACCTGTCATTGCCACAGTAAATAGTTGAAACCCACTAGCATGTGTAGGAGTTGATTGAGCCATGTGATGAGTTTCCTACCATGCTATTTATTTATGTTGCCTGCTATGCTTAGAGTTGTGTCAGGTCTGGTTCATCTGGGTGATGGATCAGAGTGAAATGATCACGTCTGGTAATGAGAGTGAAGTGTGGAATATGCTTGGTAAAGGTATCGATGAAAGGCCATGTAGGAGTACATGGTGGGTTGTTTCATTGGAACCGTCCATAGGATCTGAGATCTGTATGTGTGATTTAAGATCAGCTACTACCACACATTGGGATCCTTAATTGACTCTCTCGACTTATTAACTGCCCTTTTCCTTTGTCCAGGAGTTGCAACTAGTTTCTGGTGTTTGTAGTTTACTGGTGGTCGTGCACAGCGCTGACCCTCGGGTGGGCTGTGATGCGGCAGCTACGTGGTCGGGTGTACCGGTCGCCCGTTTGGTGACTCGGGAACCCTGTACACATCGTTTGGGGCCGTGAGCGACACCCCAGCTGGATCTCCCCACGGATGGAACCAAAATAGGCGATAAACCTAGATTAGGGACTTGTGTGGTTAGTCAGGTCGTGGACGACATCCTCACTGGGCTTTCGCTTGAAGGTTGCCGAGTACATGTCGAGTAAACGACGATAAGTGGTGGAAGCGTGTGTGAAGAAGTACACCCCTGCGGGGTTACCAATCTATTTGAATAGCCGTTGTTCGCGGTTAAGGACCACTTGGTTACTTATACAATTCATAGACAAGTTAATGGTTACTCGTAAAAGTCTCAAGACAAGTGTGAGTGTCGTGGATGGCCCTTCCATAGGATGACGAAAGAGGATCCACGATGGTGTATTGTTGTGGTGAGTAGTGGACTGGTGTGCATAGTCTCATCTTGCAATCTGCAGAGAGTTGTAGTATAGGTTAGCCAAGAGTAAGAGCTGGCTTGCTGCAATAAACTCCACTACCCTTGGTTGATAATGATGCATGTATGATAGGATCTGATGTAAGTCTTGCTGAGTACCTTTGTACTCATGTTTGCTTAATAACTGTTGCAGAGGAGAACACTGCCCCCTCTAATGGGTTCTACATAGACCTTGACGTCGACGAGTAGCTTGCTACCCAGACGGAGATATTGGACTTCTGAAGGGCCTTGTAGATAGTCAGGCTACAGCAAGCCTATTTTCTTTCCAAGTTGTCTGTACTCAGACAAGTTAGCTTCCGCTTGTGCTTGTATGCTTGTATGACTTGACTGTTGGGTCATGTGACCCCTATCTGTATGGATATGTTATGTATGGCTCTTCGGAGCCTCTTAAATAAAGTACTTGAGTCATAGAGTTCTGTTGTGATGCAATGTTGTATTTGCACATATTGAGCATATTGTGTGTATGTTATTGAAATGCTTGATATGTGTGGGATCTGACACCTAGTTGTTTACCCTTGGTAGCCTATCTTACACGGAAATGCCTCCTAGTGCTTCCATTGAGCCTTGGTAGCTTGCTACTGCTCCGGAACACGTAGGCTGGCCAGCATGTGTCCTTCTTCGTTCCTCTGTCTGTCCCTTAGGGGAAATGTCACGCATTGTTCCTTTAAGTCCACGTAGCTTGCTACGACTTGGGTTCATACGTTGCTGACCGACACGTTCGTTGCTGGGTCATGGATGCCTGTCTCTGTAATCTAGTGCCACTTTTGGTTTATAACTAGCGAGGTCGGCCTGGGTTCTTTGTCATATGGATGCTAGCGACACTATCATATACGTGTGCCAAAATGCGCAAACGATCCCGGGCCAGGTAAGGTGGCACCCGTGGGGATACCATGCATGAGGCCGCAAAGTGATATGATGTGTTACATGCTAGATGGGTGTGACTTAGGATCGGGGTCCTGACATAAAGTTTGTGATTTTCCCGTAGCATGCACGTATGGTGAACCATTATGTGACGAAGTTAGAGCATGAGGTATTTATTGAGTGTCATCCTTTGTGTGGAGGTCGGGATCGCGCGATGGTTAACTCCTACCAACCCTTCCCCTAGGAGCATGCGTTGATTACTTTGTTTTGATGACTCATAAATTTTTGCAATAAGTATATGAGTTATTTATGACTAATGTTGAGTCCATGGATTATACGCACTATCACCCTTCCAGCATTGCTATCCTTTCTTGTACCGCGTAACTTTCACCGGTACCATACACCCGCCATATACCTTCCTCAAAACAGCCACCATACCTACCTATCATGGCATTTCCATAGCCATTCCAAGATATATTGCCATGCAACTTTCCTCCGTTCCGTTCATATGACATGCTTCATCATCATTCACATAGAGTCATATTTTGTTCTAGCTTCGAGTTGTAATCTTTGAGTTGTAAGTCAATAAAAGTGTGATGATCTTCATTATTAGAGCATTGTCCCATGTGAGGAAAGGCCAAATAAAAAAAGATATGGCCCAAAAAATATAGAGAGGGGCTAAATAAAAGAAAAAAGAGAGAGAAAGCCTCTCCAAAAAAATGAGAGAAAAGAGAGAAGGGACAATGCTACTATCCTTTTCCACACTTGTGCTTCAAAGTAGCACCATGATCTTCATGATAGAGAGTCTCTTGTTTTGTCACTTTCATATACTAGTGGGAATTTTCATTATAGAACTTGGCTTGTATATTCCAACGATGGGCTTCCTGAAATGCCCTAGGTCTTCATGAGCAAGCAAGTTGGATGCACACCCACTTAGTTTCTTTCGATGAGCTTTCATACACTTATAGATCTAGTGCATCCGTTGCATGGCAATCCCTACTCACTCACATTGATATCTATTGATGGGCATCTCCATAGTCCATTGATACGCCTAGTTGATGTGAGAGTATCTTCCTCCTTTTTTTTCTTCTCCACAACCACCACTCTATTCCACCTGTAGTGCTATACCCATGGCTCACGCTCATGTATTGCGTGAAAGTTGAAAGGTTTGAAATTTTTTGAGTATGAAAACAATTGCTTGGCTGAAACCAGGTTTGTGCATGATATGAATATTTTGTGTGATGAAGAGGGAGCATAGCCAGACTATATGATTTTGTAGGGATAACTTTCTTTGGCCATTTTATTTTGAGAAGACATGATTGCTTTGTTAGTATGCTTGAAGTATTATTATCTCTTATGTCAACATAGACTTTTGTCTTGAATCTTTAGAATCTAAACATTCACGCCACAATAAAGAAATTACATTGAGAGTTATGTTGGTTAGAATTCCACATAAAAAATTCTGTTTTTATCATTTACCTACTTGAGGACGAGCAGGGATTAAGCTTGGGGATGCTTGATACGTCTCCAACATAATATTTTTGGACTTTATATATTCTGTTTTTGATTGTTCCATGCTATTATATATTCTGTTTTGGATGTTTAATGGGCTTTATTATACACTTTTATATTATATTTTGGACTAACCTACTAACCCAAGGCCCAATGCAAATTGCTTTTTTTGGCCTATTTCAGAGTTTTGCAGAAAAGAGATATCAAACGGAGTCCAAACGGAATGAAACCTTCGGGAGAGTTATTTTTGGAACCGTATCTACCCAGAAGACTTGGAATACACGCAAGGGAATGAAGGAGGTGGCCACGAGGGTCCAGGGCACTTCCCCTCCCCCAGGGCGCGCCCCCCACCCTCGTGGGCCCCCTCTGGCTCCCCCGATGCCCTCCTTCCTCCTATATATATCCATGTACCCTGAAAACATCGAGGCAACAGAGAAAACCCTAATTCCACCGCCGCAACCTTCTGTTCCCATGAGATCCCATCTTGGGGCCTATTCCGGAGCTCCACCGGAGGGGGGATCTACCACGGAGTGCTTCTACATTAACGTCATAGCTTCATCAATGAGTTGTGAGTAGTTTACCATAGACCTTCGGGTCCATAGTTATTAGCTAGATGGCTTCTTCTCTCTTTTTGGATCTCAATACAAAGTTCTCCTCGATCTTTGAGGAGATCTATTCGATGTAATCTTTTTGCTGTGTGTTTTTCGAGATCCGATGAATTGTGGGTTTATAATCAAGATTATCTATGAACAATATTTGATTCTTTTCTGAAATCTTTTATGTATGATTATAATATCCTTGTAAGTCTCTTCGAATTATTGGTTTGGTTTGGCCTACTAGATCTATAGTTCTTGCAATGGGAGAAGTGCTTGGCTTTGGGTTCAATCTTGCGGTGTCCTTTCCCCGTGACAGCAGGGGCATCAAGGCACGTATTGTATTGTTGCCATCGAGGATAAAGAGATGGGGTTTATATCATATTGCTTGAGTTCATCCCTCTACATCATGTCATCTTGCTTAAAGCATTACTCTGTTATTATGAACTTAATACTCTAGATGCATGCTTGATAGCGGTCCATGTGTGGAGTAATAGTAGTAGATGCATAATCATTTTGGTCTACTTGTCATGGACGTGATTCCTATATATAATGATCATGCCTACATATTATCAGAACTATGCGCTTTTCTATCAATTGCTCGACAGTAATTTGTTCACCCACCGTATAATTCTGCTATCATGAGAGAAGCCACTAGAGAAACCTATGGCCCCCGGGCCTATTCTCAACATATTAATCTTCCATGTACTTTACTTTGATTTATTTACTTTCTGTTCCTATACCAAAAATACCAAAAATATTATACTATCCTATCTATTAGATCTCACTTTCGTAAGTGACCGTAAAGGGATTGAAAACCCCTTATCGCGTTGGCTGCGAAGTTTTTATTTGTTTGTGTAGGAGCGAGGGACTAGCGTGTGGTCTCCTGCTGGATTGATACCTTCGTTCTCAAAAACTAACGGAAATACTTACGCTACTGTGCTGCATCACCCTTTCCTCTTCGAGGGAATACAACGCAAGCTCGAGAAGTAGCACAAGGCCTCGTGGGTGGGGGTGGAGGTCACTGCCGTGGGCGGTGTGTCCTTGACCCGTGGCTGGCAGATGTTTGCCTGCGCACGGGGCCCGAGCAGGCAGTGCACCCTCCACTTCAAGTATGACAGCCTCGCGACCCTCTACGTGGGGGTGTTTGGAGAAGACGGCCGGCACGCGGGATGCTGCCCCGAGGACGACAACGACAATCGCGACACCATCCTTGGCAAGACCTGCGGTTTTTCCGGCGACGGCGGCTCATCCTTCGAAAAGAGCGCTGACAGCAGCGGCTCTGATGAGCCGCCGCACCGCCGAGCTCGGGTCGGGGGAGGCGACGAAACGTCTTGCCATCGCACTGCGGTGAAGCAAGAGGGGCGCTCAGACTAAGCCCCCATGTTGCTGATGCCGGGCCTTACGAGCTGCCGTGAGCGTTCCTCTCCCTTTGGTTTTTTTCCTGCATTTCCTAAGAATAGGTCCCACTGGCATATGTGATGGACTATGGTGCTACGCCAATATATCATGTTATGTTCTACTGTTCATGTTGCATCTTAACATCTGTGCTACTACCAAGTGTGGGTAGGACAACTTAGCCTGCCGAGGCCGTGGCAGACGTTGAATTCCGCGAGTCTTCTCTCGAGGCTCCCTTCCTGTCAACCTTGGAGCCGTTGAGCCTCCGGAGGCGTGGGTCGCGGTGCTACTGCAAAATTAGGTAATCTTATGAGGCATCTTGTCCTAACTTGCTTAGCTAGATGTGGCCGGCAGCTCTTGGTCGTGGTGCTCAGAGTCATGTACTTGGAAAAAAGCATGCGCACGCCCGAGGTCATTCGAACGTGTCTCGTGAGAATAAAAGATGTCGAAGGGCTAGGGTAGCTGGGGTACCCGGGCTTGGCAAGGTGTGACCGTGGGCTGGCGCAAGCGCTATGCAGCAGTAGCCCCCATGCACCGGATGCGCTTAGGAGGAGCGTCGGGCAACTGCCGCTCTTCCTGGGGTAAGGATGAAAGAGGCGAGCAAAACCAAAAAGGAGGGGGAAATTCAAGCTCTTCGAGAGAAAAAGCAAATGCTTCCAAATTTCATTCTAGAAAAAAACAAACCATCTACAGAAAGCAAGCAAAAGAACAGCTGCGTCCGGCACCTAAGCTAGTCTTCATCTTCTCACCAGCGCGAAGCTAAGTGCTGCACTGAGACGTGGGTTGGAGCCCCAGTGAGGCCCTAGGGCGAAGCTCAAGATTCTCCGGGGTGTGTACAGCCCCACTCATTATTACATGAGAGTGTCACGAGCAAAGACCTTCATAGGCACGGGGCCTTGCTTCTGGGTAGAACTTCCGGAGGTGTTGGATGTTCCAGGCGTTCTGGATGGAGACTCCATCATGCGTCTCCAGGCGCACGGCGCTAGGCCTGGAGACGTAGGCGATCCTAAACGGGCCCTCCCACATGGGCGACAACTTATGCATCCCTTCCCTGGAGAATACCCGCCTTAGGACAAAGTTGCCTACCTCAAGCGTCCTAGAGCAGATGTTGGGGCAGTGGTATCGCCGCAAGGCCTGCTGGTACCTCGCTGCTCGGAGCGAGGCTTGGCGACGACGCTCCTCCCCCAGCACAAGGTCCGTCCCGCGCTTGGCGTCCTGGCATGCCTCGTAAAGCGCCAAGACCCATGCGGAGCAGTGCTTGACCTCGTGTGGGAGTACCGCTTCAGCTTCGTAGATGACGAAGAACAGGGTCTTCGCGGTGGTGCGGTTAGACCATAGCACAGACTGGAGTTCATCAAACTAGCCCTTGCCGCAGGCTTCGAGCTTCTCCTTGAAGGTCCTAGTCTTGAGGCCCCTCAGCACCTCGGCGTTGGCGCGCTCGGCCTGGCCATTGCTCCAAGGTTGCGCCACTGAAGCATAGCATATCTCCGTTCCAAGGTTAGTGCAATATGTTCTGAAGAGATTGCTGGTGAACTGTGAGCCGTTGTCGGTGATGATGTGGTTCGGGACCCCATAGCGGCTCACAAGAAGGTGCGGACGGCTTCCACCTCCGCCCATTTGGTGAACTTGTCAATGGCGACGCAGAGGTAACGGTAGCCCCCGGGCGCCCTGGGAACATGCCTAGGATGTCCAGCCCCCAGACCGCGAATGACCAGGACAGCAAGATGGTCTTGAGGCCCTGTGTGGGCTGGTGGATCTGTTTTGCATGTAATTCACAGGCTTCACAAGACCTTACCAGTTCTGAAGCATCGTTGAGCGTGGTGGGCCAGTAGAATCCGCTGTGGAACGCCTTTCCCACGAGTGTTTGTGAGGAGGACTGGTTTCTGCAATATCCGCCGTGTATGTCTTCCAACATATTGCGTCCCTGCTCCTTGGATATGCATCGCAGGGACACGTCGTTCAGCCGTCTTCGGTAGAGCTCGCCGTCTTGGATGCAATACATGGTGGCTTGCCGCACCACACAGTCTGCTTCTTCTTCTTTCTTCGGCACGGCCCCCTGGAGCAGGTAAGCCTTGAACTCCTCTGTCTAGCACCCCTCCTGAGGCTCCAACGCAAGGAGTAGGCGAGCTCCCGAAGTCATACCACAAGCTAGTGCACACGTGGTGGGTACTTGCGGGAGCTCCTCCCGAGGCCGTGTCGGCCCGTCGGTGGGAGGGGTCGATGAGGGCTTGAAGAGTCGCTCCTTGAACATGCTAGGGTCTTGTGGCATGCGTCGGGACGCCTTTTTGGCGATGTCGTTCGCTTCCTTGTTCGTGCCACGCGGTACGTGCTGCAACTTCGAGCCCGCTTCTCGATTTTCCGTACTTCCTCAAGATACGCCTCCATGTGCTCGTCCTTCGGTGTGTACGCCTTGTTAGAGAAGTTGACTAGGAGCTAGGAGCCGCTTTGATGGAGAGGCGCCTCAATCCCAGTGCTGCAGTAGCCTTGAGGCCAGTGATCAGGCCCTCATACTCTGCGATGTTGTTGGAGACCTTTTCGCCATTCTGGAAGCATAACTGCAAGCCGTAATATAGATTATCCTTGGTGGGCAATATAAGCACAGCTCCAGCTCCCGCGCCCTGCCGCGCGAAGGCTCCGTCAAAGTACATGGCCCATCCATCTAGGGCTTCGTATCCATGGGTGAGGGAGCGATCTTCGCTCACCTCCTGGCCTGGGGGTGTCAGCCATTCTGCCACGAAATCAGTGAGGGCCGCTCCTTTGATGATATGAGTCGTGCTGAATTCCAATTCAAATGCTTGTAGTTCAATGTTCCCGTCAGTGTCAAAACTGGTGGATCTCGGGTAGGGGGTCCCGAACTATGCGTCTGAGGATCGATGGTAATAGGAGGCCGGGGACACGATGTTTACCCAGGTTCAAGCCCTCTCGATCGAGGTAATACCCTACTTCCTGCTATATTAATATGGATGAATATGATTACAAGAGTTGATCTACCTCGAGATCGTAATGGCTAAACCCTAAACTCTAACCTAAGAGGATGTTATGATTCTCTAACCTCTATAGACTAAACCCTCCAGTTTATATATGCACCAGAGGGGCCTAGGGATTGTACATAACCAACGTGCAGAGGAAGGAAATATTACACCCGAACCTAAAACCTGCCATTATACGAATACATGAGTCCTATCCAAATACAAGAGACGTGATCTTCAACAATGATCTTCCCGGCCCACCAGTTCGGTGCACCACGAGTAATCCGGCCACCCGAGGACCCCTCAATCCAGGACTCCCTCAGTTGCCCCTGAACCTTTCTTCGATGAAGATGAGTTCAGCTTCGATATTGTCTTCGGCATTGTAAGGTGGGTTCCTTCTTTCGAATATATCTTCTGCAAAAGGTGTATTGTGTTCGGCTCTGCATGGTTAGTAGAACCCTTAGCCTCGAAGGAAAGTCATTGAAACAAAACGAATATGGTGTCTTTACTGACAACTTTTTGGTGAAGCGTCGTGTCCATCCCATTAACATATCGAACCGTTTTGCTTGGTCCTAGTTTCGCGTTTTGAGGTACAACCCCATTGACACGTCTTATTAGAGTAGAGATCATGCCCGCTTGTTGTGGGATCCTTATCAACGCGACATGAGCATCCAAACCGCGCATTACGCACGACCGCTTTGGGAACCGGCAAGGTTTATGGCTAAGGGGGGGGGGGCGTTCTGTATTCACAATGTTCTAAAAGGATATCAATCCCTTTCATCAACCCCACGCTTTCCTCAAGCTCGAGCTTTCCAATCTTCCTAGCCGCAGCATACTCACCTCTTGTGCCCGCCGTTCTTCGTCCCTCAAACACTACTTCCTTCCCCATCAATGGTTGGATCCGGCGCTAGGGGGAAGTGGGAGGCCTCCACGGTCACTGAGAAAACCGTGGAGGATCTTTCGGAGCGCGGGCTATCTCGCTGCTGACATTGCGCATCGAGTCCCGCCAAGGGCCAGGTGGTTCCCGTCCCAGAGGCGGGTGAGAGAGTTGTGTTTCTCCACACTTTGTTAGGGGGTGTCGGTGTCAAAACTGGCGGATCTCGGGTAGGGGGTCCTGAACAGTGCATCTGTGGATTGATGGTAACAAGAGGATGGCGACGCGATGTTTACCCAGGTTGAGGGTCTCTCGATCAAGGTAATACCCTACTTCTTGCTATATTAATATGGATGAATATGATTCCAAGAGTTGATCTACCTGGAGATCGACAGGTAAACCCTAGAGTCTAGCCTATGAGGATTTTGTGATTCTCTATTAGCCTCTACGGACTAAACCCTCCAGTTTATATATGCACCGGAGGGGCCTAGGGTTTCTACATAACCATCTTGTGGTGGAAGGAAATATTACACCCGAACCTAAAACTTGCAATTATACGAATACAGGAGTCCTATCTGGATACGAGAGACGATCTTCAACAATGATCTTCATGGCCCACCAATCCGGCCCACCACGAGTTATCCGGCACATGAGGACCCCTCAATCCAGGACTCCCTAAGTAGCCCCTGAACCTGTCTTCGATGACGATGAGTTAGGCTTCCGTATTGTCTTCGGCATTGCAAAGCGGGTTCCATCTTCCGCATATATCTTCTACAAAAAGGTGTATTGTGTCCGTCTCTGCATGGTTAGTACTAACCTTAGGCACGAAGGCAAGGCCTTGAAAGAAAACGAATATTATGTCCTTACTGACAACTTTTTGAAGAAGCGTCGCGTCCATCCCATTAACATACCGAACCGTTTAACTTGGTCCTAGTTTCGTATTTCGAGGTATAACCCCATTGACACATCTTATCAGAGTAGAGATCGTGCCCTCTTAATGTGGGATCCTTATCAACGTGACGTGAGCATCCAAACCACGCATTACGCACGATCGCTTTGGGAACCGACGAGGTTTATGGCTAAAGTGGGGGACGTTCTGTATTCACAGCATTATAAAAGGATACCAATCCCTTTCATCAGCCACACGCTTTCCTCAAGCTAGAGCTCTCCAATCTCCCTAGCCCCAGCATCCTCATCTCTTGCGCCCACCGTTCTTTGTTCCTCAACCACTACTTCCTTCCCCAGCAATGGCTGGATCCGGTGCCAGGGGCAAGTGGGAGGCCTCCACGGTCACTAAGAAAACCGTGGAGGATCTTCGGAGCATGGGCTATCTCACTGCCGATATCACGCACCGAGTCCCCGCCAAGGGCTAGGTGATTCCCATCCCAGAGGCGGGTGAGAGAGTCGTGTTCCTTTCGCACTTTGTTAGGGGGCTAGTATTCCCGCTCCATCCCTTTGTTCGGGGTCTACTATTTTTCTATGGGCTAGATTTCCACGATCTAGCCCCAAACTCAACCCTTCACATCTCCGCTTCTATAGTGGTATGTGAAGCTTTCCTTTGCATCCCTCCACACTTCGGCCTATGGCTTAAAACCTTCAACGTGAAGCAGAAGGTGGTGGACGGGTAGCACGCGGAGTGCGGGGGCGCTATGATTAGCAAGCTCCCGAATATGACTTGACCAAAAGGGTCGTTTGTAGAGACAAACAAGGTCTGGCAGCGGGAGTGGTTTTATATCACTGAACCCCGCGACGCTAAATGGGCGCCGGAACCTGCTATCAGATCTGGACCCCCTGAGAGGTTAACCTCTTGGACTTATAAGAGTCCGAACTGGGGGTCTCAAGTTGAGGCGACGACACTCCAGAGCCGTGTATCCAGCGTGATTTCCAAGGGCTATCAGCTCTCGACCGTGGTCCAGGTAATGCTGGCCCTGCTTGTCCTTCCTTGCCAAAGCCGGAACTCCTCCCTATGGGAGTTCGATCCGGCAGGAGATCGGCCTCTGAAGCATCTCTTTGACTTTACGCACAAAGAGATCTGAAAGCATCTCTTAAAGAGTGGCCGAAGGAAACTGAGGACACGGTCTATAGTACCGCATTCTCCGCCCCAGAGGTAATAAAAAACTCCGCCAAACTGAAAGTGCAGTATATCGACTAGAGGGGGGTGAATAGGCGATTTTTATGAAATGCTTCAAAACATGGTAGTTTTGAAGACAAACGATAAGCTCAAGCCTATTGTAAGCAGCGGAAAGTGGACTACACTAGATAAGCCATATTCATGTATTCAATGAAGTGAAAGCATGAAGACTAATACCAACTAGGCAGTAGTGATCATACAGGAGGAAGGAATGAAGCCAGTCACAACAAGTAGATACTCAGTGAAGACAATCAGATAAGGAAAACATGCAATGTCTTCAGAACACAGAGCAGTAAGTAAAGGGAAGGAAAGGATAGAACCAGTAGCTCGGGGAAGACAGTGATTTGTTAGACCAGTTTCAGTTGCTGTGACAACTGTACGTCTGGTTAGGGAGGCTGAGATTTAACTTAGAAGACCGAGTCTTCACCTTGTTCCCCTTGAGCTAAGAACACCTAGTCCTCGCCCAATCACTCTGGTAAGTCTTCAAGGTAGACTTCCAAACCTTCACAGACTTCGTTCACCGGCAATTCACAATTACTCTTGGATGATCAGAACGCGACGCCTAACCGGCTGGAGGAAACACAGTCCTCAAGTGTAATAAGTCTTCAGGTCACACAGACAGAAAGACTTCAGTGATGCCTAACACTCTTTGGCTCTGGGTGTTTGGGCTTTGTCCTCGCAAGGATTTCTCTCTCAAATGCTTCGAAGGTGGGTTGCTCTCAAACGACAAAAGCCGTGCAGTAACTCTGAGCAGCCACCAACTTATGGTGTAGGGGGGTGGGCTATTTATAGCCATTGGGAAACCCGACCTGATTTGTCCGAAGTGACCCTGGGTCACTAAGGAACTGATATGTGTTCCAACTGTTAGATTTCAAACACACACGGCAACTTTACTTGAGCTCCAAGTAAAGCTGACTCATCCGCCTCTGGATAAGATTTGCTATCATAGTATTCGCTCGAAGACATAGGATTTGGTTGATCATCACATCAGTCACTCTGTCTTAGTTCACTTGGACCCCACTTAACAGTACGGTGGTTCCTATGACTCAACAAAGAAGAAAAGGAAACACGAAATATATACGTCTTCGCTCTCCATAGTCTTCACACAATGTCATCTCTTGTCATAGTCTTCAATATGAATATCTTCATATACCACCACTGATATCAATGTCTTCATACATTTTTAGGGGTCATCTCCGGTAGGTTAACCGAATCAACGAGGGACTACTACCTGTGTTATCCTGCAATTCTCACAAACACATTAGTCCCTCAACCAGGTTTGTCGTCAATACTCCAAAACCACTAGGGGTGGCACTAGATGCACTTACAATCTCCCCCTTTTTGGTGATTGATGACAAACTGGTTGAAGTTTTCAACAGGGATAAAGATGTGTGAAATTGTAAAGGATAAAGGTATTGTCTTCATAAGTAGCAAAAGGCTCCCCCTGAAGATGTGCATATAGTTGATTTGCCATTGAATGCAAATGCACATGGCAGGTTGTACTTGTGGAGATCCTCTTCAACTTATGAAGACAATTCATCATGCATAATTGATATGTCGAAGATAATGACATGCATAATGAAAAATGGATGTCTGCAAAAATGACTAAGTGCGGAATATAAGGTAGCAGATGCGGAATTTATCATCGCATTACAGAGTAGCATAAAAAAACGTATCAGACGACCATCAGTTCAAGTGCTACAACTCAAAGAACAAAATGTAGCAAAACGAGAGTTGTAAACACTAGGAAAATTATAAAGCACCCGTCCATATGGACCCGCTTGAAGACTATCAACTCATATGCCTCTCCCCCCTTTGTCAGTAAGGACCAAAAAGGTTTGAAGACATAGAGCTTCTACTCGTTCCCAGGTGGAGCAGAAGAGGATGCAGGGTCGGTGTTGTCGTTTGGCGGTGCAGAGGTGGTTGGTGCAGTGTTGATGCGCGCTGAACTAGGAGGCGGTGAAGTAGCATCATCCTGATCATTGAACACCCTGGAGTCAATTGTTGCAGCGGAGGAGGAATATTCAGAGTCTTCAAGGGATGGAGTTCGACGCATAACAGCAGTCCTTGGAGGAGTGTTGTCAAACTTGAATCTCTCAGTGAAGCCATCGTCTTGAAGATACGCTTCAACACTTAGTAAGGTCAAACTCTTCCAAGACCGCCTGCATATTTCATGAGCAACAAAAGCATTCTTGGTGGCAAGATTGTGAATGCGATTGACATCCACCAAGAGGCTCTGCATCTGACGCTTTAACCAGAGGTGATGCTTGTCTTGTTTCTGATGAAGCGCTACCAGAAGCTCTCAGTTATTTAGGACACGAGATCGCTTCTGAGGCCTTTGAGCGATGGTGCTTTCAGTGGCTTCGGTTTCAGCGTGTCGAGGTAGACGAGTACGGCCAGCTAGAGGATAGACACGAGAGACTACTAGAACCCCTTCAATCTGCTGAGTGAAGCTTTGATGATCAGCGTTGTGAAGACTAACTGGCTCTTTAGTAGGCTCTTGGTAAATTACTTCAGCTGACATATCAACCTCAGGCAAGAAAATCTGATGGTTGCGAGCAGAGGGTTGATAAGTGACAGCTGAGTGCAACTTGATGAGGCGCATTATCCAAGGGGCATAAAATTTCAGTCCAAATAGATTAGCTCCAGACGTGGCCATTTGCCTGATGAAGAAATCTTGAGCATTGAAGCTGATGCCATTGAAGATATAGAAGACCAAAGTCTTCATAGTGCCTTCAAGCTTGGCTTATGAAGAATGTCCTTTGATTGGCCATAGAGTACGTCTTATAATGTGATAGATGGTGCGCGGCAGGTACTCAAGTTCTTCAACAAAGAATTCCTTAGGATATTCAGCATCACTTGCCAGAGGCTTCGTCATGCTGAGCATTTGGCTCACATTGGGCTGACGCTTCTGAAAGATACTCTCCAAGGCTTCAGTGCGTAGTTGACAACCAGCTTCATAGGGATCTCCTGGAGTGGGCAGGCCTGTAAGCTCAATGAGATCAAAGGCTTTAGCTTCATGATGCACATGCTTGTCATCCACTCAAGGACCCATGTCTTCGGATCCCTGATGTAGCCTCGTATGTGGAGTGTTGCATAGAATTGCAGAAGCAGTTCTTCATTCCAATGCTCTTTATCCAGGATAAAATTGAGTAAGCCAGCATCACGGAAGCAGTCAAGAGCTTCCTCCAAGCAGGGCAGGCCAGCAATAGCTTCAGTGTCAAGACGCATATGAGGGAAAATGCTGCCTTGATTATATAGTACCCTTGAGTAGTAGCTGCACTGTTGATGGCTCCAGAACCTATCTAATGATATTCTTGGCTTGGAATATGGGTTCTAGGCGTTGTCAAAGAAGGTGTTGTGCGCAGTGAAGCTAGTGGCATTGAATGACCTTGAAGATGTTGCAATACCTGGAAGCCTTGGCAGTCTTGGCTTAGGCTTCTGAACTTGGGGCCTGTGTGCTACATGATGATCAAACTGAGGACCAGCAGCACGTTGTTCAGTTGTAGGTGGCGGAATCAGAATTGGCCATCGGACAGTAACGAGCTGATCATCCTTGTTATATGCTTTCTCAATTGTGTGAGGCCGTGGAGGCGGAACAGGAGCAGAGGCATTGTCTTCAAGCTGCAGATTGGCGTCAGGTGCAGCATTAGCTTCAGGCACAGCACTGGCTTCAGGCACAGCACTTGCTTCAGGAGCAGTAACTTTAGGTGTAGGTTCTTCAGGCGCCACAGTATCTTCAGGTGCCACAAAAGCTTCAGCCATGACCACGTCATTGGCTTCAGTGTTGGTGGTGGCAGCCTCTAAATTTGTTACCTTCACTTCAGGGGGTGCGGCAGTACTGTCTTCATCAACTTGGGGTTGCTCTTCTTCTTGTTGGGTTTGTTCTTCTTCGGCTGATGCAGCCAAAATATCTTCAGCCGCTTTGGCTTCAGATTCTGAGGGGTCTCCAGTAGGAGCAGCATCATTTGCAGATGGTTGCTCTACTCTTTCTGGAGCACCAGGGGTAGTGACTTGAGGCCTTGGTCCTTTGCGAAGCCTGCGAAAAGCTGGCGACGCCTGAGGAGATGGAGGTTGTTGGGCCTCAAAGTCTTCGTCTTCAAGCACCATACTAGTGTCTTGAGTTCGCTGGGGAGTGTCTTGTGTATCCTGTGGGTGATCAGCCCATGAGTCATCCTGAGCAATTGGCGTCAATGGACGACCAATGCTGATGCGTTCGCTATTCGTGAGAACAGGCGAAGAGTCAATGTTATACTCGATATGAGGAAGGACTTCATCATCTTCAACATTGTAGTGAGGACCAATGTCTTTAGTTGCGGTGTGGTCGACAACTGGAATGTTTTCAGCCTCTGTGGGAGCAGGCTCATGAACAGTCAGTCTTCGTTCTCTCTGGGAAGATGCAGGGCGAGCAACTAAGATTGGCTCGACGAAGATAGGCTCTTTGGAAGCAGCCTTATCCTTCTTGGTCTTTCGCTTCTTGGCGGGTGGAGCTTCATCAGTAGATTGCTTACGCTTGCGAGCTTCAGCTTCAGCCACCTTAGTCTTCTTGAGCTTTGAAGCGGTTGGAGTTGCCTTAGGCTTCGAGCCAGTCATGCTAGCAGGGAAGACTATGCGAGGCATTTCCTGCCCAGATGCTTCAGCTTCGGGCACAGGCTGCTTCTTCTTCTTCTTGGCAGCCATTCTTGGATCAATGGCAGGACGCCCAAGTGCCTTGCGCTTTTCAGCTTCATTGAATGATTGAACGCATTTTGCAGCCAAGTCCTTGATGCGCTCATGTGAACCTTTAGCTTCTTCACGCCGCTGGCGAAAGGCTTCCTTAAGCTCTTGCATCATAACCTTGAAGTTTTAAACTTCTTGCACGCTGAGCTTGTTCATATGCTTCTTGAACTAAGCTTTTTCATAGTCTATCTTTTGCTTCAGCTCAACAATTCTTTGAGCCAGAGCCAGCTCAGAAGCAATGGCGCCATGGAAGGAGACGCTGAGGCCAACTGGAAGTTGAAGATCGTCGAAGCTCAGGTTGGGAGTGTCGAACCATTCATCAATGAAGTTACTGAGCAATTCAATGTCAAAGTGCGGCAAATCATTGAAGATTTCAGCATCCTGCTTGCTCTTGATCAATAGCTCCAAAGCATGATCTCCAAGATCTTCATCACTTGAGAGATCAAGGGCATCATTGGCAGTTTTCAGTATTGCATCAGGAGTGAGAGTTGGACTGGGGTTGCGTGTTGGCTTCCTCTTCAACTGTCTACTCTTGGAGATTCTAGAGTGTTCCTCAGATTGCACACTTGGTGCAGGTAGAGCAGTGGCCAAAGGCTTCACTCTAGACGCCTTTGGAGGAGTAGTCTTCGAAGCCTTTGATTTCTTCTTCTGAGGCTTTGGCGTTGCAGGTGCTTCTTCAGAGTCATCATCTGCTTCAGGCTGATCTACATCTGCCCCTTGAACCCTTATGTGACTGATGAGGCCCTCTAAGTTGTAGAAGGGCCCAACCAGATTTGGTTCAGCTTCACGCGAGCCATCAGCGCGGGGCGCAGAGGGGCCAGGATTGAAGTCTAATCCCCACAGCTTCTTGTTTTCTTTGGCCGAGTTCCTGGCAAATTGAAGATTTCGCTTGAACAGATTGTCGTCGCGACACCAGAGCAGAGAGCTTGGATCAGCATCATCAGGCTGAGGCCCTCTAACCATGCAAGGATAGAAGCCTTGAGCAATGGCTTCAGCACGAGTCTTGGGGGGGGGAAGATTCTTGTAAGTGATATCTCCCCAAGGATGCTTGATGGCGTTTTTCTCGGCATACTCTTGGGTCACGAACCTATACTTGAACCATTGTTCAGGCCAGTATCTTCGAATCCATTGGATTCGGGTCTTCCTCTGATTGTAATCCTCCTCTGGATCAGTCTTGTACATCTCACTAAGATCAGGAGGCAAATCACGGGAGGTGTTGCCATGGCGCTGTCTGCCACCCTTTCTTACAGTCTTGTCAGTTGTCATTTGCTTCAACCTGAATGGCTTCAAATTGAATGGCTTCAAAACAGGCAAATAGTTCGGTTTGCTGGTCAGACAGGAACTAGCTTCAGGGGAATGAATGTGACGCTGCAAAAACTCTGCAAATGAATGCAGACTATGAGAACCAAGGTATTCTCCCACGGACATGTACCTGTGACAGCATTAGAGATGCGAGGGAAGGGGAAGAGGTCATATGCATTCTCAGAAGTTTTGAAGATTAAAACTGTTTTGAAGACTTTGACCTCATAGTGCGAAGACATTCACTCATGGGAGTTGGTTCCAGATTTGTACGAATCCACGAATAAGTACAAGTGAGGAATCTAACTATAGTTGAGGCATATGTGAATGTACTAGGCAAGATATGAGATGCGGACGGGATAGATCTATATATCTAAGTAGGCAGAAACCTCTTGTGGTAAAGTAGATGAATCTTTATGGATCTAGAAGATGGTAAAAAGCAAGTTTATTTACCACACGATGAACTGCTTAGACGGAGTAGGAGTTGGATGCCCAACAGTTTGGTCTTCCGTTCCCTAACTTGGAGACGGAGGACAGCTACGGCGACAGCGGAGAGGAAGATGTCCGCGACCGGCGTGAGGACGGGGTCGACAAGTTGCGGCAGCGAAGCGCTTCGTCGCCGGCGTCGTCGAAAGCTAGCGGAGGTGCTAGGGTTGGTCGAGGTGGAGAGGTGGTGGAAGAAACTTTTGACCTTGATGGGACGTGCATTTATAGGCATGGGAGACGGCACAGCGTAATTACTCAGGTGCCCCTGACGGTTCACGTACGAGTGACACGTGGCAGTCATGTAATGCATTGGGAGTTGTCCCACGACCCCACGTACACCACGACTGTTGGAGTAGTCGTTCCGGCTTCTCCGGGTTTCAGGCATAACAGGTGGAGCATTAAAATCAGATTTAAAGTTTGTCTCCGTATCTTCTGCTGACAAGGATGCAGAGAAGATATTCGACTTTTTCAACGGAATGCATATGATTTGGACAGACAGAGTGTGAGATGAGAAAGCATAGAGATGTTAGGGTCTGATCACATTCACTTAGTCCAAAATATTCAAATAAGAAGACATAGCTATAAGTGAATGCTCTTGAGGACAGAACATAACTCTCTCTCTCTCTCTCTCTCTCTCTCTATATATATATATATATATATATATATATATATATATATATGTCCTATATGAAGACAAACCAAGTGCGAATACTTTTCAAATGTAACGCCACAAGAAACGCTTCAAACAAGAATTTGGTGGTGGCGTTACCCACCATATAGGAAGTATTAGACCCAGACACGACGCACAATTATCGTGGCGCTCCAAAGTCAAATTCCATGTTAATGTATTCACACTTAGAATGTAAGTCTTCATTGATTGAAGATATACTCTACTTCGTGTTTTGCACATCTAAGTCATCAATATGCATAAGTGTTAGGATGTGTGCCTGATTACAGGACATTTGAGGATTCTAAGATATTTAGCTCACACCGCAACTTGCAAAACCTTTTCTCATCCAAGGGCTTTGTGAAGATATCTGCCAGTTGCTCTTCAGTGTTGACGTGTATGATATCAATATCTTCCTTCATAACGTGATCTCTGAGAAAGTGATGACGAATTTCAATGTGCTTTGTCTTCGAGTGCTGAACTGGGTTGTTGGCAATCTTGATGGCGCTTTCATTATCACAGTAGAGTGGCACATGCATCAGATGGACTCCATAGTCCTTGAGTGTTTGCTTCATCCATAGAAGCTGAGCGCAGCAAGATCCAGCAGCAATGTATTCATATTCTGCACTGGAGAGTGATACACAGTTCTGCTTCTTTGAAGACCAACAGACAAGTGATCGTCCTAGAAAGTGACATGTGCCAGATGTGGACTTGCGATCAACTTTGTCACCAGCATAATCAGCATCAGAAAACCCTACTAGATCAAACCTTGAGCCCTTTGGATACCATAATCCTAGCGTTGGGGTGTAAGCCAAATATCGAAGTATTCGCTTCACAGCTAAGTGATGCGACTCCTTTGGTGCCGCTTGATACCGAGCACACATGCAAACACTAAGCATAATATCTGGCCTAGATGCACATAAATAAAGTAAAGAACCAATCATGGAGCGGTATACCTGTTGATCAAACTCTTTACCATTGGCGTTGGGACCCAGATGATGTTTAGCAGGCATTGGCGTCGAGTATCCTTTGCAGTCTTGCATTCCAAACTTCTTCAGGCAGTCTTTAAGATACTTCTCTTGAGATATGAAGATGCCGTTGCTTTGCTGACGTATTTGAAGACCAAGGAAGAACTTAAGCTCGCCCATCATGGACATTTGATATTGTTCTTGCATCATGTGACCAAACTCATCACTGTATTTCTTGTCCGTGCAGCCGAAGATAATGTCATCCACATAGATTGGGCAGACAAATAGCTCATCATCATATGTCTTCGTGAAGAGAGTGGGATCTAGGGATCGAGGTTTGAAGCCTTTGCTCTTCAGGAAGTCTTTGAGGGTGTCATACCAAGCACGAGGCACTTGTTTGAGGCCATATAGTGCCTTGTTGAGCTTGTATACCATATCAGGACATTTTGGGTCTTCAAAGCCAGGTGGTTGTGCAACATACACTTCTTCTTCAATTCTTCCATGGAGAAAGGCACTCTTTACATCCATTTGATATAGAAGTATGTTGTGATGATTTGCATAGGCTAGCAGTATACGAATAGCTTCAAGTCTAGCCACAGGAGCAAATGTTTCATCGAAGTCAATCCCTTCAACTTGAGTGTATCCTTGAGCAACGAGACGAGCTTTGTTTCTGACCACTTGACCATGCTCATCTTGCTTGTTGCGATAGATCCATTTTGTGCCTATTATGTTGTGCTTTCGAGGATCAGGACGCTTGACAAGTTCCCACACATTGTTCAACTCAAACTGTTGAAGCTCTTCTTGCATTGCTTGAATCCATTCAGGCTCCATAAAAGCTTCAGCAATTTTCTTGGGTTCAGATATTGAGACAAAAGCAAAGTGCCCACAGAAATTTGCAAACTGTGTTGCTCTAGAGCGAGTGAGTGGACCAGGAGCATTTATGCTATCAATTATCTTCTCAACTTGTACTTCATTTGCAACACGAGGATGAGCTGGATGAAGATTTTGCTCTTGCTGTGCATTGTCTTCATCAGGAGTATTGTCTTCAGGCTGAGCATTGTCATCTGGTTGATTTGGAGCAGAGATGATGAGTTCCTCGTCAGGTTGTGCTTCAGAAGGCATGATCTCACCAGTTCCTATTAGCTTGATAGATTCATTTGGTGAAGCTTCATCTAGCACATTTGGTAGGGATTCTCTTTGTGATCCATTTGTCTCATCAAACCTCACATCCACAGTTTCAACAGTTTTATAGAGAAAAATGTTGAAGACTCTGTAGGAGTGTGAGTCCTTTCCATATGCGAGCATGAAGCCTTCATGAGCTTTGGGTGCAAATTTTTACTTATAATGAGGATCCTTGATCCAGCACTTAGCTCCAAATACTCTGAAGTAGCTTACATTTGGCTTCTTTCTAGTGAGGAGTTCACAGGATGTTTTGTTCAGAAGCTTGTGAAGATAAACACGGCTGATGATATGGCATGCAGTATCAATAGCTTCGGGCCAGAATCTTCTTGGGGTCTTGTACTCATCGAGTATCGTTCGAGCCATCTCAATTAGAGTTCTGTTCTTGCGCTCAACGATCCCATGTTGCTAAGGTGTATATGGGGCTGAGAATTCATGAGTGATTCCCATCTCATCTAGATAAAGATCGAGGCCAGTGTTCTTGAATTCAGTGCCATTGTCACTTCTGATATGTTTGATCTTGATGCCATAATTGTTCATGACACGGTTGGCGAAGCGTTTGAAGACATCTTGCACTTCAGTCTTGTAGAGTATTATGTGTACCCATGTGTATCTTGAGTAATCATCAACAATGACGAAGCCATAGAGGCAGGCTGTGGTAATGAATGTGGAGTAGTGAGTAGGGCCAAATAAGTCCATGTGAAGCAGCTCAAAGGGTTTGGATGTCGTCATGATTGTCTTCGAGGGGTGCTTGGCTCTAGTCATCTTCCCAGCTTCACAGGCACCACATAGATGATCTTTCTTGAACTTGACTTCCTCGATGCCTATGACATGCTTCTTCTTTGCGCGAGTGTGCAAGTTCCTCATGCCAGCATGTCCTAGCCTCTGATGCCAGAGCCAGCACTCTGAAGCTTTTGCTAGAAGACATACGGCCATTTGTGGTCCAGCTGAGAAATCTACCATATACAGATCACCTTTTCTGTATCCTTCAAATACTAAAGACTTGTCAGATTCCATTAGTACAATGCAACGAAATTTACCAAAGATCACAATCATGTTTAAGTCACAAAGCATTGAGACAGACATTAAGTTGAAGCCAAGAGATTCAACAAGCATGACTTTGTCCATGTGCCGATCTCTTGAGATTGCAACTCTACCTAGACCCAACACTTTGCTTTTACCAGTATCAGCAAATGTGATGTGACTCTTGTTGGATGGACGTAAAGTTGAGTCCATGAGAAGATTTCGATCACCAGTCATATGATTTGTGCATCCGCTATCCATAATCCATTCTGAAGACTTTTGTGTCACTCCCTACAATGCAGTTAGGAGGATAAACTTCACCAAAAGCCACTATGAAGCCTAAACAATTGATGCATAAGTGGATTATGAAAGCTTTAGATGTAAGTTAGGACTGATAAGATCTTCAGCAAGTGATTTATGGATATTATGAGCAGTAAGTCATTTTGGGCATTTGATCTTGTGCCCTACAAGTGTTTTAGGTCCCCAGCAATAGCATCAGAAGCCTTTTATTACAGGCTGGAGACCTTTCCCTGCAAGAGAAAGTTAGTTCTTCTTAACCACCCACATCTTCAGGGGTGGCTTAGAAGCAATGAGTCTAAGCGCAGCATCTGAAAATTTTGGCTTTGGGGACCTAGCAAATAGTCTTGCAGGAGGAGAATAATACTCATAAGAATAGGCAGAAAAGTTCTTTGATTTATGAACATAGCGGTTTGAAGAAACACGCTCATATTCATGGGTCCGAGTATGATTTCCCTGCAAAACATCAGTGTTTGGGAGACTCAGGTGAGTCCTTTGTCTGTATGAAGCCTTAGGACCATATGAATCCTTTGGTCTGGGGTTTGTCTTCATCCTAGGAGGTGTCATGATAGTATTTGCTGGAAGCTTCTCAAGACAACCTTTGGGTACCCAGATCTTCTTCATAGGTGGTCCATTCCTGCAGTTAGTACCAATATACCTGGCAAACACTTCACCATTTTGATTCTTAAACAGTTTATAGTTTGCATCAAATGATTCATCAATGATAACAGGATTAGCACAAGTGAAGCCAGATAAGGTAGATGGATCCACTAAAGGTCCCTTTGCAGCAACCCATGTGGTTTTGGGATACTACTCAGGCTTCCAGTATGAACCATCAACATTCATTTTCCTGTCGAACCCAACACCCTCTTTCCTAGGGTTTCGGTTCAGTATCTGCTTTTTGAGGACATCACATAGAGTTTGATGCCCTTTGAGGCTTTTGTACATCCCTGTTTCAAGCAAAGTCTTCAACCTAGCATTTTCATCAGCAATAGTAGTGGTTTCCTCAGCAGAGGGGTTAGTTACCACATCAATAGTTGAAGATATTGCAACAGCGGCAGCAGTAGAGCATTCAGCAACAGATGTAGCATTATCACGTTCAATGCAATTTAGACATGGTGGTTCAAACTGTTCGTGAGTAGATCTGATCAGTTGTGCGCGGAGTGACTCATTCTCCTTTTGAAGATCTTCATGAGTCGCTTTCACTTTCTCAATTCTCGCTTCCTTTGAATGTAATCGTGGGAAAGCTTTTCATGAGTTTTTGAAAGCGATTCATAAAGCTCTTCAAGACCTTTGTACTTAACATGAAGATTTTTTATGTCTTCAATCAAGGACTGAGAACGGGTCATTTCCGCGTCCAACAGGTCATCGCTTTTGTCTAACAGTTTTTGAATATGTTCCATGGCTTTCTGCTGTTCAGTGGCAATTTTAGCAAGTGTTTTGTAACTAGGTTTTGATTCACAATCAGAGTCATCTTCACTAGATGTTTGAAAGTAAGCATCGCGTGATTTTACCTTGGCACCGCGTGCCATGAAGCAGAAGGTGGGTGTAGAGTCGTCGTCCTCATCATCATTGTTGGGGACGGGGCCATTGTCTTCAGTGTTGAAGATAGACTTGCCCACGTAGGCAGTGGCTAAAGCCAGACTTGCAGCACCAGAATCAGACTCTTCCTCCGACTCCACCTCCACCTCTTCAGAAGCAGACTCTTCCTCAGAATCCATCTCCTTGCCAACAAAAGCGTGAGCCTTGCCAGATGAATTCTTCTTGTGTGATGAATACTTTTACGAAGACTTTGAAGAAGACTTTGAGTATTTCTTCTTTTTCTTGTCATCAGAATCATATTCCTTACTCTTCTTTTTCTTCTTCTCGTTGTCCCACTGAGGACACTCAGAGATGTAGTGACCAGGTTTCTTGCACTTATGACAAGTTCTTTTCTTGTAGTCATGAGCAGATGCTTCATCATTTCTTGAGATGGATCTTGAAGACTTTCTGAAGCATTTCTTCCTAGTGAATTTCTGGAACTTCTTCACAAGCATGGCAAGCTCCTCTCCAATGTCTTTAGGATCATCAGAACTGCAGTCAGATTCTTCTTCAGATGAGGAAACAGCTTTTGCCTTCAAGGCGCGAGATCAGCCATAATTGGGACCATAGATGTCAAGCTTCGCAGATAGCTGGAACTCATGTGTGTTGAGCCTCTCAAGTATATCAGACGGATCGATAGTGTTGAAGTCAGGGCGTTCTTGAATCATCAGTGCAAGGATATCAAATGAGCTGTCGAGTGATCTCAGAAGGGTCTTGACAATTTCATGCTTGGTGATCTCAGTGGCGCCAAGTGCTTGAAGCTCATTTGTGATGTGAGTGAGTCGATCAAAAGTGTGCTGGACATTCTCATTGTCATGTCTCTTGAAACTATTGAAGAGATTGCGAAGGACGCTGATCCTTTGATGTCTCTGGGTAGAGACTCCTTCATTGACCTTTGAGAGCCAGTCCCAAACTTCCTTTGACGTTTCCAGAGCACTCACACGACCGTACTGTCCTTTGGTCAGATGACCACAGATGATGTGCTTGCCCGTTGAATTCAATTGAACGAGCCTCTTGACATTAGCAGGGGTGACGCCTTCACCAGTCTTGGGAACGTCGTGCTTGATGACAAACCAGAGGTCCACGTCAATGGCTTCAAGATGCATGCGCATCTTGTTCTTCCAGTAGGGATATTCGGTGCCATCGAAGACGGGGCACGCTGCGGAGACTTTGATTATCCCTGCAGTCGACATAGCTAAAACTCCAGGTGGTTCAACCGAATCACACAGAACAAGGGAGTACCTTGCTTTGATACCAATTGAAAGTGCAGTATATCGACTAGAGGGGGGTGAATAGGCGATTTTTATGAAATGCTTCAAAACATGGTAGTTTTGAAGACAAACGATAAGCTCAAGCCTATTTGTAAGCAGCGGAAAGTGGACTACACTAGATAAGCCGTAGTCATGTATTCAATGAAGTGAAAGCATGAACACTAATAGCAACTAGGCAGTAGTGATCATACAGGAGGAAGGAATGAAGCCAGACACAACAAGTAGATACTCAGTGAAGACAATCAGATAAGGCAAACATGCAATGTCTTCACAACACAGAGTAGTAAGTAAAGGGAAGGAAAGGATAGAACCAGTAGCTCGGGGAAGGCAGTGATTTGTTAGACCAGTTCCAGTTGCTGTGACAACTGTACATCTTGTTAGGGAGGCTGAGATTTAACTCAGAAGACCGCGTCTTCACCTTGTTCCCCTTGAGCTAAGAACACCTAGTCCTCGCCCAATCACTCTGGTAAGTCTTCAAGGCAGACTTCCAAACCTTCACAAACTTTGTTCACCGGCAATGCACAATTACTCTTGGATGCTCAGAACGCGACGCCTAACCGGCTGGAGGAAACACAGTCCTCAAGTGTAATAAGTCTTCAGGTCACACAGACAGAAAGACTTCAGTGATGCCTAACACTCTTTGGCTCTGTGTGTTTGGGCTTTGTCCTCGCAAGGATTTCTCTCTCAAATGCTTCGGAGGTGGGTTGCTCTCAAACGACAAAAGCCGTGCAGTAACTCTGAGCAGCCACCAACTTATGGTGTAGGGGTTGGGCTATTTATAGCCACTGGGCAACCCGACCTGATTTGTGCGAAGTGACCCTGGGTCACTAAGGAACTGACACGTGTTCCAACTGTCAAATTTCAAACACACACGGCACCTTTACTTGAGCTTCAAGTAAAGCTGACTCATCCGCCTCTGGATAAGATTTGCTCTCATAGTCTTCGCTCGAAGACATAGGATTTGGTTGAGCATCATATCAGTCACTCTGACTTAGTTCACTTGGACCCCACTTAATAGTACGGTGGTTCCTATGACTCAACAAAGAAGAAAAGGAAACACGAAACATCTACGTATTCGCTCTCCATAGTCTTCACACAGTGTCATCTCTTGTCATAGTCTTCAATATGATTATATTCATATACCACCACTGATATCAATGTCTTCATACATTTTTAGGGGTCATCTCCGGTAGGTTAACCGAATCAATGAGGGACTACTACCTGTGTTAGCCTGCAATTCTCACAAACACATTAGTCCCTCAACCAGGTTTGTCGTCAATACTCCAAAACCACTAGGGGTGGCACTAGATGCACTTACACAAACATATATCCCCTTTATTATTTAACGATAACAGGAATTGGAGTTTTTGCGTGATATACAGGGCTGGACGAAGAAGGCAATCCGGATGAAGTGTCCGATGCTTTTGCCCGAAGACCCATAATCACCTCGACTAACGTTGATGCTGGTCCCATCGCCGGTCAAGAAGCCTAGGAAGAAGGGCAAGGAGGCCGAAGACAGCCCCCGCCCCGCGGACTAGAAGGCCGAGAAGATCAACATCCTCTCCTCTGAAGAGGTGGAGGATGATGAAGAAGAAGAAGAGGAGCCCCTCGCGCAAGGCAGGGGGACGAAGAGGGAGGTTGCCGCTGACGCGGGCACGTCCGCACCCTGGAGGTGGCTAAACCTCTCTACTCGTTTGGACTCATCATCCGAACACAGCTTTGTGGTGAAGCCCAGGGAGAAGCCGCCGACCGAAACATAAGTTTTTCCGAACATATTAATTGCTGCACCTTATTTAGCATTTTGATATTTATTTAGTATTTCTCACCTGCTGACCTATAGCCCTCCCCGAGGACACCCCGACGTCTCCTTATCGGAGAGGAACTCTCTAGCGCACTGAGAGACGGAGAGTGACGCGCTGGTCCGAGCTCCATCGCCCGTGATTGGTGGGGACAACGAAGTGTCCTCCCAGCGGGTGTCCTCTGCTCAAGGAGATGGGGGCGGGGCAAGTGATAGCGCGATCGAGGGTAACACCTCGGCCACCACTGACCATGGGGAAACATTCCCGATGGAGATCGAAGACGGGGGGCCGAAACTGTTTGGGGCCCTCCTAAATACTGACCCGGAGCCTAGTGCGGCTCCAAGGTCGGAAGACCAGACCCCCAGGCGGGGGAAGATACGACGGCGCCCGGAGTCAATCCGGATGCGCCGGACCCTATGGAGGGAGCACTGCAAAGTGCTTCTGTCATGGAGGAGCACCACACCGTAATGGGTGCGGTGATGAAGAAGATTTAGTCCGTCAAAGGCAGACTGAATGAAGCTTTCAATAGTCTGTTAACAGGCTTTGAGGTAAGCAATGTAATGTTCTTTATGGAACATTATTTTTTTAAATACAGATATATAGCCAGTAGCCCCTGATGCTTTGTGTGATTCTGAACAGAATAGGACGAAGTATCCATAGTATAACTATTCTAGACCTGAATTGTATGTTTTTTGTATTTGAGTAGGCTTCACTAGTTGCGGCAACTGCATGAGATGCAGAAGTTCTTGAACTAAATCAGAAGCTCTTGCTGGCCAACGCGGACCTCGACTGCGTCAACCATCATTTAGATGAAACACAAGGTATGCAGATTAAAATGTCAAGAAGACTAATAATGGTAATTGAGTATTCGTATAAACTCTTTGATGATATTTTGTATTACACAGTTGGCGCCACTGAGCTCGAGGCCCTTAAGGGTGAGCTCGCGAAGACCAAGGAGGAGGCCGAAGCGAGCAAGGCAATCGCTGATAAGGCGGTTACTGAACTAGAGGCCGAAAAGGCTGGGTGCGAGAGGCACTAGGCTCGGGTGTCCGAAGTCGAGGTTGAGCTCAAAGATGGCGTTCTCCAATGTGATGCATTGGAAGAGAAGACTTTATAACAAGCATCCGCGCATAATGCGACAGTTAAGGCTACCCAGGATGCGCGAAGCAAGGCATGCAACGCGTGTGAAGAAATCAAGTAGGCACGACAGATACCATCTGGTAAGTCCTTTCTCTTACAGAGCATCTTCGGAGGGCAGAAGTATCTTGGGCTGGCATGGTTATGGAGTTCTCCAGGCGTGTTTGCTGATCTTCCGAGGAGCAGTGCTGACGCCGCGCAATACTTCCGAGACCAGGAGGGGAACGACACAGAGAAGTTGTTTTGGTCGCAGTTCTATGCGCCAAAACTGTCACATCCCTAGCTTCTGGTAATGCACTAGGCTAGCCTCATGTGTGCATCATGTTTAATATTGAAAGAAACTTGAAATGGGGATTGCCTAAACCCTAGCAGTAAAGCAATTCAACTAGGGTCAATTAAAATCTTTTCAATGAACCCAAAATGCCCCTTGGAAAAGTTCATCATTTTTGGATTGATTAAAAACCTCTGCCAAAAATGTTGCACACATTTCTAGGACCATTCTGGATTTTTGGATTAAATCATATCATATTTGCATTTGGGAATTTAAATTTTATATATTATTTTAAATGCTCAAATAATCCCAAACTGAAATGTTGCATGTTGGTTATATGCTAAACAGTGGGCATGAGTAGTTTGGTGAATTTTGAAAGTGCCTAAGTATTTTTAATAAAGCCCAGAACAAAATAACAAAATAGAATAACAGAAACAAAATAGAAAACAGAAACAGAATTAAAATAGAAAGAAAGGCTTACCTGTGCAGCCAACACTGTTGGCCCAGCCACCTCTGTAGAGGCCCAGCCCACCTGCCCCCCCTCCTGTCGTCTTCCTCGTGACAGAAGGACGAGGGCGTGTGCCCGGCGCCCGCAGCCACGTGTCGGCCACCTCCAGCCTGCCTGCTTCCTCCCCGACGCCCTGGACGAGCGCCACGACACCCCTTGGACCCCCTGCACCTCTCCCTCTCTCCCCAGAACGCTTCCCCCCTCCTTAGTTTTCCCCCACCGAACACGGCCGTCGCCGCCGTTCGCCGTAGCCGCAGCCACCGCCTCCCCCTCGTCCCCTCGACATGTCTACGAGCTCCGCCACGGACCCGTGAATCTGCACGCCCACGCACGCGAGCTCGGGAGCCTCTTAGCGTCTTCCCCAACCTCGTCTTGAAGCTCCGGCCGCCGGAGATCCTCCTCGACGCCCTGCTCTGCTCCGAGCTTCCCCCGAGCCCACGTCGACGCCTCTGCACCCACCGTGAGCTCCTCCGTCGTTTTCCCCTCCTTCCCTTGCCTCCTGACCACCGTAGCCACTGCTTCGACTGAAGCCGAAGCTCGCCGCCGCTCGGGCTGGTCGCCGACGCCACCCCGGTGACCTTTTGGTCACACCACCTAGTCCAACGAGTTCGCGAGCACTCGTAGAGGCCGTAGGCGCAAACCTCAGCTCCTCCCGAGCACCGTTTCGATGAACACGTCGCCACCAGAGCTTCAGCCGCCGCGGACCTCGTCGCCGGCGATAACTCCGGCTACCCCAGCCTCCGGCATCACCACCGTTGGATGCGCCACTCCGCCCTCTTCCCATAGCTGCTCTCTGCGCGCCAAAAGAACCCCTGTAGGTGAAACCCGACGCGCTCCGCCGCGTCTAGCCTCGCCGGCGGCTAAACGCCGGCGGGTTGACCGCTTTGACCGGTGAGGTTTGACCCCGTCTGTCCAGAGGTTTGACCCCTCTCTCTCAATGACAGGTGGACCCAGGTCCCTAACTAATTAAAGTTTAGATTTAGTTTAGTGTTATTAATCTCTGTTAGTTAGATTGGACACTGACATGTGAGCCCTGGGCCCACTGACAGTTTAGTTAGTATTAACTTAAGGCTAACTAACCCTGTTAGTTAGATGTGTCACTGACACGTGGGACCCAGACTCTGTTAATCTTTAGTTTAGTTTTAAAACGTTTAGTTAGCCCTGAGAGACTGACCAATGGGACCCATTGGTCAGGTTTGACCCGAACAGCCCTGTTGACCTGCTGACGTCAGCATGTGGTCATGCTGACGCAGTAAAGTGTTTCTGGATTTTAAAATAAATCTTAAATGATTTATTTATTTCAGAAAATAGCCAAAACTTGTAAAAATCATATAAAATCAACCGTAGCTCAGATGAAAATAATTTATATACGAAAAATGATCAGAAAAATCCAAGGAATCTATTTATGGCACTTTCATGCATGTTTGAACAAGTTAAACCTGCTGATCAGGTCAAATCAATTAAATGACAATTAAATAATCACATATGGAGTTTGAATTTGAATCTTTGGTTCAAACCAACTTCATTTAACATGGTTGCTAGTTGCATTAGCTCAATCAACAACATATTGCCATGTAATGATCATGCATCATATTGTCGCATTGCATTGATTGTGTTTCTTTCTCTGTTGCCGGTGTTTGTCCCCTCTCAGTAGACGATGTTCCGACGATGTGATCGATGACACCGATGAAGACCCAATGTTATCTTCCGAAGTGCCAGGCAAGCAAAACCCCAATGAGCATTCCGATACAATCCCACTCTCTCGCTCTTACTCTCTTTTACTGCATTAGGACAACAACGCTTCAATTGTTACCTGCTGCGGTAGTTGAACCCCTTTCCACTGCATGACCCGTCATTGCCACAGTAAATAGTTGAAACCCACTAGTATGAGTAGGAGTTGTTTGAGCCATGTTGTGCCTACTCATTGATGCTTTCTGGTTATGCCTGCTATTGCTTAGAGTTGTGTCAGGTCTGATTCATCGGGGATGAATTGGAATGTGATGAACATGTCCTACTGTGTGTGAGCTAAGTGTGTGAACACGATTTGGTAAAGGTAGCGATGAGAGGCCATGTAGGAGTACATGGTGGGTTGTCTCATTGCAGCCGTCCTCAGGAACTGAGTTCTGTGTTGGTTGATCCATGACCAGTTACTACCATGCGTTGGGCCCGAAACCAATGGACCCTCTCGACTTATTAATCAACATGATCTCTGTCCAGGAGTTGCAACTAGTTTCTGGTGTTTGTAGTTTACTGGAGGTCGTGCGCGGCGCTGACCCTCGGGGTGGGCTGTGACGCGGCAGGTACGTGGCACGGTGTACCGATTGCCCGTTTGGTGATGCGGGAACCCTGTACACATCGTTTGGGGCCGTGAGCGACACCCCGGCCGGATCTCCCCACGGATGGAACCCAAATAGGCGATAAACCTGGACGAGAGACTTGTGTGGTTAGTCAGGTCGTGGCCGACACCCTCGCTGGGCCTCCGCTTGATGGTTGCCGAGTACATGTCGTGTAAACGGCGGTAAGTGGTGAGAGCGTGTGTGAAGAAGTACACCCCTGCAGGGTTTTATATATAATCTATTCGAATAGCCGTGTCCGCGGAAATGGACTTCTGGGTTGCCTATTACAGTTCATAGACAAGTGAAAGTGGATACTCTAAAACGCGCAAGATAAGCGTGAGTGCTATGGATGGCCTTCTCGTAGGGAGACGGGAGCGGATCCATAGTGGTGTATTGATTGGTGAATATGTGGACTCGTGTGCGCCACCTCAAAAGAGTTACTTGCGGTCGTAGTTTAGGATAGCCACCGAGTCAAAGCTGGCTTGCTGCAGTCAAACACCACCACCCCCTTTGTTGATACTGATGCATATGTAGTTAGTTCTGATGTAAGTCTTGCTGAGTACCTTTGTACTCACGTTTGCTTAATTTATGTTTTTGCAGAGAGACTTCAGTCTCGCTAGTGGTTCCGCGTGGACTTCGACGTTTAGCTTGTTACCTCAGCTACGATCTTGTACCTTGGAAGGGTCTGGTAGATAGTCAGACTTCTTAGCCTTTTTCATTTGTAGTTGTCTGTACCCAGACATATTATGCTTCCGTTGCCTGTATGCTTTGTATGTCGGGTCATGTGACCTCTGATTGTAATAAATGCTATGATGGCTCTTCTGGGCCTTTATCTATATGAGTTGTTGAGTTATGTTGTGATGCCTTGTTGTACAGCACATACTTGCATGTTATGCGTACGTGTAATGTGTATTGCTATGTGTGGGATCCGACACCTAGTTGTTTACCTTTGGTAGCCTACCTTACAGGGAAATGTCTCCTAGTGCTTCCACTGAGCCTTGGTAGCTTGCTACTGCTCCGGAACACTTAGGCTGGTCGGCATGTGTCCTTCTTCGTTCCTGTGTCTGTCCCTTAGGGGAAATGTCACGCGTTGTTCCTTTAAGTCCTTGTAGCTTGCTACGACTTGGGTTCATACGTTGATGACCGACACGTTCGTTGCTGGGTCATGTATGCCTGTCCCTGTAATTTAGTGCCACTTTTGGTTTATGACTAGTCATGTCGGCCCGGGTTCTCTGTCATATGGATGCTAGCGACACTATCATATACGTGTGCCAAAATGCGCAAACGGTCCCGGGCCAGGTAAGGTGGCACCCGTGGGGATACCGTGCGTGAGGCCGCAAAGTGATATGATGTGTTACAGGCTAGACCTGTGTGACTTAGGATCGGGGTCCTGACAGCTTTGGTATCAGAGCCTGACTGCCTGTAGGATTAGTAAGCCAAACTGGTCGAAGTCGTGTCTAGAAATTCTTTAGTTATGTAAGGGAATTGTTTGTGGAAGGGAACGTAAGGCACTTTTTACTCCTTTACCCCATGACCTTCTGATCTGAGTCACCTTCTTCTTTCTACGGGGATTAATAACTAGGCTTTCTATTATATCTATCAGGATCACGTTAATTGTGGATTCAACTCTCAGTTCAGTTTATTCTACTTCTGTGTGTTCAACTTTTGATCTTAGAACCTTGACATGAAGATGTTGAGGTTATGCTATCTTGTGCATGAGTCTCAAAAATATTTTCAAGCATTTACAGCAGTTATGTTGTCCGAGTCATTCCAGGTTTCTAAATAGTCTGATGCATTTGCAAACCATTCCTACCTGTTCTTAATGTCCTTTTAGGCCAGATTAGCCACACTAGACGGTGAGTTGTGGTACTTTGTTACCTCGACACATATGTTGGAGTTATTATTATGACCCTAGGTGTCTTAGAGGATCACCCAGTAATCTAGCAATGCTTTATATTCTCAGTGTGATGATTCTGGCCATTATTCTCGAAAGCATCCCGTGATGCCATTTAGTTGGTAGGCATTCTATTCCTGGGTTCTTGAACCCAAGATTCTTTCTACCTACTTCATGTTGGTAGTATTTGCTCGTCCCTTTAGGATATTAGTAACCTTGTGATAGTCCTCGAGGTCTGTGGTTATCGTTCTTCTAAATACCATGAACCATCATGGCAGAAGTTCTTCTGAACCAAAAGATCACAACCAGAGTGCTCCTGAGTAGTACTCCATTCATATGTGACTCTGCCAACTCTACTTTCTGCATGGGTTATCCGGAAGAAATATGTTGAACTTGTTCGACATGTTAATCTATGCATCCACAACTCAGAAAGATATATGTTCCTTTGAGTAGTCCCCTTTTAGTTGTATTATGACCCTCGTCTATCAATTAATAGTCAGGAGTAATTGTGCACTCGTGTTCATCGATGCCTTTTACTCTTGTGATCCATCAATTCATTCTATCTCGGAATGACTAGGAGAAACAAACTCCAGTACCCTATCCATATCCCGGATTTGGTCAAAGAAGTTGCGCTTCGCAGGTGAAGAATGCTAATCCAGCTTCTAATCTGTTCTATCCTGGAGTATTACCGTCCTTATGTCAAGAATGTCATGGGAATTGCACAACCTCCTATGAACTTTTGATAGGGTGATAATTCTCACCATCATCGTTCATTCCTCGGTCTCCGTGTTTTTGTAACCAGAATACTGACAAGTGAATCGTGATGTGTGAAATCAATACTCCTAGCAATTTCGTTGCTTGGTAGTAAATGGACGACAATCTCATTCTTAGCGTGTTGACTATTGAATCACCATTCTAATATTGATCGTGCTATCTAGTCCACTTTCTTGGTGCACTCCTTGATTTATGAGTTAGTATTGTGTTAAGTCCTTGCTCATTTGATCATATCGTCTTGCTCCGAAAGGCAAGATTGTTCTCGATCTTAGTAACATATCGGTGGTTCGTGATTTTCCGAATATCCTCTCGGAAGTATTACCAGTTGTTCCCTGACCGCTATGTTGAATTAGTTATCAAGTTGGTTCCTTGTAAACCAACCCTTCTCCGAGAATCTGTATTGGATACCCTGAACTAGTTAGTTAAGCTAAACAACAACTTGGAGAGTTGGAAGATAAAAGCTTGTCCGACCTAGTTCCTTCTAAAGGATATCCTTTGTGTGTGTGTGTGTGTGTAGAAGATAGATGATATCTTGATCGGTTGATCCTTGTGATCAATTATTGGATCTATTGTCTTGTCCAAAACTTTGATTTGAGTGTGGGCTATCCTCAAATCAAATCAGAACCAATGATATTCGTAACGTTGTCTTACTCGTCGTTGATCCCTCGAGCATACACCGTTATATCTCTTGGTCTGACCAATACTATCACTTGTTCACATAATTATGGAATTCCATCTCCATGGAAACCTGGATGAATTGTTGTTGAGCCCATCAGCAACATTGTTATCTTCTCCATGATCTATGTTGAACATCCAGCTAGTATTGGAAACTTTTATAAGCATTATCTTCATGACCCGTTCATGAAGCATATGTACGGAAGAAAGAAGTGACTTCCTCTAATTCATGTGCATTTGATGCAAGTTGTCACCGTGAATTTGAGAAAGCTTGTTTTGCTTCCTGTGGAATCATCCCAAGTCAGTCATGCATACGAGCGAAGTATTCTGTGGTTTGGAGACTTGCAACCTTCACTCTATATGTATCCCTAGCACCCCAAACCACTGATTGATTTGTTCAAGGAGAAAAGTTCCATCATAAGAGCTAATCATATGACTTATGTAAGGACTTCGATATCCTAGACGATGGTTCCCAACCAGAACTCGGTAGTGTTTTATCATAAGACTGCTATGTGGTCATGCTTGTCTTGGACAACGTGTTCACAGGTTTGTAGCAGAACCAGCTCATATTTTGGAGCTTGCTATCGTAGTTCATTCCCGAGAATCTCGCAACGTCGTCTCGACGAATTGTGTTGCAAACTTTCATTTTTCCTTCTAGACTAGATGAGTCTGGAATATCCTGACACCAACCAGAACTGAATCTCAGGCAGATATGATGGTTGGTGCATTTCCCAAGAACTATAATATTGGTCTCTCGATTTTCGGTAAAGTGGATGTCGTGGCCAACACACCTAGCCGGAAGACCTATTGTTGTAGAATCTTGATTGAAGAGGTTGGCCACCTCCCCATAAGAACTTCGTAGGAATTACTCCCTAGTTGTTCCTTATGGATTTTTGTGCTCCTGAAGTCCGACCTTTTACTTGACGTTCTACGTACCAAACCATTTTAATAAATGGATTGCTCTAGCACATCAAGGAGAACATTAGAAGCGGAGTGCTAAATGTCTCTCAGTTGATCATCCAGATTTCGTCCCCTTGGCCTCGCCAAGGTGAAATCCGAGAAGGTGTTGTCTTCCTTTGCATCTGCATCATCCATCATTATTCATCATGGTAGTATGTGATGTTGCCAGGATCCTTGACACGGATATTGGTAAAACCTTGATGAATACGGGAATGCTCAAGTTCTTGAGAGCACGCACAAGCACTAGGTGTTATCCTCGACACTAACCGGGATTGCTCCCAGTGTTCTTGGTTATGTTGTAACCTCTCAAAGAGCAATTTACTCTCTACTATTGGGTTTCTTCCCAGTTACTAGAATCATTCCCCGCATTTGCATTTTGTTCCCAACTTGCACCGCCAATGTGCCAATTCTCCATGGGTTACCATTCTCAATCACTACTGTTCAGGATCATCCTCAAAAGTGGACTTACCATGGGTCCCATCCATTTCCGATGATAACCAAAATTATCCCTTGTGTTGTCTTTAACAAGGTAGTCCACATCATCCATTCTGGCCGAGTATGTCATTCCTTCGGACCACCGTCAAACGATCGATTGTGATTTGCCTCCGGCTGGTATAGGGAAATTCAATGTTCTCTATATCAAAAGTAATTCTTTTTGCCACTTAAGGGAATAACTCTACGAGTCACCTTCTCTAAAGGTGCCCCGTCTTGTGGTACCGTTACCATCACCTTAGGTGTGGACTTATTGCCGTCAAGTGAATCTTCATCGTTTGTTTCACTCCATCCCTTTGGATGTGTGTTCCATGTCTCAGCTCAAGAGATGTTTCGATGTCTCAATCCATGAGTTGATCTTGAATTGCTCGATCTTCGAGAAGATCAAATCCTGTAGAACTCACGTTCTTTTGTTATCATGTTGGATGAAGCTTTGAAATCAAAGATGCCAAGATCTACATGATGCAATGAATCAACATTTTCGAGGAAGGAACCGGGATCGAGAAGATTGTGTTAGATAGTGTCCCCTTTGATTTTTTTATCTCACGTCCTGAATCTCGGGACGAGATTCTTGTTTAGTAGGGGTGAGTTGTCACATCCCTAGCTTCTGGTAATGCACTAGGCTAGCCTCATGTGTGCATCATGTTTAATCTTGAAAGAAACCTGAAATGGGGATTGCCTAAACCCTAGCAGTAAAGCAATTCAACTAGGGTCAATTAAAATCTTTTCAATGAACCCAAAATGCCCCTTGGAAAAGTTCATCATTTTTGGATTGATTAAAAACCTCTGCCAAAAATGCTGAACACATTTCTCGGACCATTCTGGATTTTTGGATTAAATCATATCTTATTTGCATTTGGGCATTTAAATTTTATATATTATTTTAAATGCTCAAATAATCCCAAACTGAAATGTTCCATGTTGGTTATATGCTAAACAGTGGGCATGAGCAGTTTGGTGAATTTTGAAAGTGCCTAAGTATTTTTAATAAAGCCCAGAACAAAATAACAAAATAGAATAACAGAAACAAAATAGAAAACAGAAACAAAATTAAAATAGACGGAAAGGCTTACCTGTGCAGCCAGCACTGTTGGCCCAGCCACCTCTGTAGAGGCCCAGCCCACCTGCCCCCCCTGTCGTCTTCCTCGTGACAGAAGGACGAGGGCGTGTGCCCGGCGCCCGCAGCCACGCGCCAGCCACCTCCAGCCTGCCTGCTTCCTCCCCGACGCCCTGAACGAGTGCCACGACACCCCTTGGACCCCCTGCACCTCTCCCTCTCTCCCCAGAACGCTTCCCCCCTCCTTCGTTTTCCCCCACCGAACACGGCCGTCGCCGCCGTTCGCCGTAGCCGCAGCCACCGCCTCCCCCTCGTCCCCTCGACATGTCTACGAGCTCCGCCACGGACCCGTTAATCTGCACGCCCACGCACGCGAGCTCGGGAGCCTCTTAGCGTCTTCCCCGACCTCGTCTTGGAGCTCCGGCCGCCGGAGATCCTCCTCGACGCCCTGCTCTGCTCCGAGCTTCCCCCGAGCCCACGTCGACGCCTCTGCACCCACCGGAGCTCCTCCGTCATTTGCCCCTCCTCCCCTTGCCTCCTGACCACCATAGCCACTTCTTCGATTGAAGCCGAAGCTCGCCGATGCTCGGGCTGGTCGCCGGCGCCACCCCGGTGACCTTTTGGTCACACCACCTAGTCCAACGAGTTCGCGAGCTCTCGTAGAGGCCGTAGGCGCAAACCTCAGCTCCTCCCGAGCACCGTTTCGATGAACCCGTCGCCACCAGAGCTTTAGCCACCGCGGACCTCGTCGCCGGCGATAACTCCGGCCACCCCAGCCTCCGGCATCACCACCGTTGGATGCGCCACTCCGCCCTCTTCCCGTAGCTGCTCTCTGCGCGCCAAAAGAACCCCTGTAGGTGAAACCCGACGCGCTCCGCCGCGTCTAGCCTCGCCGGCGGCTAAACGCCGGCGGGTTGACCGCTTTGACCGGTGAGGTTTGACCCCGTCTGTCCAGAGGTTTGACCCCTCTCTCTCAATAACAGGTGGACCCAGGTCCCTAACTAATTAAGGTTTAGATTTAGTTTAGTGTTATTAATCTCTGTTAGTTAGATTGGACACTGACATGTGGGCCCTGGGCCCACTGACAGTTTAGTTAGTATTAACTTAAGGCTAACTAACCCTGTTAGTTAGATGTGTCACTGACACGTGGGACCCAGACTCTGTTAATCTTTAGTTTAGTTTTAAAACGTTTAGTTAGCCCTGAGAGACTGACCAGTGGGACCCACTGGTCAGGTTTGACCCGAACAGCCCTGTTGACCTGCCGACGTCAGCATGTGGTCATGCTGACGCAGTAAAGTGTTTCTGGATTTTAAAATAAATCTTAAATGATTTATTTATTTCAGAAAATAGCCAAAACTTGTAAAAATAATATAAAATCAACCGTAGCTCAGATGAAAATAATTTATATATGAAAAATGATCAGAAAAATCCAAGGAATCTGTTTATGGCTCTGTCATGCATGTTTTAACAAGTTAAACCTGCTGATCAGGTCAAATCAATTAAATGACAATTAAATAATCACATATGGAGTTTGAATTTGAATCTTTGGTTCAAACCAACTTCATTTAACATGGTTGCTAGTTGCATTAGCTCAATCAACAGCATATTGCCATGTCATGATCATGCATCATATTGTCGCATTGCATTGATTGTGTTTCTTTCTCTGTTGCCGGTGTTTGTCCCCTCTCAGTAGACGACGTTCCGACGATGTGATCGATGACACCGATGAAGACCCAATGTTATCTTCAGAAGTGCCAGGCAAGCAAAACCCCAATGAGCATTCCGATACAATCCCACTCTCTCGCTCTTGCTCTCTTTTACTGCATTAGGACAACAACGCTTCAATTGTTACCTGCTGCGGTAGTTGAACCCCTTTCCACTGCATGACCCGTCATTGCCACAGTAAATAGTTGAAACCCACTAGTATGAGTAGGAGTTGTTTGAGCCATGTTGTGCCTACTCATTGATGCTTTCTGGTTATGCCTGCTATTGCTTAGAGTTGTGTCAGGTCTGATTCATCGGGGATGAATTGGAATGTGATGAACATGTCCTACTGTGTGTGAGCTAAGTGTGTGAACACGATTTGGTAAAGGTAGCGATGAGAGGCCATGTAGGAGTACATGGTGGGTTGTCTCATTGCAGCCGTCCTCAGGAACTGAGTTCTGTGTTGGTTGATCCATGACCAGTTACTACCATGCATTGGGCCCGGAACCAATGGACCCTCTCGACTTATTAATCAACATGATCTCTGTCCAGGAGTTGCAACTAGTTTCTGGTGTTTGTAGTTTACTGGAGGTCGTGCGCAGCGCTGACCCTCGGGGTGGGCTGTGACGCGGCAGGTACGTGGCACGGTGTACCGATTGCCCGTTTGGTGATGCGGGAACCCTGTACACATCGTTTGGGGCCGTGAGCGACACCCCGGCCGGATCTCCCCATGGATGGAACCCAAATAGGCGATAAACCTGGACGAGAGACTTGTGTGGTTAGTCAGGTCGTGGCCGACACCCTCGCTGGGCCTCCGCTTGAAGGTTGTCGAGTACATGTCGTGTAAACGGCGGTAAGTGGTGAGAGCGTGTGTGTGAAGAAGTACACCCCTGCAGGGTTTTATATATAATCTATTCGAATAGCCGTGTCCGCGGAAATGGACTTCTGGGTTGCCTATTACAGTTCATAGACAAGTGAAAGTGGATACTCTAAAACGCGCAAGATAAGCGTGAGTGCTATGGATGGCCTTCTCGTAGGGAGACGGGAGCGGATCCATAGTGGTGTATTGATTGGTGAATATGTGGACTCGTGTGCGCCACCTCAAAAGAGTTACTTGCAGTCGTAGTTAAGGATAGCCACTGAGTCAAAGCTGACTTGCTGCAGTCAAACACCACCACCCCCTTTGTTGATACTGATGCATATGTAGTTAGTTCTGATGTAAGTCTTGCTGAGTACCTTTGTACTCACGTTTGCTTAATTTATGTTTTTGCAGAGAGACTTCAGTCTCTCTAGTGGTTCCGCGTGGACTTCGACGTTTAGCTTGTTACCTCAGCTACGATCTTGTACCTTGGAAGGGTCTGGTAGATAGTCATGCTTCTTAGCCTTTTTCATTTGTAGTTGTCTGTACCCAGACATGTTATGCTTCCGTTGCATGTATGCTCTGTATGTTGGGTCATGTGACCTCTGATTGTAATAAATGCTATGATGGCTCTTCTGGGCCTTTATCTATATGAGTTGTTGAGTTATGTTGTGATGCCTTGTTGTACAACACATACTTGCATGTTATGCATACGTGTAATGTGTATTGCTATGTGTGGGATCCGACACCTAGTTGTTTACCTTTGGTAGCCTACCTTACAGGGAAATGTCTCCTAGTGCTTCCACTGAGCCTTGGTAGTTTGCTACTGCTCTAGAACACTTAGGCTGGCCGGCATGTGTCCTTCTTCGTTCCTGTGTCTGTCCCTTAGGGGAAATGTCACGCGTTGTTCCTTTAAGTCCTTTTAGCTTGCTACGACTTGGGTTCATACGTTGATGACCGACACGTTCGTTGCTGGATCATGTATGCCTGTCCCTGTAATTTAGTGCCACTTTTGGTTTATAACTAGTCATGTCGGCCCGGGTTCTCTGTCATATGGATGCTAGCGACACTATCATATACGTGTGCCAAAATGCGCAAACGGTCCCGGGCCAGGTAAGGTGGCACCCGTGGGGATACCGTGCGTGAGGCCGCAAAGCGATATGATGTGTTACAGGCTAGACCCGTGTGACTTAGGATCGGGGTCCTGACAAAAACATCCGGTGGCCCTCAACGACCAAATGAAGCAGCTGGTCAAGCTGCACAATATGGAGGGTTCGGCCATGAAGGACTTGATAGTCCGGCTAAGGCCCACTAATCCTATCCCAAGCAGCTACTTCGGATTGGTGAAGTAGCTCGTCGAGGCGAGTCCGTGGGTTCACGCATTGAAGCGTTCGGCCTGCAGAAGGTGCTCGGATGGCCTTCGCTCATGTGAAGTTGCACTGGGCGAAGATGAGGGTGCATGACGTATCTACTGTTTGCCCGCCCGCAGGCAGGGACCACCACAAGCCAGAGAAATACTTCGAGGACATCGTAGAAGGCGCCCGCCTTGCAGAAGGCCAGTGCTCAAAGGATGTTATCTTTGAGTAGCTGTATCTGGTTGTAAAGATTTAAGCTTATGAACTGATGTATATAACTTTTGCGCTATTATATTATGAGCGACTTTTATCTCCTGTGTGGCTGTTTATATAAATATGAAAGTTTCCAGTCATCGTCTTCAGCCCCCATGTACATAGTACTGGGGTGTTCAATCATTTGCATATACACTCTTTATCTAACGTCTTGATCCGTGTAGGAGGTGTATGCGGAGCGAACAAAGCAATCAGATTATGCGGCGTTATTGCTTTCACTTAGTCATAGGAATTTGATAAGTGAGGCTAGGTACTATCCCCTGGTGCAGATATGATATTCCCTAATTAAGGTATCCAATTGCACCTGGCTGGGAGAAAAACCCAACCCTTCATATAACACGGGGTAGATCTCTATCGATCGTAGTATAAAACTATGTCACCGGATTGCGGACCAGGATCTCACCTATCATGACAGTTAGTTTTCGGCTTTCTCTACTGAGGTACTTAACCGGACAAGCCAGAAGTACAATCGCAGTAGTTCTCCCTTTACACCCTAGCCGAACAATCGGGAACGTAGGGGTAAGCACACGAGCCGGGCAACCCAACTATTGACCCAAGACATGATTCAAAATTGATGCATATAAGGCAAATATCCAGGATGCTGAACACTCCTTATAGGTGTTCGGACTTTTCGACATACACCGGGCTGAATACAGCCCCTGGTAATAGACCCTGTTGACAAGGCACATGTGGCAATCTGACGTGGGGAGAGAACATAATGTGAATCAAGCTCCTCTATTAATATCCCTTTATAGTATGGCAAGCCATAAGTTTACAAATAATGCCGATGACTTTCTTGGACATTTTACATGCCAGAAAGGTATAGAACAAGAAAGAGATTTTTTACACAGGGTCTTAATCTAAAAAGAAACCTTAGCACGGGTCCATGCTGCACGTCTGCACCGTTTGCTCCTCTGTAATGTGTCCTTGAAGGGGGGAGTGCGATGACCATCAGTAAAAATAAAAAAGAAACCTGGAAAAGAAAGATTGATCTAGTGTCGCCATAAACAAGACTGGTTCGTTTAGTGAACCTTAAAAGATAATTTTAGAGTCCGAATAGGGTCGAGCCGAACTATGGACTATATGTATGAAGTGTGCCCCCAGCGTTGCCCAAGGGATTTTTAGGGCATAATTATGTACCAGAGGCACATATGTTATGACCTTATGGGGCAGTCGATGGGGGCGTAGCTGTTACTCTAGCTCAGGTTCATCTGAGCTGCCGCACTGAGGCGTATGCTGGACACGTTTAGCTATGTCCACAACCAATAGGTTATCCAACTTGAATTGTCCATTTTGGACTTCGGCTGCTAAGGCCGAAGTGTCCTCCTCCGTACGGAGAGAGCGCTCCATGTTTCCATTGACCGTGATGACGCCACATGGTCCAGGCATTTTAAGCTTTAGATAAGCATAATGCAGGACTGCATTAAAGCGGATGAAGGCCTTTCTTCCGAGTAGTGCATGATAGCCACTTCGGAATGGAGCTATGTCGAAGATTAACTCTTCGCTTCAGAAGTTATCAGGAGAGCCGAATACGACCTCGAATGTTAAAGAGCCCGTGCAAGGCTTCTATGCCTGGTATCACTACTTTAAAGGTCGTGCTGCTTGGCTTTATTCTTGGCGGGTCGATCCAAATCTTGCGGACAGTGTCCTGATATATCAGATTGAGACTACTGCCGCCGTCCATAAGGACTCGGGTGAGATGGTATCCATCGATTATTGGATCGAGCATTGGGGTAGCCGAACACCCATGACGGATACTAGTCGTGTGATCCCTACGATCGAAAGTGATCAGACAGGCCAACCATGGGTTGAATTTGGGGGCAACAGGCTTGACGGCATAGACATCTCGGAGTGCGTGCTTGCACTCCCACTTTGGGATATGAGTGGCATATATCATGTTCACTGTTTTTATCAACGGTGGAAATTTCTTCTGCCCCCCTGTATTCGGCTGGCGAGGTTCATCCTCGTCTTCGCTCTGAGGTCCCTTCCCCTTATGTGCGGCATTGAGCTTGCCGGCTTGCTTGAAAACCCAACAATTACGATTGGTATGGTTTGCAGATTTTTCTGGAGTGCCATGGATTTGGCAGGGCCTATCTAATATTTTGTCCAGGCTAGATGGACCATCTTTGTTGCCTTTAAATGGCTTCTTCCATTGATCGGGTCTGGAGCCGCTGAATCCGACGTTTACCACTGTATCATCTGGGCTTCTAGCATTCTATCGACGTTTGTTTTTGTTTCTTCGTGGCTTTCCATTGCCGTCCCTGACTTCAGATGTTCCAGGGTCACTGGTGCTGCTATGGGCTAACCAGCTATCCTCGCCCGCGCAAAAGCAGGTCATGAGTGTAGTTAGGGCTGCCATTGTCCTCGGCTTTTCCTGTCCGAGGTGTCTGGCTAGCCATTCATCCCGGAAACTTTGCTTGAAGGCCACTAAGGCTTCGGCGTCCGGACTATCGACGATTTGGTTCTTCTTAGTGAGAAACCGATTCCAAAGCTTGTGGGCTGACTCCCCGGGTTATTGGATGATTTGACTTAAATCGTCAGCATCCGGGTGCCGGACATAGGTCCCTTGAAAATTGTCCCGAAAAGCATCCTCAATTTCTTCCCAACTCCCAATAAAGTTCTCTAGGAGGCTGTTTAGAGAGTGCCGAGTTGGTACTTTCAGCTTGAGCAGTAAGTATTTAATGGCATGAAGATCATCTCCGCGAGCCATGTGGATGTGAAGGATGAAGTCTTCTATCCATACGGCGGGATCCATCATTCCATCATACGCCTCGATGTTCATGGGTTTAAACCCTTCTAGAAAATAGTGAGCCAGCACCTCATCGGTGTAGCACAGAGGGTGTGCGGCGCCTCTATATTTTGCTATATCATGGCGTATGTCCGATGGTTGTGTTGTTCAGTATTGACCCCGAACTGGTATATGACCGGTGTGATTGGCTTTATAGCCGCCATCCCACGCGGGGGCACGATCCCTGGATCCGTAGATGGATCTGGTCTTGCGAGCCTTTTTGTTCAGGTCCTCACGCAAATCGTTATTCCAGACTTGAGCCGCATCCTCCTTTCCTTTACGGGGACGGGGTGCGGTCTTGTGCACGCCGTTGCTAGCCACTCTGTCCCATCCACGAGGTGGTCGGTCCGGCTTATCAACGGTGTTATTTTTCGGTAGTATGGGCGCAGTTGCCTTGTCGTCGAATTCAGGCAGCAGTTTACGCTTAGGATAGCCTTTGGTTTGGCAATTGTAGCCATATCTTTGCTCAGTGTCTAGCACTTCGTTCCATCTATCATTGAGCGTGTCCAGTATGGCTCGAAGCCGTCTCTGCTGCTTTTTCAGGATCCTTGCGGTGGCAATAAACCTCTGATGGAAGCGCTTTTGTTCTAAGGGTTCTTCTGGGACAATGTATTCGTCGTCGCCCAGGCTAACCTCATCTTCAGAGACAGGTTCATAATTACTGTCTTCGGCATCGCTATCATCAGACAGCGGTTTCGGACTATGTTTGCCGTCCTCTCGCTCGTCCTGCTCCATCGTTGGTTCTGCGGGGTCTTCGGCTTGCTCCAGACTGTCACCATCAGTGGTGACAGTGTTGCTGTCTTTTCCTTTACAGGATTTAGTTCGGCACTTTGGACGCCGACATTTGGGAGGTTCTTCGACAGGCTTGTCCCTTGCAGGATCGTTTTCGCCGTCACCCTCCTTCTTCTTAGGTGTATCCACCATATACACATTGTATGATGACGTAGCTGTCCATCGCCCGGTTCAAAAGAACTTCTGCCATAACGGTTCATGGTATTGGAAGAATGACATACCACGGACCTCGAAGACTATCACAAGATTTGGGCGACAATGTATGCCTCAATATAGTGTTGATTGTAGCAAGACCAGACAACAAGTAATGTACAAATCCAAACTTGTGTGTTTCCAAAGCTGTAACAGAGATCTCTTTGTACATGTTTGCCATAGAGTTGTGGTATTTCTTCTTCTTGGCATAGACATCCAAGTCATCCTCATGCTCTTTAGGGGCTTTTGTCAACTTGGCCCACTCAGCAATAGTTGATTGGTACCTATTACCTTTAGACATCCACACAATTCTTCCATCTGGATAAAAGTGAGTTGTGGTGTAGAATTGCATGATGAGTTCATCATTCCATTTTGTCAGTTTTTGACCCACAAACTTGTCAACACCACAAGCCTTGAAGCTTTCATGCACACTTGGGAAGTGATCTTCATTTTCCTTGATGTATTCCCAATCAACCCATCTCATATCACATACCATTGGCTTCTTATCAAGCAGGATGGTCTCATAGAAATCTTGTTGTTCTTTTGTGTGGAACCTGTAATCCATAGTAGTCCTTCTCCTCACAGCATATGGATCAGATTGTCTCCATCTTCTGAGACCTGCATCCTTCCTCAACTTCATGTCCTCAACAACAATATGAGTATTATCATAGTCAGGGATCTTGGGCTTCAACTTTCTGAGCACTTGGACCTCAGCATCTTCATCAATCTCAGGCACTGGGCCTTGTTCTTTTCTGCAGCTGGAATGTTCATTGTGCTTCTCTTGGGTGCAGACTTGGTGGCTTGAGCAACAGCTTTGGGGGCAGTCTTGGGCTTTGAACGAGTAGCCCCTGACTTAATGGCATCCCCCATCAGCTTCTGAGCTTTGGGAGCTAGTGCAGCATCCTCTTCTTCTTCTTTAGCTTCATCATCATCATCTCTCATAGATGGCTTGGCAATCACTCTGGCTGTGGTCTTTCTAGCTCTCTTATTTGTTCCTCCTGGCTCATTATCTCTGGTTTCAAGAGTGAACACCATTGTTTCTTGAGTTGATGATCTGGCCTTTGACATTGGAGCTCTTTTGGCAGGGACCTTCTTGTTCACTCTAGGCTTGGTTGAAGCAGTTGTGCCATATTCCTTCCTAGCAACTTTCTTCTTTCAAGTGGCCTCGTTAGCCAGAAAATCCTCATCCTCACTGTCAGAAGTTTTCTTCTTCCTTGTCTTGGTAGCAGCCTTAGGCAAGTTGCTTGGTCTGCTCCTGCTACCCTCATCAGAACTACTAGAGGACTAGTGCCCTCACTCATGTTAACTTGCTCCTCGGATCTGTTCTGACTGTCACTCTGGTCAGACATCTTGGCAATTACACTGCCAACAAACCCTGTGAATAGATGTAGATGAGGTAGAGTGGATAAGCATCACAAAGTGCAGAGTTTTTGCAAAACAGATGTGTCAAAAACTTAGTTTTAGTTCTCCACAGAAAGCATTTCGGAGCTACGGATTAGTTAAACTCGGTGATACCTAAGCAATTTTTAGAACCTAAACTAGTGAAATCGGTCAGACCTAGTCACAGTCCGGTGGCACCGAGATTGCTAGAGTTTCATAGAGAGTCAAACTCGGTCACACCGATTTGCAGTTTTCGGTTAGACCAAAAATCGCATGTGCAATGGCCTAAGCCAAATCGGTGAGACCGATTTCTACAACTCGGTTGGTCCGAGATGAGTTCGGCGGAGACATAACCCTAAATTTTTGAATCAAAACTAATCTATATGGAGTTTCTGTTGGACATGATGATTCTAATCGTGGCAAGAATCATGGCAATATCTTTGTTCTTAGAATCGGAGATAGGGATAGCACAGAGATCGAGCTCATACCCTAACTTGGCGGTGAGCTCCCTACAGCGGTAACGGTGGGGTAGAATCCCATTGACGGCGACGGAGACCAGCGGCGGGAGGTCACTGGCGGCGAGGAGACGATCTGGAGACCCGAGACGGTAGAGCAGGTCATGCGCAAGCGAGAGGTTTTGGAAAGTTTTCCACAATTTGACCCGATGGTATACATAACCTGACCCTGTCAGTGTGACCGAGTGGAACAACTCGGTGCCACCGAGATGCGAAATTGCTAGCAATTACTCCAACTCAGTGTGACCGAAAAGTTCAAATCGGTTGCACCGAGATTGAAAACCTAGATCAACTTAGTGAAATCGGTGTGACCAAAGTGGATGACTCGGTCATACCGAAATGCACAAAGAGGTTTTCGAAGTTTAAGTCTATGACAAATCGGGGACTCTGAGTGCTCCTCACACAGAGTGGTTCAAATCTGACTTGATAAATCTTTGTGATGTAGCTTGAATGGAGTTTGAAACGAGAAAAGCATAGATAGCTAGATGGGGTTCTTAGGCATTCTTGTCCATCCATTTGGCAAAAGAGAAAGAGCCAAACATTCAAAGCAACAAATGGATGTCCTCAAATGAGAAAAATATGCATTCGACATGCTCACACAATAAGATAGCAAATGAAACATGTGGCAAATCATGCACAACCATTCTAGCATCTATCAAGCAATTTGGCGATGACTAGGTCATCTATATATGAGTATATTGACTTAGGAGTCAAATGGGAACATTTGATCACAAGTCATACTCATTGTTTAAGCACAAGTGGGGTTACCAATTTTACATAAAGCATTGTTGTGTTCACATCATTAGAGTCACTTTAGCTCAATTGATTAGAGTAAAGCTCCCCCTAGATGTGATATCCCCCCTAAGAGGGATGAACTAACCTTGGGTTTTGTCGATAATGACTTCATGTAGGTGTTGAAGATGTAGATGCTCAATGTTGATGTAGATCATTTGGAGCAATCCATTGGAGTGAGTTGCACTTTCAATACCTAAACGGATTAGTCCCACAAGGAACAAACAAGGATATCCATGGACATAGAGTGAATTGCACACAAGATGATGTCCATGAAAGCATTTGGTTCCCTTGTCCCTTGTCTTACCAACAAGAGGGTTTGTGACTCCTTGAACTAGTTCAAGATGTGGAAGTTGTTTGCACTTGTCCTCGCCAAAATGATATGATTGAAGTATGTTGGTGGAGTCACCCTCAAGAACTCTCTAGTTATTCTTCTTCGAGATCCACACCATATTGATGGGAATCCTTGGAGTTGTAGTCATACTTGATGAAGTAGAACTTGATGTAGTCTTGGGAACCCACTTGACCAAGGCCTTGGGAGCTTCTTCAAATGCATCAATTTCCTCTTGAAGCTTGTCCTTGCCCTTTTGCTTGTGGTCTAGTGGAGGAAGATCATCTTGAGCTTGTGTTCCTTGGAAAGAAGTAGGATGATACTTAATTTGTTGAGGAACAAACTTCGTCTTGGGATATTGATCTTCTTCCCACTCAACTCCATCGGCATTGAACTTTCGTTTAAAACCAGCACCTTGATTCTTCCGGTGTCTTCCTTACTTGCGTACAATCTCCTCAAATTTCTTACTTCCGGCAAGGCTCTTGTAAACACCTTTCTGTTTAATTCCCTCCAATAAGCTATTTTCTTGCTCAAGTGTAACCTGGCTAAGAGAATCATTAGTGGAATCAAGAGTACTACTAGAAGCACCAATATTGGATTTAGCATGATTGTTCTTACTACTAGAGGAAGAATTTTTCTTGTTCTTGTTGCTACATTTTACTTGTGGCATGTAAGTAGACAAGAGTAAACGCTTGGCAATGTAAGAAGAACTTTTCCTACGAAGATCATCATTGATTGCTTTTAAGAACTCATGCTCTTGCTCTAGGTTGAGCTTTTCAAAGCGTAGCTTCTAATGAGTCCTCAAAAGTTCTCGATGATCCTCTAAAGTAGTTTCATGAGCTAACTTGAGAGTGTTTAATTCTTTTGTTAGACGCTCAATCTTCTTCTTATCATTGTCATTCGTTTTATCTTGATTAGCATGATTAATAGCAATTTCATCATAGTTTTCATCATAGGTTTCATCACTATTGCTACCAACAAGTAAATCATCATCTCCTAGCAAGTCATCTTCATCACTATTAAAATCAAGATACTCGGAGTGTGATTCCTTAGGTCCTTTAGCCATGAAGCATCTTCCAATTCCTTCATTTGGATAGTCAAATATGTCGTAGGAGTTGGTTGACACAAGAGCAATTCCGGAAACACCTTCATCTTGAGTATCTTCGGAGTCGGAGTAATATCTTCTCTCGGAGTGGTCATCAGAGTCGGAACCGGATACCCATTCACCAACATGAGCTTGATGTCTTCGACTTGTATAGCTCCTTGATGATTTGTCCTTCCTTTCCGAATCTTTGCTTCTCCGAGAAGGTCTTCTTTCATAACGATCATCTCTACTCCTTCTCTCTCTTGGTGGTGATTCTTCTCTTCTACTTCTCCTTTTAGGTGAGTCTTCTCTTCTTTTGTGGGAGTTGTACACTCATTGGAGTAGTGTCCGGGTCTTCCACAATTGTAGCAATTTTGGTGACAACTAGAAGATCTTTTGTCATTGTAGGACCTTGACTTGGAATTTCTCTCTTTGCTTCTATTCTTGTAGAACTTGTTGAATTTCTTCACCATTAAGCTCAATTCTTCATTAAAGACTTTTTTCTCACTTGATGATGTAGGACCATCAAATGAGGCTTTGTAAGCACCACTAGACTTGTTGTGAAGCTCTTCTTTATCTTTGAGTGACATCTCGTGAGCAACAATTCTTCCAATGACTTACGTTGGCTTGAGATCTTTCTAGTTGGGCATCATTTTGATCAATGTGCACACCGTATCATACTTTCCATCCAAGGCTCTTAGGATCTTCTTGGTGATGAATTTGTCGGTCATTTCTTCACTTCCTAAGCCAGCAATCTCATTTGTGATGAGAGCAAGCCTAGAGTACATTTCAACGACACCTTCACCATCCTTCATTTTGAACTTGTCAAGCTGACTTTGAAGCACATCCAATTTGGATTCCTTGACGGAGTCGGTACCTTCCTGCATATCAATCAAAGTATCCCAAATTTCCTTTGCATTCTCAAGACTGCTGATTTTCTTGAATTCTTAGGGGCACAATCCATAGAAGAGGATATCGCAAGCTTGAGCATTGTACTGCAACATCTTCAATTCTTCAGCGGAGGCTTCACGGTTTGTCGGTGGGAACGACACCTATGGGATCACAAGAATCCCTACTATGGTTAGCGGGGCGCGGGGTTGAGAGAAGAGCGGATCAAACAGATGGCACACGGTTCGTTTATCCAGGTTCGGGCCGCGAGGATGCGTAAAACCCTACTCCTGCTTTGGTGGATTGTATATCTGTGTTCTTCAGCTAGCTATGGGGCGTGAGGAGCTCCAAAAAGCTGAATCCTCCTCCTGGTCGCCTCGGGCCGGGGTTGCCACAGTGGCACACAGGACGTGGAAAGGGTATAGTGATGTGAGTTTATCCCTCGCATTACATGACAAGGCGCAATTAATGCGTCTTGCTTAGGTGTACTTGCTTTATTGGGGACGGGGGAGAGGTCTGTCTAGTTCGTCGCCGCTCCTTCTTGTGTCGACACGCGCCCTTGCCGGCGATGCCTGAGATGCCATGTAGGTAGGCAGGCAGCTGAGGTGGCGCAATGGTGGGTCTTCACGAAGATCTGCATGCCGCCATGCAGGTGCCTGCCCAGCTGGTTGGGTCGGCAGCTGCATAAGGCGGTGGAAGTTTAGTTGGCGTGGGACTGATGTCCTTGGCAAGGGCCTTGTCGGGGCCCCGGCAAGGGTCTTGCCACGGCACCTGCTGTCATCCCCGGCAAGGCGCTTGCCAGAGGTCTTGTGATCTTCCTCGGCTAGGATCCTGCCAAGGGTCGTCGTCTTCTTAGGGCGTATCTGATCTTGAATGTCTTCACAAAGATCTGCATGCCACTACGGGGATGTCCCCCAAATCCTTGCCCCATGGGGGCAGTGGACTCAAGGGTGATTTGCTCCGTAGGCGTGGGGCGAGTTGTCGCGGCAAGGGTCTTGCCGGGGCTGCTAAAGCCGGCCCCGGCAAGGATCTTGCTGGGGGAGCCCGTCTTGTCCCTTGGCTCTTCATGGTCTTGGCTTTGGTGTTGCTCCAGTTCCATCGAGCTTCGGTCTCACCCTGGCTCACCTCCCTTGCCTTACTTGGTGCGGCGGTGCCCGTGGCTCAAACTGCCCGTGCACAGTCATAGGGGTACAAAAAGTGTACCCCCCCCTCCCCTTTTTGTACACCGACAGGAGCCCCCGGGCCTGGGCCACACATAAGCGCGACGCGTTGTTGGGCTAGGCCCAGAATGGTGTGCGGGCAGGCGGGACAGTTTTTACGGTGGTAAGACTTTTCGCGCGCTACGCCTCCCACGATCCGTGCGCGTGGCGCAGTGTGGAGGGGTGTGCGTGACGTGGGCGGCATGCGTGGGGTTGGTTCCCACAGGCATGCGTCACATCACAGTTAATGTGAAAGGAGGCGGCCCGCGTTTTCCCCCTTAAGAAGGAATAACCGTGGGCCCGCTGCTCACTTTCTCCTCTTTCCTCGTGCCTTCTCCAATCTCAGAGCTGCCGTTTCCTCTCTTCCTTCCTTCCTAAGCTTCCGCCGTCGCATGCCGTTGTTGCTTCGCCATCCTCCTCCCTCAGTCCTCTAACTTTCTTAGCCGCCATGGTGCCCAAATCCGTCAAGGGCAAGGGGGTGGCCAAGGGCGCTGGGACTGTGGAGCCACCGGAGAATGCGCTATTGGGGGACCGGACGAAGTCCGCCTTCTTCTTCCGCTCGACGGTTGATGTCCGCGAGCTCCGGGTCTCCTTCAAGCCTCTATGGGGAGTGAAGACGGGGTAGAGAATTCGGGACATCCGGCGACGCGTGTCATTCCTGCCGCTTGCGCCGATCATGCCCCAAATCGGTATCCCTTTTTCGTCGATTATCTTTCTTGCAGGTTATGTCCCCCATTTTTCCGATTTCTTCTGCGACATTATGCATACATTTGGCTTTTACCTCTTGGATTTTACTCCGAATGCGGTGGCGTGCATGGCTTTCTTTGCGTATCTTTGCGAAGGCTTCGTCGGGGTGCAGCCAAACACGGCGCTTTTCCGCCATTATTTCTCCCCTCGGATCCAGCCGGGAGGTGCCGTCTCTGGATGCGTGTGGGGACCCCGACTTGGAAGTCGAGATCACCGAATGCACGTGTACAGTGATCCCAGAGATCAATGCTCACTGAACACACAGAAGCTGAAATAACAAGAGTCTTACATCCATACAATAGTCTTACACGAATTAAGGCCGTTATGGACAAATCTTACATAGATAGAGCCTCACGGGCTGAATAGGAAATAACTCAAATAGCGGAAGTCTTCGATAAACGGGTAGAACCCATGCCATCTGCCTTAACCCTACAGGCATTCTGACTGGGATAGCGTCCTAGTTCGCATGTTCGTCTCCAAAGAACTCTTCCTCATAATCCTACTCTTCCATGCCTGGCCAATTAAATAACCAGTGGCAAGCCAATGAGTACTTTGAATGTACTCGCAAGCAACCCATGATGTGGTAACAATGCAATGGATCAATAATGAACAATCTAGCAGGAAGCTAGAACAATATGCTATCATCAAGTTTATGCATCAATAACCTCGCGTAACCTCGAGAACAGGTTACCGACATCAACATGAATATGATTCAGCTCATCGAGTCAAGTCACCATCCTTGACTTGTCACACACATTCCAACACTGATGAAGTAAAATTCTGGACATAGTTTAAGTAGCACCACCCAACTGTCCATGACCGTGGACACGGCTATTCGAATAGTTTTACACTCTGCAGAGGTTGTACACTTTACCCACAAGATCCGGGGAACTTCCTGTCATCCACGACCCGCGGTACCTCAAGTACCCGGGGTAAGCACCCGGTCATTACCTTTCCTTAGACGACACTAACATAGAGTCCACTCGTTGGCACACGGCCCTCGGGTACAAACAATAGATCACAGGACTTGCCCTAATTTCAATGTTCACGCGTACCCGAAGGGACCAACGGTGTGTCCGGTGCCCTGTGAAAACAGTCATGGTCGTCTATCCAAGCACGACCCCGTCCCGGGAAAGACCTCAAGTCCTCCCGTCACTAGTAATGCGGGCACCATGCTAGTATCGACCTAAGTAATCAATAAAGCCCCGTCCCATAAGGGGTAGTGTGGTTGCACATGTTTGGTTGGGACGGTAGTCACACATAAATCTGATCCATCATTCCACCATGCACATGATCTACCGGCACATCACTTCTTTCTCAAGTGATGACCTAACACTTTATCACCCTCGGGCATTAGGGGCACCTGATGGGTTCATGCAAAGATTTCAACTACGAGGGTTCATATCACACATGCATCATATAAGCATCATGACCAACTATTTGCATGTCATCTAGCGCATAGCAAGATCAACAATAAGGCATGCATCATGTGGTGGTTCATCTAGGTTACCATCGTAACCCTATCATCATGCATCGGAAACAAACGGGTTCCGAGAACATGTGTATCATGGTCAAAGGGCTGCTTGCCTGGATTGGCTTGGTCTTCAAGGTCTTCAAATCCTTCTCCTTCTTCTTCCACAGCAACTTCGTCAAATACGGGATCTATACTTCGCATAATAACCACGGGAAAATAAGAATACAAATAAAACAGAAAAATCAAAGTGCTCAGAAAAATGTCAACTCATTTTTGTAAAATACTAGAGAGATTTCTAAGATGGGGAAAAATCTTAGTTGAAGTTTTGGAGTTACAGAATGGATTCTACTGATTTTTGAACAGGAGTTATACTGCTCAAATTTGAATTTAAATTTGAACAGTACAGAAAAGTTTCATGGATTTGAATGAAAGTGGTACCATTAAATAGGTTGGAATATTGCAAGAATTTAGGTGTTGAAAATATTTAATTTGGATCAATATTCTTTTCTGTATAAATTTTTAAAACATCAACAGAAAAGAAAAATGAAAAAGGGTCTTGTGCACTAGGCCAGAGGAGGCCACAGTGCACGGCCCAGACGGACTGGCCCAGCCGCACGGAGCCAGCGCGCGCGCACGTCAGGTTTTCAAACGTGACGGGCGGGGCCCGTGGGTCAGCGGCACAGAGGAGGGGGAGAGAGGTGGGGGGATGACAGGCGGGGCCCGCCTGTCATCTCTAACCCCATGGCCACGGCGGCGGCGAGCTCACCGGCGAAGATTCCGGCCACGGCGACGGCAACGGTGGGCAGGGTTGAGCTCAGCGTCGTGTCGCGGTTGCAGTGGTGGTAGTGCGGCACGGCGGGGAGTCCTGGTTCACCGGCGGCGAGATGGGGCGGCGGAAGCTCGTCGGAGGGTGGTGGCTGCGGCTGTTTCCGGCTGCCACGGAGAGGGGAAACAGGGGGAAAATGATCAGTGGAGTGCGGCGGTTTCGAAACGAGTGGAAGGAGAGGCAGGGGAGGCCCGTACCTCGAGATCGCCGGCGGCCCGACGCGGCGGAGCTCCGGTCGATCCCGAGCACTGGGGCGTCCTGGGGAGGAGTGGAGGGTGCTGGGGGTCTCAGTGGAGAGGTGTGAGGCTGGTGATGGTGCTGGAGAGGCTCGGGAGGGCCTTATATAGCCGCGCCCGTGGTTCACCGTGGACCCGTGTGCCGACGAGGTTGCAGGCGAGGCTAGAGAGGGTTCTGGAGCCTGGGAACACGCCGGGGAGGTCCGTGGGCTAGCTCCACGTCCAGCTGAGGGGATAAGAGGAGCGGGGGAGCGTCGGAGGAGCGCGCGCGTGTGAAGCAGAAGAATGGCCGAAGCGGGCGGCCGGTGCGCGTGCGACGACGTTCACTGGAGGGCGCAGGAGGAGGGGGGACAGCGCCGGGGAGGTCGCGGACGTCGAGTCGCCTCGACTAGCGAGAGGGGGAGGCTCGAGGTTGTCGGGGATCGGCGATTGGCTGGAGCCAGCGTGCGGAGGGCACTGTTCGCGCGCTCCAGAGCATGCGTATTGCTGGCATCAGCGTGCTCTCGCCGGTTTGGTCCGATCCAGCGTGTCCAACAGTGTCTAGCACGTTGTAGGAGGAGTAAAGAAATGCCCTGAGGCCTTGGATGCCCTGGGGATGTAGAGAGAGAGTGAGAGTGTTGGTAAAATGGTTGAAGTTGGCTGTGCAGCAAGGTAAAACAAGGGTTTCACCCTTCAATCATGGAGCTGAGGTGCTGGGGGAGTTACTCGAGGTAGCTGGTAACTCAATGAGCCTGTGGTAAGAAGTTGAGGCCATGGAGAAAAGTGAAAGTGGTCAAATTGGAGGTTTTAGCATTTCTGCAGAAGGTGTTTGATCAGTGTTTGATCAAGTAAATGAAGTCCACTTGACATGGCACTTGACAGGGTTGAAAGACATGACAAAATAGGGTGCTTCACCAAATTTGGGCTCATTTGAAGAAACTAGCCAATGTAACTTTGGTGAACCCTAGAAATTAACAGAAACAGTTTCATCTTGATTGAGTCAAGCTAATCATCTCCCCTTGATGCACCACTTGGTGTAGCATCATCATTTGGGGTATGGATCATGCCCACAAAGTTTGAAGCTCCAGATAAAAAGTTGGTAATGTAAAGTTGTTCAAATTTGCATTTGAACAGAAAGGGTTTTGAGGTGATCTGATCAAGTTGCTCTATTCAAATTCTTGTGCCATTTGGTCTAGGTGCCTTATTAGGCCATACTAGCATGTGCACCAAGTTTGAGAGCATTTGGACAAGTTTGGCAATGTAAAGTTGCTCAAACTTCAAATATGGACAGAATGGTTATGAAGGGGTTTGAGGATGTTTTCTTGCTTCCCAAGGCATGGGACTTGGCAAGATCATCAAATATGTCATATATGACATGATAGAATTTCCCTAGAATTTTTGGAGAAAAATTCCTTTGTAAACATTTCAAAAGCTTGAAATATCCAGAAAGGGTTTTAGAGGATTTAGCCCATTATTTTGAACATGACCAAGTGTTGAAACTCTTATATATGGACAATATATGTCCTATGAGTCTCTCTGAATTTTGGCAAATATTTTTGAAACAGTTAAATAATTTTCCCCTATTAAAGACCATTTCTGGCCTTAAGAAACAGCTTTTAAATAAAATAGGAAAATAACTTTTAAAATTATACCTTTGTGGTTTTTGGGAGTCCTATGACTACTAGGTCTCAAATAAACCTTTTGAAATAATTTTCACACCCTAAATCAAGTACTTGCAGTGCAAATCTCAATTCAGGGGTTTTTGGAAAACTAATTCTATAAAATACTTTTTGGCCAAATTAATTTTGTAGGAAAATACTATATTGTCTTATAACACTTGGCATGATCATTGGGCAGAAGTTTTGAGTATAGAGATGAAATCTATAAGAGATCATAGTTGACTTTAATGAGCACATGAAAAAGCAAATGAAGAAAACTCAATTCCAAATAAAAGCCAAATGATGCTAAAAAATTTTGCTGGTCCAAATTTTCATGCTTCAAAGTTACAAATAACATGTTACAAAATGTAGGGTGTGACAGACCTACCCCCCTTGCAAGAATCTCATCCCCGAGATTCCTAAATTAGGGCTTAAAAGAGATCGGGAAACTCGGATCTAAGATAGTCTTCTCGTTCCCAGGTTGCTTCTGCTTCGGTGTGGTTGCTCCACTGGACCTTGAAGTACTTAATGGTACGGCTCCGCGTACGTCGTTCTGCTTCGTCCAGAATGCGAATGGGCTTCTCGCGGTAGGTCAAATCAGGCTGCAGATCAATGGCTTGGTGATCCACATCCTTGTAGAGATTGGGCTTGTCTGGAACTTGGAGACATTTCCGGAGTTGTGACACATGGAACACATTGTGCACATCGGATAGCTCAGGTGGTAGTTCCAACTGATAAGCCACTTATCCTCGTCGTGCAGTGATCTCAAAGGGTCCAATGAACCTTGGTGCGAGCTTCCCCTTAACATGGAAACGCTTGGTTCCCTTCAGAGGAGTTACCCGCAGGTACACATGGTCCCCGACATGGAAACTCATGTCTCGGCGTCGGGTGTCAGCATAACTCTTCTGCCTTGACTTGGCTGCCTTTAATCGCTCTCTGACTAGTTGGACTTGCTCTTCTGCTGCCCGGAGACTATCCGGTCCAAAGACTAGTCCTTCTCCAGTCTCTGACCAGTTGAGGGGTGTGCGGCATCTGCGTCCGTACAACACCTCAAATGGTGTCATCTGAAGGCTTGACTGGTAACTGTTGTTATAGGAGAACTCGGCAAAAGGGAGACAGTCTTCCCACTTGGCTCCATATGCCAGGACACAGGCTCGGAGCATGTCTTCGAGAATCTGATTGACTCGCTCAGTTTGACCTCCGGTCTGTGGGTGGAAAGCTGTGCTGAAAGACAACTTGGTTCCCAAGGCTTCTTGGAACTTCTTCCAGAATCTTGAGGTGAACTGGGTTCCTCGATCTAACACAATCTCCTTGGGAACACTGTGAAGACTTACGATTCGGTCAATGTAGAGAGTTGCCAGCCGGTTGCCGTCATAAGTGGTCTTGACAGGAATGAAATGGGCCACCTTGGTCAAATGATCGACTATGACCCAGATAGAGTCATGTCATCTATTCAACCTTGGTAGTCGAGTGATGAAGTCCATTCCGACTTTATCCCACTTCCACTCAGGAACTTGGAGTGGTTGAAGCAATCCAGCAGGTCGCTGATATTCAGCCTTGACCCTTTGGCACACATCACACTTTGCAACATAGGTTGCAATCTCTCTCTTCATACCGTGCCACCAGAATCGTGCCTTCAAGTCTTGGTACATCTTGGTTCCTCCGGGGTGGATGGAATACGGAGTGTCGTGGGCTTCTTGCAGAATCAGCGTCTTCAGCTCGGTGTTGTTTGGTACACAGAGGCGACCTTTGTACCAAACAATCCCGTGCTCGTCTTCGGAGAATCCTGGGGCCTTGCCCAGCTTCATCTTCTTCTTGATGCCTTCAATGCTTGCGTGTCCATCTTGAGCCTTCTTGACGTCGTCCATCAAGGTCGGTCTGACTTCCAAATGATCCAGAAATCCAGGGGTGACCAATTCCAAACTGAATTGTTCGATCTCCTTAAACAAGGCTGTCTGCCTCTCTTGAATAATGGCATTGAAAGAGCAAGCCTTCCGGCTTAAGGCATTGGCCACCACGTTAGCCTTCCCAGGGTGATACTGAACACTGAGGTCATAATCTTTGATGAGTTCCAACCATCTCCGCTGCCTCATGTTCAATTCCTTTTGGGTGAAAATGTACTTCAGACTTTTGTGGTCTGTGTAAATCTCACACTGTTTCCCTAGGAGGTAATGCCGCCATGTCTTCAAGGCATGAACTACTGCCGCTAGCTCAAGATCGTGAGTAGCGTAGTTCTCCTCATGGGGTCGTAGCTGCCTGGATAGGTATGCTATGACGCGGCCTTCTTGCATCAGAACGCTTCCCAATCCGATTCGAGAGGCATCACAATATATCACGAACTCCTTGTGAATATCAGGTGTTGCCAGAACTGGGGCGGTGGTCAATCTCTTCTTGAGCTCTTGGAAGCTCTCTTTGCATTTTGGCGTCCACTCGAACTTCTTGTCCTTTTTGAGGAGCTGAGTCATTGGTCGTGCAATGCTAGAGAATCCTTCCACGAACTTGCGGTAATAGCCCGCTAATCCGAGGAAGCTTCTGACTTCCTTGACGGTCGTTGGAGATTGCCATTGGGTCACAACTTCGATTTTTGCAGGATCAATAGATAATCCTTCCTCGGTCAAGACATGACCTAAGAATCCAACTTTATGCAGCCAGAACTCACACTTGCTGAATTTGGCATACAGTTGGTGCTCACGAAGCTTGTCTAGGACCATCCTCAGGTGTTGCTCATGCTCTTCCTCCGACTTCGAGAACACAAGAATGTCATCAATGAAGACAACAACGAACTTGTCCAAATATTCCATGAAGACTTTATTCATGAGATACATGAAGTAGGTTGGGACATTGGTTAACCCAAAAGACATGACCGTGCACTCGTACAGGCCATATCTGGTTACGAATGCCGTCTTCGAAATATCTTGGGGTCTGATCTTCAGCTGGTAATACCCAGATCTGAGGTCGATCTTGGAGAATACCTTGGCTCCGCTGAGCTGATCAAACAGATCTTCGATCTTGGGAAGTGGGTACTTGTTCTTGATTGTAACTTCATTGATGGAACGATAGTCAATGCATAAGCGGATGGTACCGTACCTCTTTGCCACAAACAGAACAGGAGATCCCCAAGGGGAGGCACTCGGGCGAATAAATCCCTTCCTTAGCTGCTCTTCTAGCTGCTTCTTCAACTCGGCTAATTCTTCCGTCCCCATTCTATAAGGCTTCTTATAGATGGGTCCTGCTCCGGGCACGAGCTCGATGATGAACTCAATGTCACGGTCAGGGGGCATTCCCGGTAGTTCATCCGGAAAGACATCAGGATACTCACATACCACCGGTACTTGATCTAGCCCAACTTCAGACAGACAGTTGACTTTAGCGGCTTGAGCGGAAGAGGAGTTGGGGGCAAACTTGACTTCTACTCCTTGGTCATTGGTCACAGTGACCGTCCGATTGGCACAGTCTAACAAGCCTTGGTGCTTACTGAGCCAACCCATCCCTAAGATCACATCCAAGCCTTGCGATCTCAGGATGATAAGGTCTGCTAGGAAGTCTACACCGTTAATGGTAATACAGACTCCTTTACAGCCTATCTTGGCTCTCATCTCGGCTCCGGGGGTTTGTACCACCATAGGGTTATTCAGGGGTGTAGGGGTCATGCCACTTTTTAATGCAAATCTTTGAGTGACAAATGAATGCGTTGCTCCAGAATCAAACAAGACAGTTGCAGGTGCTGAGTTGACAAGGAACGTACCCAGCACGACGTCCGGGTCTTCCTGGGCTTCTTCAGCAGTGACGTGATTCACACGCCCCTTCCCATAGTTCGGTGGATTGCGAGGAGCTGGGTTCCTTGGTGGCATTCCACGGCCTTGTCCCTGGTTCTGCGCATTGGGGCGCGGGGCATCAGGCTTCTTGTTGGGGCACACCCTGGAGATGTGTCCGGGCTGACCACACCCAAAGCAAGTGACTTGGTTTGGGGTGTTGATCTTGTTGCCACCATTGGTATTGGGGTTGAAGGCTGGCCTGGGGTTGGCATACTACTGAGGCTGAGGATTGGCACGAGGTGTAGGAGCTCTTGGCTGCTGATAGGTTGGCTTGGCCAGGGCTGACTGCCACGGACGAGGCTTCTGGTTGCTGGAACTTCCCTTACTGGCCAACTTGCGCTTGCGAGTGTCTTCCAAAGCACGCCGCTTGTCTTCAAGCATAAGTGCCTTGTTCACCAGGTCAGGGAAAGACGGGCAGTCGCACACGACAAGCGAGTATTGCAGAGTCTGATTAAGGCCTTCCATGAAGCGCTCCCTTTTGGCAACATCAGTGCTGACATCTTCAGGGGCATATCGTGACAGAACACTGAACTTCTGCATGTACTCCTTGACAGTGCCACTTCCTTGCTTTAGGGCTCGGAACTCGCGCTTTTTGATAGCCATGATTCTGGAAGGAATGTGGGCCTTGCGGAATTCTGCCTTGAAGTTTACCCAAGTGATGTCTTGTTCAGCATGCATGACCTTGAATCCATCCCACCAAGCTCTAGCAGTTCCCCCGAGGCAGTGGGCTGCATAAGCCACCTTCTCGCGATCTTCGGTGCATCCGACTAGTTCCAGGATTTCCTCAATGGAACAGACCCAGTCATCTGCATCCAGGGGTTCAGCAGTCTCGATGAAGGTTGGCGGTGCATGCTTCTTGAACTCTGCCAACGTGGAACGTCCATTGCCATTCCCCGCCGGCTGGCGGTTGTTGGTGACAGCTTGAGCAATCAGCTGGAGAGCTGCAGTGTTGGCTTGGCGTTCCTCTCGGAAAGCTTGGAGAAGCTGAGCCATGTCCATGCTTGGAGGAGGTGGTGGTGGAGCTTGGTCGTTGGTTTGGTCGTGGCCTGCCTCTAGCTGAGAGGATGCTCCGGCTTCGGGCTGCTGGGTAGAGGTACCAGTACGAGTTACAACAGGCATCATGTTGGATCGGTAAAAGGTCTCATGACTCGGAAGAGGGAAAGCAAGAAAGATGGGTGCCTAGTAAGGGGGTGGGTGTGACACTAAATCAAATCATGCAAGGGCCGTAAGGCCAAAACACCTTCATTAAAATCCAGATGGGTGATGTAGTCGTTTACACATTCCCGAAGGAAGATTACGACTTACATCCAGACACAACAAAAGCAAACACTAGATGGTTTCATATGAACCATACAAGGACTCGACTGCGCATAGGGTTTACACGACCTATCCTACCGTATGGGTTACAACTGGCATATCCGAGTAGCGAATAATGCCTAAGCGGCGGAATGCTCGGTCGCGTATTCCCGCTCTTCTGGGTCTTCCTCCTTGTCTTCATCTGTCTGGGCTCCCTTGTCACTTGAGGGAGTGGGGGAGTGGAGGAGTTGGATAAGACGGTGCTTCGATGGTGGTGCAGGAAAAAGCTTGCGATATACCCTTGCTGTCATTCGGCGTCGTAGAGGTGGTTCTTCACCCTTGGAAGACACATCCTCGGAGGGCCTTCCGCCTCGATATGCGATAGCGGATTGTCCAGAAGGTGCTCCTTCCTTCTTGATCCTGTTTGCCTTCTCTTGAGCTCGTCGAAGAAGTGCCTTGGTCTTGTAAAGTTCTTCTCGAAGCTTCATTGATTCCGAGGCCAAGTCTTGTGCCAAGCTGTCGGCACATAGACTGAAGTAGGTCTGGAACCGAAGCGAGAGTCCTTCCTTCAGTGGAGGGGCTAGTGCGCTGCTTTCTTCGTCACCTTCCTTCCGGTAAGGTAAGAAGCGAGTTGCCATCTTGGCTGCCATCTCCGGAAGAAGCTCGCGGAGACGGGTTAGTGCCTTGAGTGCAGCAGCCTCAACAGCGAGTGGTAGTGCCGCCATCTGGGGTCCCTCGAAGAACCAACTTGTGGGAGGGTCGTTTGCCTTCACGATCACTTCCACATGGTACTCCACCTCAGTATCGCTCACCCAACGCTCAAGGTAGGTGAGGATGGGTGCTCGGTGGAACTGACACTCCTGGAGGCTATCCTCGAGAAGTAGGGGAAACCCAGTGGTCAGGTGCTCTTCGGGAACAGCGGCCATCTACAAAGGTGGAATAGGAGGGGTTAATAAGCTGAGGAAATCTCAGGTTTAGAAAAGAAGAGAGGTTCAGAAGGTTTTTGAAAAGGGGTCTCGACTAACTAACGCCCATGCTAACTAAGGCTTCCTACTGTCAGGATGGCTCTGATACCAGCTCTGTGGGGACCCCGACTTGGAAGTCGAGATCACCGAATGCACGTGTACAGTGATCCCAGAGATCAATGCTCACTGAACACACAGAAGCTGAAATAACAAGAGTCTTACATCCATACAATAGTCTTACACGAATTAAGGCCGTTATGGCCAAGTCTTACATAGATAGAGCCTCACGGGCTGAATAGGAAATAACTCAAATAGCGGAAGTCTTCGATAAACGGGTAGAACCCATGCCATCTGCCTTAACCCTACAGGCATTCTGACTGGGATAGCGTCCTAGTTCGCATGTTCGTCTCCAAAGAACTCGTCCTCATAATCCTGCTCTTCCATGCCTGGCCAATTAAATAACCATTGGCAAGCCAATGAGTACTTTGAATGTACTCGCAAGCAACCCATGATGTGGTAACAATGCAATGGATCAATAATGAACAATCTAGCAGGAAGCTAGAACAATATGCTATCATCAAGTTTATGCAACAATAACCTCGCGTAACCTCAAGAACAGGTTACCGACATCAACATGAATATGATTCAGCTCATCGAGTCAAGTCACCATCCTTGACTTGTCACACACATTCCAACACTACTGAAGTAAAATTTTGGACATAGTTTAAGTAGCACCACCCAACTGTCCATGACCGTGGACACGACTATTCGAATAGTTTTACACTCTGCAGAGGTTGTACACTTTACCCACAAGATCCGGGGAACTTCTGTGTCATCCACGACCCGCGGTACCTCAAGTACCCGGGGTAAGCACCCGGTCATTACCTTTCCTTAGACGACACTAACATAGAGTCCACTCGTTGGCACACGGCCCTCGGGTACAAACAATAGATCACGGGACTTGCCCTAATTTCAATGTTCACGCGTACCCGAAGGGACCAACGGTGTGTCCGGTGCCCTGTGAAAACAGTCATGGTCGTGTATCCAAGCACGACCCCGTCCCGGGAAAGACCTCAAGTCCTCCCGTCACTAGTAATGCGGGCACCATGCTAGTATCGACCTAAGTAATCAATAAAGCCCCGTCCCATAAGGGGTAGTGTGGTTGCACATGTTTGGTTGGGACGGTAGTCACACATAAATATAATCCATCATTCCACCATGCACATGATCTACCGGCACATCACTTCTTTCTCAAGTGATGACCTAACACTTTATCACCCTCGGGCATTAGGGGCACCCGATGGGTTCATGCAAAGATTTCAACTACGAGGGTTCATATCACACATGCATCATATAAGCATCATGACCAACTATTTGCATGTCATCTAGCGCATAGCAAGATCAACAATAAGGCATGCATCATGTGGTGGTTCATCTAGGTTACCATCGTAACCCTATCATCATGCATCGGAAACAAACGGGTTCCGAGAACAAGTGTATCATGGTCAAAGGGCTGCTTGCCTGGATTGGCTTGGTCTTCAAGGTCTTCAAATCCTTCTCCTTCTTCTTCCACAGCAACTTCGTCAAATACGGGATCTATACGTCGCATAATAACCACGGGAAAATAAGAATACAAATAAAACAGAAAAATCAAAGTGCTCAGAAAAATGTCAACTCATTTTTGTAAAATACTAGAGAGATTTCTAAGATGGGGAAAAATCTTAGTTGAAGTTTTGGAGTTACAGAATGGATTCTACTGATTTTTGAACAGGAGTTATACTGCTCAAATTTGAATTTAAATTTGAACAGTACAGAAAAGTTTCATGGATTTGAATGAAAGTGGTACCATTAAATAGGTTGGAATATTGCCAGATTTTAGGAGTTGAAAATATTTAATTTGGATCAATATTCTTTTCTGTATAAATGTTTAAAACATCAACAGAAAAGAAAAATGAAAAAGGGTCCTGTGCACTGGGCCAGAGGAGGCCACAGTGCACGGCCCAGATGGACTGGCCCAGCCGCACGGAGCCAGCGCGCGCGCACGTCAGGTTTTCAAACCTGACGGGCGGGGCCCGTGGGTCAGTGGCACAGAGAAGGGGGTGAGAGGTGGGGGGATGACAGGCGGGGCCTGCCTGTCATCTCTAACCCCACGGCCACGGCGGCGGCGAGCTCACCGGCGAAGATTCCGGCCACGGCGACGGCAACGGAGGGCAGGGTTGAGCTCAGCGTCGTGTCGCGGTTGAAGTTGTGGTAGTGCGGCGCGGCGGGGAGTCCTGGTTCACCGGCGGCGAGGTGGGGCGGCGGAAGCTCGTCGGAGGGTGGTGGCTGCGGCTGTTTCCGGCTGCCACAGAGAGGGGAAACAGGGGGAAAATGATCAGTGGAGTGCGGCGGTTTCGAAACTAGTGGAAGGAGAGGCAGGGGAGGCCCGTACCTCAAGATCGCCGGCGGCCCGACGCGGCGGAGCTCCGGTCGATCCCGAGCACTGGGCGTCTTGGGGAGGAGTGGAGGGTGCTGGGGGTCTCAGTGGAGAGGTGTGAGGCTTGTGATGGTGCTGGAGAGGCTCGGGAGGGCCTTATATAGCCACGCCCGTGGTTCACCGTGGACCCGTGCACCGGCGAGGTTGCAGGCGAGGCTAGAGAGGGTTCTGGAGCCTGGGAACACGCCGGGGAGGTCCGTGGGCTAGCTCCACGTCCAGATGAGGGGATAAGAGGAGCGGGGGAGCGTCGGAGGAGCGCGCGCGTGTGAAGCAGAAGAATGGCCGAAGCGGGCGGCCGGTGCGCGTGCGACGACATTCACTGGAGGGCGCAGGAGGAGGGGGGACAGCGCCGGGGAGGTCGCGGACGTCGAGGCGCCTCGACTGGCGCGAGGGGGAGGCTCGAGGTTGTCGGGGATCGGCGATTGGCTGGAGCCAGCGTGCGGAGGGCACTGTTCGCGCGCTCTAGAGCATGCGTATTGCTGGCATCAGCGTGCTCTCGCCGGTTTGGTCCGATCCAGCGTGTCCAACAGTGTCTAGCACGTTGTAGGAGGAGTAAAGAAATGCCCTGAGGCCTTGGATGCCCTGGGGATGCAGAGAGAGAGTGAGAGTGTTGGTAAAATGGTGGAAGTTGGCTGTGCAGCAAGGTAAAACAAGGGTTTCACCCTTCAATCATGGAGCTGAGGTGCTGGGGGAGTTACTGGAGGTAGCTGGTAACTCAATGAGCCTGTGGTAAGAAGTTGAGGCCATGGAGAAAAGTGAAAGTGGTCAAATTGGAGGTTTTAGCATTTCTGCAGAAGGTGTTTGATCAGTGTTTGATCAAGTAAATGAAGTCCACTTGACATGGCACTTGACAGGGTTGAAAGACATGAGAAAATAGGGTGCTTCACCAAATTTGGGCTCATTAGAAGAAACTAGCCAATGTAACTTTGGTGAACCCTAGAAATTAACAGAAACAGTTTCATCTTGATTGAGTCAAGCTAATCATCTCCCCTTGATGGACCACTTGGTGTAGCATCATCATTTGGGGTATTGATCATGCCCACAAAGTTTGAAGCTCCAGATAAAAAGTTGGTAATGTAAAGTTGTTCAAATTTACATTTGAACAGAAAGGGTTTTGAGGTGATCTGATCTAGTTGCTCTATTTAAATTCTTGTGCCATTTGGTCTAGGTGCCTTATTAGGCCATACTAGCATGTGCACCAAGTTTGAGAGCATTTGGACAAGTTTGGCAATATAAAGTTGCTCAAACTTCAAATATGGACAGAATGGTTATGAAGGGGTTTGAGGATGTTTTCTTGCTTCCCAAGGCATGGGACTTGGCAAGATCATCAAATATGTCATATATGACATGATAGAATTTCCCTGGAATTTTTGGAGAAAAATTCCTTTGTAAACATTTCAAAAGCTTGAAATATCCAGAAAGGGTTTTAGAGGATTTAGCCCATTATTTTGAACATGACCAAGTGTTGAAACTCTTATATATGGACAATATATGTCCTATGAGTCTCTCTGAATTTTGGCAAATATTTTTGAAACAGTTAAATAATTTTCCCCTATTAAAGACCATTTCTGGCCTTAAGAAAAAGCTTTTAAATAAAATAGGAAAATAACTTTTAAAATTATACCTTTGTGGTTTCTGGGAGTCCTATGACTACTAGGTCTCAAATAAACCTTTTGAAATAATTTTCACACCCTAAATCAAGTACTTGTAGTGCAAATCTCAATTCAGGGGTTTTTGGAAAACTAATTCTATAAAATACTTTTTGGCCAAATTAATTTTGTAGGAAAATACTATATTGTCTTATAACACTTGGCATGATCATTGGGCAGTAGTTTTGAGTATAGAGATGAAATCTATAAGATTTCATAGTTGACTTTAATGAGCACATGAAAAAGCAAATGAAGAAAACTCAATTCCAAGCCAAATGATGCTAAAAAATTTTGCTGGTCCAAATTTTCATGCTTCAAAGTTACAAATAACATGTTACAAAATGCAGGGTGTGACAATGCGTCACCTGGATCCCAAGATCCAAGGGGGCGTACCCGGACAGTGCCGTGAAGGAGAGGTGGGAGGAATGGCGTGGCTGGTGGTGCTGGATTGAAGACGAAGACCTGCCAAAATTCTGCAAGGTCCGCCGAGTGCCGCCGGTCCGTGGCAGTGATTGGAGCGATGTCGATGTCACCGACGGGAGGCTCACTGTCGCCACTACCAGGATTCTCCGGCTCACCCGGGCTAGACTCACCCTTGAGATGATCGGGGCAGACTTTATTCGCCGTCGGATCACCCCGTTGCACAACAAGGGGAAGCCAGCCTGGCTCTTTGCGAATCCGGCTGACATTATGCGACTCCGTCCTGGCCTCGACCACAATTTCACGGTGATGGCACATCCCCATTTCTGCCAGCGGCTTTTTCAGCTTGATGTGGGTCGTGATGGCGAGGTCGAACGGACCGGCAATGCCGCGAGGGCTGCCGCAAAGGTCGGCAAGGCCCTCAAGGGGCCGTTTTTCAAGTTGCCAGCGGGGGTGGTCCCGTTGTGCAATAATTCACGTCGGTCCGAGATCATCGCTATGATGCCGGACTATAACGTGCACGGCCCTGTCCCGAGCTGGAAGGAGCCGACGGATGCGGATGTGCAACAATTCTTTAACACCCTGATTGAGGTATATGTCAATGTTGACGCCAAGCGGTGGCTTGTCATGGACACCACACAGGCAGAGCTGGACTACATCGCCACTTGGGCAAGGGAGACACAGCTTGCCATGGAGGCCGGCAGTGCCGGGGGTGTGGAGGACAAGGCCGCAATGGCTGCGGAGGAGGAGGAGCTCACCTGGCGGGCGGCGGCCGCCGGGGAGGTTAGCACCGCCGGTGCTGGAGCTCCTCTTGTCGAAGAGGCGGCTGACAAGTCGTCGGAGGAGGAGGACGTGGCGGCGGGCTCGACGCCAGCCAGGGTAAGAGGGCGAGTCCTGCGGCGGGCTGGCTCCAGCGAGCCGGTCCGGCCCGGCAGGGCTACATGGCCTCAATTGACCCTGGAGGGGTCCGGGCGTCACACGAGGGCCACAGCAGCGAAGAGGCTGACGTAGGCCGCTGAGAAGAAGAAGACAACATTCCCTTCCCCATCTGGGTGCGCACAAACCCCGCCTTCTTCGCCTCCTCCGGCATATGTCGGCTCGGATGTTGACGCGGAGCTCCCTTTTGATCTTGGGCCTCTCAGCCCGATGAGGAAAAGGAAAGTGGTGGAAGAGGAGGAGATGGATGACGAGTAAGTACTCCGTTCCTTACTTCCATTTCCATTCCCCTGAATTAAGTCACTCATCTGGATCCGTTTTTGCTTTTGCAAGGATGCAGAGACATTGGCCCAGAGGGTGAAGAGGGCGAAGGCCTTGGCGAGTAGTCAGCCCTCGGTCCGGGCTTCCAAGACGCCACTGGTGGTGTTGAGCAGCTCGGACAGCAGCCCCCGGCATAGCCCCCAGCGTAAGTTCGTCACCCTCCTCTTATTCGACATGTGGTAGGTGTTCGATGCTATGGTGTTGACCTTGTCGGGTTTGTACGAAGGGAGCGGCAGCAGGAGGTGCCGCAGAGGGCTACCCCCAACACACCACCCCCATCGACTACGCTGCCGCGAGGGGCGTCCCCGGCAAGGGCATCAAGCACGGAGCCCACACCCATGGAGGAAGAGGGGAACTTGGGCGCTGGTGACTCTCCCACGGCGCCAAATACTGGCGGGGAGGGGGCTTCTGCTTCACAACCTGGCACTAGTGAGTCGCCTGTCCTCCGTCTCTGTTTTTCCCTTATTTTTATCTTGGCTTCATTGCTCCCATTACTACCCAGGCCCACCTTCAACAGATATGGAGGACGTGGATACTGTTGTTGGGAATATTGCTGAGGAGGCCGCGGCGGAGGCCGACAGGATTGCCGCCGAGGAGGCCGCCAAGGATGCTGACGAGGCCGCCGCCGATGAGGCCGCCAAGGATGCTGCCGAGGACACCGCTGGTGAGGCCGCTAAGGATGCTGCCGAGGACACCACTGCGGGGGCCGCCAAGGCGACCGGCGAGGCTTCTGTCGAGGGTGCGCGGTGGGCCTGCTGGGGAGGCCGGCAAGGCCACAACCGAGGAAGAGGTGGTTGATGATCAGCCTCCTTCCTCCACAACCTCGGGCCCCGGCAGATATCTGAAGGTGGACGACGATCTTTTCGTCCATCTTCCAGGGGCGTCAAGTTCCCGAGCGCCCACCGAAGGGGAAGTCTTCGACGGCGAGGTGCTCTCCGCCACTGGGCTCGAGGTGGTCGATTAACCGGGCGTTGCCGGCGATCGTTCTCTAGAAGAGCAGCTTTTTCGTGCTATGGGGGCCAATTTCCGAAAGCTCCAAGTGCTCTACCGTGCCCGTCTCGACAAGGTTAAGTCCAGGATGGCAACGGTGGACATGGCGGAGGTGGACTTCAAGGCGCGCGTTGTTGAGACGCAGACCTGGTTTCACCAAACTCGCGAGGAGCAGAGGGCCTTTCAGGGGGAATTGGCCAAGTGTGATGTAGAGCTCACCATGAAGATGGCTGACATCGAGAAGGCCCAGGAAGAGGCAGCGAACTTGGCTGCCGCGGCCGAGGCCGCTCGGAACTAGCATCAAGCCGCATTGGATTCAAAGGAAGAAGACCTCTCCGCTCGTGAGGCGAAGCTTGCTGGAACGCTCCGTGGCAAGGATGAGGAGCTCGAGGCCCTTGTCGTGCGGCAGACTCGCGAGTTGGAGCAGAGGCACAAAGAGGCACTCGATGCCCAGGTTGTAGCCCATGCCGGCAGGGTGAAGGAGTTGGAGGTAGAGCGGGACGAGCTGAAGGAACAAGCCCTCAAGCTGTCCAACGAGAAGAGCACGCTCAACTATGCCTTGGTAGAGGCGCAAGGAGCGGTCATCAGCAGGGTTGGGGAGCTCTCCGAAGTGCAAAAGTCCATTAGAGATCTCAAGCTGAAGCTGGAGAATCTCGAAGATGTTGTCGGAGAGCACGGCTCGGGAGGAGACCTTGACCAGGAGCCTGGAGGAGGAGAATCAGCTACGGACGAACGAGGCCGCCTCCCACCAGGAATATGTGGCGGGCAAGAACAGATGGATCAGCCGCCTGGAGGACGTCGCCGGCAGGGTCACCTCGCAGTTGGCCATCATGGGGATGCCAAACGTGAGGTATGCCGCTGAGCGCAGCGGGACCGTCAACGCCAAGCTTACCCAGTTCTTCGAGGGCGTGCTTGGAGCCTTCACTCATCTTCACTCCAACGGAGCGGCCACGTTGGCAGGGGAGGCCCGGCAACTTTGTCGGGGGGTCGTGACCAAGGTCCTCACCAAGATGGCGTATTGGAATCCCGACCTTGACTTCGAAGCCGCGATGGATAGCTTGCCGGATGGTATTGACATCACGGTGCTCAATGAGCGCATCAAGCCCGTCATCAGCTGCATCGACAAAATCAAGAGGGTGGATGGCCAGCGCCGGGATTAGGCATCCCGTTCTTCTTTGCCGCAGCGGGTTCCCGACCAAGACAAGTTTTATCTTTAGTTAGAACCGCAGCAATGATGTGATGTAACATAACTTTGAAGTATTTTTGGGATTATGCATGCTATTTCCCTGTTTGTTGCCTCTTTGTACGTCCACCCTACGCTAGCTGGGTAGGCTTGCCGGCGCGGAAACCCAGGGCGGTGTTTTGGGGACAGGTCCCCATTGGCCTGCCGGGTGAACGTGCTACCGGGTGAGCCACCTTACCACCCTTAACGCAGCCACTCGAACTATCGAGTTTGACTCGAGTCAGAGTCGAGAGCCTTGCCAATTGCGGAAGGCTACCCTACCGTTTCCAACGCAGCCATTTGAACCGTTGAGCGGACTCGAAACAGAACAAAGTCATTGCCGATCGGGGAGGGCCCCATTTGCGTACAGGTTTCTTTTTGTACAAAGAACGATAGCTCCGAGGATAATAACTTTATATAATAGAATGGAAATATCCGGGGTTCAATGTAACTTATCTCCTGTTCATAGCCGCTCGAGTGCTGATCTTCCGTCCTCCTTCCTTCTCAAAGAGCCACGAAGACGAAGGAGTGCTGGGCTAACCGCTAGAGCCGATTCTCACAACTGCGCCCCCTACCTGGCGCGCCAAAGATGTCAGTGGGAACGACACCTATGGGATCACAAGAATCCCTACTATGGTTAGCGGGGCGCGGGGTTGAGAGAAGAGCGGATCAAATAGATAGCACACGGTTTGTTTATCCAGGTTCGGGCCGCGAGGATGCGTAAAACCCTACTCCTGCTTTGGTGGATTGTATATATGTGTTCTTCAGCTAACTATGGGGCATGAGGTGCTCCAAAAAGCCGAATCCTCCTCCTGGTCGCCTCGGGCCTCCTTTTATAGAAAAAGGGGTTGCCACAGTGGCACACAGGAGGTGGAAAGGGTACAGTGATGCGAGTTTATCCCTCGCATTACATGACAAGGTGCATTTAATGCGTCTTGCTTAGGTGTCCTTGCTTTATCGGGGACGGGGGAGAGATCTGTCTTGTCCATCGCCGCTCCTTCTTGTGTCGACACGCGCCATGGCCAGCGATGCCTGAGATGCCATGTAGGTAGGCAGGCAGCTGAGGTGGCGCAATGGTGGGTCTTCACGAAGATCTGCATGCCGCCACGCAGGTGCCTGCCCAGCTGGTTGGGTCGGCAGCTGCATAAGGCGGTGGAAGTTTAGTCGGCGTGGGCCTGATGGTGGCCCTGCGGATGTCCCTTGCAAGGGCCTTGCCGGGGCCCCGGCAAGGGTCTTGCCGCGGCGCGTGCTGCCATCCTTGGCAAGGCGCTTGCCGGATGTCTTGTGATCTTCCTCGGCTAGGATCCTGCCAAGGGTCATCGTCTTCTTAGTGTGTATCTGATCTTGAATGTCTTCACAAAGATCTGTATGCCACTACTGGGATGTCTCCCGAATCCTTGCCCCATGGGGGCAGTGGACTCAAGGGTGATTTGCTCCGTAGGCGTGGGGCGAGTTTTCGTGGCAAGGGTCTTGCCGGGGCTGCTAAAGCCGGCCCCGGCAAGGATCTTGTCGGGGGAGCCCGTCTTGTCCCTTGGCTCTTCGTGGTATTGGCTTTGGTGTTGCTCCAGTTCCATCGAGCTTCGGTCTCACCCTGGGTCACCTCCCTTGCCTTGCTTGGTGCGGCGGTGCCCGTGGCTCAGACTGCCCGTGCACAGTCATAGGGGTACAAAAAGTGTACCCCCCCCTTTTTGTACACTGACACGGTTTGGTACCTTCCCTCGAAGAATTCACCTTGCAAACCAATACATACATTAGCACAAACGGCGGGGTTATGTCCAAGAATATGAATTTTCATCTTATGCTTCCAACTAGCAAAGTTAGTACCACCAAAGTAAGGACCTCTACGGTGGTAATTTCCCTCGCTAGACGCCATACTCTCCTAGGTTGTGAAACCAAGGCAATGATCACCAAAGTTATGGAAATCAAGGGAAATGGAGACCAAAGCTCTGATACCACTTGTAGGATCGAAAGTATGTCTAGAGGGGGGTGATTAGACTACTTGACCAAATAAAAATCTAGCCTTTTCCCAATTTTATGTCTTGGCAGATTTTAGCAATTATGCACAAGTCAAGCAATCAACCTACACATGAAATTCTAAGTGTATAGCAGTGAAATGTAAAGCAATTTCATATTAAGATAAAGGGAGGGGTTTGGAGAGTGCAAATGCAAGTATAGACATAGATGATTTTGTCGTGGTTCCGATAGGTGGTGCTATCGTACATCCACGTTGATGGAGACTTCAACCGACGAAGTATAACGGCTGCACGAGTCCACGGAGGGCTCCACCCACGAAGGGTCCACGAAGAAGCAACCTTGTCTATCCCACCATGGCCATCACCCACAAAGGACTTGCCTCACTAGGGTAGATCTTCACTAAGTAGGCGATCTCCTTGCCCGTATAAACTCCTCGGTTCAACTCCTCAATCTTGACGGAGGCTCCCAAGTGACAGCTAACCAATCTAGGAGACACCACTCTCCAAAAGGTAATAAACGATGTGTTGATGATGAACTCCTTGCTCTTGTGATTCAAAAGATAGTCTCTCCAACACTCAACTCTCTTTCATAGGATTGGATTTGGTAGAAAGATGATTTGAGTGGAAAGCAACTTGGGGAAGGCTAGAGATCAAGATTCATATGGTAGAATTGGAATATCTTGATCTCAACACAAGTGTAGGTGGTTCTCTCTCAGAAAATGTATGTCGGAAGTGTAGGCATATTCTGATGGCTTTCTCTTCGAACGAAGAGTGGGTGGAGGGGTATATATAGCCTCCACACAAAATCTAACCGAGTTTGACTTTTGGTTTGAGACATATGTGGATGTAAGAAAGTGGATGAGGGTTTTGGATAATATCACTAAGCATTTTGAGCAAGAAACCCATTAAGCAACACCTCATCCCCTTTTAATAGTATTGGCTTTCCTATGGACTCAATGTTATCTTGGATCACTAAAATAGAAAATGTAGAGTCTTGAGCTTGAGCCAATATGCGTCCTGAGCATTTCGAGGGGTCCACATTCCTAGTCCATGCCATGCCAATCATTGAACTTTATAAAATGATCATCTTGAAAGAGCATTAGTTCAATGAGCTATATGTTGTTAGGAATTACCAAAACTACCGAGGGATAATTGCACTTTCATAAAGGAATGAGCAAACACTATCAACATGAAGTAAGTACAATGAATCTTGGGTTCAAGAACCCAAGAATAGAATGCCTACTAACTAAATGGCATCGCGGGATGCTTTCGAAAAGGGTGGCCAGAATCATCACCTCGGGAATATAATCGCGGGATGCTTTCGAAAAGGGCTGTAAATGCTCAAAAAGACTTTTGAGACTCATGCACAAAGATAGCATAACCACACAACATCATAATGTCAAGGTTCTGAGACCAACAGTTTAACACACGGAAGTACTTGAGCCTGAACTAAGAGTTGAATCCACCATTAACGTGATCCTGATAAATAGGATGAGAATCCTAGTTCTTAGTCCCCGTGGAAAAGAAGAGGGTGACTCAGATAAGAAGGACATAAGGTAAAGGAGTAAAAAGAGCCGTACGTTCCCTTCCACAATCAATTCCCTTATTATAACTAAAGAATTTCTTGACACAACTTCGACCAGTTTGGCTTGGTAATCCTATAGGGAGTCAAGCTCTGATACCAAAGCTGTGAAAACCCCGATCCTAAGTCACACCGATCTAGCATGTAACACATCATATCACTTTGCGTCGTCACGCACGGTATCCCCACGGGTGCCACCTTACCTGTCCCGGTACCGTTTGCGCATTTTGGCTCACGTATATGATAGTGTCGCTAGCATCCATATGACACAGAACCTAGGCCGACATGACTAGTTATAAACCAAAAGTGGCGCTAAATTACAGGGACCTGCATACATGACCCGGCAACGAACGTGTCGGTCATCAACGTATGAACCCAAGTCCTAGCAAGCTACAAGGACTTAAAGGAACAACGCGTGATATTTCCCCGAAGGGATAGACACATGAACGAAGAAGGACACATGCCAGCAAGCCTAAGTGTTCCGGAGCAGTAGCAAGATACCAAGGCTCAGTGGAAGTACTAGGAGGCATTTCCCCATAAGATAGGCTACCAAGGGTAAACAACTAGGTGTCGGATCCCACAGATAGCAATACACATTACACATACGCATAACATGCAAGTATGTGTTGTACAACATGGCATCACAACATAGCTCAACAACTCGTATAGATAATGGCCCAGAAGAGCCATCATAGCATTTATTACAAGTAGTGGGTCTCATGACCCAACATACAGTGCGTACAGGCAACAAAAGCATAAACATGTCTGAGTACAGACATCTGAAAAAAGAAGAAGGCTATCAAGCCTGACTATCTACTAGACCCTCCCAAGGGTACAAGATCGTAGCTGAGGTAACAAGCTAAACGTCGAAGTCCACTCGGAACCTCTAGTGAGACTGAAGTCTCTCTGCAAAACATAAATTAAGCAAACATGAGTAAAAATGTACTGAGCAAGACTAACATCGGAACTAGCTACATATGCATCAGTATCAACAAAGGGGTAGTGGCGTATAAACTACAGCAAGCCAGCTTTGACTCAGTGGCTATCCTGTACTACGACTTGTAGGATCGAAAGTAGGTCTAGAGGGGGGGTGATTAGACTACTTGACAATATAAAAAATCTGCCTTTAGATCATGCAATGTTTTTGGCAGTTTCACAATTAAGATCAATTCAAGTATCACCCTACACATGCAATTCTAGAGTATAAGCAGCGGAAAGTAAATTGCACATGTAAAAGAGAGATGGAGAAGATCAAACGCAGTTTGGTGACACGAAGATTTTTGTCGTGGTTCCGATAGGTGGTGCTATCGTACATCCACGTTGATGGAGACTTCAACCCACGGAGGGTAACGGCTGCGCGAGTCCACGGAGGGCTCCACCCACGAAGGGTCCACGAAGAAGCAACCTTGTCTATTCCATCATGGCCTACGCCCACGGAGGACTAGCCTTACTCGGGGTAGATCTTCACGAAGTAGGCGATCTCCTTGCCCTTACAAACTTCTTGGTTCAACTCCACATCTCAAAGACGGAGGCTCCCAAGCGACACCTAACCAATCTAGGAGGCACCACCCTCCAAAAGGTAATAGACGGTGTTGATAATGATGAACTCCTTGCTCTTGTGCTTCAGATGATAATCTCCCCAACACTCAACTCTCCTCATTGATATGGCTGTGGTGGAAGAAAGGTTTGAGTGGAAAGCAACTTGGGAAGGCTAGAAATCAAGTTTCATATGGTAGGAATGGAATGGCTTGATCTCAACACAAGGGTAGGTGGTTCACTTCTCAGAAAGTGTATGGTAGGAATGGTAGACTTTCTGATGGCTCTCTCCACGAATGAAGAGGGGGTGGAGGGGTATATATAGCCTCCACACAAAATCCAACCGTTACACACACATTTGACCAATCTCGGTGAGACCGAAGTGAAAACTCGGTCAGACCGAAAGTTCAAACATAGTGAACGTTGGGATTTTCGGTGGGACCGAAAATACCATCTCGATGTGTCCGAAGTGAGTCAAAGGTTGGAGCTTGCCATCTCGGTGTGACCGAAAGTAACAACTCGGATATTCCGAAATGATGTCAATTGGTTACAGAAGGTTGGCAGTCCATTTTCGGTGAGACCGAAACTCAGAATCGGATGGACCGAGAATTTAGGGTTTGGAAGAATAACTGAGGTGGTTCATCTCGGTGGGACTGAGTTTGCAGAATCGGTTTGTCCGAGATTACTTATGAGTGTGTTAAGTAGTGAAGAGTGCTGATAGTTGAGGGAGCTAGATCACCAAGCACTTGAGCAACTAGATCATTAACACAACCTCATCCCCTTTTAATAGTATTGGCTTTTCCTATGGACTCAATGTGATCTTTGATCACTAAACCAAAAATAGAGTCTTGAGCTTTTGCCAATGCTTGTCTTAGCATTTTGAGGGGTCCACTTCTTCAGACATTTCCATACCCATATCATCGAACTTTTCTGAAATGATTCTCAAGTAAAATATTAGTTCAATGATATATATGTTGTTATTAATTACCAAAACCACCCGGGGATTAGTTGCACTTTCAATCTCCCCCTTTTTGGTAATTGATGACAACATATAGATCAAAGCTTCGACAAAGGATATAATCAAAGAATAATATCGTCGCTTTGAGAAGTATGTGATAAACAAGAGCTCCCCCTAAATTTGTGCATTATTTAAAATTTGCGTTTGAATGCAAATGCACAATCGATTAGGATTATGGGTCACTCTTCCATGTCACATACATCTTGGTGGAGCGCACAAAATGATAAGAATGAGTAACATGCACTCAATCACCAAGACAAGAGTAAATAGCCATACAATAAGGAATAGCATAGGATAAGCAATAAGCACACATTAAAGCATAGTATGACTAAGCACTCATTAAGATAGCATCAAACGTGGTAGCAAGCACACTTAAAGTTTCAGGAACCAAAAGAAATCACTGTATCTCAAAGAAAACCGGCAAAAGAACGAAAGACGAAAGAGCACTCTCTCTCTCGAAGCCCTATGATCTATAACAATTTCTCCCCCTTTGGCAACAAGTTACCAAAAAGTTCGAAAAGGTATAGAGCTAAGGGTCACTGCGGGCTCTGCTGGCGGCTCCCGTCTGGGTAGATGTCGGTGTAGAGATAGCTGCATCGGCGAAGACTTCTGCTGATGTCTGTGGTGGAGGAGTGGATGCCGGAGCTGGAGGAACTGCTGGAGCTGTAGCTGGTGCTGAAGTGGTAGCCCTGGAGTCTGTCACTGGGATAGCTGCAGATCTGGATCCTCTGGGAACCTGAGCAGTCTGGCGATGAGAGTCCTGGACTAGATCATCCTGCATAAGCTCTGCTCTCTCCTGCCTTGTCTCCTCCATGTCTGCCTCAAGCTTGTTGACAGACACCTGAATCTCAGTCAGCTTCACGTCCAGAGCGTGGATCTTGTCCTCGACAATCCTCTCTAGGCTCTCCTGAGATTGCTCAATGCTGGCCAGGCGTTGTTCAATCCTTCGGGTAGCTTCAAGAATTTGTTCTCCAAAGCTCTTTGGCTTAGCTGTTGCTGCTGCTGCCTCTTTGTCAGCTTTAGCCTTCTTCGCAGCTTCGATTTTGGCCTGTCCTTCAACTGAGGTAGGATCCTCTTCATCCATCACAACTACGTTGTCCTCATGCTCTGGCTGCAGTGGCAAGTGCTTCCTATCCAACATGAATTTGCCCGTGCCAAACTTGGCGTTGATGAGCATCTGAATCTGCGGAGCAAACCCACACGACCTCTTCTGGTCAGCTGCAGTCCTCTTAATGGTCTCTACCATCAAGTCCATCACCTTGAAAGGTGCCTTCTCATCGAGAATGTGCAGCATGTTGATAGAATAGCCTCGAATCATCCGGTGGTCTCCAGACTTAGGCATCAATGTATGCCTCAGAATAGTGTTAGTGGTGGTCAGACCTGCCTGGAGATAGTACACTGAGCCAAGCTTCCATCCTTCCAAATCAGCAGCCGGGATCTCCTTGTACATGTTCTTCATGGAATCATGACTCTTCTTAGGAATCCCATAGACATCAATGTCGTCTTCTCTCTGCACTGGAGCGTTCAGAAGTTCTGCCCATTCTTCAACAGTCGAAGAAAACCTTTGACCTTCAGTCATCCAGGTGATCTTGCCATCAGGATAGAAGTGGGCTGTGGCATAGAACTCATCTCGTCATTCCAAGCTGTCAGCTCTTGACCCACAAAATCAGCAACTCCACATGCAGTAAAGCTCTCATGCACATGGGGAAAGAAGTCCCGGTGCTCTTCACTGTCAATATACTTCCAGTCAACATACCTGGTGTCAGCAACAATGGGCTTCTTATCCATCAGCACGGTCTCATAGAAATTCTGCTGCTCTCTGGTGTGGAATCTGGGGTCCACAGCAGTCCTTCTCCTTACAGCATATGGATCAGACTGTCTCCATAGCCTGAGACCTTTGTCCTTCCTTGCCTTCATGTCCTCAGCTTGAGGATGAGCATCATTGTGGAGTGGCAACTTGGGACGGAGCTTAAGCAACACATGCTCTTCATCTGATTCAGACGGTGGCATCTCACCTTTGTTCTTCTCAGAAGCTGGAATGCTTCTGGTTGTTCTCTTGGGCTTGGCTGGAGCTGCCTTGGCTTGAGCAGGCTTCTTGGGCTTAGAGGAGGCTTGAGCCCGAATAGCATCACCCATGAACTTAGCTTTCTGAGGAGGAGGCTGGGGTGCTTCTTCTTCTTCTTCTTCTGCAGCATCAACTTGAGGTTCAGCATATACTACCCTCTTCCTTTTGGAAGTCTTCTTCACCTTGCTTGGAGCAGGCTCTTCCAAGTTGAGCTTCTTTGCAACTGCTGACTGCTTCACTTTGCTTGTGCCTTTCCTTGACTGCTGCCCTTGGTGCTCTTTAGCAACCACATTCCTCTTTGGCTTGGAGGTAACTTCCTCAGGAACAAAGTCAGAGTCCTCATCATCAGAAGTTCTCTTCTTCCTGGTTCTGGTGGCTGCAGGAGGCAAACCACTAGGGGTGCTCCTCTCACCATCATCACTGGAGCTGCTAGCAGGACTTGTATCTGCCTCTGGAATTTCAGCAAACGGTGATTCAGACCTGTTCTGGCTGTCACTGACATCTGACATGGCTGAAAAACCTGTGAAAAGATAAGGTATAGGCAGAGTAGAAGAGTTATCACAACTGCAGAGGTTTTTGCAAAAAAAAAATGAGTTCAAAACTTAGTTTTGAGTTTTCACAGAATGTATTTCGGTCAAACCGATTTCAAGTTTCGGTGCAACCGAAGTGCTCAACAGAAACCTACACACCACTTTCGGTCAGACCGAAATGGGTTTCGGTCCTACCGATAACTTAGGGTTTCACTGAAACTACGTTTCGGTCATTCCGATTGGCACAACTCGGTTAAACCGAATGATGCAGTGCAATGGCCAGAGGCCAAATCGGTCATTCCGAGTTTCAAAATCGGCTTCACCGAGATGCATTCCGTGGAAACCTAAACCTAAGAATTTTGCTCGAAACTAGAAGATCTGAACTAATGTATAGGGAATATCTCAAACGTGGATTGAATCATGGCAAGCCTATCATGCAAGAATCGGAAGGGGAGCACGAAAAGGGATCGGGACACACCCTAACTTGGTGGTGTCCCTCTACGGCGGCAACGGTGGAGATGATTACCGTTGACGGCGGCGGAGACCTGCGGCGAGGGCGCACAGGCGACGACGGCGACGATCCGTAGACCAGGGCGACGGCAGCAGGGGTATTGGGGGCGAACGGTTTGAAGAATTGAATCGCGCGCAGCCCTCAGGTATATATAACCCCATGCTGTCGGTGGGACCGAGTTGAAAAACTCGGTGTCACCGAGATGTATAACTGCTGTGCAGTTACGCATATCGGTCAGACCGAGAGTTTGAACTCGGTTTCACCGAGATGAAACCTAGATCAGTCTAAGCGTTTCGGTTGGACCGAGATTGAGAAGCCGGTCAGACCGAAATGGACTTAGAAGGTTTTGGAAGTCAGCCTTAGACGAATCGGTGGTTCCGAGTGCTCCTCACTCGGACTGTCCGAAAAAGACTTGTTCAAAGTTGTGATATGAGCATGAATAGAATTTGAGACAAGAAAGCATAGATAGCTAGGGAAAGTGCTTAGGCATTCTTGTCCATCCATTTGGCCAGAAAGAGAAAACAAAACAATCAAAACAACAAATGGATGTCCTTGAATGGATAAAATCATGCATTCAACATGCTCACACAATAAGATAGCAACTGAAATATGTGTCAAACATGCACAACCAATCACTCTAGCTACTAGCACACAATTTGTCGATGACTAGGTCATCTATATATGAGTATATTGACTTAGGAGCCAAATGAGAACATTTGATCATAGGTCATACTCATCGTTTAAGCACAAGTGGGGTTACCACTTTTACATAAAGCATTTATGTGTTCACATCATTTGGAGATGCTTTCGCTCAATTTTTAGAGCAAAGCTCCCTCTAGATGTGAGAACCCCTTTTAAAGGGTCAAACTAACCTTGGGTTGTCGTAGAAGACTTCATGTAGATGTTGAAGATGTGGATGCTCAATGTTGATGCAGATCATCAAAAGTTGGGAGCAATCCTTTGGATTAGGGCACTTTCAATACCTACATGGGTTAGTCCCACAAGGAACAAACAAGAATATCCATAGACATAGAGTGAAGTACACAAAAGATGATGTCCATGAAAGCAATGATTACCTTGTCCCTTGACTTACCAACAAGAGGGTTTGTGACTCCATGAACTAGTGCATGATGTGGAAGTTGATTGCACAAGTTCTTGCCAAAATGAATATGAGTGAAGTTTGTTGGCGGAGTCACCCTCAAGAACCTACTAGTTCTTCTTCTTTGGGATCCACATCATCTTGATGGGAATCCTTGGTGTTGTAGTTGAGCTTGACGAAGTAGAACTTGATGTGTCCTTGGGAACCCACTTGACCATGGCTTGAGGTGCTTCAATGAATGCATCAATCTCCTCAAAGTTCTTGCTTCCGGCAAGACTCTTGTAGACACCTTTCTCTATGATTTCCTTCAATAAGCTATTTTCTTGCTCAAGTGTAACTTGGCTTGAAACATTGTTAGTGGAATCAAGAGAACTACTAGAAGTAACAACATTAGATTTAACTTGGTTATTGTTACTACTAGAGGAAGAATTTTTCTTATGCTTGTCATGCTTAGTCTTAATAGGTGGCAAGAAATTAGACAAGAGAAGTCATTTGGCAAGATATGAAGAACTCTTCTTTCGAAGATCGTCATTGATCGCTTTCAGAAACTCATGTTCTTGCTCTAGAGTGAGCTTCTCGAAGCGTAGCTTCTCATGAGATCTTAGGAGCTCTCTATGATCTTCTTGAGTTGTTTCATGAGCTAACTTAAGAGTGTTTAGTTCTTTAGTTAGACGCTCAATCTCCTTCATAGCATTGTCATTCGACTCTTCTCGACTATAAAGACTACTAGCATTTTCATCATTACTAAGCTCACTAGATTTATCATGCAAGAGCTCATCTTCACCAAGCAAGTCATCCTCATCACTATCAAAGTCAATGAATTCAGGGTGTGTTACCTTGGGACCTTTAGCCATGAAGCATCTTCCAATTCCCTCATTTGGTGAATCAAATAAGTCGTAGGAGTTGGAGTTGGAGGATACGAGTGCAAGTCCGGCAACACCTTCATCTTGACTATAGTCGGAGTCGGAGTGATAGCTTCCATCGGATTGATTGTCAGAGTCGGAGCCGGAGACCCATTCACCAACATGAGCTTGATGTCTTCTTCTTGTGTAGCTCCTTGATGACTTGTCTTTTCTCTCCGAATCCTTGCTTCTCCGAGAGGGTCTTCGTTCATAACGATCATCTCTGCTCCTTCTCTCTCTCCGAGGTAACTCATCTCTTGCTCTTCTTCTTGGAGATTCTTCTCTTCTTTTGTGGGGAGCCGTACACTCATTTGAGAAGTGTCCGGGTCTTCCACAATTGTAGCAGTTTCGATCACGACTAGAAGATCTCTTTTCATCATATGATTTAGACTTTGAGCTTCTTTCTTTGCCTCTATTCTTGTAGAACTTGTTGAAGTTCTTGACCATTAGGCTTATCTCTTCATTGGAAATTAGCTTGTCACTTGAAGTAGTAGGAGCATCACTTGTAGCTTTGTAAGCACCACTTGACTTGTTGTGAAGCTCTTCCTTATCCTTAAGTGTCATCTCATGAGCAACAATTCTTCCAATGACTTCAGTTGGCTTGAGAGTCTTGTAGTTTGGCATCATTTGGATCAAAGTGCACACGGTGTCATACTTTCCATCCAAAGCTCTGACAATCTTCTTAATGATGAATCGGTCGGTCATTTCTTCGCTTCCTAAGCCGGCAATCTCATTTGTGATGAGAGCAAGCCTAGAGTACATTTCAGCGACTCCTTCACCATCCTTCATCTTGAACTTGTCAAGTTGACCTTGAAGAATATCTAGCTTTGATTCCTTCACAGATTCAGTACCTTCGTGCATTTCAACCAAAGTATCCCAAATCTCTTTAGCATTCTCAAGACGACTGATTTTGTTGAACTCTTCGGGACACAAAGCATTGAAGAGAATGTCACAAGCTTGAGCATTGTTTTGCAACATCCGCAACTCTTCCGGTGTAGCTTCGCGATCCGGAACTTTTCCTTCCTCGAAGAATTCACCTTGCATACCAACACAAATAATGCCCCATGCGGCTGGGTTATGACCAAGAATATGCATTTTCATTTTATTCTTCCAACTAGAGAAATTTGTACCATCAAAGTAAGGACCTCTACGAAAATTACCCTCACTAGACGCCATACTCTCCTAGGTTGTGAAACCAAGCTTATGGAGTCCGATGCAATGGAAACCAATACAATGGAGACCAAAGCTCTGATACCACTTGTAGGATCGAAAGTATGTCTAGAGGGGGGGTGATTAGACTACTTGTAAATATAAAAATTCTGCCTTTAGGTCATGCAAAGTTTTTGGCAGTTTCACAATTAAGATCAATTCAAGTATCACCCTACACATGCAATTCTAGAGTATAAGCAGCGGAAAGTAAATTGCACATGTAAAAGAGAGGTGGAGAAGATCAAACGCAGTTTGGTGACACGAAGATTTTTGTCGTGGTTCCGATAGGTGGTGCTATCGTACATCCACGTTGATGGAGACTTCAACCCACGGAGGGTAACGGCTGCGCGAGTCCACGGAGGGCTCCACCCACGAAGGGTCCACGAAGAAGCAACCTTGTCTATTCCATCATGGCCTACGCCCACGGAGGACTAGCCTTACTCGGGGTAGATCTTCACGAAGTAGGCGATCTCCTTGCCCTTACAAACTTCTTGGTTCAACTCCACATCTCAAAGACGGAGGCTCCCAAGCGACACCTAACCAATCTAGGAGGCACCACCCTCCAAAAGGTAATAGACGGTGTTGATAATGATGAACTCCTTGCTCTTGTGCTTCAGATGATAATCTCCCCAACACTCAACTCTCCTCACTGATATGGCTGTGGTGGAAGAAAGGTTTGAGTGGAAAGCAACTTGGGAAGGCTAGAAATCAAGTTTCATATGGTAGGAATGGAATGGCTTGATCTCAACACAAGGGTAGGTGGTTCACTTCTCAGAAAGTGTATGGTAGGAATGGTAGACTTTCTGATGGCTCTCTCCACGAATGAAGAGGGGGTGGAGGGGTATATATAGCCTCCACACAAAATCCAACCGTTACACACACATTTGACCAATCTCGGTGAGACCGAAGTGAAAACTCGGTCAGACCGAAAGTTCAAACATAGAGAACGTTGGGATTTTCGGTGGGACCGAAAATACCATCTCGGTGTGTCCGAAGTGAGTCAAAGGTTGGAGCTTGCCATCTCGGTGTGACCGAAAGTAACAACTCGGATATTCCGAAATGATGTCAATTGGTTACAGAAGGTTGGCAGTCCATTTTCGGTGAGACCGAAACTCAGAATCGGATGGACCGAGAATTTAGGGTTTGGAAGAATAACTGAGGTGGTTCATCTCGGTGGGACTGAGTTTGCAGAATCGGTTTGTCCGAGATTACTTATGAGTGTGTTAAGTAGTGAAGAGTGCTGATAGTTGAGGGAGCTAGATCACCAAGCACTTGAGCAACTAGATCATTAACACAACCTCATCCCCTTTTAATAGTATTGGCTTTTCCTATGGACTCAATGTGATCTTTGATCACTAAACCAAAAATAGAGTCTTGAGCTTTTGCCAATGCTTGTCTTAGCATATTGAGGGGTCCACTTCTTCAGACATTTCCATACCCATATCATCGAACTTTTCTGAAATGATTCTCAAGTAAAATATTAGTTCAATGATATATATGTTGTTATTAATTACCAAAACCACCCGGGGATTACTTGCACTTTCACGACTGCTGGTAACTCTTTTGAGGTGGCGCACATGAGTCCACATATTCACCAATCAATACACCACTATAGATCTGCTCCCCTCTCCCTACGAGAAGGCCATCCATAGCACTCACGCTTGTCTTGCGCATTTTAGAGTATCCACTTTCACTTGTCTATGAACTGTATAGGCAGCCCAGTAGTCCATTACCATGGACGCGGCTATTCGAATAGATCATGTTAACCCTGCAGGGGTGTACTTCTTCACACATTCTCTCCCCACTTATCGTCATGTACATGTCATGTATCTCGGCAACTTTCAAGCGGAAGCCTGGCTATGGTGGCGGCCATGACCTGACTAACCACACAAGTCTCTAGTCCAGGTTTCTCGCCTATTTGGGTTCCATCCGCAAGGAGATCCGGCCGGGATGTCGCTCACGGCCCCAGACGATGTGTACAGGGTTCCCGAGACACCAAACAAGCGACTCGGTACACCATGCCACAGTGTATCTACCGCATCATAGCCCACCCCTAGGGTCAGCGCTATGCACGACCTCCAACACATATCCTACAAACACCAGAAACTAGTTGCAACTCCTGGACAGAGATCAAGGCAGCTAATAAGTCGAGAGAGTTAATTAAGGATACCAATGTGTGGTAGTAACTGTCTTGGACCACAAACACAGAACTCAGTTCCTCAGGACGGCTTCAATGAGACAATCCACGATGTACTCCTACATGGCCTCTCATCGCTACCTTTACCAAATCATGTTCACACACTTAGCTCTCAACAGTAGGACATGATGACCACATTCCAATTCATCCCCGATGAACCAGACCTGACACAACTCTAAGAAACAGCAGGCATAATAGGCCAGCATGAATGAGTAGGCACAACATGGCTCAAACAACTCCTACTCATGCTAGTGGGTTTCAACTATTTACTGTGGCAATGACAGGTCATGCAAAGGAAAGGGGTTCAGCTACCGCAGTAAAAAGCAGTTGAATCGTTGTTGTCTTAATGCAGTAATGGAGAGCAAGAGCGAGACAGTGGGATTTTATCGGGATGCTCAATGGGGGTTTGCTTGCCTGTAACTTCTGAAGATAGTACTATGTCTTCATCAGTGTCATTGATCATATCATCGGAACAACGTCTACTGAGAGAGGACAAACACCAGCAAACAGGAAAAGAACACAATCAATGCAATGCAACAATATGATGCATGAATCTGACATGGCAATATGCTATGATTTGAGATAATGCAGCTAGCAACAATTTCATTGAAGTTGATTTGAGCCCAAAGTTCAAATTCAAACTCCACATAAGACATTTTAAATGCCATTTATTCAAATTGTCATATACAAAGGTTGTAGGTTGTTCAAACATGCATGAAAATGCCATAAACCGATTCTTTGGATTTTTCTGATAATTTTTCATATATAAATTATTTCATTTGGAGTTACCGTTGAATTTCTATGAATTTTTGAAGTTTTAAACATTTTCCAAAGTTTCTTGAATTATTTTAAATCAAGAAAATCATTTAATGCATCAGCTTGACGTCACTTTGACGTCAGCAGGTCAACGGGGCCGGTCCAGGTCAAACTGACCAGTGGGTCTTGCGTGTCAATGGCCAAATAAACTAACTAAATTTAGTTAGCCCTAACCTAGGTTAATTAGTAGGGTCGGGCCCGCGTGTCAGTGAACCCGGGGGGTCAAATCCCTGGTCAAACCGGGGCTAACCCACCGGCGTTTAGCCGCCGCCGGCAGCAGATGTGGCGGAGGGCTCAAGGTTGCACTACGGGGCACGGTTCGAGCCACGGCTAGGCGCGTTGGAGTGCCCTTGCCGACGCGCATCGAAAGGTGGTGCCAGCCGGGCCTATGGTGGCCGGAGGCGACGACTACGATCTCGGCAGCGGTTGCCGGCATTCGGGCATGCGCGGGAACACGGTTGTGGTCCTAGGCGATGTGGGGTTAGCATGTATGGCATCTACGCGTGGCGGCGAGTACGTTGAACGCATGCCCGGGACCAAATGGTCACCGAAGCCTCATCGACGGTGAGCTCAGGCGGCGACACAGTCGGGCAAGAGCAGTGCGGCAGCTACGGTGTGCGGCAGCAAGAATAGAGAGGGAACGAAGGGTCAAGAGCTCACGGGGTTGCGTTGGTATTGGCGGTGAGCTCGGAGGAGAACCAGAGCAGTCGGGGAGGCGAGGGGGATCTCCGGTGACGAATGAAGAAAACGGCGGTGATGGCGTCGTTGCAGCACGTCCGAGGCCAGGTGGTTAGTCGAGGAGGTCGGAGAAGAGGTGGTGGAGCTTCTGGACTTGGTCGAAGGGTGAGGAGGTGGCTCAGGGCGCGGCAGCGGTGACAGTGGCGCTCGAGTATGCGAGAGAGAGAGCATCAGGGGAGAGGAGGAGGACGAGGAGGTGAGGGAGACAGCTAGAAAGGGAGGTGTTGGAGATATGCCCTAGAGGCAATAATAAAAGTATTATTATTATATCTCCTTGTTCATGATAATCGTTTGTTATTCATGCTTGAATTGTATTGTACGGGAACAGCGATACATGTGTGAATACACAGACCACAATGAGTCCCTGGTAGGCCTCTAGTTACCAGCTCGTTGATCAACAGATGGTCACGGTTTCCTGACCATGGACATGAGATGTCGGTGATAACGGGATCACATCATTAGGAGAATGATGTGATGGACAAGACCCAAACTTGAGCATAACACGAGATCGTATAGTTCGTAATGCATAAGCTTTTCGGTGTCAAGTATTTATTCCTTAGACCATGAGGTTGTACAACTCCCGGACACCATAGGAGTACTTTGGGTGTGCCAACCGTCACAACGTAACTGGGTGGCTATAAAGGTACGCATCGGGTATCTCCGAAAGTGTCTGTTGAGTTGGTACGAACCGAGACTGGGATGTTGTCACTCCGTATGACGGAGAGGTACCTCTGGGCCCACTCGGTAAGACATCATCATAATGAGCTCAATGTGACTAAGTAGTTAGTCACGAGATGATGGATTACGGATCGAGTAAAGAGACTTGCCATAACGAGATTGAACAAGGTATCGGGAATACCGACGATCGAATCTCGGGCAAGTACCGTACCGATGGACAAAGGGAATAACATACGGGATTGAGTGAATCCTTGACACAGTGGTTCATCCGATGAAGATCATCGAGGAACACGTGGGAACCAACATGGGTATCCAGATCCCGCTGTTGGTTATTGACGAGAGAGTGGTCTCGGTCATGTCTACGTGTCTCCCGAACCCGTAGGGTCTACACACTTAAGGTTCGGTAACACTAGGGTCATAGAGATAAATGCACATGGAAACCCGAAAGTTGTTCGGGGTCCCGGATGAGATCCCGGACGTCACGAGGAGTTCCGGAATGGTCCGGAGGTAAAGATTGATATATAGGAAGTCCAGTTTCGGCCAACGGGTGATCTCCGGGGGTCACCGGGAGCGTCGCGGGACCACCGGAGGGGCCCCGGGGGTCCACCGGGTGGGGCCACCCATCCCGGTGGGGCCCCTAGGCCGCGAGGGGATGTGTGCAGCCCTCTGGGCTGGCGCACCACAAGGTGGCCCACCTCCCCATGCGCCTAGGGTTAAAACCCTAAGGGGAGGGGGGGCCACCACTTGCCTTGGGGGAGGAGGACTCCTCCCTGGCCGCCGCCCCCCTTGCAGATTGGATCTGCAGGGGGCTGTCGCCCCCCTGGCACCCTATATATATGTGGGGGGAGAGGGCAGCCGCACCCAAGCCCTGGCGCCTCTCCCCCTCCCGTCACACCTCCCAACTCCCACGCAGGGCGCCCGGCGAAGCCCTGCTGCGATCTCCACTGCATCCGTCATCACGCCGTCGTGCTGCCGGATCTCTGACGACTTCTCCTCCCCCCTTGCTAGATCAAGAAGGAGGTGACGTTGCTGCACCGTACGTGTGTTGAACGCGGAGGTGCCGTCCGTTCGGCGCTAGATCATCGGTGACGAAGAACGTGAAGAGTACGACTACTTCATCCCCACTTTGTTGAAAGCTTCCGCACGCGATCTACATAACGGTATGTAGATGCACTCTTACTTGCTCGTTGCTAGATGTATCCATAGTTGGATCTTGTTGAAGACGTAGAAATTTTTTGATTTATGCTAGATGTATCCATCGGTGACGAAGAATGGATGTTTTCTGGAGAAAGAGTTTCTCTCGAAAGAAGTGAGTGGGAGGAAAGTAGAACTTGATGAGGTGACAGTCACCCCTCCTGTACCGCAGCGCAGGAAACTGTTCCTGAGGTGCCTGCACCGACAAGGGAGGAAGATAATGATAATGATCATGAAGATACAGATCAAGTTACTACTAAACTTCGAAGGTCCACAAGGGCACGTTCCGCACCAGAGTGGTACGGCAACCCTGTCCTAGAAATCATGTTGTTAGACAACGATGAACCTTCGAACTATGAAGAAGCGATGGCGGGCCCAGATTCCAATAAATGGCTTGGAGCCATGAAATCCGAGATAGAATCCATGTATGAAAACAAAGTATGGACTTTGGTGGACTTGCCTGATGACAGGCACGCCATAGAAAACAAATGGATATTTAAGAAGAAGACAGACGCGGATGGTAATGTGACCATCTATAAGGCTCGGCTTGTCGCTAAGGGTTATCGACAAGTTCAAGGGATTGACTACGACGAGACTTTCTCTCCCGTAGCGATGCTGAAGTCAGTCAGAATCATGTTAGCTATTGCCGCATTCTATGATTATGAGATATGGCAAATGGACGTCAAAACAGCATTCCTTAATGGCTTCCTCAAGGAAGAGTTGTATATGATGCAACCGGAAGGTTTTTTCGATCCAGAGAACGCTAACAAGGTATGCAAGCTCCAGCGCTCGATTTACGGGCTGGTGCAAGCATCTCGGAGTTGGAATATTCGCTTTGATGAGGTGATCAAAGCGTTTGGATTTATACAGACTTATGGAGAAGCCTGTATTTACAAGAAAGTGAGTGGGAGCTCTGTGGCATTTCTCATATTATATGTGGATGACATATTGCTGATGGGAAATGATATAGAATTCTTGGAAAATGTATAGGCCTACTTGAATAAAAGTTTTTCAATGAAGGACCTTGGAGAAGCTGCTTACATATTAGGCATCAAAATCTATAGAGATAGATCGAGACGCCTCATTGGTCTTTCACAAAGTACATACCTTGACAAAATATTGAAGAAGTTCAATATGGATCAGTCAAAGAAAGGATTCTTGCCTGTTTTGCAAGGTATGAGATTGAGCAAAGCTCAGTCGCCGACCACGGCAGAAGATAGAGAAAAGATGAGTGTCATTCCCTATGCCTCGGCAATAGGTTCTATCATGTATGCCATGCTGTGTACCAGACCTGATGTGAACCTTGCCATAAGTTTGGTAGGGAGGTACCAAAGTGATCCCGGTACGGAACACTGGACAGCGGTCAAGAACATCCTGAAGTACCTGAAAAGGACTAAGGATATGTTTCTCGTTTATGGAGGTGACGAAGAGCTCGTCGTAAAGGGTTACGTCGATGCTAGCTTCGACACAGATCTGGATGACTCTAAGTCACAAACCGGATACGTGTATATTTTGAATGGAGGGGCAGTCAGCTGGTGCAGTTGCAAGCAAAGCGTGGTGGCAGCATCTACATGTGAAGCGGAGTACATAGCTGCTTCTGAAGCAGCGCAGGAAGGAGTCTGGATGAAGGAGTTCATCACCGACCTAGGAGTCATTCCAAGCGCGTCAAGCCCGATGGCTCTCTTCTGTGACAACACTGGTGCTATTGCTATTACCAAGGAGCCCAGGTTTCACAAGAAGACCAAGCACATCAAGCGCCGTTTCAACTCCATCCGGAATTATGTTCAGGATGGAGACATAGATATTTGTAAAGTGCATACGGATCTGAATGTCGCAGACCCGTTGACTAAACCTCTTTCACGAGCAAAACATGATCAACACCAGAACTCTATGGGTGTTCGATTCATCACAATGTAACTAGATTATTGACTCTAGTGCAAGTGGGAGACTGTTGGAGATATGCCCTAGAGGCAATAATAAAAGTATTATTATTATATCTCCTTGTTCATGGTAATCGTTTGTTATTCATGCTTTAATTGTATTGTACGGGAACAGCGATACATGTGTGAATACACAGACCACAATGAGTCCCTGGTAGGCCTCTAGTTACCAGCTCGTTGATCAACAGATGGTCACAGTTTCCTGACCATGGACATGAGATGTCGGTGATAACGGGATCACATCATTAGGAGAATGATGTGATGGACAAGACCCAAACTTGAGCATAACACGAGATCGTATAGTTCGTAATGCATAAGCTATTTGGTGTCAAGTATTTATTCCTTAGACCATGAGGTTGTACAACTCCCGGACACCGTAGGAGTACTTTGGGTGTGCCAACCGTCACAACGTAACTGGGTGGCTATAAAGGTACGCATCGGGTATCTCCGAAAGTGTCTGTTGAGTTGGTACGAACCGAGACTGGGATGTTGTCACTCCGTATGACGGAGAGGTACCTCTGGGCCCACTCGGTAAGACATCATCATAATCAGCTCAATGTGATTAAGTAGTTAGTCACGAGATGATAGATTACGGATCGAGTAAAGAGACTTGCCATAACGAGATTGAACAAGGTATCGGGAATACCGACGATCGAATCTCGGGCAAGTACCGTACCGATGGACAAAGGGAATAACATACGGGATTGAGTGAATCCTTGACACAGTGGTTCATCCGATGAAGATCATCGAGGAACACGTGGGAACCAACATGGGTATCCAGATCCCGCTGTTGGTTATTGACCAGAGAGTGGTCTCGGTCATGTCTACGTGTCTCCCGAACCCGTAGGGTCTACACACATAAGGTTCGGTAACACTAGGGTCGTAGAGATAAATGCACATGGAAACCCGAAAGTTGTTCGAGGTCTCGGATGAGATCCCGGACGTCACGAGGAGTTCCGGAATGGTCCGGAGGTAAAGATTGATATATGGGAAGTCCAGTTTCGGCCAACGGGTGATCTCCGGGGGTCACCGGGAGCGTCCCGGGACCACCGGAGGGGCCCCGGGGGTCCACCGGGTGGGGCCCCTAGGCCGCGAGAGGATGTGTGCAGCCCTCTGGGCTGGCGCACCACAAGGTGGCCCACCTCCCCATGCGCCTAGGGTTAAAACCCAAAGGGAAGGGGGGGCCACCACTTGCCTTGGGGGAGGACCCCTTGCAGATTGGATCTGCAGGGGGCTGGCGCCCCCCTGGCCCCCTATATATATGTGGGGGGGAGAGGGCAGCCGCACCCAAGCCCTGGCGCCTCTCCCCCTCCCGTCACACCTCCCAACTCCCACGCAGGGCGCCCGGCGAAGCCCTGCTGCGATCTCCACTGCATCCGTCATCACGCCGTCGTGCTGCCAGATCTCTGACGACTTCTCCTCCCCCCTTGCTGGATCAAGAAGGAGGTGACGTTGCTGCACCATACGTGTGTTGAACGCGGAGGTGCCGTCCGTTCGACGCTAGATCATCGGTGACGAAGAACGTGAAGAGTACGACTACTTCATCCCCACTTCGTTGAAAGCTTCCGCACGCGATCTACATAACGGTATGTAGATGCACTCTTACTTGCTCGTTGCTAGATGTATCCATAGTTGGATCTTGGTGAAGACGTAGAAAATTTTTGATTTATGCTACGTTCCCCAATAGGAGGGGGGTTCATGGCCGTCTCCTTAGCACTCGGAGAGAGCCTCGAGGGCGTGAGGCATGAAGTGAGGAGGTGGCGGCCACAGCGCGCGCTGTGCCCGCCTTCACCTCTGCCTACTGGCAGAGGTTGAGGATGACTCACACTGTGGGCCTGTGGGCCGCACAGTGCTGGGCCGGCTGGGGCGCCAGGTAAGCCCAGGTAAGTTCACTTTTCCTTTTTTTTCTGTTTTCTATTTTTCTGCAGCTGTTTGGCTTTATTAAAAATACCAGAAACTATTCAAAAATCATGTAACCGCTTGAGGGCACTATTTGGAATATTTCCAATAGCCATCATTTTAGTTCATGATTATTTGTACATTTAAAATAATTTATAGCATTTAAATGCCCAAATGCAATAAGGTATGATTTAATTTAGTGACCCAATGTTGTCCTCGAAAAATGTGAACTATTTTTATCAGAGGTTCTAGACCAAGGCAAGATGATGAACATTTTTGAAGGGCATTTCAGGTTCATTGAAAACGTATTTTAGTAACCCTAGTTGGATTCAGTGGTGTTGGGGGTTTCTGTTATCCCCATTTCCAAGTTTCTGAGCAATTTAAACATGATGCAAATGCCCTAATGCATGCACTGACTAGGGTTCTGATAGTAGCTCTCAACCTGTTCGAGGTGGCCTTCAGTGTTGGCACGGAGCATGAAGCCGCCGAACACAAAAAGCAGTCCGGGAGGGAAGATTCCCTCGGTGTCGCCGTCGTGGTTGATGACGCGAACCATCAATCCTTCGGTTAACGGCATAGTGGAACTCTCAATGAAAGCACCAATGTCGGTGTCAAAACCGGCGGATCTCGGGTAGGGGGTCCTGAACTATGTGTCTGAGGATAGATGGTAACAGCAGGCTGGGGACACGATGTTTACCCAGGTTCAGGACCTCTCGATCGAGGTAATACCCTACTTCCTGCTATATTAATATGGATGAATATGATTACAAGAGTTGATCTACCTCAAGATCGACACCTAAACCCTAGAGTCTAGCCTATGAGGATTTTGTGATTCTCTATTAGCCTCTCCGGACTAAACCCTCCAGTTTATATATGCACCGGAGGAGCCTAGGGTTTGTACATAAACATCTTGCAGAGGAAGGAAATATTACACCCGAACCTAAAACTTGCCATTATATGATTACAGGAGTCCTATCCGTATACGAGAGACGATCTTCAACAATGATCTTCACGGCCCACCAGTCTGACCCACCATGAGTTATACGGCCACATGAGGACTCCTCAATCCAGGACTCCCTCAGTGGGCTAGGGTTCCCGATCCACCCCTTCATTCGGGGTTTGCTATTTTTCTAAGAGGTAGATTTCCATGATCTAGCCCCGAACTCAATTATCTACATCTCCTCTTTTATAGTGGTGTGTGAAGATTTCCTCCGCGTCCCTGCACACTTCGGCCTATGGCTCAAAACCTTCAACATGAAACCGAAGGTGGTGGTCGGGCAACACGCGGAGTGCGGGGGTGCTATGATAAGCAAGCTCCCAAACGCGATTTGGCCAAAAGGGTCATTCTTGGAGACGAACAATGTCTGGCAGCAGGAGTGGTTCTATATCATTGAACCCCGCGACACCAAATGGGCGGTGGAACCTGCTTTCACATTTGGACCCCCAGAGAGGTTGACCTGCTGGACTGATAAGAGTCCGAACTGGGGGTCTCAAGTTGAGGTGACGGCACTCCAAAGCCGTGTGTCCGGCGTGATTTCCAAGGGCTATTAGCTCTCGACCGTGGTCCAGGTAATGCTGGACCGGCTTGTCCTTCCTTGCCAAAGCCGGGATTCCTCCCTATGGTTGTTCGATCTGACAGGAGATCGGCCTCTGAAGCATCTCTTTGGCTTCACGCACAAAGAGATCTAGAAGCATCTCTTCAAGAGCCAGAAGGTGTGGCCGAAGGAAACCGAGGACGCGGGCTATAGTACCACGTTCACCACCCCAGAGTTAATAGAAAATTCCATCGAACATATATCCCCTTTTTTGTTTAATAATAATAGGAATTGGAGTTTTTGCATGATATACAGGGCTGGACGAAGAAGGCAATCCGTCTTAAGTGTCCGATGCCTTTGTCCGAAGACCCAGAAACGCCTCGACTGACGGCGATGCTGGTCCCGACGCCGTACAAGGCACCGGTCATGAAACCCAAGAAGAAGAGCAAGGAGGCCGAAGATGGCCCCTGTCCGACGAACGAGAAGTCCAAGAAGATCAATATCCTCTCCTTCGAAGAGGAGGAGGATGACGACGAAGAAGAAGAAGAGCCCCCCGCGCAAGGAAGGTAGACGAAGAGGGCAGCTGCTGCTGACGCGGGCACGGCCGCACCCCGGAGGAGGCTGAAACTCTCTGCTCTTTCGGACTCATCGTTCGAACAATGCTTTGTGGTGAAGCCCAGGGAGAAACCCCCGACCGAAACGTAAGTTTGTCCGGATATATTAATTGTTGCACCTTGTTTGATTAACATTGTGATGCTTACTTTGTATTTTTCACTTGCTAACCTACAGCCCTCCCCGAGCACACCCCGACGCCTCCTTATCGGAGGGGAACTCTTTAGCGCTTGGAGAGACGGAGAGTGACCCGCTGGTCCGAGCTCCATCGCCCGTGATCGGTGGGGACACCGAAGTGTCCTCCAAGTGGGTCTCTTCTGCTCAAGGAGATGGTGGCGGGGCAAGTGACAGGGCGACCGAGGGTAACACCTCGACTGCCACTGACCATGGGGAAAGAATCCCCATGGAGACAGAGGATGAGGGGCCCAAACAATCCGGGGCCCGCCGAATACTGACCCGGAGCCTAGCGCGGCTTTGGGGTCTGAAGACAAGACCCCCAAGGCTTGGGAGGATGCGATGATGCCTGGGGTTAATCCGAAGGCGCCGGACCCTCTGGAGGGAGCACTTAGGAGTACTTCCGTCGTGGAGGAGCAGCGCACCATGATGGGTGTGGTGATGAAGAAGATTAAGTCTCGCACAGGCGGACCGAATGAAGATCTCAATAGCCTATTGACAGGCTTTGAGGTAAGCAATGCAATGTTCTCTATGGAACTTTTATATCTTTTATATGCACATATATAGCTAGTAGCCCCTGATGCTCTATGTTATTCTGAACAGAATCGGACAAAGTATCCATAGTATAGCTATAATGCCCCAAATGTAACACTTTCCAAATATGGCAATATATAAACTTTGGCTTCATCAATTCCATTCTGGGTACTTCTTCATTTCGGGTTTCTTCGTTTTCTCGTGTGCGTCTGTGCATTTCATCCATATCATATTGTCATGTGCATTGCATTGCTTTTGTGTTGTCACTTGCATCCGGTCCCACTCGTTTCTTCCCGTTGTCCGTTTCGAGTTCCGATGCTCTCACACGTGCCCGTGGCATCCCCGAGTCATTCTTTCGTGTGTGGCCATGTAACGTTTCCGGAATGACGTGAGACATGTTGTGCGATGTTGTTTTGGTATGTGTAGGCCGCCTGTCAAGTTTCGTCGCGTTTGGAGTTCGTTTGGTACTCCAACGGTTAACCTAGTGGGCTAAAAGAACCTCTTCTTTGAGGCCCAAGACCCCCTCCACAACAGCCCACAACCGCAGCACAACCATTCCCATCATCTCGGTCGTCGAATTCTGATCGTGTGGCCGAAAACCGCTCCCCATTTGGAGTCTCCTAGCTCCCTATGCCTATAAATTAGCTCCCCACGTCCATTTTTGCGTCCAAACCCTAGCCCTATTGTTTTTTTCCCTTTTCTTTCCGTTCCCGCAGCTCCTCCGCGCGCCGGACGTGTCCGCCGGCGCCGGACACGTCCGTCGCCGCCCCCACGTCCAATCTGCGGGCGCCACGTCGCCCGGCTCCCCGCCGGATCCTCCGCGCCGACCGGGCCCGCCGCAGCCCGGATCGGCCCCACCGGCCTGCGCGCCTCCGCGCCTCCATACACCCACGTCGGCCCCGTCTGTCCCCGCCGCCGGCTACGCCGCCGCCCGACGGCGGCCGCGTCCCCGCCCGTGCGGCCGAAGGTCGCCGCCGCCGGCCCTTCCCCGTCGGCCGGGCCGCCGCCCCTGCCTGCTCCGCCTCCGGCCGCCCTCCCCGTCGCCGGCACGCAAGCCGCCGCGCCTCCGGCCGGCCGGAGCCACCAACTCCAGCGAGTTCGTCCTCCGCCGTCCCGATCTGGAAGAAGGGACGAGATCCACTGATCCTTGCATCCCAACGGCCATCCCCGTCCTGATCCACTCCGTCCCGGGTCCGTCCCGTCCCGCGTTGAATTTTTCGCGGAGGTAAAATTCCACAAAGTCCCAGATCTGCAACATTTTGTTGCCTCCTTTGCATGCCCGTAACTTTGTGCTCGTAGATCCGTTTTGTGCATATGATATATCAAAATAACCGTGGTGATGTGCTCTACGTTTTGTTCCATTGTGTCATGCTTGTTTGAGATCATCTAGAGGTCTTAATCTTCGTGACAAGAGTGCTACTTGTTATAAACTGCTGCTACTTGTTATTTTAATGCCATGTTTGAGATGTGATAACTTGGTGCATGTTTAGCAAAATGAAGCAAATGAGATGTCAAAATGTTCATTATGAGATGTTTTACATGATGGTTGCTGTAGCATGCATTTTAGGCTTCATATTGCCATGTTAATCTCTGTTGCAAAAGTGCATGTGGCTGTTAAGTTTTGTAACATGTTACGAGATGCTGATTTGAAGTGCTCGTTGCTATTGATGTGTTTGTCCCCATGTCACATGTTAATATGTTTTAGAATCTCCATCATGTGGTCTTTGCTGTGGTGCAAACCATTTTCCATGATATGCCTTGAGGTGACTTAAACATGCTTGTAAACATGCCATGCCAACATAACTGTTTTAACACTTAGTGAAATTTCTGCTAAGTCTGGAATCTGTCTTAACCTGATGCTATGTTTGCTTGATGCCCTAGTCAAATCCATGTTAGTTTTGGGGTGGCCATTGATCATTCCTTGTTGTATATGATGTTGCCTATACATCCATGCTCTCACTTGCTCATATGGCTTGATGTAGCTTATTTAATTCTTGCTCCCAAGTTGCTATAAAATATAACTGTCAGGTTTTCAACGTCATGATCAAAATGTTGTAGCTTGTTGCTATTGATCCATGCCTCCTATGGAGTTTCTCCAATGGAGTTGTTTGATATAGGATATGTCTAATTCATGTCCATGCTTATTTTCATAATGTTTGAGTTCTGTAGAGTATATATTTCTTGCTCCAAAGTTGCTATGTGGCTGTTAGTTTCAGCTTTGCATTGTATCTTGCTTCGAGTGTATGTGTTGAACCGTTGCTCCGTTTTGAGCATGCCCTATATGAAACTTGTGTGATTTTGCATGTAGAATCATAATATCATATTGTTTACATGTTGGGAGTGTGTTTGCTTAATGTTTGGGTGCATCTTGCACCGTTGCCATGTTTGTCTTGTTTTGCTCATATCTTCTAGACTGTAGCTCCGAATAGAACAAACTTTATATGAAACTTGACTAGAATTTCGTGTAGATCATCATGGTGCATGTTAACTTGCTGTTTAACAACTTTAACTTAAGGTTTGTTCAGATCTGGACCAATTTCAACAAATGCATATGAGGACTTACCGGATTCGCTATATGTGTATTCCGGCCTCATTTAAACTTGTTTTCTTGTGTTGTTCTTGTGTGCTTCATCCTTTGACATGAATTGCATCATACATGCATCATACGTGCATCATGTTGAGTGTGCATTGCACCTTGTTTGATTTCGTGCCTCGTTGTGTTCTTGTGTTGAGTAGAGCCGGAAGCCGAGACCGAGAACGAGAACGAGGTTACTACCGAGGTTGAGTATGAGGAGCCGTCTTACGATCCCATCGACGACTCGACAGGAAAGATGTCCTGACCCAGATATCATTACTATCTTTGCCTATTGCTAGATGTCTCGCTCTTTAGCTCATTGCCTCGATGCCCATGTTTGTTTGTCAGCCTCCTATTGTAACCACGAATCTGTCTAACCACCCAACCTAGCAAACCTTTGTTTGGCTAAGTAAGCTTCGCTCAACCCCTCTTATAGGATTGCTAGTTGCAGGAGAAGATTTGAAGATTCTTGCTTCATGTTGAAGTATTGTTGGGATATCACACTATATAAACTCTTAAACTAAATCATCTATATATTGGTAATGGGTGGAAGGCTAAGCCTCTTGCTTGGTGATTTGTTCCACTCATGCCGCCCTAGGAACCGTATAAACCGGTGTTATGTTCCTTGATTATGCGTTCCTAACACGGTTGGGGTTATCGGACCCCCTCGATAACCCGCTTAGCGCTAAACCTTTTCCAGCAAGGCCCAACATTGGTACTCCATTTGCCTAATAAATAAAAAACTTGCATAGGGACTAGCTATCCCGTGAGCTTAATTAACAACGCCCGGGCCAGTGCTCCACATGAGTGTTGGTCCGAACTGAGCAGACTGCGGGGCCGCCTTGGGGAAACCCGAGGTATTTGGTATTCACCTGTAGGATGACTCCTCCGGGCGTGGCCTGAGACTAGATACGCGCGGCTACTGTCAGGATGTCGGCACGCCGGGAGGTCTTGCTGGATTAGTTTTACCTATGTCGGTATATCTTGAGCACGGGATTCTAAGAATACTCGGGCCTTCCCACCTTGGAGTTGCGACTTCGCAGATCGTGAGCTTGTAATGGGCTAAGTTGGGACACCCCTGCAGGGTTTTGAACTTTCGAAAGCCGTGCCCGCGGTTATGTGGCAGATGGGAATTTGTTAGTATCCGGTTGTAGAAAACTTGACACCATGTTCAGAACACACTACCAGCGTGAGTAACCGTGACGGTCATTTTCCGAAAGGGGTTCGGGAAGTGAACACGGTGGGATTATGATTGACGTGCTTAGATAGGATCACTTTGTGATCACTTTGACGCTCTTGGCACTTCTCTTCTCGCTCTAAACACGTAAGCTAGTGCTAGTGCAGCTGCAACCTTTTACTTTTCTTCAGCCTTGTCCCACACCCAAGGCTTAGATAGTTTTGTTACCCGGGAACGGGATTGCTGAGTCCTCCGTGCTCACAGATTCTACACCACACCAGATGCAGGTACTATGGTGAACTACTCAGGTGACGGCACGGAGCTGTACTGGGAGTTCGATGAAGCACGTAGTCGATACTATGTGCACTATCCCGATGATCAGTAGTGGTTTCTACTAGGGGTGATTCAGACCTTGTGGCTTATGTATTTGGTATCTTTCATTTGGATCTTCGCCCATAGTCGGGTTGTGATGTTATTTGGATGATGATTTGCTTATGTAATGTATTGTGTGACGTGGCGAGTGTAAGCCAACTATCCTTTTGCAATTTCATCCCTATTTTTACATGAGTCGTGCAAAGATACCATACTTGAGATCATTCTAGTATGGGCTTATACCTTTAAGTCGTGCCTCGACACGTAGGAGGTATAATCCCATCCTAGGCATTACAAGTTGGTATCAGAGCCTTCTCCGACCTAGAAGCCCCCGCTGGTTGATCGAATCATTGACGGTTGAGTCTAGGCACACTCTTAAAAATGTTTTGAGTCCTATATATACTGGAGAGTAGGATTTCTTTTTCTCCTCATCTCTTTTCACTCTGGTGAGGACTCCTGACGATTACTCTTGTCTCTTCCACTCTTAAAATTCACAATTTTTTTAGGATCATGCGGGTATTGTTTGGATTGTTCCGATGTCTTTGTGACGAGAACATTGTTCTAGATGCCTCCTGTCATTTAGGGGTTGTGGCAGTGTCCCGGGGAGTTGAGCTCCGAGGTGTTGTCGTCACAAATATATCGCAGCAGTTCTGGAATACTTAAGACGGCCGACATCGAAAACTCTCCTATGCGGTTAGTGGCAAGATAACCCCGACATCACCCAGTACTGTGGAGGTAGTTCGGGAGTATTGCCATAGCTTGTATAGTAGATGCGTTTCGATGGTCCGAGGTAGACGCTTTCTGGAAATAACTGGTTATGTGTTGGAGGATGGATACAGCTGCATGTAGGATTAGAGTTGAGTGCGCGATGCTTCCGCTGTATCCCCAACACCTGATTGCATAACTGGAAACTTTCGGAAATTAATAGGTGGGTTTATCTTGTAGTTCGTAGGCATTCTTCCAACGAATGCATGATATGAAGTTTGGGGTTCTACATTGAGTGAAGTAGTTTTATGGGCGTTTGTTCCGATCAGGAGTTGCATCTTAAAGGGTCCTTGGCTATGCTGATCCGGGGATTGCAAAACCCTTTTGTAACACGTTCCATAAGCTTTCAGCACTAATATGTCGAACGAAGCTTCTATCTTGTATTTGTTCTATCTGCTCCTTGTTGTTTTTATTTACCTTTTGTTCTCCCAAGTGGCTTCTCGTGAAGATTGTTGTTACCATTAAACTGTGGATTACATTCGTTCATCTTGTTCGAATGTTCTTGTGAAGACTTATGTTGCAATTTCTAGTCGTTGATTCAGCTTATATATTTTTCTCAATCAATGGCTAATAGTTGTCATCTCATTCAGGATGGCTCCTAAAAGGGTTCCCAACACTAACCCAGAGGGTGAAGAGGTTCCTGATCGTCCTCCTTCCCCTCCTCCTCCGTCTGAGGCTTGGAGAGCAATTATGCAAGCGACGAAGCAGAACACCCAGATACTTATGCAAATGATGCAGAACATTCAAGCAAATCAAGCAAATCAGGGTGCTCATGGGACCAAGGCCAAGGCAATTTGTTCAACCAACCTCAATTTGCTACACTCAACCAGTTCTTGGCAAACCAACCAAAGGCATTCAGTTACTGTGTGGACCCTCTAGATGTTGAAGACTGGTAACATATATCAAGAAGCATTTCGAGTGCAGTAACGTGAGACCTGAGGACTATGTGAAGTTTGCCGCCTTCCAACTCAAGGACCAAGCCGCTGATTCGTGGCAGCGGTACAAAGACTCCAGAGAAGGGCGTGAAATCTCGTGGGCTGACTTCTGCAAGGATTTTCGCTCCCACCACATTCCAACAAGTGTCATCGAGGGTATGCGTGAGCAATTCCGCAAGCTGAAGCAAGGCTCAATGTTTGTTTATCAATACAATGTCAAGTTCCGGAACCTTGCCCGCTATGCCAAGAAAGACATCCCAGATGCTAAGAGCAAGATTTATCAGTTCCGTGGTGGTCTGAAGGATGAACTCCAAGTAGCTCTCACCTTGTTCGAGCCTGATGAATTTGATCAATTCTATAACATGACACTTAAGCAAGAGGCAGCCCAACTCAAGATGGAAGCTTCTGAAAAGAGGATCAGAGACACTGTTCACTCCTCCTCTTCTTCCCAAGTTGTTGCAAAGCAACATAAGTTTTGGCTTCCACCTCCTCCAGTGATTGGACCTTCCAACAACAACAACAAGCATTCTGGTGGCCATGGTTCCTCCCACCCACCCAACCCAAGCAATCAGTCAAAGAATCACTTTCAAGCTTGGAAGTCAAGTGCTCCTTATTATCGTCCTCTCTCAGAAGTGGTTTGCAACAAGTGTGGCAAGAAGGGTCACTATGCAAACAAGTGTACTCAAAGGCGCCTTCCACCTCCTCCACCTGTCAGCACTGCTATTGTCAAGCACGATCCCATGACAGCAAGAGTGAATCTGATGAATGCAGCTCAAGCAGAGAATTCTTCAGATGTGATACTTGGTAACCTCTTAGTTAACTCAATTCCTGCAAAAGTATTGTTTGTTTCTGGTGCATCTCTCAATTTCATATCAAGGCCATTCTTTACCAAGCATATTTTCACTTCGGCATTTCTGGACAAGAAGTTGCAAATTATTTCTCCGGGCAAATGCATGACTTCAAATTTGAGGGCTCCGGATGTATCTATTCGCATGGGTGATTACCACTTTCTGGCTTCTCCGGTTGTTCTCGGGAACTCCGACGTTGATCTTATTCGCCAGACTCGTTGGGTTGAAATGATCCAAGAGTATGATCCAAGCATCGAATACACACCTGGCAAGGCCAATGTCATTGCAGATGCTTTGAGCAGAAAGGCATATTGCAACAGTCTCCTTATCAAGCCGTTTCAGCCTGAGCTTTGTGAAGCATTCAGGAAGCTCAACCTCCAAGTTGGTCCGCAAGGCTATCTTGCAAATCTTCAAGTGGCTCCTACCTTGGAAGATCAGATCCGTGAGGCCCAACTCAGTGATGCTATGGTGCAGAAAGTGAAACATGGTATTGCAAAGGGTACTCCCAAATACATGTGCTATCGCATCTATGAGAAAGACACCTTGTTCTTTGAGGACAGACTTGTGGTTCCCAAGGGTGATCTCAGGAAGCTCATAATGAACGAAACACATGACTCCCTCCTCTCAATTCATCCTGGAAGTTCCAAGATGTACCAAGACCTCAAGCAATCTTACTGGTGGACTCACATGTAAAGGGAGATTGCCCAATTCGTGAATGAATGTGATGTCTGCAGAAGAGTGAAGGCAGAGCATCAACGTCCAACCGGTCTCCTCCAACATCTTCCTATTCCCGAGTGGAAATTCGACCACATTGAAATGGATTTCGTCGCTGGGTTTACCAAGTCCAAGAAGGGGAACGATGCTAGCTTTGTGGTGATTGACAAGCTAACCAAAGTAGCTCACTTCCTTCCAGTCAAAGAATCCATCAATGCAGCTCGGCTGGCAGAGTTGTACACTTCCAAAGTTGTGTCATTACATGGCATTACTCAAGTTATCTCCTCAGACCGTGGAAGTTTGTTCACATCCAAGTTCTGGGACTCCTTCTAGTCAGTCATGGGCACTAAGATCCGTTTCAGCACTGCGTTTCACCCTCAGACTAGTGGTCAAGTCGAAAGAGTGAACCAGATCCTCTAAGACATGCTCAGAGCTTGTGTCATCTCTTTTGGCATGAAGTGGGAAGATTTCCTTCCGTTTGCCGAGTTCTCTTACAACAACAGCTTCCAAGCAAGTGCCGGCAAAGCTCCGTTTGAAATCCTCTATGGGAGAAAGTGTTGTACTCCTCTCAACTGGTCCGAGACTGGTGAACGTCAACTTCTTGGAAATGACTTGATCTGAGAAGCCAAAGAAATGTGCAAAGTCATCCCTGAGAATCTCAAGGCCGCTCGGTCGCGTCAAAAGAGCTACTATGACGGCAAGCATCGTGATTTGGCTTTCGACATTGGAGACCATGTCTATCTCCGTGTTTCTCCTATGAAAGGCACCCAAAGATTCGGTATCAAAGGAAAGCTTGCTCCGAGATACGTGGGCCCTTTCAAGATCCTTGGCAAAAGAGGCGATCTAGCCTATCAACTTGAGCTTCCATCCAACTTTGCAAATGTTCATGATGTGTTTCACGTGTCTCAACTCTGCAAGTGCTTCAAGACACCTGAATGCACCATCCCGTTCAAGGAGATTGATCTTCAACAAGACTAGTCTTATCATGAGCACCCCGTTGCCATTCTTGAAGAAACCGAGCGCAAGACCCGCAACAAGTCAATCAAGTTCTTGAAAGTTAAGTGGTCACACCATACCGACCGCGAAGCTATGTGGGAACGAGAAGATCATCTTCGTTCCATCCATCCTTCCTTCTTCCAGTCCTAGATCTCGGGACGAGATCTTTTCGTAGTAGAGGAGAGTTTGTAATTCCCTAGATGTAACACTTTCCAAATATGGCAATATATAAACTTTGGCTTCATCAATTCCATTCTGGGCTCTTCTTCATTTCGGGTTTCTTCGTTTTGTCGTGTGCGTGTGTGCATTTCATCCATATCATATTGTCATGTGCATTGCATTGCTTTTGTGTTGTCACTTGCATCCGGTCCCACTCGTTTCTTCCCGTTGTCCGTTTCGAGTTCCGATGCTCTCACACATGCCCGTGGCATCCCGAGTCCTTCTTTCATGTGTGGCCGTGTAACATTTATGGAATGACGTGAGACTTTTCGTGCGATGTTGTTTTGGTACGTGTAGGCCGCCTGTCAAGTTTCATCGCGTTTGGAGTTCGTTTGGTACTTCAACGGTTAACCTAGTGGGCTAAAAGAACCTCTTCTTTGAGGCCCAAGACCCCCTCCACAACAGCCCACCAACCCAGCACAACCCTTCCCATCATCTCGGTCGTCGAATTGTGATCGCGTGGCCAAAAACCGCTCCGCATTTGGAGTCTCCTAGCTCCCTATGCCTATAAATTAGCCCCCCACGTCCAATTTTGCGTCCAAACCCTAGCCCTATTGTTTTTCCCTTTTCTTTCCGTGCCCGCAGCTCCTCCGTGCGCCGGACGTGTCTACCGGCACCGGAGACGTCCGCCGCCGCCCCCATGTCCAATCCGCGGGTGCCACGTCGCCTGGCTCCCCGCCGGATCCTCCTCGCCGAGCGGGCCCGCCGCGGCCCGGATCGGGCCCCCCGGCCCGCGCGCCTTCCCGCCTCTGCGCCCCCGCGTCGGCCCCGTCTGGCCTCGCCGCTCCGCCGCCCGTCGCCGGCTACGCCATCGCCCGACGCTGGCCGCGTCCCCGCCGCCTATCTCCGCCGGCCGTCGCGGCCGAAGGTCGCCGCCCCAGCCCTTCCCCGTCGGCCAGGCCGCAACCCCTGCCTGCTCTGCCTCCGGCCGCCCTCCCCGTCGCCGGCGCGCGAGCCACCGCGCCTCCGGCTGGCCGGAGCCACCAACTCCGGTGAGTTCGTCCTCCTCCGTCCCGATCTGGAAGAAGGGACGAGATCCACCGATCCTTGCATCCAAACGGCCATCCCCGTCCCGATCCACTCCGTCCCGGGTCCGTCCTATCCCGCGTTGACTTTGTCACGGAGGTAAAATTCCATTAAGTCCCAGATCTGCAACATTTTGTTGCCTCCTTTGCATGCCCGTAACTTTGTGCTCGTAGATCCGTTTTGTGCATATGATATATCAAAATGACCGTGGTGATGTGCTCTACGTTTTGTTCCATTGTTTCATGCTTGTTTGAGATCATCTAGAGGTCTTAATCTTCGTGACAAGAGTGCTACTTGTTATAAACTGCTGCTACTTGTTATTTTCATGCGATGTTTGAGATGTGATAACTTGGTGCATGTTTATCCAAATGAAGCAAATGAGATGTCAAAATGTTCATTATGAGATGTTTTACATGATGGTTGCTGTAGCATGCATGTTAGGGTTCATATTGCCATGTTAATCTCTGTTGCAAAAGTGCATGTGGCTCTTAAGTTTTGTAACATGTTATCAGATGCTGATTTGAAGTGCCCGTTGATATTGATGTGTTTGTCCCCATGTCACATGTTAATATGTTTTAGAAACTCCATCATGTGGTCTTTGCTGTGGTGCAAACCATTTTTCATGATATGCCATGAGGTGACTTAAACATGCTTGTAAACATGCCATGCCAACATAACTGTTTTAACACTTAGTGAAATTTCTGCTAAGTCTGGAATCTGTCTTAACCTGATGCTATGTTTGCTTGATGCCCTAGTCAAATCCATGTTAGTTTTGGGGTGGCCACTGATCATTCCTTGTTGTATATGATATTGCCTATCCATCCATCCCCTCACTTGCTCATGTGGCTTGCTGTAGCTTATTTAATTCTTGCTCCCATGTTGCTATAAAATATAACTGTCAGGTTTTTAACGTCATGCTCAAAATGTTGTAGCTTGTTGCTATTGACCCATGCCTCCTATGGAGTTGCTCCAATGGATTTGTTTGCTATAGGATATGTCTACTTCATGTCAATGCTTATTGTAATCATGTTTGAGTGTTGTAGAGTATATATTTCTTGCTCCAAAGTTGTTATGTGGCTGTTAATTTCAGCTGTGCATTGTATCTTGTTTCGAGTGTATGTGTTGAACCGTTGCTTCGTTTTGAGCCTGCCCTATATGAAACTTGTGTGATTTTGCATGTAGAATCATAATATCATCTTGTTTACATGTTTAGAGTGTGTTTGCATAATGTTTGGGTGCATCTTGCACCGTTGCCATGTTTGTCTTGTTTTGCTCATATCTTCTAGATCGTAGCTCCGAATTAAACAAACTTTATATGAAACTTGACTAGAATTTCGTGTAGATCATCATGGTGCATGTTAACTTGCTGTTTAACAACTTTAACTGAAGGTTCGTTCAGATCTGGACCAATTTCAACAAATGCATATGAGGACTTACCGGATTCGCTATATGTGGATTCCGGCCTCATTTAAACTTGTTGTCTTGTGTTGTTCTTGTCTGCTTCATCCCTTGACATGAATTGCATCATACATGCATCATACGTGCATCATGTTGAGTGTGCATTGCACCTTGTTTGATTTCCTGCCTCGTTGTGTTCTTGTCCTGAGTAGAGCCGGAAGCTGAGACCGAGAACGAGAACGAGGTTACTACCGAGGTTGAGTATGAGGAGCCGTCTTACGATCCCATCGACGACTCGACAGGCAAGATGACCTGACCCACATATCATTACTATCTTTGCCTATTGCTAGATGTCTCGCTCTTTAGCTCATTGCCTCGATGCCCATGTTTGTTTGTCAGCCTCCTATTGTAACCATGAATTTGTCTAACCACCCAACCTAGCAAACCTTTGTTTGGCTAAGTAAGCTTCGCGCAGCCCCTCTTATAGCATTGCTAGTTGCAGGAGAAGATTTGAAGATTCTTGCTTCATGTTGAAGTATTATTGGGATATCACACTATATAAACTCTTATACTAAATCATCTATATATTGGTAATGGGTGGAAGGCTAAGCCTCTTTCTTGGTGATTTGTTCCACTCAAGCCGCCCTAGGAACCGTATAAACCGGTGTTATGTTCCTTGATTATGCGTTCCTAACACAGTTGGGGTTATGGGACCCCCTCGATAACCCGCTTAGCGCTACCAGCAAGGCCCAACATTGGTACTCCATTTGCCTAATAACTAAAAAACTTACATAGGGACTAGCTATCCCGTGATCTTAATTAACAACCCCCGGGCCAGTGCTCCACATGAGTGTTGGTCCTAACTGAGCAGACTGCGGGGCCGCCTTGGGGAAACCCGAGGTATTTGGTATTCACCTATAGGATGACTCATCCGGTCGTGGCGTGAGACTAGATACGCGCGGCTACTGTCAGGGTGTCGGCACGCCGGGAGGTCTTGCTGGATTAGTTTTACCTATGTCGGTACATCTTGAGCACGGGATTCCGAGAATACTCGGGCCTTCCCACCTTGGAGTTGCGACTCCGTAGATCGTGAGCTTGTAATGGGCTAAGTTGGGACACCCCTGCAGGGTTTTGAACTTTCGAAAGCCGTGCCCGCGGTTATGTGGCAGATGGGAATTTGTTAGTATCCGGTTGTAGAAAACTTGACACCATGTTCAGAACACACTACCAGCGTGAGTAACCGTGACGGTCATTTTCCGAAAGGGGTTCGGGAAGTGAACACGGTGGGGTTATGATTGACGTGCTTAGATAGGATCACTTTGTGATCACTTTGACGCTCGTGGCACTTCTCTTCTCGCTCTAAACATGTAAGCTAGTGCTAGTGCAGCTGCAACCTTTTTACTTTTCTTCAGCCTTGTCCCACACCCAAGGCTTAGATAGTTTTGTTACCCGGGAACGGGATTGCTGAGTCCTCCGTGCCTGACAGATTCTACACCACACCAGATGCAGGTACTATGGTGAACTACTCAGGTGACGGCACGGAGCTGTACTGGGAGTTCGATGAAGAACGTAGTCGATACTATGTGCACTATCCCGATGATCAGTAGTGGTTTCTACTAGGGGCGATTCGGACCTTGTGGCTTATGTATTTGGTATCTTTCATTTGGATCTTCGCCCGTAGTCGGGTTGTGATGTTATTTGGATGATGATTTGCTTATGTAATGTATTGTGTGACGTGGCGAGTGTAAGCCAACTATCCTTTTGCAATTTCATCCCTATTTTTACATGAGTCGTGCAAAGATACCATACTTGAGATCATTCTAGTATGGGCTTATACCTTTAAGTCGTGCCTCGACACGTAGGAGGTATAATACCATCCTGGGCATTACAATAGCATGCTTATAGAGCTGAATTGTTATGCTTCTGTTATTTGAACATGCTTCACTAGTTACGGCAACTGCATGAGATACAGAGGTTGCCGAACTAAATCAGAAGCTGTTGTTGGCCAACGCGGACGTCGACCGCGTCAACCAACGTTTGGATGAAACCCAAGGTATGTGGATTTAAAAAATTAAGATGTCAAGAACACTAATAATATTGATTGAGTGTGGGTATAAACTCTTTTATGATATTCTGTATTAAACAGTTGGCACCACTGAGCTCGAGGCCCTCAAGGGCGAACTCGTGAAGGCCAAGAAGGAGGCCGAAGGGAACAGGGTAGCCGCTGACAAAGCGGTTGCCGATTTAGAGGCCGAAAAGGCGCGTGCGAGAAGCACCAAGCTCGGGTGTCCAAAGTCAAGGTTGCGCTCGAAGATGCTATTCATAAATGCGAGGCATTGGAAGAGAAGACTTCGGAACAAGCATCCGAGCTTGCTGCGGGAGTTAAGGCTGCCCAGGATGCACGAAGCGAGTTGCGCAGCGCGTGTGAAGAAATCAAGCAGGCGCGACAGATAGCATCTGGTAAGACCTTTCTCTTACAGAGCATCTTCGGAGGGCGGAAGTATCTTGGGCTGACACGGTTATGGAGTTTTCCAGGCGTGTTTGCTGATCTTCCGAGGAGTAGTGTTGACACCGCCCAATACTTCCGAGCCCAGGAGGGGAACGACACAGAGAAGTTGTTTTGGTCGCAGTTCTATGCGCCAAAACATCCGGTGCCCCTCAAAGACCAAATGAAGCAGCTGGTCGAGCTGCACAATATGGCTGGTTCGGCCATGAAGGACTTGATAGTCTGGCTATGGCCCGCTGATCCAATCCCAAGTAGCTACTTCGGATTGGTGAAGCGGCTCATCGAGGTGAGTCCGCAGGTCGACACATTGAAGCGTTCGGCCTGCATAGAAGGTGCTCGGATGGCCTTCGCTCATGTAAAAGTGCACAAGGCGAAGATGAAGGCGCAGGATGTAGCTACTACTGGCCCGCTCATAGGCAAGGAACACCGCAAGCCGGAGAAATATTTGGAGGATGTCATAGAAGGCGCCCGCCTTGTAGATGGCCAGTGCTCAAAGGATGTTATCTTTGAGTAATTGTATTTGGTTGTAAAGATTTGAGCTTATGAACCGATGTATATAACTTTTGCGCTATTATAATGTGAGTGACTTTTACCTGCTGTGTGGTTGTTTATATAAATCTGAAAGTTTCCAGTCGTTCGCTTCGGCCCCCATTTACATAGACTGGGGTGTTCGGTCATATGTGTATACAATCTTTATCCAACGTCTTGGTCCGTGTAGGAGGTGTATGCGGAGGGAACCAGGCAATCAGACTATACGGCGTTATTGCTTTCACTTAGCCATAGAAATTTGACAAGTGGGGCTAGGTACTAGCCCTTGGTGCGGATAAGATATTTCCGAATTAAGGTATCCAATTGCACCTGGTTGGACGAAAAAACCAACCCTTCGTATAACACGGGGTGGATCTCTATCGATCGTAGTATAAAACAAAGTCACCAGATTGCGGACCAGGTTCTCACCTATCATGATAATCCGTTTTTGGATTTCTCTACTGAGGTACTTGACCGGACGAGCCAGAAGTACAATCGCAGTAGTTCTCCCTTTACACCCTAGCCGAACAATCGGGAACATAGGGGTAAGCACAGGAGCCGGGCAACCCAACTATTGACCCAAGACATGATTCCGAACTAATGCATATAGGGCAAACATCCAGGACGCCGAACACTCCTTATAGGTGTTCGGACTTTTCGACATATACCGGGCTGAATATAGCCCCTGGTACTGGACCCTGTTGACAAGGCACATGTGGCAGTCTGACGTGGGGAGAGAACATAGATGGTGACTGAATAAAACTCCAAACATAATATGAACCAAGCTATTCTTATAATATCCCATTATAGTATGGCGAGCCGTAACATTACAGATAATGGCGATGACTTTCTTGGACATTTTACATGCCAGAAAAGTATAAAACAAAAAGAGAAAAAAGGTTTACACATGGTCTTAATCTGAAAAGAAACCTTAGCGCGGGTCCTTGCTGCACGTCTGTGTCGTTTCCTCCTCTATAATGTGACCTTGAAGGGGGAGTGTGATGGCCATCTGTAAAAAAGGAAAAAAGAGAAGAAACCTAGAAAAGAGAGGAGATCTAGTGTGGCCATAAACAGAACTGGTTCATTTAGTGAACCTTGAAAAATAATTTTAGAGTCTGAATAGGGTCGAGCCAAACTATGGACTATGCGTATGCAGTGTTCCCCCAGCGTCACCCAAGGTATTTTGAGGGCATAATTATTTACGCAAGGCACGTATGCTATTGCCTTATGGGGCAGTCGATGGGGGCGTAACTGCTAACCTAGCTCAGGTTCATCTGAGATGCCGCACTGAGGCATATGTCGGACAAGTTTAGCTGTGTCCACGGGTTTAATGACCGATGGGATGTCCGGCTTTAATAGGCCGTTTTGGACTTCGGCTGCTAAGGTCGTAGTGTCTTCCTCCATGCGGAGAGAGCGCTCCATATTTCCATTGACCATGATGTCGGCCCATGGTCCCGGCATTTTAAGCTTTAGATAAGCATAATGCGGGGCTGCATTAAAGCGGGCGAAGGCCGTTCTTCCGTGTAGTGCATGATAGCCACTTCGGAACGGAGCTATGTCGAAGATTAGTTCTTCGCTTTGAAAGTTATCAGGAGAGTCAAATATGAACATCAATGCTAAAGAGCCCGTGCAGTGGGCATCTACGCCCTGTATCACTCCTTTAAAGGTCGTGCTGGTTGCCTTTATTCTTGACGGGTCGATCCCCATCTTGCGGATAGTGTCCTGATATATCAGGTTGAGACTGCTGCCGTCGTTCATAAGGACTCGGGGTAAGATGGTATCCATTGATTATTGGGTCGAGCACTAGGGCAGCTGAACCCCCATGATGGAAACTAGTCAGATGATCCCTGCAATCGAAAGTGATCGTACAGGCCGACCATGGGTTGACTTTTGGGGCCAACAGGCTCGATGGCGTAGACATCTCGGAGTGCGCACTTGCGCCCCCTCTTTGGGATATGAATGGCATATATCATGTTCATTGTTTTGATCTCCGGTGGGAATTTCTTCTGTCCCCCTGTGTTCTGCTGGCGAGGTTCATCCTCGTCTTTGCTCTGAGGTCCCTTTCCCTTGTGTTCGGCGTTGAGCTTGCCGGCCTGCTTGAAGACCCAACAATTATGGTTTGTATGGTGTGCAGGTTTTTCTGGGGTGCCATGGATCTGGCAGGGCCTATCCAATATTTTGTCCAGGCTAGATGGACTATCTTTGTTGCCTTTGAATGTCTTCTTCCATTGACTGGGTCTGGAGCCGCTGAATCCGGCGTTTACCGATGTATCATCTGGGCTTCCAGCATTGTTTCGATGTTTGTTTTTGTTACGTCGTGGCTTTCCGTTGCCGTCCCTGACTTCCGATGTTCCAGGGTCGTTGGTGCTGCTACGAGCTAACTAGCTATCCTCGCCCGCGCAAAAGAAGGTCATGATCATAGTTAGGGCTGCCATTGTGCTCGACTTTTCTTGTCCCAGGTGTGTGGCTAGCCATTCGTCCTGGACACTGTGCTTGAAGGCCGCTAAGAGTTCGGCATCCGGACAGTCGACCATTTGGTTCTTTTTAGTGAGAAAACAATTCCAAAGCCTATGGGCTGACTCCCTGGGTTGTTGGATGATGTGACTTAGATCGTCAGCATCCGGGAGCCGGCTATAGGTCCCTTGCAAATTGGCCCTAAAAGCATCATCAAGTTCCTCCCAACTCCCAATGGAGTTATTTGGGAGGCTGTTTAGCGAGTGCCAAGCTGGTCCTTTCAGCTTGAGGGGTAAGTATTTAATTGCATGTAGATCATCTCCATGAGCCATGTGGATGTGAAGAATGAACTCTTCTATCCAGATGGCTGGATCCGTCGTTCCATCGTACGCCTCGATGTTTACGGGTTTAAACCCTTCTGGAAAGTTGTGATACAGCACCTCATCGGTGAAGCACAGAGGGTGTGCGGCGCCCCTATATTTTGCTATGTCATGGCGTATGTCCGATTGTTGTGATGTTCAGTATTGACCCTGAACTGGTATATGACCGGCATGATTGGTTTGATAGCCACCATCCCATGCGGTAGCACAGTCCCTTGATCCGTAGGTGGGTCTAGTCTTGTCGGCCTTTTTGTTTAGGTCCTCACACAGATCGTGTTTCCTGGCCTGAGCCGCATCCTCTATTCCTTTACGGGGTGGGGGTGCGGGCTTGTGCACACCATTGCTAGCCACTCTGTCCCGTCCACGAGGTGGTCGGTCCGGCTTGTCGGTGGTGTTGTTCTTCGGTGGTATAGGCGCAGCGGCCTTATCGTCGAATTCAGGCAGCAATTTACGCTTAGGATAGCCTTTCGTTTGGCGATTGCCATATTTTTGCTCAGTGTCCAGCACTTCGTTCCATCTATCATTGAGCGTATCCTGTTCGGCTCGAAGCCATCTCTTCTGCTTTTTCGGCCTCCTTGCGGTGGCAATAAGCCTCCGATGGAAGCGCTTTTGTTCTAAGGGTTCTTCTGGGACGATGTATTCGTTGTCGCCCATGCTAACATCCTCTTCAGAGACAGATTCATAATTACTGTCTTCGGCATCGTTATCATTGGATAGCAGTTTCGGACTATGTTCGCCATTCTCTCGCTTGTCATGCTCCATCGCTGGGTCTGCGGGGTCTTCGGCTTGCTCTGGACTGTCACCGTCGTGGCTGACAGTGTTGCTATCTTTTCCTTTACGGGATTTAGTTCGGCGCTTTGGGCGCCAACATTTGGGAGGTTCTTCAACAGGCTTGTCCTTTGGAGGATCGTTTTCGCCGTCGCCCTCCTTCTCCTTAGGTGTATCCACCATATACACATCGTATGAAGACGTAGTTGTCCATCGCCTGGTGACGGGCCGATTTTGGTCTAGATCTGCTTCGGCTTGGAGGTCCATCCCTTCGAAGTCTTCGGAAGCGTAGTCAAGTAGATCAGTTAGATCTTCGATCGTGGCTACCAAGTGGGTGGTGGGTGGGGAGCAAAATTCTCCATCACCAGCCTCCAGTTCGAACTGGATATAACTCGGCTGTGTAGAGCTAAGGAGAGAGATTTTAACGAGTTCAGCACATCGCCAATGGGTGAGTGCCGGAACATATCTGCGGCACTGAATTCGGCGACAGTCGCCTGATCGAGCATGAAGGGCGCATATACGCATGGTTCAGAACCTGCGGCCGGAGATGAGTCCGGAGTTCCGGTAACACGGATAACGCTCAGAGTTGGGTCCGTGTGTGGCACCAACGCCGTTGAGTCTACGGCCTCCGCGGCGGTTTGAGCTTCCCGTTCTTGGGTGACGCGATCTATTCCGGATCTAGGCCGGAACGGCTACAGGTGTTATTTCATGGTACGATGACAGAGTTAGGCCATGTTCATCGTGGTGGCAGGGAGAGGCCGCCGTGGGCTCGAATCCGTCAAAGATCAAGTCTCCGCGGATATTAGCAACGTAATTCAAGCTACCAAACCTGACTTGATGGCCAGGGGCGTAGCTCTCAACCTGCTCGAGGTGCCCTTCTGTATTGGCACGGAGCAAGAAGCCGCCAAAAACAAATAGCTGGCCGGGAGGGAAAATCCCCTCGGTGGCTCCGTCGTGGTTGAGAAAGTGATCCATCAGTCCTCCGGTCGACGACATAGTGGAACTCTCAATGAAATCACCAATGTCGGTGTCAAAACCGGCGGATCTCGGGTAGGGGGTCCCGAACTATGCGTCTGAGGATCGATGGTAACAGGAGGCTGGGGACACAATGTTTACCCAGGTTCAGGCCCTCTCAATCGAGGTAATACCCTACTTCCTGCTATATTGATATGGATGAATATGATTACACGAGTTGATCTACCTCGAGATCGTAATGGCTAAACCCTAAATTCTAACCTATGAGGATGTTATGATTCTCTAGCCTCTACGGACTAAACCCTCCAGTTTATATTTGCACCGGAGGGGCCTAGGGTTTGTGCATAACCATCTTGCACAGGAAGGAAATATTACACCCGAACCTAAAACCTGCCATTATGCGAATGCAGGAGTCCTATCCGGATACGAGAGACGATCCTCAACAATGATCTTCACAGCCCACTAGTCCGGCCCACCACGAGTTATCCAGCCACCCGAGGACCCCTCAATCCAGGACTCCCTCGGTTCGACTCTTCGACTCTTCCCACTGTGTTGGGGCTCCGGAGTACCCTTTCCTATGGGTAAGCTGAGACAACCTTGATCTGGTGACCTTGGAAGTAGTGGTGCAGCTTCTAGGAGGCTAAAAGGGGCGCTAACAGGAGCTTCTATGGCATGGGAAAATGGGCTCGTGATGTAGTACTGTGCGGACGAAGTTTACCGGGTGCTCACCGAAGGTGGATGTGGCAGCGGAGTCCTGAGGTTCCTGAGTCGGAGAGTCTCCGAGAACCATGCCACCCACCGAGGCTACTGGGGCCCCAAGGGCACCGTCTTCATGAGCATGGCCATCTTGAAGGTCCGTCGTAGTCCATTGGGCGCTGTCGTGAGCTCGCGGTGCCCCAGCCGTGCGTGAGCTGCTCTGTTTCTTTGGGTTACCAATTTGGTGCCCCTCCCGAATAGCTACTAGCACGGCGCTGGCTGAATGTGGTGCGGCGGCCAATTAGAGCACCAAGGGCTCGCGGAGGCGTGGCGCCACCATCGCTGGAGGGCTGGTGAGAGATCTCTTGAGGTCCTCAAAAGCTGCATCAGCCCGAGGAGTCCATTCGAACGGGCCTTTTCTCTTCATCGGCTTGAAGAAAGGGAGGGCGCGTTCGCCCAGCATGGAGATGAATCGTCCGAGCGACGTCAATCAGGCTGCCAGCTTATGCATCTCCATGAGGGTCCTCGGCAGGCTCATTTTTTCTATGGCCTTGACCTTCTCAGGGTTGGCCTTTATCCCTCTGTGTGACACAAAGTAACCTAGGAGTTTGCCCGACGAGATGCGAAACACGCATTTTTCCAGATTGAGCCGCAGGTCCACCTTGCGCAGGCTGGCGAAGGTTTCTTCCAAGTCGCCGATGAGGGTTCTGGCCTCCTGAGACTTCACCACTATGTCATCGACATATGCTTCTGCATTCCTCCTGAGCTGCTCCCCCAGGGCGATGTGCATTACTCGCTGGAAATTTTCTCCTGCATTGCGGAATCCGAATGGCATAAAGGTGTAGCAGTACAACCCGCAAAGGGTTAGAAAGGCCGTCTTCTCAACATCTTGCACCGCCATCTTGATTTGGTGATAGCCCAAGAAGGCTACCAGGAAGCACAACAGATCGCACTCGGCGGTAGAGTCGACAATCTGATCAATGCGCAGGAGAGGGAAAGGGCTCTGAGGGCAGGCCTTGTTGAGGTTGGTGAAGGCAACGCACCTACGCTCCTTTCTGCCTTTCTTGGGGACGATAACCAGGTTTGCAAGACACTCCGAAAGGCGCACTAGTCGGATGATGCCTGCTTTGAGTAACTTATGGACCTCCTGAGTGATGAACGCCTTCTTATCCTGAGCTTGTCACTGGCCTTCTACTTCATCGGGCGCGCGTTCGGGCACACCGTCAGGTGGTGCTCGATCACCTCGCATGGGACCCCGACCAGGTCCGCTACCTCCCATGCGAACACATCCTTGTTCGTGCGTAGGAAACGAATCAAGGCCTCTTCTTGGTCCGCGGGTAGGTCAACCCCTATGGTGAAGGTGGAGCATGACTTCCTGTCTTCATCCACCGGCACTTGTTTACTTCCGCCCGATCTTCAGAAAACAAGTGCTTCTTTTTTGCTGGGCACCCCCCCGGGGCCTCCATCGCCCCTCCGTCGTGCGCCCGTGCAGCCGCCACGAACCCGTAAGCAAGCTTGAGTGCTTGAAGCGTGTCCTTTGTGTCTCCTGTCACGGTGAGGACGCCGCTGCTTCCCGACCTCTTCATGAGATTGTACGCGGGATGGGTTCCCGCTATGAACTTGCTAGCGCTAGGTAGCCGAGGATGGCATTGTACGACAAGTTGATGCGGGCATGTCAAAGTCGATGAGCTCGGTGCGGTAGTTGTGGGTTGTGCCTTAGGTGACCGGAGGCGGATATTCCCTTTGGGATTGATGGAACTGTCGACGACCCCGGAGAAAGGCTTGATGGGGAGGAGTTGCTCGCAGGGTACATGGAGGAGGTTGAACATCTCTATAGAGAGGACATTTAGGCTGCCTCCACTGTCGATGAGGGTCTTGGCGATAGCCATGTTGCATATGGTGGGTGTGCAAAGCATGGGGAGCAAGCCCGCCCCCGCCATGGACTTGGGATGGTCGCTTTAGTCGAAGGTGAGGTCGGACCTGGGGGCGAGCACGCGAACCCCGCTTGTCGTATGAACTGCTTGATGTGCCGATCCGACGCGCGCACCCGCGAACCTCCGAGAAGCACCACGACCACTTTGGGTCCGTGCACCGCGTAGCGCGTGACGAATAGGCCACACAACTCTTCCCAGGAAGCCACCGAGGAGTCCAGCAAGCTAAGAAACCACACTCGGGGCTCCCCCACGAGGGCCATGGGGAGCCAGTTTGCCATCACCTTGCCGTTGCCGCCGGCTTCTCGAACGACTTATGTATAGGCTTGGAGGAACCCCACGGGGTTGGTCGCGCTATTGTACCATGGAGGCAGCGCCAGCTGGAACCTTGGCGGCCGCTGCACTTGTCACAAAGCCGGGAAGAGGGCTCGGATGCCCGCTCTGTCCCCGAATGTCGCCCTCGTCCGGAAGGGCAGAGCAACGCCTGCCATGTGTGGAGTTGTATGGCATGGAGGGAGCACGGTGATGGGGAGAGTGTATCCTGAACGCGCACCCCTACATGTCGCGCCAAATGTTGGATTCAGGGCTCCGCAAAACCCTACTAGGTTCAAAGTCTGGGGTGCGTGCGGAGAACTCAACCTCGCCTATCTACCTACTCGCCATCTCACAAACTAGCACGATAAACAAGATCGTAAAAGAGACACGAGGCAGTGTATCTAGGTTCAGGCCACTTAGCGGTGAGTGGACCTACTCCAGCAGTGTGGTGGATTAGCCTTGAGATGGGATGTGGATGAACTAGTACAATGGGCGAACAACCTCCAAAGGTGTGTTCTTGCCTTATGGTGGAGAGGAAGGTCTGAGTGTTCTGTTCTCCGATCGATCCCCTCTCTATGGGGTGGCTATCCTATATTTATAGTGGCCTAGGTCCTCTTCCCCCGAATTGTTGGCAGGAAGGGATCCCACAACGGCCAATTTTGAAGGGAGACAACTAGTACATCTTATCCAAACTAAAGGTGGTCTTCGCCTGGAAAGCCTCTGATCCTGACGCCATGGTGTGCTCGGTGATAAGCTTCGTCATGCCGCCCTGGTTGTCTTGGTCTTCTTGCACTAGAATGGAATCCTTCGGTAGATTCCTCGGGACTCTGCGCCAAAGCCTGCTTCCTTAGCACCTAAGGTGAAACTGATGTACTATGCCCGCTGGCGCCCGCCTAGCCTTGGTCGTCATGGCTTGCATCATGGAAACCTCACGAGGTGGGGGGCTGCATAGAGTTCTCGGCTCCTCAGGAGCTAGCCAGACGAGGGTGCCCCTTCCGGAGGTCTTGGTGTTCCGCCCCGTGAGGCTTGGCCCCTCGCGAGGGTCTTGAGTGTCGGTGCTGAAGATGGGCCGTACCAGGCCATGAAAAGGGGCCACATCGTGGGCCACAGGCAGGCAAGTCTGGGTACCTTTGCTCCTAAAATGCCGACAGTTCTCCCAGGGCGATGTGCATCAGCCGTTGGAAGGTTTCTCCCGCATTGCATTCCTAAAGGCATACAAGTGTAGCACTACACCCCACACGGGGTTAGGAAGGCTGTCTTCTCAATATCTTGTATGGCCATCTTGATTTGATGATAGACCGAGAAGGTGTCCAGGAAGCACAATAGATCTCACTCGGCAGTAGAGTCAATGATCTAGTCGATGCACGGTAGAGGGAAAGGTTCCAGAGGGCAGGCCTTGTTGAGGTTTGTGAATTCGACGCAGATATGCTCTTTCCCACCGTTCTTGGGGACAATGACTGGGTTCATGATCTAGTCCGGGTGTCGTACTTCTCGAATGACGCCGGCATCCAGTAGCTTGCGGGTCTCCTGGGTGATGAACTACTACTTCTCCGGAGCTTGGCATAGTGCCTTCTGCTTTACTAGGCATGCGTTTAGGCACACCATGTCCTCTGCTTGCCACGCGAGCACCTCCTTGTTTGCGTGTAGGAAGCTAACCAGCGCCTCTTCGTGGTCTGGGGGGACGCCGGCGCCTATGGCGTAGGTGGAGCCCGATCCTCCGTCTTCGTTGACCGGCACCTACTTCGTTTCTGCCCGATCTTGAGAGAACAACTGCTTTTTCTTTGTTTGTGCGGCCCCCAGGGCCTCTGGGGCTCCTTCCTTGCCCGGCAACGCGGCTGCCGCGGCTCTAAAAGCGATCTTGAGGGCCAACAGCGCGTCCTTGGTGTCCCCCGCTATGGTGAGGACGTTGCTTCTTCCCTGCATCTTCATGGGGTTGTAGACAGGATGAGTCGCCACCATGAACTTGGCCAATGCCATGTAGCCGAGTATGGCATTGTACGGAAGGCTGATGCCGGCGATGTCGAAGTCGATGAGCTCAGTGCGGTAGTTGTCGCGTGTGCCAAAGGTGACCGGGAGGTGGATCTGCCCCAGGGGGCAGGTGGAGCTGTCAATGACCCCAAAGAAGGGCTTGGTGGGGCTGAGCTGGCCGTAGGGAACGTGAAGGAGGCCGAACGCCTCTACAGAAAGGACATTTAGCCGTTGCCACCATCGATGTGGGTCCTGGTGACCGCCATGTTGCATATGGTGGGGGTGCAGAGCATAGGGAGCACGCCTACGCTGACCGTGGTCTCAAGCTGGTCCCTTGAATCAAAGGTGAGGTCGAGCTCGGGGGCCACCCAGCTCGGGGGTGACTGCGTGACTCCCGCCTAGCGGATGAATTGCTTGATTTTGCGGTCTGATGCCATCGCCCGCGAACGCCGAGGAGTGCCACGATCGTGTTGGGTGCAGGCACCAGAAAGAGCGGGATGAACAAGGCGCACAACTCTTCCCAGGAAGCCACCGAGGACTCCGGCAAGCTGAGAAACCAGGCACGCAGCTCTCCTGCGAGGGCCATGGGGAGCCAGTTTGCCATGACCTTGTCGTCGCCGCCAACTGCCCAGACGGCCTCTGTATTGGCCTGGAGGAATCCCACGGTGTCGGCCGCATTGTCGTACTGCGGTGGCAGCGCCGGCCTAAACTTTGGCGGCCAAGGTACCCATTTTAGGGCGGAGGAGAGAACCCCGAGGCCTGCGACGCCCCCGAGGGCGGCTGGCAGCTCAGGGGGTTGTGCGGCGCCTGCCATGGATGGAAGCTGGGCGGTGAGGAGGGAGTGCATCGACGGGGATGGTGGTTCCTCGACACACACCCCTACCTCGTGCGCCAAATATCGGATTCAAGGCTCCGCAGACCCTTGATAGATTTAAACACTTGGGTGCGTCCGAAGAACTCAACTTCCCCTGTCTGCCTACTCGTCGATCTCGCGGCTTAGTTCGATGAACATGAAGGAAATGGGACAAGGCAGTTTACCCAGGTTCGTGCCACCTTGAGGTGTAATACCCTACTCCTGCTTTGTGGTCTATTAGCCCCAAGGAGGGATGAGGATGAACTAGTACAACGGCGAAGAAACCTGAGGATGTGTGTTTTTCCAATGGTGGTGGTGAGGGTGGTCTGAATGATCCGTCCCCATCTATGGTGGTGGCAAGGATATATTTATAGTGGCCTTGGTCCTCTTCCCCCAAAATGAAGGCGGGAAGGGATCCCACAATGACCAAGTTCGAAGGGAGACAACTAGTACATCTTATCCTGACGAAGGTGGTCTTCGCCTGCAAAGCTTCTAATCATGATGCCATGGTGGGCTCAGTGATGATCTTCGTCAAGTCGTCCTGGCGATCATTGTCTTGTTGCATGGAAATGGAAACCTTTGGCTGATTCCTTGGGACTCCGCGCCCGCGCTTGCTTCTTTAGCACTAAAGAGGAAACCTGCGGTACTGCGCCCGCTGGTGCCTGCCTCGCCTTGGTCTTCATGGCTGGCATCATTTGAACCTCACTAGGTGGGGGCTTGCATAGAAATCTCCGCTCCTTAGGAGCTAGCCTAGAGAGACTGCTCCCTCCGGAGCCCTTGGCGTCGTCCGCCTCGCGAGGCTTGGCTCCCCGCGAGGGTCTTCTGTGTTGATGATGAAGATGGGCCGTACTAGGCTGATGATGGAGCCACGCCATGGGCCGTAGGCAGGCAAGTCCGGGAAACCCGGTTTACAGAATGCCGACACCGATCTAGGTGTAATACCTAGTTCATGGGGTCCAATGAAAATATTTTGTGATAACACTTGAGCAATTTCCTTGGCGAACGAATCCAGGTTTCACAAGAGGATTCAGGGCTTCGAAGACCCTTGATACGTTTGTGCCAGCCCTCACTCTCATCGGGGTCAATCTCCTCCTAGGATGAGCTGCGCACACATTTCTCTAGCGGGGTCTTGAGAAGCGCCATGAGAGGGGCACAGATCATTCAGACCACCCTCACCACCACCGAAGCAGGAACACACCTCTTGAGGCTATTCCACCGTTGTACTAGTTCATCCTCCGCCCCCCTTGAGGCCAGTCCACCACAAAGCAGGAGTAGGGTTTTACACCACGAGGTGGCCCGAACCAGGGTAAACTTCCTTGTCCCATTTCCTTCCTGTTCATCGAGCTAGGTCATGAGATCGATGAGTAGACAGACAGGGGAAGTTGAGTTCTTCGCACGCACCCCAGTGTTCGAATGTAGCAAGGGTACGCGGAGCCCTGAATCTGACATTTGGCACGCCAGGTAGGGGTACCAAGAGTAATACCTAGTTCCTCTACAATGATAACAGTGGAACGTTTCACTGTGACAACTTCCCCTGTCTGCCTGCTGGCGCGCCAAATGTCGGATTCAGGGCTTTGCAGACCCTTGATAGATTCAAACATTGGGGTGTGTGCAAAGAACTCAACTTCCCCTGTCTGCCTACTTGTTGAAGTCATGGCCTAGCTTGATGAACAGGAAGGAAATGGGACAAGGCAGCCTACCCAGGTTCGGGCCACCTCGCGGTATAATACCGTACTCCTGCTTTGTGGTAGATTGGCCTCGAGGAGGGCTGGGGATGAACTAGTACAATAGTGGAACAACCTCAGGAGGTGTGTTCTTTATTGGGTGGTGGTGATGGTGGTTTGAACAATCCGTGCCCCTCCATGGTGGTGGCTAGGATATATTTATAGTGGCCTTGGTCCTCTTCCCCCAAAATGAAGGAGGGAGGGGATCCCACAACGGCCAAATTCTAAGGGAGACAACTAGACATCTTATCCTGACGGAAGTTGGTCTTCGCCTGCAAACCTTATGATCATGACACCATGAGGGGCTCAGTGATGACCTTCGTCCTACCGTCCTGGTGATCTTGGTCTTGTTGCATGGAAATGGAAACCTTTGGTTGATTCCTTGGTACTCCGCGACCACGCTTGCCTCTTTAGCACCAAAGAGGAAACCCGATGTACTACGGCCGCTGGCGCCCGTCTGGCCTTGGTCGTCATGGCTGCCGTCATTTGAACCTCACTAAGTGGGGACATGCATAGAAATCTCCGCTCCTCAGGAGCCATCCTAGAGAGGCCGCTCCCTCCGGAGCCCTTGGCGTTGTCCGACTCATGAGGCTTGGCCCCCCGCGAGGGTCTTATGTGTTGATGCTAAAGATGGGTAGTACTAGGCTAGTGACTGTGGGGACCCCGACTCATAAGTCGATATCACCAAATGCACGTGTACAGTGATCCCAGAGATCAATGCTCACTGAACACACAGAAGCTGAATAACAAGAGTCTTACATCCATACATACCGTATTACACAAACTGTGACCATTATGGTCAAGTCATGAGTATATATATCATCACAGCGGATATCTTTGTTGACAACTTGTACCCATGCCATCTGCCTTAACCCTACACGCATTCTGACTGGGAAGAGTCCTAGCTCGCATGTTCGTCACCAAAGCGATCTTCATCTTACACCTGTTCTTTCATGCCTGGCCAATAAAATAACAAGTGGCAAGCCAATGAGTACTTTGAATGTACTCGCAAGCAACCCAAGAGTGATAACAGAATAATTATGCAAGGCTCTACTACTAAATTGGCATTTTTGCGTAAGGCTAGTTTTTCATATGCAAGTATGATCAACTTTTATCAAGGACAAGCATGCATCTGCAACAAGTATCAGGAGGTTACAGACATCAATATCGAGAAAGAGTTGTAAACAACTCATGCTCAAGCTCATCGTGACTTCCTCAAGAATCACATCATCAATATCACCGAACAGTGTTGTTTTCCTCAAACACACACCAGGTTTCGCAAACAATGGACGTAGCTCAAGAGCGGTTACCGAACTGTCCTTGACCGCGGACACGGCTATTCGAATAGTTTTACACTCTACAGAGGTTGCACACTTTACCCACGGGATCCGGGGAACTTCCGTGTCATCCATGATCCGCGGTACCTCAAGTACCCGGGTTAAGCACCCGATCACTATCTTTCCCTAGATGACACTAACATAGAGACCACTTGATTGGTAGCAACCCACGTGCCCATCATTTCACATCTTAAAATTTTAGAGCCTCGCGCCCATATTCACCACATACCACTAGCAGGGGGTACCAACGGTGTGTCTGGTGCCCTGTGAAAACAGTCATGGCCGCCTATCGAAGCATGACCCCGTCCCGAGAGTGACCTCATGTCACCCCCGTCACTAGTAATGCGGGCACCATGCTAGTATCGGCCTAGGTAATCAAAAATGCCCGTTCCCATATAAGGTTAGAGTGGTTGCGCATGTAAGGTTGGAATAACGATCGCAACTTAAACCAATCCGTTTTGAAAACAATGCACACACTTGCCCTGGTACACCACTTTGTCATCAAGTCGTTACCCAACTCATCATCTCCCTCGGGCATAAGTGGCACCCGACAGGGTTTTCGAAAAGCCTTTTAAAAGTACTCTGCCTCCATCACCATGCATTTCCCCTTCCCATTTGCGTAGCTACTACTATAGCATACTATCTACTCCCACCCGCATAACCCTCATAGGAAGGTAGGGTCATGCTTGATGCAAGTTTCAATAGGAAAGCAACAAAGGCAACAACCAAACTGGTCACCACCTCAACATGATTCTGATGCATCGATATTAGTGTGTTATATGACATGCATAAAAAGGCTTTTCAAACATGGTCAAAGGGCTGCTTGCCTTGTTCCTCAGAGTCTTCAAAGCTTTCGGTCCATCTCCAAGTACTCTGTCTACTTCGTCAACTAACGTCAGAAACAAATCACAATAAGCAACACAACAAGGCAAAAATAAAAGTGCTCTAAAAATACGAGTTGGACTTCTCTTGGATACCTCTGGTCATATGAAAAATGACCAAGGTGGTTTCATTGGCATTGGATCAATGGATAGTTTAAAACATTTCAATATGATGTAATTAGGGGATTTGTGGATTTGCAAGAAGTGTACAGAAGAATTAATTTGAAAAATGATCAGAGGCACCCAATTGACAAGGAATGATTATATAAGCATCTAGGAGTTGGTTTCACTAGATTTGGAGTTCAAATGATTTCCCTAGGGATTTGCAAAGTGGGCTATACATGGATAAATAGACCAATATTTGATGTGGTACAGCAAGCATTGGGAAAAATGTTCAGAAACTAAGTTATGAACATATAAGTATCTAGGAATTTGAATCATGGCATTTGGATGAAAAGCGGGTTCTCTGTGATTTTCTAAAGTTCATCACATAAATGGAAAAGTGGGATTTCATAAATATTTGTGAAGGAAATGTTTCTAGAATAATGTGCAAATAGCACCATGTTATAGAGCATGATTTATGGATTCACTAGATATTTGAATCCTCAAATTTGGAGGTCTAATTAATTGATTATGGATTTCAGAAACTAACTAAAAAACAAAAAGAAAAATAATTTACCTAGATGGGCTGGATTAAACACTGCGCTGGCGTGCACTGAGCGAGGAGTAGCGCCGGAACGCTACTGGGCCGGCCCAGTGGTTCGACCACGCGGGTAGAGGGCGACACCAAAGGCGCATTCGGCTAATACGCCTTCTTGCACGGAAAGCGGGTGCTAGATGGACACGCGTCCATTTAAATGGGGCCGACCCGCCAGTCAGTGGCTCAGACGTGCGCCGAGTCGTTGACGGGCGGGGCCCACTACTGACGTGGCCCATTCTTCTTCCTCTGCTCGAAGCAGAGGAGGCGAGGCAGAGCGCACGTCGGCGCTGATCCCTGGCGACTCCGGCCGTCCCCATTGATGTCCGGTGCACTGAAGGATTCAGGGGAACGAGCCGTGTCCATCCAGGGTCTTCAAGCAGACTGGGAGGAACGGGAGCGATGGCGGCCTTGGCGCCGGCGGGCGGCTTCAGGAAAAGACGGGCGCGACGCCAGGGGCACTAGGGCAAGGGAAGGAAGGAGTGGGGGGCTCCGTGGTCCCGCGGTCCTCCTCCTAGTGGTTAAAGAAGATGAGGGGAGGCTCTGGTTCACCAGAGCCGGGCAGAGGCCGACGGAAACCATGGTGGCCATGGAGAGGGAATGAGAGCACCAGGGGGATAGGGGGCTTGTCTGGGAGGTTCACGTGAGTGAGGGAAAGCGGGAAGAGGCAACATGAGAGCTCCGGAGGGCCTCTAATTAGAGGGGCTGCGGTGCACCGTGAGCAAAGTCCATGGACGCGCAAGGGTGAGCTCACAGAGGGATAAGGAGGGCAAGGGAGGAGGGGGCCTACAGCGAGGCGTGTCTCGGACGTCGAGGCCACCTCGGGAGACACCATACCGACGCCCAAGGTTGTTGTATACCCTTGGCATGGGTGAGCTACAGTGCGGGAGAGCATTGTAGCATGCTCCAGAGCGCGCGTATGGCTGGCACTGGCATCCTTTAGGCGCCCAGGGTGTGGCCACTAGTGTCTAGGAGGTAGAGGGGGTAGTAAACAAAGGGGAGGTGGCTTCGGATGCCTTGGTGACCCAATGGGAGAGAGGTGGGTTGAGAGAGAGATGAACAGGGGCTGTCCAAAAGGGTAAAAGGAGGTTTTCACCCCCTCAATCATTTAGCTCAAAGTTAGAAGAGGTCTAGTGGGAGTTGTGGTAAAACTTTGGGTCCAAGGGAAAGTCGTTTGGGGCTCCAAACAGTGATCTCCAAAATGTGGTAGAAGGTGTTTGATGTTGATTTGGGTAGTTAGATGAATTCCTCTTGGTATGAAATTTAACAGGACGAAAGGGCACATATAAATAGGGTGTTTCACCAAGTTTGAGCTCATTTCGGCAAAGTTGCCAATGTAACTTTGGCAAACCCTAGAAATCAACATAAATGAGTTTTCCAAGATTTAGTCATGCAAATCATTCCTCCTTGATGCACCACTTGGTGTAGTGTCATAATTTGGATATGTGAGCATGTCCACAAAATTTGAGGTCACAAGTAAAAAGTTCGTAATGTAGAGTTGTTGAAATTTGGATCTGGTCACAAAGGGTTTTGGGGCACTTTGGTCAAGTTATCCTTCTACAAAACTTGTACCATTTGGTCTAGATGCATAATTAGACAATTTTAGAATATGCACCAAGTTTGAGAGCATTTGGACAAGTTTGGCAATGTAAAGTTGCTCAAACTTCAAAATGGACAGAAATGGTTTTGAGGGGGTTTGATGATGTTTTCTTGTTCTCCAAGGCATGAGGCTTGGCAAAATCATCAAATATGTCATAACTAACATTCTATAATTTTCTTGGAATTAATCAAGAAAATTTTCTTTGTAAGTATTTCAAAAGCTTGAAATATCTAGAAAGGGTTTTTGAAGGATTTGACCAATATTTTGAACATGACCATGTGTTGAAACTCCTATATATGGACAATATATGTCCTATGTGCTTCCCTGAATTTTGAAAAATATTTTTGAAACAGTTAAATAATTTTAGCCTATTAAAGACTATTCCTGGCGTAAACAAAAATACTTTAAAAAATAGGAAAATAACTTTTAAAATTATACTTTTGTGGTTTATGGGAGTCCTATACCTAATAGGATACGAATATACCTTTTTAAAGATTTTTGACTCCCCAAATCAAGTACTTGCAGTGCAAATCTCAATATGGCGGTGGTTTGGAAAAACTAATTTTAGAAATTACTTTTTGGCCAAAATACTTTGTAAGAAAATACTATAATGTTCTATACACATGGCATGATCATTGGGAAAAAGGTTTGGATCAAGGAGAAGGAGTATAGGAGTAGGAGGATTTATTTTATTTTTAGAGCACTAGCAAACAACAAACAGAAAACCAATCATGCAAGGTCAAAAACACTCAAAAGTTTTTGTCAAACCACATTTTAGGATGATTATTAGCTTAAGTGTTGTGGCATGAAAATTAGGGTGTGACAGACCTACCCCCCTTACAAGAAACTCATCCAAAGATTCCCAAACTAGGCGTGGAAAGGATTATGGAAACTTGGATCCGGGGTAATCTTCACGTCCTCATACTGCTTATTCTTCTGAGTGGTGCTCCTTTGAACCTTGGTGTGCTTGATGGTGTGGCTTCGTCTATAACATTCTTCTTGATCCAGGTTGAAGAAGGGGCTTCTCGCGTAGGTTAGGTCGAGCAAGACATCAAAGGCTCAGTAATCGATGTCTTCGTAGAGATCGGGTTAATTAGGAAGTTGGAAACATTTCCGGAGTGGTGACGTGTGGAAAAACATTGTGCATCGTGGGTGACTCAGGTGGTAACTCCAGCTGGCAGCCGTCTATTCTTCGTCTTGCAGTGATCTTGGAGAGGGCCGATAAATCTTGGTGTGAGCTTCTCTTGACATGGGAATGCTTGGTTCCTTCGAGAGGAGTGGTTTGCAGACACACCTGGTCTTCAACGCGAAAGTTTATTTCTTGATGATGGTGGTTGGTGTAGTCCTTCCTTGTTGACATGAAGGTCTTCAAATGTCTTATAACAAGCTGAACGGCTCTTCTTCCGTCTTCGGGTACTCAAGTATGTTGCCAAATAAAGATGACAACTAACTTGTCCAAGTACTCCATGTATTCTATGGGGTACGCAAGGTAGGCTGGGGTATTGGTGGTGGTCTCGGTTGAGTATTGGCAAAGGTCTTCTCGACCTAAAGCCAAATCCCGTGATCATGATCCGACCATGTTGTGGCTTGGTGAGGCTCAAGGGTTTCAAGGATTCTAGTGTGCGAGTGAATGTTTATCATCTTATCCTTGAGCACAATTTCTAAGATGCCAGTAGTTCCACCCAGTCCTTCAAACAAATAACCTTATACCACCAAAAGCATCATCTCACATAGGTCACTCCAATCATCACTCATGCTATAGATATCCTCATGGCCCCTTAGAGGAGATCTAACATAATCATACATGTCTACGATCCCCAAAATCATATTTATGGATACCCCTAAGAATCCATGGGTAGAGCATACAAGCTGCTAAGCTTGAATTAAATACCACAATCCAAGTGTTCAGCCTAATCTTGCAAGGTCCAAGATAGTGCATCTCTATCCTGAGGAAACGCGTCGTATGCCACTCCAAGATCTTGTTTCCTTCCTATGAATAAACTCCAATAGCCCATTATCAATTCTACAAATCCAATGTTTATGGTGTTCCACATGATCTCCTAATGTCTTATAATCCCCAAATACTTGGAAGGGCTATCCATTACTATAGTAAGACCACCAATTTCCATCATCATGGTCAAGTAAACTCCAAGGTCATGCTTATATAGATCCCTAAATCAAATCCGACAATTGATCCAATCTCCCAGTGTATTGTCCACTGAGAAACATGATATCATGATCAGTCTAAATCCAATTTACTCCAAACCATGCAGACATACTCAGCATCTATACTTAACTAGAATCACCTACTTAAATTCAAATCGCATGTCCAACGAGAATTTCTACCCTTTTCCCCAAGTCACTATCGTAACGTCAACTATCTCCTATGAATATCCTCCGATGAAGTCAAAACCTTACACTCCCAAGAATTTTCATCTCGCGATCATAATTGCCATACAATAATCGAATTTATCCAGGGGTGATGAAAGCTATGCTACTCTATTAACATGATCCCACCAAGTTCATCTACATGAAAGCCTCATAATCCATCAGTCTCTGATAATTCCTCAAGGTCACTAACATAAACTCATCAAATCATTTGTCCACAATTCCTATATCCTCAAATTGGTCTTCCTATGGCATCGTTAGTTCTTGTGCTATATTAGAATGATAATGCGTTCGTTCACTATGTCCACTAGTTCCACACCGAACCCAGTGTTGTGCAGGGTTACGGAGGCTTAACTGGTTTTCTTGCAATTCTATGGGTTAAGCACATGGTTAAGGATTCGAGCTAGAGTATCTCGTGAAGTCTCGAAATGTCTGGGGATGGGTTTCTAATCTTGAAGGGTAAACATAACTTCACAGGGTTGTACTTGGACGAGGAGGCTGCAGCAAAAGTCTTTCGTGCCAGTTGGTTGCCGAAGTAGAATCCTTGGTGTATCTTGTCTTGTTGGTCTTCAATTGAGGAGAGAGAAGAGAGGGAAAAAGTAGCATAGAGAAGGGGAATGCCTAAAAGGGGGTTCTATAGTGCAAGTGCAAACAAACAGGTGCAAAAAGGGCAAAACAAAAGAAACCAGGTAAGGAAGGAGATATAGTCATGTACTTGTGTCCAAGGGAAAAATTGTGACTTATATCAAAACACAAACAAATAAAAACAAGCCACACACCATCATGGTTCTATTTGAACCATCATATGGACTCGACTGCGCATAGGGGGTACATGCCTCATCCTACCCTAGGGGTTCTCGGACTCAGTAGTCGTGCCTTGTGCCTCGTGTAGTCTTCCGAGTTTTCCTCAGATGTTGCTACGTCTCTTGTTCGATGAAACGATCTAGTTTGAGCCTGAAGAATCTTCAACAGCTTCTCGCCTGATGAGGTGATGGGGTGAAGGTGGCTCCTCGTAGCTGGCATTGACTTGATCTTCTCTTGTCTCTTTAATCATGACGATCCCTTGTGCCATCTAGGGTGTTGAGGGTACCAGGTAGGCAATCCTTTATGCAATGATATTAACTAGGCATAGTAGATGTAATGCCCAGTATGTGGCTATGTCCCCCACGTGTCGAGGCACGACTTAAGGACATAAACGCATACTAGAATTATCTCAAGTATCGTATCTTTGCACAACTCATGTAAAATGAGGGATGAAAGTGTAAAATGATAGTTGGCTTACACTCGCCATGTCACACAATGGAATACATTAACATACATCATCCAAATAACATTAGAGTCTGACAACGGACGAAATCCAAACGAAAAGATACCATAAATAACACCATCCCGGATCATCCTAGTAAGAGCCAGTACTGATCATCGGGATAAGACAGATAGTAACGTCCACGCTCTTCATCGAACTCCCAGTATAGCTCTGACCCACCTCCTGAATAGTTCTCAACGGTACCTGCATCGGGTGTGTGTTGAATCTGTGAGCCACAGAGGACTCAGCAATCCCGTTCCCGTGTAACAAGACTATCAAAGCCTTAGGTGTGGAAAGGTTTAAAACAAGGTTACAGCAGCACTACGCACTAGGTTACGAGTTTAGAGCGATAAGAGAACAATCGCCAAGTTGATCAAGAAGTGATCCTAACTACCCACGATCAAACATAAACCCACCGTGTTCAATTCCCGAACCCCTTCGGAAAGAGACCGTCACGTTTACTCACGCATGTACTGTATTCATGAACATGGTGTCAAGTTATCTACAACTGGATATTAACAAATTCCCATCTACCACATAACCACGGGCACGACTTTCGAAAGATCAAACCATGCAGGGGTGTCCCAACTTAGCCCATCATAAGCTCACGATCTGCGGAGTCGCAACACCAAAGTGGGAAGACCCGAGTATTCTCGGAAACCCGTGCTCAAGATATTTCGACAAAGGTAAAACTAATCCAGCAAGACCTCCCGGCATGCCGACATCCTGATAGTAGCCGCGTGTATCTCGTCTCAGGCCACGACCGGATGGGTGATGCTACAGGTTTTTACCAGCCCTCGGGTTTCCCCAAGGTGGCCCTGCAGGACCCCCAGTTTGTACCAACACTCATGAGGAGCACTGGCCTGGTTTGTTAATTAAGAACTCGGGTTTGCAACGCCCTATGCAAATTTTAGTTATTAGGCAAATGTAAAGCCAATGTTGGGCCTTGCTGGAAAAGCTTTAGAAGTGAGCGAATTATCAAGGGGGGGGGCTATAAACCCCAACTGTGTTAGGGACGCAAAATCAAGGAACATAACACCAAGCAAGAGGCTTAGCGTTCCACCCATTACCAATATATAGGTGATTTAGTTTAGCAATTTATATATTGTGATATCCCAACAATAACTTCATCACGGGGCAAGAATCTTCAAATCTTCACCTGCAACTAACAACGCTATAAGAGGGGATGAGCGACGCGTACTTAGCCAAACAACGGTTTGCTAGGAGGGTGGTTAGAGAGTTTCATGGCAACAATAGGAGGGCTGACAAACAGGATTAGGCATCGAGGCAATATCTAAAGAGCGAGACATCTAGAATATGCAAAGATAGTAGTGATATCTGTGTATGGTCATCTTGCATGTTGATTCCACGGAGCGATCGTAACCTAGCTCCTCAAACTCAGCCTTGGTAGGAACCTCAAACTCCGAATCATCATCGGGCTCTAACCAACACAGCAAGCAACACCAGAACAACAATCAATCATCATGCAATGCTCAACCACATGATTCATGATCATCATGCATATGGACATGAGTAGATATGATGCATGCCTAGTTACACAAGAGTGCACTAACATCATACCGAACAAGATCATCCACATGGAAGAAAACAAGCAAAAGAACAAAACTAACAAGGTTATGTATATTATTCAAACAAGCACCCAACAAGTTTAAAGGAGTTGGTTAACATGGCAAGGGTGCAACTAAGACTACATCAACATGCTAGCGTATTTAAATGGGCTGCAACGAACTTACAACAATTTGCAGAAACTGCCATAATTATTTAAATGCATTTGGGACAGATCTGAGAAACTACTGTTTTAAAGTTGTTAAACATGCAAAACAACAGCACCACATTATTCTACACATTTTCCACCCCAAACGCATATAAAGTTTGTTAAAATTGGAGTTGTAGATATTTAGTTATGATTTTTACAAGTTTTAAGCATATTTAACACAATAATAATTCAAACATCATTTTAAATGTTTTTAAACATGGCAACAAACAACATATTAATAATCTACATGAAACACTAAGCAAGTTCATATATAACTCAAACCCAACAGATGCATCTATCAACATATATTAAATAAACAAAGTATATGCAGAAACAGAAAAAGAAAAAGAAAAATAGGCGCAAATGGTCAAACTGACCCAGGCTAAACCTAGCCACAACCACTCACCTGTGGGGTCAGGGTGCTCATGTGGCAGCAGCTGTGTGCACGTGTGGCCGTGCACCGAGCGGTGAGGCTGGCAGGTGGGGCCTGCCTGTCAGTCTCACACGAGGAAAAAAATGGAGGGATAAATCCCACTGTCCCTTACTGGAATCGAACTTGGGTCTCGCTGATAACTGACGAAGGAGCTAGCCACTGGGCTAGACAGGTGTTCTTGACAGAACACAGGCGCAGCGATAGATGTGTTAACTGAAGAAACTAGCAACAGGGGAAAACAAAGGCTCATCGAAGCTGCTCCGGCGACCTAAACGGACGGCGGAGGGGTGCGGACAGTTCCTGGGGGAACACCGCATCCACTCCGAGCGCTTGCAGAGCCTAGAAAACACTACATCGCCGGCGGTGGCAGACCTCTACGCGACAAGCAAAGGCCTAGGCGGAGCGGCGACTAGCTGTGGGCATGCGGGATCGAGCAGAGGACCTGCTGCGGATCCAGAGCGGCGAAGCGCAAGGCCTACGGCGACTAGCGGCAGGCGCGACAGCAGCAAGGTTTCAGAACGACGGGGCACCGAGAGCACGGCGAAGACATGGCACCGGTGACGCGTACAGAGGACCACCGGCGATGAAGAAGAAGCAGGGAGGAGTGGGGAGTACCTGCTTACCCTAGGACAAGAAGATGTCGACGGAGACGCGCCGGAGAGGAGGAAGACGGGCTCTGAATCTTGGCGCGGTCGCTGTCCGCGAAGAGCGGAAAAAGAAGCAGACGGCGTGGGCGTCGGGCTTGTCGTCCTGGGCCCCGGATCTGCTCTAGAACTGCTCGGGGAGGCGTGCGCTGCTCGTGGACGACGGAGAGGAGGTCGGCAACGACTCCTACGCCGGAGACGAGCTCGGGATCGGGCCGGCCATGGCGAGCGGTGCGGGTGTGCATGGGCGCTTACCTGGGCGGCGCGCGAGGGAATGAGGGAGGAGGAGGAGGAACCCTAGCCAGCGGCTGCTTGGGTTTAAAAGGGGGGCATCGATCGCGTGGCCTCGACGTCTGTGATCACGGCGCGATGGTGAGCTCATGCACTGCCTCTGTACCAGCGTGATGGAGGAAGATGGGGGTGCGGGGTGGAAAGGCTGACGAGTGGGACCGCACGGGCGAAAGGGGACGGCGCGACTGCGCGCGACGCTGGTGCTGGTTGGGCTGCTGCGGGAGAAGAAGCGGGCTGAGGCCTGCTGCGGAGTAGTTGGCTGGTCCTAGTGGAGGAGGGATGTGGCCCAAGCCACTGCTGCTGCTATATTCTTTTCTTTTCTATTTTTCTTCAGACAGAAAATAAAATGAAATGTCCAGGCTCAAAGGAAAAGAGTTGGGAGATAAATAAAATATTCCCATGCTCCTGGATTTATGCCCTATTTAATAAGATTGGTTTGGACATTTTTGGAGGTAGAAAAATAAAAGGAGTTTGAATATGGTTCAAACTCTTGACATTTTTGAACCCAACCAAATCACTTCCAAATGGGGAATGGCTTTGCATGATGGCACATGTCATAGCAATAGAGAAAAAGGGAGGAGTTGAACATTAATGGAATTGCTAGGTCACTTGCAAAAATAAGTAAAGAAAGGAAGAAAAGAAGGTAAGAGAAGAGGTGAAGAAGAAGGAGGGGGTTCTAGGGTATTGGCAAGAGCATGGCTATGCACCAACACTCACACAAGATCAACAAGGTGGCCTCACATCACAACCACAACAAGAAAGTAACTAAGATGACTAAGATGCCATGATGATGAAGCAATGCATGGATGCAAAAATAAAATAAAATGACAATGCAAAAAAATAAAATAAGCTCAAATGGCAAGAACCCTCAAGGATAAGTACAAGGATCAAAATGAGAATTGCTTTATTGCCATTATTGGAAAGTATCACATATGAGGTGTTACAAACTCTCCTACACTACGAAAAGATCTCGTCCCGAGATCTAGGACTGAAAGAAGGAATGATACTCGGAATGAAGGTGATCTTCTTGTTCCCACATAGCTTCTCGGTTGGTATGGTGTGACCACTTCACTTTCAAGAATTTTATGGACTTGTTGTGGGTCTTGCGCTCAGTTTCTTCAAGAATAGCATCGGGGTACTCACGATAAGACAAGTCTTGTTGAAGATCAATCTCTTCGAATGGAATGGTGCGTTCAGGTGTCCTGAAGCACTTGCGGAGTTGAGACACGTGAAACACATCATGAACATTTGCAAAGTTGGAGGGAAGCTCGAGATGGTAGCCTAGATCGCCTCTCTTTCCAAGAATCTTGAAAGGGCCCACATATCTTGGAGCAAGCTTGCCCTGGATACCAAACCTCTAAGTGCCCTTCATGGGAGAAACACGGAGATAGACATGGTCTCCAATGTGGAAAGCCAAGTCACAATGCTTGCCATCATAGTAGCTCTTTTGACGCGATTGCGCGGCTTTGAGATTCTCACGTATGACTTTGCACATTTCTTCGGCTTCTGAGATCAAGTCATTTCCAAGAAGTTGACGTTCATTAGTCTCGGACCAGTTGAGAGGGGTGCGACACTTTCTTCCATAGAGGATTTCAAAAGGAGCTTTGCCGGCACTTGCTTGGAAGCTGTTGTTGTAGGAGAATTCGGCAAATGGGAGGAAATCTTCCCATTTCATACTGAAGGAGATTACACAAGCTCTTAGCATATCTTCGAGGATATGGTTCACTCTTTCGACTTGACCACTCGTCTGAGGGTGAAACCCAGTGCTGAAGGGAATCTTTGTGCCCATGGCTGACTGAAAAAATCCCAGAACTTGGAGGTGAACGAACTTCCACGGTCTAAGGAGATCAGTTGAGGAATGCCATGCAAAGAAACAATTCTGGATGTGTACAGTTCTGCCAGCTGAGCTGCGTTGATGGATTCTTTGACGAGAAGAAAATGAGCTACTTTAGTTAGCTTGTCAATTACCACAAAGATAACATCATTTCCCTTCTTTGACTTAGGAAACCCAGTGATGAAATCCATTTCAATGTCATCGAATTTTCACTCGGGAATAGGTAGAGGTTGAAGGAGACCGGCTGGACGTTGATGCTCTGCCTTCACTCTTCTGCAGACATCACATTCATTCACGAATTGGGCAATCTCCCTTTTCATGCGAGTCCACCAATATGATTGCTTGAGGTCTTGGTACATCTTGGAACTTCCGGGATAAATCGAGATGAGGGAGTCATGTGCTTCGTTCATTATGAGCTTCCTGAGATCACCCTTGGGAACCACAATCATGTCCTCAAAGAACTAGGTGTCTTTCTCATCAACGCGATAGCACTTGTATTTGGGAGTACCCTTAGCAATACCATGTTTCACTTTCTGCACCATAGCATCACTGAGTTGGGCTTCACAGATTTGATCTTCCAAGGTAGGAGCAACTTGAAGGTTTGCAAGAAAGCCATGCAGAACAACTTGGAGGTTGAGCTTCCTGAATGATTCACAAAGTTCAGGCTGGAACGGTTTGAGAAGGAGACTGTTGCAATACGCCTTTCTGCTGAAGGCATCTGCAATGACATTGGCCTTGCCAGGAGTATATTCAATGCTTGGATCATACTCTTGAATCATCTCAACCCAACGAGTCTGGCGAAGGTTAAGGTTTCGATGTGTGAAGATGTACTTCAAGCTCTTGTGATCGGTGAAGATGTCCACTTTTCTGCCCAACAGAAGGTTTCTCCACGTGATCAAGGCATGTAAAACTGCTGCTAGCTAAAGATCATGTGTGGGGTAATTCTTCTCATTTGGTTTCAGTTGACGAGAAGTGTATGCCACAATCTTCTTGTCTTGCATGAGAACACCACCAAGACCTTGCAATGAAGCATCGCAAAAGACTTCAAAAGGCTTGGAATCATCCGGAGGAGTAAGAACCGGAGCAGAAATGAGCTTCTATTTGAGTGTTTTGTATGCAACATCACAATCAGGAGTCCATGAGTACTTGACATTCTTCTACAGCAGGTTGGAGAGAGGCTTGGCAATCTTGGAGAAGTTCTCAACGAACCTTCTGCAATAGCTAGCGAGACCAAGGAAGCTTCGGAGTTGCTTGACATTCTGCGGAGGTTCCCAGTTGACAATAGCTTCAACCTTCTTGTGGTTCACAGAAATACCCTCGACAGAGATAATATGGCCAAGATATAGGACTTTATCCAGCTAGAATTCACATTTAGAGAACTTCACATAGAACTTGTGTTCACGAAGCCTGTCAAGGACCAAACGGAGGTGCTTGGCATGGTCTTCTTCATTCTTGGAGAATACCAAGATATCATCCAGATAGACGAGAACAAATTCATTGTTGTAGGGGTTCAATATGAAGTGCATCATCCGAGAGAAGGTGGGTGGAGCATTTGCAAGGCCGAAAGACATGACCGTGTATTCATAAGTGCCAAAACTCATTTTGAATGTGGTCTTGGGAATATCCTATTCACGGATACGGATCTGATGGTTACCCATCCGGAGATCGAGCTTCGAGAACACCTTTGCTCCTTTGAGCTGCTCGAACAATTCATTGATATTGGGGAGCGGATACTGGTTCTTTATTGTCTTCTTGTTCTGGCCGGTAATCAACACAAAGTTGTTCTGTGCCATCCTTCTTCTTGACAAATAGAACACCACAACCCCAAGGAGAAGTATCAGGCCTAATTACACCCATACGTTCTTGCTCATCGAGATGTTTCTCGGCTCCTTCAACTCATCAGGGGAAAGCTTGTATGCACGCCAACATGCTGGCTTGTTACCGGGCTCGAGTTCAATGACAAATTCAACTTGACGATGGGGAGGCATGCCTGGAAGCTCTTCGGGGAAAACATCTTCATATTCATTTACCACCGGAATCTGAGAAATGGCATTAATCTCACCCTTGTCATTGAGGGAGAATAGCCTGATTGTGTTATCTCGAGAGGCGAAGATAATTACTTCCTCGTCAGGATGAGTAAGCTTGACTTCCTTATTTGCACAATCAATGTTTGCATCATGCTTGGAGAGCCAATCCATCCCAAGAATAAGATCAATGTCAGAGTTGCCGAGAATAACCGGAGAAAACAGAAAACTGTAATCACCCATAAGAATAGATATATCCGGAGCAAACACACTAGAATGCATTCATTTTCCCGGAGAAATAATTGATAACTCCCTTGGTAAACTTTTGATGTCAACATTGTGCTTTGATGCAAAAGTTTGAGACATGAAAGAACATGATGCACCCGAATCAAACAAGACTTTAGCAGGTTTAAGGTTAACTAGAAGATTACCAAGTATCACATCTGAAGAATTCTCTGCTTGAGCTGCATTCATCGGATTCACTCTTGCTACCTTGGGATTGTGCTTGACAATAGCAGTGCTGACAGGTGGAGAAGGCGGAAGGCGCCTTGGGTTGGGACATTTGTTGGCATGGTGACCCTTCTGAGAACACTTGTTGCAAGTAACTACTGACAGAGGCCGGTGATATGGACCACTTGATCTTGAAGCTTGAAACTGAGGCTTGGACTGATTGCTTGGGTTGGGTGGGTGGGAGAAACCACGGCCACCTGAGTGCTTGTTGTTGTTTGGAGGACGGAGCACTGGAGGAGGCGGTAGCCAGAACTTCTGCTGCTTGGCAACCACTTGAGAAGAAGAGGAGGAGTGAACGGCATCTCTGATCCTCTTGTTGGAAGCTTCACTCTTGAGCTGAGCTGCCTCTTGCTTGAGAGCCATATTGTAGAATTGGTCAAATTCATCCGGCTCGAACAAGGTGAGAGCTAGTTGGAGTTCATCTTTCAGACCACCTCGGAACTGATAAATCTTGCTCTTGGCATCGGGGATGTCTTGCTTCGCATAATGGGCAAGATTCTGGAACTTGAGATTGTATTGATAGACGGACATGGTGCCTTGCTTCAGGTTGCGGAATTGCTCACGCATGCCTTCAATGACACTAGTTGGAATGTGGTGAGAGCGGAAATCTTTGCAGAAGTCAGTCCATGAGATCTCCCATTCACCTCTGGAATCTTTGTACTATTGCCACCAATCAGCAACTTGATCTTTGAGTTGGAAAGTGGCAAACTTGACATAATCCTCAGGTCTCATGTTACTGCATTCAAAGTGCTTTTTCATGTCTGTGATCCAGTCTTCAGCATCTAGCGGGTCCACACAGTAACTGAACGACTTTGGTTGGTTTGCCAGGAATTGGTTCAGAGTCGCAAAGTGAGGTTGATTGAACAGATTGCCTTGGCCTTGGTTCCCATGATTGCCTTGATTTGCTTGGTTGGCTTGAAAGTTCTGCATCATTTGCATGAGCATCTGGGTGTTATGGTTGGTCGCTTGCATAATTTCTCTCCATGCCTCAGCCGGAGGAGGAGGGGAAGGAGGACGTTCAGGGGGCGCTTAGGGTTGGGAAACCTCTTAGGAGCCATCCTGAATTTGATGACAACCGTTAGCCATTGATGCAAAAAAGATAAGCTGAATCAACGGCTAGAAATTTGCAACATATGTCTTCATAATGAAAATTCGAACAAAATGAAAGAATGAATTCCATAGTTTAAAGGTACAACAATCTTCTCGAGAAGCCACTTGGGAGAACAAAAGGTAAATAAAAACAACAAGGTGCAGATGGAACAAATACATGATAGAAGCTTCGTCCCACGTGTTCGTGCTGAATGCCCAATGGAACGTGTTACAAAGGGTGTTGCAATCCCCGGATCAGCATAGCCAAGGACCCTTTAAGATACAACTCCCAATTGGAACAACGCCCATGAAACCTCTTCACTCGATGTTGAACCCCAAACCTCATACCATGCACTCGTTGGAAGAATGCCTATGAGCTACTTGACGAACCCACCTATTAATTCCCGAAGGTTTCCGGTTATGCAATCTGGTGTTGGGGATACAGGGGAAGCACCGCGCACTCAACTCTAATCTTACATCCAGCTGTATCCATCCGTCAACACATAACCAGTCATCCTCGGAAACTGTTTACCTCAGACCTTCGAAACGCATCCGCTATACAAGCTGTGGCAATACTCCCGAACTATCCCACCAGTACTGGGTGACTTCGGGGTTATCTCACCACTAACTGCATAGAAGAGTTTTCGATGTCGGCCGTCTTAAGTATTCTACAACCGCTGCGATACATTTGTGATGACAACACCTCGGAGCTCAACTCCTCGGGACACCGCCACAACCCCTAAATGACAGGAGGCATCGAGAAAAATGTTCTCGTCACAAAGATATCGGAACAATCCAAACAATACTCGCGTGATCCTACAAATTTTTAGTGAATTTTTGAGTGTAGAAGAGATAGAACAATGTCAGGAGTCCTCACCAGAGCGATGAAGGGATGAGGAGTAAAAAGAAATCCTACTCTCCGATATATATATATATATATATATATATATATATATATATATATATATATATATATATATATATATATATATATATATATATATATAGGACTCAAAACATTTTTATGTGTGTGCCTAGACTCAACCGTCAACGATTCGATCAATCAGGGGGCTCCTAGGTCGGTGAAGGCTCTGATACCAACTTGTAATGCCCAGTATGCGGCTATGTCCCACACATGTCGAGGCACGACTTAAGGACATAAACGCATACTAGAATGATCTCAAGTATGGTATCTTTGCACAACTCATGTAAAATCAGGGATGAAAGTGTAAAATGATAGTTGGCTTACACTCGCCACGTCACACAATGGAATACATTAACATACATCATCCAAATAACATCAGAGTCTGACTATGGACGAAATCCAAACGAAAAGATACCATAAATAACACAAGCCCGGATCATCCTAGTAAGAGCCACTACTGATCGTCGGGATAAGACACATAGTAACTTCCACGCTCTTCATTGAACTCCCAGTACAGCTCTGACCCACCTCCTGAATAGTTCTCAATGGTACCTGCATCTGGTGTGTGTTGAATCTGTGAGCCACAGAGGACTCAGCAATCCCGTTCCCAGGTAACAAGACTAGCAAAGCCTTAGGTCTGGAAAGGCTTAAAACAAGGTTGCAGCAGGACTACGCACTAGCTTACGAGTTTAGAGCGAGAAGAGAACAAGTGCCAACAATCGCCAAGTTGATCAAGAAGTGATCCTAACTACTCACGATCAAACATAAACCCACCGTGTTCACTTCCCGAACCCCTTCGAAAAGAGGCCGTCACGGTTACTCACGCATGTAGTGTATTCATGAACATGGTGTCAAGTTATCTACAATCGGATATTAACAAATTCCCATCTGCCACATAACCGTGGGCACGGCTTTCGAAAGATCAAACCATGCAGCGGTGTCCTAACTTAGCCCATCACAAGCTCACGATCTACGGAGTCGCAACTCCAAGGTGGGAAGACCCGAGTATTCTCGGAATCCCGTGCGCAAGATATTTCGACAAAGTTAAACTAATCCAGCAAAACCTCCCGGCGTGCTGACACCCTGATAGTAGACGCGCGTATCTCGTATCAGGCCACGACCGGATGGGTGATGCTACAGGTTTTTACCAGCCCTCGGGTTTCCCCAAGGTGGCCCTGCAGGACCCCCAGTTTGGACCAACACTAATGAGGAGCACTGGCCCGGGTTGTTAATTAAGAACTCGGGTTTGCAACGCCCTATGCAAATATTAGTTATTAGGCAAATGTAAAGCCAATGTTGGGCCTTGCTAGAAAAGCTTTAGCACTGAGCAAATTATCAAGGGGGGGCCATAAACCCCAACCGTATTAGGGACGCAAAATCAAGGAACATAACACCGGTTTATCCGTTCCTAGGGTGGCATGGGTGGAACAAAACACCAAGCAAGAGGCTTAGCTTTCCACCCATTACCAATATATAGGTGATTTATTTTAGCAGTTTATATATTGGGATATCCCAACAATAACTTCATCACGGGGCAAGAATCTTCAAATCATCACCTGCAACTAACAACGCTATAAGAGTGGCTGAGCGACGCGTACTTAGCCAAACAACGGTTTGCTAGGAGGGTGGTTAGAGAGTTTCATGGCAACAATAGGAGGGCTGACAAACAGGAATAGGTATCGATGCAATATCTAAAGAGCGAGACATCTAGCATAGGCAAAGATAGTAGTGATATCTAGGTATGGTCATCTTCCCCGTTGATTCCACGGAGGGATCGTAACCTTGCTCCTCAAACTCAGCCTCGGTAGGAATCTCGTACTCCGAATCGTCACCGGGCTCTAACCAACACAACAAGCAACACCAGAACAACAATCAATCATCATACAATGCTCAACCACATGATGCATGATCATGATGCATATGGACATTAGTAGATATGATGAGTGCCTAGGGACACAAGAGTGCACTAACATCATAGCAAACAAGATCATCCACATGGAAGAAAACAAACAAAAGAACAAAACTAACAAGGTTATGTATATTATTCAAACAAGCACCCAACAAGTTTAAAGGAGTTGGTTAACATGTCAAGGGTGCAACTAAGACTACACCAACATGCTAGCATATTTAAATGGGATGGAACAAACATACAACAATTTCCAGAATCTCCCATAATTATTTAAATGCATTTGGGTCAGATCTGAGAAAATACTGTCTTAAAGTTGTTAAGCATGCAAAACAACAACACCACATTATTCTACACATTTTTCCACCCCAAATGCATAAAAAGTTTGTTAAAATTGGAGTTGTAGATATTTAGTTATGATTTTTACAAGTTTTAAGCATATTTAACACAAGAATAATTCAAACAACATTTTAAATGTTTTAAACATGGCAACAAACAGCATATTAATAATCTACATGAAAAACTAAGCATGTTCATATATAACTCAAACCCAACAGATGCATATATCAACATATATTAAATAAACAAAGTATATGCAGAAAAAGAAAAACAAAAACAAAAATAGAAAAAGAAAAATAGGCGCAAAAGGTCAAACTGACCCAGGCCAAACCTAGCTGCCGCCACTGACCTGTGGGATCAAGGCACTGATGTGGTAGCGGTTGTGTGCGCGTGTGGGCGTGCAGCGAGCGGTGAGGCTGGCAGGTGGGGCCTGCCTGTCAGTCTCACACGAGGCTAAAATGGGGAGATAAATCCCACTGCCCCCTACTGGAATCGAACTCGGGTCTCACTGATAACTGACGAAGGAGCTAGCCACTGGTCTAGAGAGGTGTTCTTGACAGAACACAGGCGTAGTCCTAGATGTGTTAACTGAAGAAACTAGCAACAAGGGAAAACAGAGGCTCGTCAGAGCTGCTCCCATGACCTAAACGGACGGCGGAGGGGTGCGGGTAGTTCCTGGGGGAACACCGCATCCACTCCAAGCGCTTGCAGAGCCTAGCAAACACTACATCGATGTCGACGAGCTCTAGTCAGAACGGCGGCAGCTGACCTCTACGCGACAAGCAAAGGCCTAGGCGGAGCGGCGACTAGCTGTGGGCGTGCGGGATCGAGCGATGGAGCTGCTGCGGATCCAGAGCGGCGAAGCGCAAGGCCTACGGTGACTAGCTGCAGGCGCGACAGCAGCAAGGTTTCAGAACGACGGGGCACCGAGAGCACGACGAATACATGGCACCGGCGATGCATACAGAGGACCACCAGCGATGAAGAAGAAGCGGGGAGGAGTGGGGAGTACCTCCTTACCCTAGGACAATAAGATGTTGACAGAGCCGCGCCGGAGAGGAGGAAGGCGGGCTCTGAATCTTGGCGCGATTGTTGTCCGCGGACAGAGGAAGAAGAAGCAGACGGCGTGGGCGTCGGGCTTGTCGTCCTGGGCCGCGGATCTGCTACAGAACGGCTCGGGGAGGCGTGCGCTGCTCATGGACGACGGAGAGGAGGCCGGCGAAGACTCCTATGCCGGAGACGAGCTTGGGATCGGGCTGGCCATGGCGAGCGATGCGGGTGTGCGTGGGCACTTACCTGGGCGGCGCGCAAGGGAAAGAGGGAGGAGGAGGAGGAACCCTAGGATGCGGCTGCTTGGGTTTAATACGGGGGCGCTGATTGTGTTGCCTCGACGTCCGTGATCATGGCATGATGGCGAGCTCGCGCACTGCCTCTATACGAGCGTGACGGAGGAAGACGGAGACCCGGGGTGGAGAGGCTGACGAGTGGGACTGCACGGGCGAAAGGGAACGACGCGACTGCACGCGATGCTGGAGCTGGTTGGGCCGCTACGGGAGAAGAAGCGGGCCGAGGCCTGCTGCGGAGTAGTTGGCTGGGCCTGGTGGAGGAGGGATGTGGCCCAAGCCACTGCTGCTGCTATATTCTTTTCTTTTATATTTTTCTTCAGACAGAAAATAAAATGAAAAGTGCAGGCTCAAAGGAAAAGAGTTAGGAGATAAATAAAATATCCCCATGCTCCTGGATTTATGCCCTATTTAATAAAATTGGTTTGGAAATTTTTGGAGGTAGAAAAATAAAAGGAGTTTGAATATGGTTCAAACTCTTGTCATTTTTGAACCCAACCAAATCACTTCCAAATGGGGCATGGCTTTGCATGGTGGCACATGTCATAGCAACAGAGAAAAAAGGGAGGAGTTGAACATTAATGGAATGGCTAGGTCACCTGCAAAAATAAGTAAAGAAAGGAAGAAATGAAGGTAAGAGAAGAGGTGAAGAAGAAGGAGGGGGTACTAGTGTTTTCGCAAGGGCATGGCTATGCACCAACACTCACACAACATCAACAAGGTGGCCTCACATCACAACCACAACAAGAAAGTAACTAAGATGACTAAGATGCCATGATGATGAAGCAATGCATGGATGCAAAAAAAAATGACAATGCAAAAAATAAAATAAGCTCAAATGACGAGAACCCCCAAGGATAAGGACAAGGATCAAAATGAGAATTGCTTTATTGCCATTATTGGAAAGTATCACATATGGGGTGTTACAGTAGAGGTCCAATCTATCGGACACATTGTTGACAATATCATCACCGAGATCGGGGAATGAAGAGAACCATTTTCCTGCTCACTATAGTGAGGCGGACCAAATGGCGAGGTTCTCATCCACCGGTGGTTGCCAATACAACAACGGTAGTGACAGGATTACTCTATTAGCGATGTATATCATGATCTTGCATATCATGTGCCCTGGTCATCGTAGGCTAAGGTTGCATTATCCCGTGTAGTGCTGGGGGTGCCACTATGTTCTGGGTCATGAAGTCCTCGTTCCTCGAGGATGTATCTTCTGTGGATATCGTCTCGTTGTGGTATCGCCAATCTTGTGTTCATAAGATGTGGGTGGATGTCTAGCAATGCATCTTCCTTCTAGATTGTCCACGAGGATTACAAGGAATCCAGTGGTCAGGGGCATAAGGGTTCTAGCGACCAAATGTTTTGAAGGGGAAGAGATCAATAAGGAAAGCATACCTTAGTTTTCGAAAACTCAGAAGGGAAGAGAAGTATAGATAGTTTTCAAAACTAGTAATAGTTTTGGCAATAGTTTAGCCCTAACTAACGACCATGCTAACTAAGGTTTCCTACAGTCAGGATGGCTCTGATACCAGCTCTGTGGGGACCCCGACTCATAAGTCGAGATCACCAAATGCACGTGTACAGTGATCCCAGAGATCAATGCTTACTGAACACATATAAGCTGAATAACAAGAGTCTTACATCCATACATACCGCATTACACAAATTGTGACCATTATGGTCATGTCTTGAGTATATATATCATCACAGCGGAAATCTTTATTGACAACTTGGACCCATGCCATCTGCCTTAACCCTACATGCATTCTGACTGGGAAGAGTCCTAGCTCGCATGTTCGTCACCCAAGCAATCTTCATCTTACACCTGTTCTTTCATTCTTGGCCAATAAAATAACAAGTGGCTAGCTAATGAGTACTTTGAATGTACTCGCAAGCAACCCAAGAGTGATAACAGAATAATTATGCAAGGCTCTACTACTAAATTGGCATTTTTGCGTAAGGATAGTTTTTCATATGCATATAAGATCAACTTTTATCAAGGACATGCATGCGTCTACAACAAGTATCAGGAGGTTACAGACATCAGTATCGAGAAAGAGTTGTAAACAACTCATGCTCAAGCTCATCGTGACTTCCTCAAGAATCACATCATCAATATCACTGAACCGTGTTGTTTTCCTCAAACACACACCAGGTTTCGCAAACAATGGACATAGACCAAGAGTGGTTACCAATTGTCCTTGACCGTCGGCACGGCTATTCGAATAGTTTTACACTCTGCAAAGGTTGCACACTTTACCCACAAGATTCGGGGAACTTCCGTGTCATCCACGACCCGCGGTACCTCAAGTACCCGGGGTAAGCACCAGATCACTATCTTTCCCTAGACGACACTAACATAAAGTCCACTCGATTGGTAGCAACCCCTGTGCCCATCATTTCACATCTTAAAATTTTGGAGCCTCGCTCCCATATTCACCACATACCACTGGCATGGGGTACCAACGGTGTGTTCGGTGCCCTGTGAAAACAGTCATGGCCGCCTATCCAAGCACGACCCCGTCCCGAGAGTGTCCTCGTGTCACCCCCTTCACTAGTAATGTGGGTACCATGCTAGTATCGGCCTAGGTAATCAATAATGCCCTTTCCCATATAAGGGTAGAGTGGTTGTACATGTAAGGTTGGAATAACGATCGCAACTTGAACCAATCCGTTTTGAAAACAACACACACACTTGCCCCAGTACACCACTTCGTCATCAAGTGGTTACCCAACTCATCATCTCCCTCGGGCATAAGTGGCACCCGACGGGGTTTTCGAAAAGTCTCTTAAAAGTACTCTGCCTCCATCACCATGCATTTCCCCATCCCATTTGCATAGCTACTACTATAGCATACTATCTACTCCCACCCGCATAACCCTCATAGGAAGGTAGGGTCATGCTTGATGCAAGTTTCAATAGGAAAGTAACAAAGGCAACGACCAAAGTGGTCACCACCTCAACATGATTCCTATGCATCGATAATAGTGTGTTATATGACATGCATAGAAAGGCTTTTCAAACATGGTCAATGAAAGTGCAACTAATCCCCGGGTGGTTTTGGCAATTAATAACAACATATATATCATTGAGCTAATAGTTACTTTAGAATCATTTCAGAGAAGTTCAGTGATATGGGTATGGCAATGACTGAAGAAGTGGACCCCTCAAAATGCTAAGGCAAGCATTGGCAAAAGCTCAAGACTCCATTTTTGGTTTAGTGATCCAAGATCACATTGAGTCCATAGGAAAAGCCAATACTATTAAAAGGGGATGAGGTTGTGTTGATGATCTGGTTGCTCAAGTGCTTAGTGATATATCTCCTTCAACTATCAGCAACTTTCACTACAATACACACTCATAAGTAATCTCGGACCAACCGATTTTCCAAACTCAGTCACACCGAGATGAACCACCTCAGCCATAAGCCAAACCCTAGAAAAATCGGACATTCCGAGTTTGAGATCGGTTTCACCGAAACATGGGCTGCCAAGCTTCTATAACCGTTTGTCATCAAATCGGAATAACCGAGATGATATTTTCGGTCCCACCGAAACTAGCAAGCTCCTGTCTTTGCTCAAATCGGACTAACCGAGATGGTATTTTCGGTCCCACCGAAAACCCCAACGTTCACATTATTTGAACTTTCGGTCTGACCGAGTTGTCCACTTCGGTCTCACCGAGATTGCTCAATTATGTGTGTAACGGTTGGATTTTGTGTGGAGGCTATATATACCCCTCCACCCCCTCTTCATTCGTGGAGAGAGCCATCAGAAAGAACTACCACTCCTACCTTACACTTTCGGAGAAGAGAACTACCTACCCTTGTGTTGAGATCAAGTTGCTTCACTCCTACCATATGAAACTTGATTTCTAACCTTCCCAAGTTGCTTTCCACTCAATCCTTTCTTCCACCACAGCCAAATCAGTGAGGAGAGTTGAGTGTTGGGGAGATTATCATTTGAAGCACAAGAGCAAGGAGTTCATCATCATCTACAACATCTATTACCTTTTGGAGGGTGGTGCCTCCTAGATTGGTTAGGTGTCGCTTGGGAGCCTCCGTCATCGAGATGTGGAGTTGAACCAAGAAGTTTGTAAGGGCAAGGAGATCGCCTACTTCGTGAAGATCTACCCCGAGTAAGGCTAGCCCTCCGTGGGCGTAGGCCATGATGGAATAGACAAGGTTGCTTCTTTGTGGACCCTTCGTGGGTGGAGCCCTCCGTGGACTCGCGCAGCCGTTACCCTCCGTGGGTTGAAGTCTCCATCAACGTGGATGTACGATAGCACCACCTATCGGAACCACGGGAAATATCACCGCATCTCCAAATTGCGTTTGCTCTTCTCCACCTCTCTTTACTACATGTGCAATTTACTTTCCGCTGCCTATACTCTAGAATTGCATGTGTAGGGTGATGCTTGACTTGATCATAATTGTGAATCTGCCAAAAACTGTTCTTGATCAAAAGGCAGAATTTTTATATTTACAAGTAGTCTAATCACCCCCCCTCTAGACATACTTTCGATCCTACAAGTGGTATCAGAGCTTTGGTCTCCATTGTCTTGGTTTCCATTGCATTGGACTCCATAAGCTTGGTTTCACAACCTAGGAGAGTATGGCGTCTAGTGAGGGTAATTATCGTAGAGGTCCTTACTTTGATGGTACAAATTTTGCTAGTTGGAAGCATAAAATGAAAATGCATATTCTTGGTCATAACCCAGCCGCATGGGGCATTATTTGTGTTGGCATGCAAGGTGAATTCTTCGAGGAAGGAAAAGTTCCGGATCGCGAAGCTACACCGGAAGAGTTGCGGATGTTGCAAAACAATGCTCAAGCTTGTGACATTCTCTTCAATGCTTTGTGTCCCGAGGAGTTCAACAAAATCAGCCGTCTTGAAAATGCAAAAGAGATTTGGGATACATTGGTTGAAATGCACGAAGGTACTGAGTCTGTGAAGGAATCAAAGCTAGATATTCTTCAAGGTCAACTTGACAAGTTCAAGATGAAGGATGGTGAAGGAGTCGCTGAAATGTACTCTAGGCTTGCTCTCATCACAAATGAGATTGCCGGCTTAGGAAGCGAAGAAATGACCGACCGATTCATCATCAAGAAGATTCTCAGAGCTTTGGATGGAAAGTACGACACCGTGTGCACTTTGATCCAAATGATGCCAAACTACAAGACTCTCAAGCCAACTGAAGTCATTGGAAGAATTGTTGCTCATGAGATGACCCTTAAGGATAAGGAAGAGCTTCACAACAAGTCGAGTGGTGCTTACAAAGCTACAAGTGATGCTCCCACAACCTCAAGTGACAAGTTAGTTTCCAATGAAGAGATAAGCCTAATGGTCAAAAACTTCAACAAATTCTACAAGTATAGAGGCAAAGAGAGAAGCTCAAAGTCTAGATCATATGATGAAAAGAGATCTTCTAGTCGTGATCGAAACTGCTACAATTGTGGAAGACCCGGACACTACTCAAATGAGTGTACGGCTCCCCACAAGAGAAGAGAAGAATCTCCAAGAAGAAGATCAAGAGATGAGTCACCTCGGAAAGAGAGGAGTAGAGATGATCGTTATGAACGAAGACCCTCTCGGAGAAGCAAGGATTCGGAGAGGAAAGACAAGTCATCAAGGAGCTACACAAGAAGAAGACATCAAGCTCATGTAGGTGAATGGGTCTCCGGCTCCGACTCCGACAATCAATCTGATGGAAGCTATCACTCCGACTCCGACTACAGTCAAGATGAAGGTGTTGCCGGTCTTGCTCTCGTATCCTCCAACTCCAACTCCTACGACTTATTTGATTCACCAAATAAGGGAATCGGAAGATGCTTCATGGCTAAAGGCCCCAAGGTATCACACCCTGAATTCATTGACTTCAATAGTGATGAGGATGACTTGCTTGGTGAAGATGAGCTTTTGCATGATAAATCTAGTGATCTTAGTAACGATGATAATGCTAGTAGTCTTTATAGTCGAGAAGAGTCGAATGACAATGCTATGAAGGAGATTGAGCGTCTAACTAAAGAACTAAACACTCTTAAGTTAGCTCATGAAACAACTCAAGAAGATCATAGAGAGCTCTTAAGATCTCATGAGAAGCTACGCTTCGAGAAGCTCACTCTAGAGCAAGAACATGAGTTTCTAAAAGCGATCAATGACGATCTTCGAAAGAAGAGTTCTTCATATCTTGCCAAACGACTTCTCTTGTCTAATTTCTTGCCACCTATTAAGACTAAGCATGACAAGCATAAGAAAAATTCTTCCTCTAGTAGTAACAATAACCATGTTAAATCCAATGTTGTTGCTTCTAGTAGTTCTCTTGATTCCACTAACAATGTTTCAAGCCAAGTTACACTTGAGCAAGAGAATAGTTTATTGAAAGGGATCATAGAGAAAGGTGTCTACAAGAGTCTTGCCGGAAGCAAGAACTTTGAGGAAATTGTTCGCAAGAAAGGAAGGCACCGGAAGAATCCAGGAATTGGTTTTGAGCGAAAGTTCAACGCCGAAGGTGTTGAGTGGGAAGAAGGTCAATACCCTACTCCACAGTTTGTTTCTCAAAAGGAGAAGTATGATCCTACTTCTTCCAATGTGGAACAAGCTCAAGATGACCTTCCACCACAAGACCACAAGCTAAAAGCCAAGGACAAGCTTCAAGAGGAGATTGATGCATTCATTGAAGCACCTCAAGCCATGGTCAAGTGGGTTCCCAAGGACACGTCAAGTTCTACTTCGTCAAGCTCAACTACAACCCCAAGGATTCCCATCAAGATGATGTGGATCCCGAAGAAGAAGAACTAGAAAGTTCTAGAGGGTGACTCCGCCAACATACTTCACTCACATTCATTTTGGCAACTAGTGCAATCAACTTCCACATCATGCACTAGTTCATGGAGTCACAAACCCTCTTGTTGGTAAGTCAAGGGACAAGGTAATCTTTGCTTTCATGGACATCATCTATTGTGAACCTCAATCTATGTCTATGGATATCCTTGTTTGTTCCTTGTGGGACTAACCCATGTAGGTATTGAAAGTGCCCTAATCCAAAGGATAGCTCCCAACTCTTGATGATCTACATCAACATTGAGCATCCACATCTTTAACATCTACATGAAGTCTTCTACGACAACCCAAGGTTAGTTTGACCCTTTAAAAGGGGTTCTCACATCTAGGGGGAGCTTTGCTCTAAAAATTGAGCTAAATCATCTCCAAATGATGTGAACACATCAATGCTTTATGTAAAAGTGGTAACCCCACTTGTGCTTAAACGATGAGTATGACCTATGATCAAATGTTCTCATTTGGCTCCTAAGTCAAAATACTCATATAAAGATGACCTAGTCATCGACAAATTGTGTGCTAGTAGCTAGAGTGCTGGTTGTGCATGTTTGACACATATTTCATTTGCTATCTTATTGTGTCAGCATGTTGAATGCATGATTTTATCCATTCGAGGACATCCATTTGTTGTTTTGGTTGTTTTGATTTTTCTGGCCAAATGGATGGACAAGAATGCCTAAGTACCTCCCCTAGCTATCTATGCTTTCTTGTCTCAAATTCTATTCATGCTTATATCACAAACTTTGAACAAGTCATTTTCGGACCCTCCGAGTGAGGAGCACTCGGAGCCACCGATCCGTCAAGGGCTAACTTCCAAAACCTTCTAAGTGATTTTCGGTCAGACCAACTCATTCAAACTCGGTCAAACCGAAAGCATTTAGACTGATCTAGGTTTCATCTCGGTGAAACCGAGTTCTAAATCTCGGCGTGACCGAAATGCGTAACTGCCTAGCAGTTATCCATCTCGGTGCCACCGAGTTTTTCAACTCGGTCCCACCGACAGCAAAGGGATATATATACTGAGGGCAGCGCGCGTTGATTATTCCTTCAAACGTTTTCGCTCCCACGTCCCTTGCTGTCGTCGCCCTGATCTCCGGATCGTCGCCGTCGTCGCCTGTGCGCCCTCGCCGCAGGTCTCCATCGCCGTCAACGGACTTCTCCTCCGCGCCGTTGCCGCCGTAGAGGGACTCCACCAAGTTAGGGTGAGTCTCGATCCCACTCGTGCTCCCATCTCCGATTCAATGCACGTTTGGTTTGCCCTATATCTGGCCACGATTGAAATCTTCCTTAACACCAGATCGGTTCTAGTTTCGAGTAAAATTTTTAGGGTTAGGTTTCCACGAAACACATCTCGGTGAAACCGATTTTAAAATCTCAGAATGACCGATTTGGCCTCTGGCCATTGCACTGCACCTTTCGGTCCAACCGAGTTGTGCAAATCGGTGTGACCGAAATAGAGTCTTAGTGAAACCCTAGTGTTTCGGCAGGACCGAATCCCACTTCGGTCAAACCGAAAGTGGTGTGTAAAGTTTCTGTTATACACTTCGGATTCACCGAAACTGAAAATCGGTCTGACCGAAATGCCTTCTGTGAAAACTTAAAACTAAAATTTGAACTCATTTTTTTTGCAAAAACTTCTGCAGTTTGTGATAACTCTTCTTCACTGCCTATACCTTATCTATTCACAGGTTGTCAGCCATGTCAGACGCCAGTGACAGCCAGAACAGGTCAGAGTCACCTTTTGCAGACATTCCTGAGGCAGACACTAGTCTTGAGGCTAGTAGTCCAGTTGATGATGGTGAGAGGAGTACACCTAGTGGCTTGCCTCCTGCAGCCACCAGAGCCAGAAAGGAGAGGAATTCTGATGATGAGGATTCTGATTTCATTGCTGAGGAAGAGGTGTCTTCCAAGCCTAAGAAAAAGGTTGTTGCCAAAGAGCAACAAGGTCAGCAGTCAAAGAAGGGCACCAGCAAAGTCAAGCAATCCACTGTTGCCAAGAAGCTGAACTTGGGAGAGCCAGCCCCAAGCAAAGTGAAGAAAACCTCCAAGAGAAAGAGGGTTGTGTATACTGATCCTCATGCAGATGTAGCAGTCGAGGAAGAAGAAGAAGAAGAAGCACCCCAGCCTGCTCCTCAGAAGCAGAAGCTCATGGGTGATGCCATTAAGGTTGGAGCCACTTCAAAGCCCAAGAAGTCTGCTCAAGCTAAGGCAGCTCCAGCAAAGCCTACTGCCAAGCCCAAGAGGACTACCAGGAACATTCCAGCATCTGAGAAGAACAAGGGTGATGTGCCACCGTCTGAGTCTGATGAGGAAGGACAAGTGTTGCTGAAACTCCGTCCAAAACTGCCACTCCACAACGATGCTCATCCTCAAGCCGAGGATATGAAGGCAAGGAAAGATAGAGGTCTCAGGCTATGGAGACAAACTGATCCATATACCGTGAGGAGAAGGACTGCTGTAGACCCCAGATTCCACACCAGAGAGCAGCAGGACTTCTATGAGACTGTGCTGATGGACAAGAAGCCAATAGTTGCAGATACCAGATATGTTGACTGGGAATACATTGATAGTGAAGAGCACAGAGACTTCTTTCCCCATGTGCATGAAAGCTTCACTGCATGTGGAGTTGCTGAGTTTGTGGGTCAGAAGTTGACCAGCTGGAACGACGAGATGATTATGCAATTCTATGCCACAGCTCACTTTTATCCTGATGGGAAGATCACCTGGATGACTGAAGGTCAAAGGTTTTCTTCTTCTGTTGAAGAATGGGCAGAACTTCTGAATGCTCTAGTGCAACGAGAGGATGACATTGATGTCTATGGGATTCCAAAGAAGAATCATGATTCCATGAAGAACATGTACAAGGAGATCCCCGCAGCAGATTTGGAAGTGTGGAAGCTCGGCTCAGTCTACTATCTCCAGGCAGGTTTACCTACCACTAACACTATTCTGAGGCATACCTTGATGCCCAAGTCTGGAGATCATCGCATGATCAGAGGGTATTCTATCAACATGCTGCATATACTTGATGAGAAGGAACCTTTCAAGGTGATGGACTTAATGGTAGAGACCATTAAGAGGACTGCAGCTGACCAGAAGAGGTCATGTGGATTTGCCCCACAGATTCAGATGCTTATCAATGCCAAGTTTGGCACGGGCAAATTCTTGTTGGATAGGAAACACTTACCCCTGCAGCCAGAGCATGAAGACAATGTTGTTGTGATGGACGATGAGGATCCAACATGTGTTGAAGGTCAAGCCAAGATTGAAGCTGCTAGGAAAGCCAAAGCTGATAAAGAGGCAGCAGCAGCAGCAGCTAAACCAAAGAGCTTCGAAGAGCAGATTCTTGAAGCTACCCAAAGGATTGAACAACGCCTGGCCAGCATTGAACAATCTCAGGAGAGCTTAGAGAGGATTGTTGACGAGAAGATCCACGCTCTGGACGTGAAGCTGATTGAAATTCAGGTGACCGTCAACAAGCTTGAGGCAGACATGGAGGAAGCAAAGCAGGACAAGGCAGAGCTTGTGCAGGATGACTTAGTCCAGGACTCTCATCGCCAGACTGCTCCGGTTCCCAGAGGATCCCGATCAGCTGCTATTCCAGTGACTGACACCAGGACTACCACTTCAGCACCTCCTACAGCTCCAGCAGTTACTCCAGCCACAGCTCCAGTATCCACTCCTCCAGCGCAGACATCAGCTGAAGTCTTCGCCGATGCCGTCATATCTACTCCGACATCTACCCAGACGGGAGCCGCCAGCAGAGCCCACAGTGACGTTTAGCTCTATGCTTTTTCAAACTTTTTGGTAACTTGTTGCCAAAGGGGGAGAAATTGTATAGATCATAGGGCTTCGAGAGAGAGAGTGCTCTTTCGTTCTTTTGCGGTTTCTTTGAGATACTTTTGGTTTTCGAAACTTTCAGTGTGCTTGATACTACGTTTGATGCTACCTTAATGAGTGCTTGGTCATACTATGCTTTAATGTGTGTTTAATGCTTATCATATGCTATTCCTATCTTGTATGATCATTTACTCATGTCTTGGTGATTGGGTGCATGTTATTCATTCTTATCATTTTGTGCGCTCCACCAAGATGTATGTGACATGGAAGAGTGACCCATGATCCTAATCGATTGTGCATTTGCATTCAAACGCAAATTTTAAATAATGCACAAATTTAGGGGGAGCTCTTGCTTATCACATACTTCTCAAAGCGACGATATTATTCATTGATTATATCCTTTGTCGAAGCTTTGATCTATATGTTGTCATCAATTACCAAAAAGGGGGAGATTGAAAGTGCAACTAATCCCCGGGTGGTTTTGGCAATTAATAACAACATATATATCATTGAACTAATAGTTACTTGAGAATCATTTCAGAGAATTTCAGTGATATGGGTATGGCAATGACTGAAGAAGTGGACCCCTCAAAATGCTAAGGCAAGCATTGGCAAAAGCTCAAGAATCCATTTTTGGTTTAGTGATCCAAGATCACATTGAGTCCATAGGAAAAGCCAATACTATTAAAAGGGGATGAGGTTGTGTTGATGATCTGGTTGCTCAAGTGCTTAGTGATATATCTCCTTCAACTATCAGCAACTTTCACTACAATACACACTCATAAGTAATCTCGGACCAACCGATTTTCCAAACTCAGTCACACCGAGATGAACCACCTCATCCATAAGCCAAACCCTAGAAAAATCGGACATTCCGAGTTTGAGATCGGTTTCACCGAAACATGGGCTGCCAAGCTTCTGTAACCGTTTGTCATCAAATCGGAATAACCGAGATGATATTTTCGGTCCCACCGAAACTGGCAAGCTCCTGTCTTTGCTCAAATCGGACTAACCGAGATGGTATTTTCGGTCCCACCGAAAACCCCAACGTTCACATTATTTGAACTTTCGGTCTGACCAAGTTGTCCACTTCGGTCTCACCGAGATTGCTCAATTATGTGTGTAACGGTTGGATTTTGTGTGGAGGCTATATATACCCCTCCACCCCCTCTTCATTCGTGGAAAGAGCCATCAGAAAGAACTACCACTCCTACCTTACACTTTCTGAGAAGAGAACTACCTACCCTTGTGTTGAGATCAAGTTGCTTCACTCCTACCATATGAAACTTGATTTCTAACCTTCCCAAGTTGCTTTCCACTCAATCCTTTCTTCCACCACAGCCAAATCAGTGAGGAGAGTTGAGTGTTGGGGAGATTATCATTTGAAGCACAAGAGCAAGGAGTTCATCATCATCTACAACATCTATTACCTTTTGGAGGGTGGTGCCTCCTAGATTGGTTAGGTTTCGCTTGGGAGCCTCCGTCATCGAGATGTGGAGTTGAACCAAGAAGTTTGTAAGGGCAAGGAGATCGCCTACTTCGTAAAGATCTACCCCGAGTAAGGCTAGCCCTCCGTGGGCGTAGGCCATGATGGAATAGACAAGGTTGCTTCTTCGTGGACCCTTCGTGGGTGGAGCCCTCCGTGGTCTCGCGCAGCCGTTACCCTCCGTGGGTTGAAGTCTCCATCAACGTGGATGTACGATAGCACCACCTATCGGAACCACGGGAAAAATCACCGCGTCTCCAAATTGCGTTTGCTCTTCTCCACCTCTCTTTACTACATGTGCAATTTACTTTCCGCTGCCTATACTCTAGAATTGCATGTGTAGGGTGATGCTTGACTTGATCATAATTGTGAATCTGCCAAAAACTGTTCTTGATCAAAAGGCAGAATTTTTATATTTACAAGTAGTCTAATCACCCCCCCTCTAGACATACTTTCGATCCTACAGTCAAAGGGATACTTGCCTTGTTCCTCAGAGTCTTCAAAGCTTCCGGTCCATCTCCAAGTACTCCGTCTACTTCGTCAACTAACGTCGGAAACAAATCACAATAAGCAACACAACAAGGCAAAAATAAAAGTGCTCTAAAAATAGGAGTTGGACTTTTCTAGGATACCTCTGGTCATATGAAAAATGACAAAGGTGGTTTCATTGGCATTTGATCAATGAATGGTTTGAAACATTTCAATATGATGTAATCAGGGGATTTGTGGATTTGCAAGAAGTGTATAGAAGAATTATTTTGAAAAATGATCAGAGGCACCCATATGACAAGGAATGATTTTAAAACATCTAGGAGTTGGTTTCACTGGATTTGGAGTTCAAATGATTTCCCTAGGGATTTGCAAAGTGGGCTATACATGGATAAATAGACCAATATTTGATGTGGTACAACAAGCATTGGGAAAAATGTTTAGAAACTAAGTTAGGAACATATAAGTATCTAGGAATTTGAATCATGGCATTTGGACGAAAAGTGGGTTCTCTGTGATTTTCTAAAGTTCATCACAGAAATGGAAAAGTGGGATTTCATAAATATTTGTGAAGGAAATGTTTCTAGAATAATGTGCAAATAGCACCATGTTATAGAGCATGATTTATGGATTCACTAGAAATTTGAATCCACAAATTTGGAGGTCTAATGAATTGATTATGAATTTTAGATACTTATTAAAAAAGAAAAAGAAAAAGAACTTACCTAGATGGGCTGAATTAAACCCTGCGCTAGCGTGCACTGAGCGAGGAGTAGCGCCGGAGCGCTACTGGGCCGGCCCCGTGGCTCGACCACGCGGGCAGAGGGCGACGCCGAAGGCACATTCGGCTAATACTACTTCTTGCACGGAAAGCGGGTGATAGATGGACATGTTTCCATTTAAATGGGGCCGGCCCACTAGTCATTGGCTCAGACATGCGCCGAGTCCTTGACGGGTAGGGCCCACTACTGACGCGGCACCTTCTTCTTCCTCCGCTTGAAGTAGAGGAGGTGAGGCAGAGCGCACGTCGGCGCTAATACCCGGCGACTCCGGCCGTTCCCGGTGGTGTCCGGTGCTCCGAAGGATTCAGGGGAACGAGCCACGTCTATCCAGGGTCTTCAAGCGGGCCAGGAGGAACGGGAGCGATGGCGGCCTTGGCGCCGGCGAGCGGCTTCGGGAAAAGACGGGCGCGACGCCTGGGGCGCTAGGGCAAGGGAAGGAAAGAGTGGGGGGCTCCGCGATCCTGCGGTCCTCCTCCTGGTGGTCAACGAAGATGAGTGGAGGCTCTGGATCACCAGAGCCGGGCAGAGGCCGACAGCGACCATGGTGGCCATGGAGAGGGAAAGAGAGCACCAGGGGGATAGGGGGCTTGTCCGGGAGGTTCACGTGAGAGCGGGAAAGCGGAAAGAGGCAACAGGAGAGCTCAGGAGGGCCTCAAAATAGAGGGGCTGCGGTGCACCGTGAGCAACGTCCATGGACGCGCTCGGGCGAGCTCACGGAGGAATAAGGAGGGCAAGGGAGGAGCGGCCCGACAGCGAGGAGTGTCCCGGACGTCGAGGCCACCTCGGGAGACACCATACCGACGCCCAAGGCTATCGTATGCCCTTGGCATGGGTGAGCTATAGTGCGGGAGAGCACTGTAGCGTGCTCTAGAGCGCGCGTATGGCTGGCACTGGCATCCTTTTGGCGCCCATGGCGTGGCCACTAGTGTCTAGGAGGTAGAGGGGGTAGTAAACAAAGGGGAGGTGGCCTTGGATGCCCCTGGTGACCCAATGGGAGAGAGGTGGGGTTGAGAGAGAGATGAACAGGGGCTGTCCAAAAGGGTAAAAGGAGGTTTTCACCCCTCAATCATTTAGCTCTGGCCTTGGGAGAGTTACTGGAGTTATTAGAGGTCTAGTAGGAGCTGTGGTAAAACTTTGGGCCCAAGGGAAAATCGTTTGGGGCTGCAAACATCGATGTCCAAAATGTGGCAGAAGGTGTTTGATGTTGATTTGGGCAATTAGATGAATTCCTCTTGGTATGAAACTTAACAGGATGAAATGGAACATATAAATAGGGTGTTTCACCAAGTTTGAGCTCATTTGGGAAAAGTTGCCAATATAACTTTGGTAAACCATAGAAATCAAAAGAAATGGCTTTTCCAAGATTTAGTCATCCAAATCATTCCTCCTTGATGCACCACTTGGTGTAGTGTCATAATTTGGATATGTGAGCATGTCCACAAAATTTGAGGTCACAAGTAAAAAGTTGGTAATGTAGAGTTGTTGAAATTTGGATATGGTTAGAAAGGGTTTTGGGGCACTTTGGTCAAGTTATCCTTCTACAAAACTTGTACCATTTGGTCTAGATGCATAATTTGACAATTTTAGAATGTGCACCAAGTTTGAGAGCATTTGGACAAGTTTGGCAATGTAATGTTACTCAAACTTCAAAATGGACAGAAATGGTTTTGAGGGGGGTTGATGATGTTTTCTTGTTCTCCAGGGCATGAGGCTTGGCAAGATCATCAAATATGTCATAACTGACATTCTAGAATTTTCTAGGAATTAATCAAGAAAATTTCCTTTGTAAACATTTCAAAAGCTTGAAATATCCAGAAATGGTTTTTGAAGGATTTGACCAATATTTTGAACATGACCATGTGTTGAAACTCCTATATATGGACAATATATGTCCTATGAGCTTCCCTGAATTTTGAAAAATATTTTTGAAACAGTTAAATAATTTTAACCTATTAAAGACCATTTCTGGCCTAAAGAAAAATAATTTAAATAAAATAGGAAAATAACTTATAAAATTATACTTTTGTGGTTTATGGGAGTCCTATACCTAATAGGATTCAAATATACCTTTTTAAAGATTTTGCACACCACAAATCAAGTACTTGCAGTGCAAATCTCAATTCAGGGGTTTTTGGAAAAACTAATTTTAGAAAATACTTTTTGCCCAATATACTTTGTAAGAAAATACTATATTGTTCTATACACATGGCATGATCATTGAGGAAAAGGTTTGGATCAAGGAGAAGGAGTATAGGAGTAGGAGGATTTATTTTATTTTTAGAGCACAAGCAAACAGTAAACACAAAACCAATCAAGCAAGGTCAAAAACACTCAAAAGTTTTTGTCAAACCACATTTTAGCATGATTATTAGCTTAAGTCTTGTGGCATGAAAATCAGGGTGTCACAGTGATAGAGCCACGCCTTGGGCCGCAGGCAGGTAAGTGTGGGTACCTCGGTTCCTAGAACGCTGACACTAGCCCGAGGGCCCAAGGCGCGCTCGGACTTGGCTTCGAGGTGAAGCCAAAGGGAAAGGGCGAAGCACCGTGGGCCCCAACCGCCTGCGGGCCTGGTTGACGTGTGGCGCTTGATGGGACATGGGCGTCTCCGCTTCCCCATGACGCGGCAACCGTTCGACTTGACAAGACTTTGCTGCATGCAATAAGATTATTATTACCGGCGATCGTGGAGGCCAGCGGTTGGCCACCCTCTTGCTATAAATGAGGAGAGGCGGAGCCCCCCGTTCATCTCCATATTCTTGCAGCTTGCTCCTTCTTCCTCCTTCTTGCCTCGCCATCTTGCCGAAGTGTCCATGGCGCCGACGAGGAGGTTCTCCTCCGCAGAAAAGGGGAAGACCCCCAAGGAGGGGCCGGGTACGCCGCCAACCAAGAGAGGCCGAGGATGCCCCCGCAAGCATGCCGCGCCCCGGCGGTGACCCCTCGGGAGTGCAGGCACACCTCTCCGAGGGCAGGCGAGCACACCTCTTCGAGGGCAGGCGTTACCTCAGGTAGCCGTGGCGCTTCGCACGATGGGAGCCGCCGAGGGCGGGGCGGCTCCTGTGATGGGGAAAGGCGGGTTGTGGTCGTTTGGCCTTTACGGCCGCACTCTTGCTCAGCAGATGCATTCCCGGAGATTGTCTGGTGGTCGTAGAGGTATGCCGACACCTGTCTTCCGCTCCCGCACTTCTTCACGGGTGCGCTGCCGTCCGCTAGACTTGATGGCCTCTGGCTGCAGGACGACGGTTGCTGCAGCAGGGCCACATGGGAGGGGGTCGAGGGCACCACCACGAGCAGCGTGTCCTTGACCCTTTGTTGGCAGCCGTTCCCCCGCGCGTGGGAGCCTGAGCGGGAGGTTCACCCTTCACTTCAAGTACGACAGCCTCGCGACCCTCTATGTGAGGGTGTTTGGAGAAGACGGCCGGCGTGTAGGATGATTCCCAGAGGACGGTCACGACGACGATGAGCTTGCCCTTGGCGGCGCCCGCGTCTCCTCCAGCAGCAATGGCTCCTCCTCCGAGGAGAGCGCCAGCGGTGGTGGCTACGGCGAGCCACCACGCCGCCGAGCTCGGATCGTGGAAGGCGACGAGGCGCCTCGCCGCCACGCCCCGTTGAAGCGGGAGGAAGGCTTGGACTGAGCTCCTGTGCTACCGGAGCCGGGCCTTGGGAACTGCTACAGCTGCTCGTTCCGCTTTTGCTTTTTCCTGCATTATCTAAATAAAAGTAGAGGGCTCCACTGGGGTGTGTAACGAACCATGGCGCTTGCGGCACTATGCTATGCTTGTTATTCATATCACGTCATGGTATCTATGTTCCTACTAGGTGCGGTTAAGGTAGCTTAGCTTCGCGTGCTTGTGGTACACTCCCACGACATGAGGGCGCGCCTTCCGGAGGCGCCTTCCAGAGTATTCCTTCTTGACGACCCCGGAGCCGTTGAGCCTCCGGAGATGTTGTGTAACTCCAGAGTTAGGAAATCTCATGAGGCGTCTCGTCGTTCCTCGCACAAACTCCTGAGTGTGGATTGGCTGTGGCCGATACACCACGTCGCGATGCCTGGAGGCACAAACTTAAGAGGGTGCACATGCCCATGAGCTCGTTTTAGCGTGACTCACAAGGATTAAGAACGTCGAAGCTCTGGGATGACCATGCTTTGGCAAGGTGTGGTCGCGGGCTAGCCCAAGTGTACACACCTACCTAGCCCCCGCACGCGGGACGCGCGAGGAGGAGCGACGGGTAACTGCCGCTCTCCTTGGGGCAAGGGTGGAAAGGCGAATAAAAAGAGAGGGGATTCAAACTCTTGAGAACGAAAGGCATGAAACCTGCAAACTTCATTCAAGAAAAAGCAATCTAGCTACAAAAAGCAAGCAAAAGAACAGCCCCGTCCGGCACCTAGACAAGTCTTCATCTTCCCACCAGTGCGGAGCACGGGCCCTCTACTAGGACGTTGGTGGGGGGCCTCGTGAGGCCCAAGGGCGACACTCAGGAGACTTCAAGGCGTGTACAACCCCAACTAATTATTATGTGAGAGTGTCACGACCGCAGACCTTCACAGGCATGGGGCCTTGCTTCATGGGTAGAACTTCTGGAGGCGTTGGACTTTCCAAGCATTCATGATGGGGATCCCGCCCTGCGTCTCTAGGTGTGCGGCACCAGGCGTGGACACACGAGCGATCCTGAATGGGCCCTCCCACATGGGCGAGAGCTTATGCAGCCCCTGTTGAAGAGCATCTGCCTCAGGACGAGATAACCCACCCTAAGCGTCCGGGAGCGGATGCGGCGGCAGTGGTACTACCTCACCGCCTGCTGGTACCTCGCGGCTCATAGTGAGGCTTGGCGACGGTGCTCCTCCCCCAACATGAGGTCCATCCCTAGAGAGGCGTCTTGGTGTGCCTCGTCAAACGCCAGGACCCGCGCGGAGCGGTGCTTCAGCTCGTGGGGGAGAACCAATTCAGCTCCGTAGACGAGGAAGAATGGAGTCTCGCCTGTCGGCTTGGTCGAGGTGGTGCTGATGGACCACAGCACGGACTGGAGCTCGTTGAGCCAGCCCCTGCCGCATGCCTCAAGTTTCTTCTTGAATGTCCTTGCCCTGAGGCCTCTCAGGACCTCTACGTTGGCACGCTCGGCCTGACCATTGCTCCATGGGTGCGCCACCTAAGCGTAGCATATCTGTGTTCCAAGGTTAGCACAATATGTTTTGAAAAGTTTGCTGGTGAACTGCGAGCCATTTTCGGTGATGATGCGATTTGGAACTCCGAAACTTCTCATGAGGCCCTTGATGAACTTGACAGGCGAGCCAGCCGGGATGGTGCAGACTGCCTCCACCTTCGCCCACTTGGTGACGGTAGCCCCTGGGCGATCGAGGGAATGGGCCCAGGATGTCCAGCCCCCAGACCGTAAACGGCCAGGATAGCGGGATGGTCTGGCGGCCCTGAGTAGGCTGGTGGATCTGCTTTGGGCAGAGTTGACAGGCGCCACAGGACCTTACCAGTTCGGTGGCGTCACTGAGCGTAGTGGGATTGTAGAATCTACTGCGGAACACCTTGCCCACGAGGGTGCGCGATGAGGAGTGATGCCCGCAGTCCCCGCCATGTATGTCGGCCAATAGCTCGCATCCCTGCTTCCTCGAGATGCATCGCAGAGAGACATCGTTTGGCCATTTTCGGTAGAGCTCGCCGTCCTGGATGTAGTATGCGGTGGCCTGATCGGCCACATGCTCCTCGTCTTCCTCCTTGTCCGGCAAGGCGCCTTGGAGCAGGCACGCCTTTAACTCCTCGGTCCCGCACCCCTGTAGATGTTCAAGTGCGAGGATCAAGCGGGCTCCTGAGGTTGGGCCGCAAGTTAGGGCGCCTGAGGTGGGTGCTAGGGGAAGCTCCTCCTGAGGCGATGCTGGTCGGGCAGCGGGGGGAGCTGCCGATGTCTTGAAAAGCCGTTCCTCAAAGACGCCAGACTCTTGAGGTTGATGCTAAGACGCCCTCTTCGTGTCGCGTGACATGTGCTATAATTCCAAGCCCAAGAATCATTTCTTGATTTTACGTACCTCCTCAAGGTATGCCTCGATGTGCTCGTCCTTTGGCGTGTACACCTTGTTGGAGAAGTTGACAAGGAGCTGGGAGTCGCCCTTGATGGTAAGGCGCCTCACCCCTAGAGCCACCACGGCCTTGAGGCTAGCAATCAGGCCCTCGTATTCTGCAATGTTGTTGGAGACCTTTTCGCCATGCTGGAAGCAGAGTTGAATGGCGTAGTAGAGCTTGTCCTTGGTGGGCAAGATGAGCACGGCTCCAGCCCCCGCGCCCTGACGTGAGAAGGCACCGTCGAAGTACAGGACCCAACCATCAGGTGCTTAATCTCCAGGTGTGAGAGGACGGTCCTCGCTCACTTCTTGGTCGGGGGCGTCAGTCCATTCTGCCACGAAATCGGCGAGGGCTGCTCCCTTGATGATCCAGGTTGTACTGAATTCCAACTCGAACACTTGCAACTCAATGTTCCATTATGCGACCCTTTCCACTGCATTAGGGCTTCGGAGTACCCTTTCCAAGGGGTAAGCTGAGACAACCTTTATTGGGTGGCCTGGAAGTAGTGATGCAGCTTCCAAGAGGCGACGAGGAGCGCCCACTGGAGCTTTTGTGGCATGGGGTAGCGTGCCCGCGCGTCTCCCAGCACTGTACTGACAAAGTACATCGGGTGCTCAATGAGGGTGGAGGCATTGGCGGAGTCCTGCATCTCTTGGGGCCGAGGGTCCTCAGGAGCCTTGTCATCCGTCAAGGCAGCTGTGGCCTTAGGAGCACCGCCATCGGGAGCCTTCTTGTCTGGAGGAACGGCCAAGGCCCCAAGAGCGCCGTTGACTAGTGGGGTGGCCGAGTCCTCAGGAGCACCACCCTAAGTCCATGGAGCCCCGGCTGGGTGCGAGGTGCTTCGTTTCTATGGGCCCTTGGTCGGGCGCTCCTCCCGGACCGCCACCAATGCCGCGCTGGCAGAGTGAGGTGTGGCGGCCAGGTAGAGAACCAAAGCTTCACGGAGGTGCGGCGCTACCATCACCGGTATGTTGGCGAGGTATCTCTTGAGGTCTTTGAAAGCTACGTCAGCCTCTGGGGTCCATTCTAACGGGCCCTTCCTTTTCATCAGCTTGAAGAAGGGGAGGGTGCGTTCCCCTAGTTTGGAGATGAAGCACCCGAGCGATGTTACGCAGCCCGCCAGCTTCTTCATCCCCTTGAGGGTTTGTGGCGGACTCATTCTTTCTATGGCCTTGACCTTCTGCGAGTTAGCTTCGATCCCTCTGTGCGACACCAGTAAACCCAGTATTTTGCCCGATGGAACACTGAACACACATTTGTCTTGGTTGAGCCGCAGGTTCACTTTGCACAGGCTGGCGAACATCTCCTCCAGATCATCAATAAGAGGTTTTGCTTCTTGAGATTTCACCACTCTGTTGTCGACGTATGCCTCAGCGTTCCTCCCGAGCTATTCTCCCAGGGCGATGTGCATCAGCCGTTGGAAGGTTGCTCCTGCATTACGCAGCCCGAAAGGCATACAAGTATACCTGTACACCCCACACGGGGTTAGGAAGGTTGTCTTCTCAACATCTTGTACCACCATTTTGTTTTGATGGTGGCTCGAGAAGGCGTCCAGGAAGCACATCAGATCGCACTCGGCGGTAGAGTCAACGATCTGGTAGATGCACGGGAGAGGGAAAGGGTCCTAAGGGCAGGCCTTGTTGAGGTTGGTGAAGTCGACGCTTCACCGCGCGCTTCCACGAGGGCTATGCGAGGCGAGCGTCACCCTGCGCCACCAAGCGCTGCTCCTCTACCAATGAGGGCAGGGGGCTGCGCTTTGCATCAACATCCCAAGGCTCAACAGAGCCGCATCTCAGGAGCTCTACTGGCCGCCCCACGTGAGCTGGTGCGAGGGCCCCCCTCACAGCTATGTTCGCATGCCTTTCGGCCTGATGAACAGTGCAGCCTCGCACCAGCGCGACATGTGGGGAGCCTTGGCGGCACATGAGGCCAGGCACCAAGCTATCCTTTCGGAGGCGGCATTGTATTCACTGGAGCCCCTCGGGCCTCCAGAACCTCACGAGGTTCAGGGCCAGGGCGACTCATGATGAGCGACTTCTACAGCATGCGTCCTCTGCTACCCTGGCAGTTCTCAACAACGGTTCCAAGTGACACTTTTGGGTTTGTTCAGTTGGGGGCGCCCCTCGGGCTGCACTATACCCAAGCCGTGTGGGTCCGTCCCTATGGCATGTATCATTTTTGCATCCATCAGAACTTGTCTTACCCTTTCCATAAGTTGTTCTATGATTATCACCTGTCCGTCTGGTGCCCCGACGCCCTTCGCGGCTTCCGCGCATTACTAACCTGCCGATTGCTCATTCCGCCCAAGGAACTACTGGCACGGCGCTTGTGCATGGGTCCGTCCCTGCGGTGCTGATAAACCTGAGAAACCGAGCTCTGATTCACGGCCAGCCCTGCGCACGTCACCTCACCAGGTCCTCAGTGCCTTCACATTCTTGCGGAGAGATCAACATCAGCACGACAAGCGCGGCCACGTGATATGACCTCTTTCTCAGATTAGCTCACAGGAACTTTCGGAGCCAGACTAGGAGGGGCCCCGCCGGCGACACCCCTTGGTGTGATCTGCTTGCATGTTAAAGGGGGCTCCTGAGCGTCGCACCTCAGGGGCTCCTACTGGCTCTCAAGCCCTCACGCCTGGCCTTGACCACGGCATCGTGACCAGGCATACCAGCGGAGGCTGAGCCTCACTCGAGGGACAGGACCCGAGGACGTAGAGTACCTATTTGAGCCGAGGGGGAGAGACCGGCGCAAGCCTTGCCCAGGAGCATTGTCACTAGGACACAGTCAGCCGTCGCACACGGAAATCGTAGCAAGATAAGTCACCCCCTACGCATCAGCTTGAATCTCATGACCCAGTATTTTTACTTTCACGATCTCGCTCGAGCAACACCACTTTCCTTTTCGACCTTCATCGAGCTGCTTGCACGCTAGAGAGGACCTGCTGAGCATCACGTCTCAGGGGCTCTTATCAGACCTCGGGCCGCTCACCTCATGGCCTTGACCATGACATCGTGACCTGGCATACCAGTGACGGCTGAAGCCTGCTTGGGACTGGGTCCTGCCGGCGTAGAGCACCAAGCTACCACGAGAACGAAAATGAGCACCGTGCCCAAACAAGATATGCGATCGCAATACTAAACCAGGAGCAATGACATTGATGAAAAAGTATTACAACTTCTTACATACCCCCACGGAGCTCGTCATGATTCCGCACAGGGAAAACAAAAGAAGAGAGCCTGTGAGAACACTAGCCAGGGGGCGTTACCGACGACGCCGGGCAGATGCCACAGTCCTGCTTCGGGCATGACGAGAGCTCGGTGGCTCGTAGCTGTCATTGTTGCTGGACTCCAGAGAATCGCTGGATTCCGGGGAGTCATTGCTGCTGCTGGAGGAGCTGATGGAAGGGCCAAGAGAAAGTTCAGCACCCGTGGACATAACGCGCAGATCGCATCTTCCGGAGCAGTATTCCAGACGATGGCCATCCTCGCCGAAAACCTTGAAGAAAAGTGTGGAGGCTCCGTCGTAATCGAAGTAGATGGTAAAGGCCCCTTCCGGACGGTAGGCGCGGGAGATCTCGCCCCATCCTCGAGTCATGAAGACATCTCCTGGGGGGACGACCTCGACCTCCGCTTCAGTAGCTTGGCTACACCACCCGGCGTGCTGCAGCCACAGCTCGGTGGGCCCCCTCGGCGGTATCAGCTCAATGAAGAGCCTCGGGAGCCGGATCCATGTGAGTGGCGGCATTGCCTCCCACACGATGAAATCGAGGGGAATGCCCTCGAAATGGGCCCATAAGCCGACTGGCCGTACGGCTGGGGGCTGTCCTCCGCGATCCTGACCTGCATGGGGTTGGGCATCGTCCTCTTTCCCAGAGACCCGCGCATGGGCATGCAGAGGGATCGGGAAGCCAGGTGGAGGTTGCTCATACCAAGTCCGCGTCACCTCCAGACCTTCGCCGGCGCTGTGAGAGCGACCAAGCCTTTTCTCTGGTGGGAGCGGCTCGGGATCCTCCTGAGGAGACTTTCCCTTCTCCGCTGTGGAGAACCTCCTTATTGGCGCCATCGACACTTCGGCAAGCTGGCAAGGCAAGAAGGAGGAAGAAGGAGCAAGCGGCAAGAAGATGGAGATGAACAAGGGGCTCCGCCCCTCCTCATTTATAGCACGAGGGAGGCCAACCGCTGGCCTCCATGATCGTCGGTAATATTGATCTTTTTGAATGCAACATGCTCTTGTTAAGTCGAACGCTTGCCGAGGCGTCATGGAGAAACGGAGACGCCCAGGTCCCAACATGCCCCACGCGTCAACCAGGTCCGCAGGTGGTTGGCGCCCGCGGCGCTTCGCCCTTGCCCTTTGGCTTCGCCTCGAAGCCAAGTCCAAGCGCGCCTTGGGCCCGGGGGCTACTGTCGGCGTTCAGGGAACCGAGGTACCCAGACTTGCCTGCCTGTGGCCCACAGCGTGGCTCCATCACCAGCCTGGTACGGCCCATCTTCAGCATCAACACACAAAACCCTCACGAGGGGCCAAGCCTCGCGAGGCGGACGATGCCAAGGCCTCCGGAAGGAGCACCCTCTCTAGGTTGGCTCCTGAGGAGGAGAGATTTCTATGCAAGCCCCACCTCACGAGGTTCAGATGACGCCAGCCATGAAGACCAAAGCCAAGTGGGCGCCAACGGGCACAACAAAACACGTTTCCTCTTTGGTGCTAAGGAGGCAAGCACAGGCGCGGAGTCTCGAGGAATCAGCCAAAGTTTTCCAATTCCATGCAACAAGACCAAGATCACCAGGATGACAGCATGAAGGTCATCACCGAGCCCATCATGGTGTCATGATTAGAAGCTTTGAAGGCGAAGACTACCTTTCGTTAGGATAAGACGTACTAGTTGTCTCCCTTCGGATTTGGCCGTTGTGGGATCCCTTTCCGCCGTCATTTTGGGGGGAAGAGGACGAAGGCCATTATAAATATAGCCTAGCCACCACCATAGAGAGGGACGGATCATTTAGACCACCCTCACCACCACCCAAGCAAGAACACACCTCATGAGGTTGTTCCACCGCTGTACTAGTTCATCCTTGGCCCTCCTCACTACTGGAATCTGGCACTTTGCCATCTGCCATGGCAGATGGCAAAGGCATGGTCGACGGATGGCAAAGGCTTTGCCATCAGCCAGTAGATGGCAAACAGTTTGTCTGAATTCCAGTGGGCAAAGGCTTCTTTGCCATCTGCTGGCTGATGGCAAAGAGCCTGTGCCTTTGCCATCAGCTGGCAGATGGCAAAGCCTCTTAACGGGGTTAGCCCCGTTAGAAGGATAACGGCATACTTTACCATCAGCCAGCAGATGGCAAAGGATGCAGGCTCTTTGCCATCTGCTGGCTGATGGCAAAGGCTGCAGGCTCTTTGCCATCTGCCAGCAGATGGCAAAGGCTGCATACTTTGCCATCAGCCAGCTGATGGCAAAGAGCTTTGCCATCTGCTGGCAGATGGCAAAGAGCCCAAATAGGCCAGTCCAAATTTTTTCTCTGGATGACACGTGGTTTCTTTGCCATCTGCCAGCAGATGGCAAAGTGACTATATTGCCCCATTTAGTATTATTTTTCTTATATCCATTCATTTTCACAGAAAATCAAACACAAATATATTTATATGACCAATATAGCATATTCAACACATATTACCAATAGTCATGAACACATATATATATATATCCAACACATGTTACCAATAGTAGCAAGTTTCCATAGTTTCATCAATATTACACAGTTTCATCCATAGGTAGCAAGCTTCACAACGCCAAAACAAAAACTAAATACAAGAACTCCATCAACCCAAGCTTCCGTGATCTTAAGCAAATCTGTAAAATGGGAAAGAAGAAAGTTAGAAGAAGAAGACTAGAAGAAGAAGATTATTATGATGCAACTAAAATGTGAAGATTATTATGATGCAACTTATATCTGTAAAATAGGTCATTTTGGAGCTAAGTAAGGTCATTATGTCATTTTGGAGGTAGCTAAGCATATGAAGTCATTTAGGACCTAAAATATGACATTTCTTAAGCATATTATGTCATTTTAGAGCCAGTTAAGCATATTAAGTGATTTTGGAGGAAAAGATGCTAAGTATAGGTCATTTTAGAGCTATCCTAGGTTAAATAGGTCATTTTTAAGATAGCTATGCATATTAAGTCCTTTTGGAGGAAAAAAATGCTAAGTATAGGTCATTTTAGAGCTATCCTTGGTTAAATAAGTCATTTTGGAGCTAATCAAGCTTATTATGTCATTTTTGAGCTAGCTAATCATATTGAGTTATTTAGGAGGAAAAAATGCTAACTATTGGTCATTTTAGAGCTAGCCTAGGCTAAATAGGTCATTTTGGAGCTAAGTAAGGTTATTATGTCATTTTGAAGCTAGCTAAGCATATGAAGTCATTCAGGACCTAAAATATGTCATTTCTTAAGCATATTAAGTCATTTTAGAGTTAGCTAAGCATATTAAGTCATATTGGAGGAAAAGATACTAAGTATAGGTCATTTTAGAGCTATCCTAGGTTAAATAGGTCATTTTTAAGCTAGCTAAGCAAATTAAGTCATTTTGGAGGAAAAAATGCTACGTATAGGTCATTTTAGAGCTATCCTAAGTTAAATAGGTCATTTTGGAGCTAATTAAGCTTATTATGTAATTATTATTGAGCTAGCTAAGCATATTGAGTCATTTAGGAGGAAAAAATGCTAAGTATAGGTCATTTTAGAGCTAGCCTAGGTTAAATATGTCATTTTAGAGCTAAGTAAGGTTATTATGTCATTTTGAAGCTAGCTAAGCATGTGAAGTCATTTAGGAGCTAAACTATGTCATTTCTTAAGCATATTAAGTCATTTTGGAGGAAAAGATCCTAAGTATAGGTCATTTTAGAGCAATCCTAGGTTAAATAGGTCATTTTTAAGCTAGCTAAGCATATTAAGTCATTTGGGAGGAAACAATGCTAAGTATAGTTCATTTTAGAGCTATCCTAGGTTAAATAGGTCATTTTGGAGCTAATTAAGCTTATTATGTAATTATTAAGCTAGCTAAGCATATTAAGTCATTTTGGAGGAAAAAAATGCTAAGTATAGGTCATTTTAGAGCTATCCTAGGTTAAATAGGTCATTTTGGAGCTAATTAACCTTATTATGTAATTTTTAAGCTAGCTAAGCATATTAAGATATTTTGGAGGAAAAAATGCTAAGTATAGGTCATTTTAGAGCTATCCTAGGTTCAATATGTCATTTTGGAGCTAATTAAGCTAATTATGTCATTTTTGAGCTAGCTAAGCATATCGAGTCATTTTGGAGGAGAAAAATGCTAAGTATATGATTATGTCGCTAGTATCCTTATGGCAGAGAAGCCGGGCCGGCATGACTAGTCATAGAACCAAGGTGGCACAAACGTACATGGACAGGCATACATGACCCAGCAATGCACGTGTCGGTGATCAGCGAGTGCAACCAAGTCGTAGCAAGCTACAAGGACTTCGGTGATACACCGCGTGACATTTCCCCGTAGGGACAGACACAGGAGCAAAGAAGGACACATGCCGGTCAATCCATGTGTTCCGGAGCAGTAGCGAACTACCATGGCTCAGTGGAAGCACTAGGACGCATTTCCCTGTATGGAAGGCTACCAAAGGCACACGACTAGATGTCGAATCCCACAAATACAATGCATTTCAAACATACACACATTATGCACGATATGTGTAGATACAACATGGCATCACGACAAAACTCTATTAAGAAGAACACTTGGGAAACTTACTGTCATCATGGAGGTGTAGGTGTAGGTGTAGGTGTAGGACCGGTCGCACCAGTGGCAGACGGAGAAGGATCGGTCGATGCTTGTCGGGAGTTACGCTGCACCAAAGATTATTTCCAATGTATGATTAGCATGATGCAACTCAAATGTGAAGACTAGTAACTAATGACCGTTCAAATGAAACTCACCGTGCCCGCCGGAGCAATGACTGGCATCGACGGAGGGGTCTGGCCGTTCTTCTCGCACATGGACTGCACATTTGGTTTTGACGAGTCAGTCATATTAGTTACTAAAAAAAGGAACATTGTGTGCATGATTTAGCTAATATGCAGAAGAAACTTACCACGAAGAGATCGTACATGGCCCGGCTAGCCGAGTCGTTCCGGTTCCTCTCCTCCTCCAACAGCCTAGTCGTCCTCTCCTCATTCTCCCTCTCCCTCTCCGTACCTGTCGGTCCCTCTCCGCCAACTGCCGGTCCCTCTCCTCAAAAGCAGCCTGGGTCTTTGCTCTCTCTGCCTCAATAGCAGCCAGCAACACTACTCGTTAGCATTGTAATCATCGACAGTCGCAAACACAATGTAATGGAGGAAAGGCTACTGAGTCCATATAACAAACCTGGAATTCGATTTCCACTGGTCGTAAACAAGATGGTATCTCAGGATCAGAGCTGGTCTGGTGCTTCTTGATCTGCGGGAGAGTGCTACTACAACGTATCAGTCCATTACCCATGGCTAACGAGCCATGGGACCTCCCGCCACCAGATATCATCACCAGCTCTGGATCAAAAGGCCGGCTCGGGTTAAAGTCCGGCCCTTTCCTCGCCTTCCCGTGCTTAACGTACTACACCATCTTGTGGTGGGAGGCCACGTTGCTGAAGTTATTTGCATTTTTGAGGTCAGACTCAGAGAATGCCTTGGCCTTCTTGTACGGTGCAATATTGGACATGCCATAGAGGTCGAACAGCTCTGGCACTGGAGCCTTGTTGAGTTTTGACTAAAAGAGAGGAACAGAGTATTAGTTAAGGACTCAAGCTAGCACAAAGAATGAATTTGCATGAATCATGAAGCAAACCACACATACCTAGTTATTCCCGTACCCATATAGGTTGCCGCTGCCTAGATGGTGTGGCACGCCTTTCATTTTGAGACGCTTCTCCTTTGTAATGTTGTGGGCGACGCGCCATTGGGGAGAGCACCACTCATCCACCAACGCCTCCCAGCAGTCCATCTTGTCCGCACACCATCTCGGGGGCACCTAAGTTAAGCAAGAGAAATTTGAGCGCTACGCCTCCGAATCAAATTAAGGAAACTAAGTACAAGGCCTTAAGAATAGGTAATTACCTTCATGTATTTCTCCTTACTCAGATACTTGTTGCGGCACTTCTCTTTTCTCCTCCTAATACCAGTCTGTGCTAAGTAGTCTCGAACAGCATGCGCCCGAGCCTCGTGCCGAAAGTTTCCAAGTAGGCGCCTGCACTCGGCGTTGATAACCCGAGCCGCGACCTCCTCCTGTCCCTCAGCACACCTGTAGAAGGTCTGCAATCAAACAAGAAAAAACGGATTAGAAGGTCCGCAATCAAACAAGAAAACACATGTAGAAGGTATGCAATCAAAGAAGAAAACACAACGTAAATGGCAAAGGAGAAATTACCCAAAATGTGGCGATCACAATGTTGGCCACCGTGTCGCACTTGACATCGCCGACCCTATGCTCCGGCGGGGCCGGGGCAGCCAAGTAGTGCTCCCAGGTCATTCCTAGCTCTGGAACCCGACCCTCACCGGGCAACGTGACCCACCCCGGAAAGCACTGGTGACAAATCACACCAAGGACAGTGTTGGGCCTGCGGACCCCGTCTGAGTGTGTCCAAGAACTGCAGTATGACAAGGCCAACGCATTAGATATTCGAAGAAACATCAAGGCAAAAGGTTAAACAAGAGTAAATGCACTTACTTCTCCCTGTTAGGCGCAATCAACCACCTCTGGTCCGGGGTCGTCGGGGTGGGCGGGAGCTTTATACCACCACGTTGGTAGACTTTGCGCCCCTCAACCAACTCACCCTTGATATAGCTATCAGAACTATAGTCTGCACCCTGAACACGACCATGTGCACTCGACTCCGTCCAGTCCTCCCATGGGCTTGGGTCCGACTCAGCGTGACCCCGTCTGAGCTCCGTAGTCTTGTGGGGCGAAGACTCGGCGGCCCGAGGCTCGGCGGCTCGAGGCTCGTGGAGTGGAGTCCGAGACGGGTCCACCTCAGATGGCTCGATCTCAGACGGAGCAGTCTTATGGTCGGGTGACTCAGCTGGGGGTGGCGGCGAGGAAGGCGTAGCAGCCTTCCTACCTCTCCCACCGCCACGTCCACCTCTAGCAGCCTTCTCCTTCTTCTTACCCCCCCCCCGACCTCTCCCGGACGAATAAGAAGCGACCGTCGCTGGACTCTGCAAACTGAGATCTAGCGCTCTCCGGAGGCTATGGGAGGTAATGGAACTACCCCTCCCACCACGCGCCGAGGTAGGAGCCTCGGAGCGCTCTCGACCCGCGCCCACCATCTGTCAACACCTGGAATGACAAAGAGTAAACAAAATTAGTACAACATAAAAAAAATACCTGACATGAATAATAATATGTATATAAATTCATTTTAGAGGAATAAATGCTAAGTATAGCTCATTTTAGAGCAATCCTAGGTTAAATAGGTCATTTTTGAGCTAATTAAGGTTGTTATGTCATTTTTTAGTTAGCTAAGCATATAAATTTATTTTGGAGGAACAAATGCTAAGTGTAGCTCATTTTAGAGCTATCCTATGTTAAATAGGTCATTTTTGAGCTAGCTAGGTTAAAACTTGAACTAATTAATAATATATATGTATATAATAATAATGGAATACCTGACATGAACTATAATATTAATCTTCATCGTCATCATTAATAAATGCATCATCATCGTCTATATATGCTTCGGGGTCAATAAATGCATCATCCTCATCACTATCAGTAATGACGTGCTCATCATCAATAAATTCATCAACATCTCGAAGGCCTCCTGTATGTAATCGGTCAAGCATTGATAGGTCATCCGCAGCAGTAACCTCTTCTTGTTCCGGCTCTTCTTGTTCCTGCTCAGGCTCGGATTCACTGCCGCTGTCTACTTGAATGTTCCGAGGTGAGCGGTTCTTGAAACGTTTTTTGGAAAGACATGTTTCTTCGAACAATTCTCCTTCATATGTGTCTGGATTAATGTGAGGTTCATAATCCTCTTCATTGGGGGTAGGTAGTCTAACACGTGGCGGCACTTCATAAACGACATCCCAACCTTCGAGATTTGGATTACTTTGGCAGGCCCACGGTAGATAGAAAACTTGGGTTGCCTGTTGAGCTGTAATATAGACATCGGGAACATCCAAATGGGTGCTTTGTTTGATTTCGACTAGCCCTAGATGTTCATGAGTCCTTCTAGTCTCTTTCGGCTGGAACCAATGACATTTGAAGACTACGACGTTCGGTGGGTTTGCACCATAGAATAAAAGTTCATAAATTGCTTCAACTCTTCCATAATACTCGGTATCTCCTTCGCCGATAGCAGAGACACAACAATTTGTAGACTTTCGGTAGGCCATAGATAGCTCTTTGCCATAGGTACGAAAGCAATACCCGTTGATGTCATATTTGTCAAATGAATGGACCTTATAGTCAAAACCATTAGCAACTTGTCTCAATTTGGCGTCCATAGACTCTGAACTAGCCTACAAGTTTAATACGAAAGGATTGTTGCATTAGCCAGAAATTAGAAGAAGAAATGAAATGGTCTAATGGTAATTACCGTTTGTTTGAACCAAGAGATGAAACCGGGATAGACGCCTCCATGCATTGCCAGAAGCTCATACTCTTCGACGGAATCCTTTTGGATAACCGCTCCATACGAGAATTTGGCGACGTATCGACTGTATCAAATATCCGGGAATAAGAGCAGTTCAAATGAAGTAGAGGTTGCGAAACAATGTACAGAGAACTTACTCGATGTACGGCCGCACTTCTGTTAGATTGTTCGAGATATACAACGTAATGGTCCTCCATTCGTCGTTATCCAACAATAAGGGAGTATAAGCACCGGCTGGTGCAAGCTTCCCTTTGAATAGGCTGAGGTTGGATTCACCCTTTTTAGGGTCGCCAACATTGTACCGAGGCTTCGGATTATGCAAATGACGATTTTTGGCTTTGTAGTGTGCTGTCACGAAGTTTGCCGCCTCCTCGGTAATGAATGCCTCGGCCATCGATGCTTCAATTCGACGTTTATTTTTACATTTTGCTCGAAGCGTCTTCTGCATCCTCTCAGTTGCGTAGCACCAACGATTCTGCACGGGCCCACCCAATCGTGCCTCGGTCGGGAGGTGCAAAATCAAATGCTGCATTGGATTAAAGAAGCCAGGTGGAAAGATCTTCTCCAACTTGCAGATCAACTCCGGCGCCAACTCTTCCATTTCTTCTAGCAAGCCAGGCAATAATTCTTTCGCGCATAGAACACGGAAGAAATAGCTCAACTCTGCCAGTACTATCCATTCATCCTCAGGGATAAAGCCATGCAACATCACCGGCATTACCCGCTCAAGCCATATGTGCCAATCATGACTCTTGAGACCAAATATTTTCAATTTTTCAAGGCTCGCTCCCCTCTTTAGATTCGATGCATACCCATCGGGAAACATCAACTCCTTTTTCACCCACAGGAGTATTTCCCTCATAACCGGCCTTCCAAGATTGAACCATGCCTTTGGCTTCGCCCATTTCTTCTTTCCTTTTGGTTGTTTCATGTTTTGTAGCGGTCTATCACATAGAGCCTCCTGATCGAGTCTGGCCTTAGGATTATCCTTCGTTTTCCCCTCTATGCCGAACAATGTACCAAAGAGGGCCTCGCCGACATTCTTTTTAGTGTGCATCACGTCGATGTTGTGTGGGCAAAGGAGGTCTTTGAAGTACGGCAGCTCCCACAAGCATATCTTGTGGGTCCATGCGTGTTCCATATTATACCCCTTGAAATACCCTGGACACTCTGGATCCGGCTCGAGAGTGTTTAACTGATCCAGCGTCTGTTGGCCTGTCAACGCAGGTGGTGCAGAGTTTTTGACATCTCTACCTTTGATGAAGTTCTTCTTGTCTTTCCTGAACTTATGGTGAGGATCCAGGAACTGTCTATGCATGTCGAAGCAAGAAAACTTGCGACCCGCCTGCAGCCGACGAAACTCAAGAGCTGCCTTGCGTGTGGGGTACGGGAACCTTCCATGCACACACCAGCCAACGAATAACGCATACTCCGGCAAGTCATGCATCGAGTACATGTACCACACACGCATTAGGAAGTTTTTTTTGTAGCGGCGTCGTATGTCTTGATCCCATTATCCCAAGCTTCTTGCACTTCATCCTTAAGCGGCTGCATGTACACATTCATATTCTTCCCCGGATAGTTGGGGCCCGGAATTATCAACGTCAGGAAAATGTTCTTTCTTTGCATAATCTGTCCGGGGGGGAGATTGAGTGGAATGACAAATACAGGCCAACAACTGTATTGGGCTGCCATCATACCAAACACATTGAACCCATCCGTGCTGATGGCTACTCGAGGATTCCTTGGATCTCCCGCTTTTTCATCATGCAATGCATCGAAGTGTTTCCATGCAACACCATCCGATGTGTGTATAATCATCAGATTCCCATCTGCATCCCGTTCGGTTCTTTTGCCCAATTTGTGCCATGTCATCTGTCTGGCCGTCTCTTCGACCATGAATAGACATTGAAGTCTTGGTATGATTGGCATATACCGAAGAACGTTAATGGGGATTTTGGTCTGACTCTTCTCGCCCATACCGTTGTCTACCTCAACATACCTGGAAGACTTGCAAATGGGACAATAGTTCAAGTCCGCATACTGGAGCCTAAATAAGGCACATCCATTCTCACAAGCATCTATCTTCTCATAGGGCATCTTAAGTACATGGAGGATTTTGTCCGACTGGTACAGGTTTGCAGGCATTATATGGCCTTTGGGTAGAAAGCGTCCAAATAGTGTCACCATCGCGTCATAGCATTCTCTGCCCAAGTTGAATTGAGCCTTCAGAGCCATTACTTGTGCGATGGCATCCAGCTGACAAAGCTCGGTGTGCTCGTGGAGAGGACGCTTCAAAGACTCCAACATATCATTGAAGGCCTTTGCAGATTCCTCCATCTCATCGTCCGAATCCCGAGCATCATCAAAGTCTTGCACCATGTCTTCCATTCTGGTACCATGCTCGTCGGTGCGACGACGGCCCTCCTCAGCTCTGGAACGTTGGGCAGACTCACCATGAAATGTCCACATCGTATAACTGGGCGTAAAACCCCACTTCTGTAGGTGTTTGATCATTTCAAACTCTGACATCTTACGATAGTTGTCGCACTCGACACAGGGGCACCAGGTTGTTTCATGTCCACTTGCAAATGCGGCTCTGATAAACCCCTTGGTTTTTGTCATCCATTCAGGGGTAATGTCTTTCTAACTAGGGTGACTGGTGTACATCCATGCACGATCACTCATCTTGCGTAGCTACTGGACACACAAGAAATACATACATAATTCAGCAAACCATATTCATAAGTTAATAGAGTTTCTTAGTTTTATTACGTCCATGCAACCTAGACGCTAATAGGTAAAGATAGGTCCTAATCCCACCCGAGTATGTGTAGATTGGGTTCGTTTTCCCATGCTCTGCTCCAGATCCGACACAAAATTTCGGCAGCACCTCCCCACTGTTCTCCTGATACACGTCTCGGCAATAAGCAGAGATGATGTGTACCCGGAGAACAATAGAGAGGCACTGACGAAATTCTGCATCGGATCCGGAGCAGAGCATATGGGAAAACAAACCCAATATACACATACTCGGGCTGTCCATGGATAACGTTGGACAATTCGAAAGAATTACGGTTATAAATATGCAAATGAATGCATATTAATAGATGTAACCCTTTCGAACGGGAGACGCATAGTGGTCACGCATACTGATGATTGAATACACCTATAGCTAGCAAGTTTCATTGGCACGAAGACCGGAATAGAGCAAATGAAGGGGAAGAGGAAGAGATGTCATTTGTGCTCACCCACGAACGCAGGGGCGGAGGTCGTCAAACACACGGGGAGGTCGTTGAACACCAGACCCTCACAGCGACGAAACAACTGCACATGTAAATCCACCCGATCAACGCAAATATATATGATGTTTTTCATAACAAAATTGGAAATTATATGACCTAACTCATAATTCACAAATATATGACCCCGTCGGCCTCTAGAAGGCCGAAGAGCACCTTTTCGGTCAACATGACGCCGAAGAGGTGTCGCGTGTCGGGGGTGTCGTGTCTGTGTGTTGTGGTCTCGTGGTATCAGGGTGTTGGGGTGTCGTGTCGGGGTGTCGGGGTGTCGTGTCGGGGTGTCATCCCTCGACCACTCAACCCCTTGACCCTTGACCCCTCGGCGAAAAATATAGTTGAAAGACTGAATCAATTACGTTCTCTAATTAGTGTATGCCTCTGTCATGTTTATACTTGTAGATAAGAGAACTTGCTAACTTTCTTTCATTGTTTTTCAAAAGTCCCTTTTACGAAATCTAAGAGTGTCCTTCTGATGTTTCCAGGATTCATAGCATTACAACTCGGACTTGTTTTACTTACATGATATTTGTTTGTGATGACTTGCAGGGATATTATTTTGCATTGTGGACACACCGGTTTGTTCATCCAAATAAGCAGATATTACAACTGCTTGCCATAGTTTACAATTTTTATGTGTTGTGGCCTTCTTGATTCAGTTTGGCAACCGACATATTTGAATGCCATCCACATGTCCAAAATTGATTACTTCATCTCTGTCCAAACTAAAGTTGTCAGTATAGATCATGTCTGTGAGTTCTTTCTACATGAAATACTATCTGTAGAGAGTGCTTCTAAGTAAAATAAGTGTCATCTATATCATCTATTTATTTTTAGAGGGATGCCAAGGTAGCAACTAAGTAGTAGCAAATTACATGACACATTAATGACTCCGAAGTAGTATTTCCCATGTCCTTTCAATACTTGCCTTTCTCTCTTTTATTGTATTTTCCTTTCCCTCTACTCTTGAAATGTCAAATTTTAGCATCGAACGGGGTGGTGGGGTGGTGGGCAGTGGCGGAGCTAGCATTTTATAACAGGGTGGTCCATCCTATTTTTTTTAAACAAAAGGACATGTGAATGTTCTAACTAATTATCAATATCACATAGAAATAGATCGATATGATCTTACAAACACACTAAAATTCTCAATATGATCTTACAAACACACTAAAATTCTCAATATGATCTTATGTACACACTAATGCTGTGTTTGGATGTAGATAAAGTGATACCGAGTCGATCTGAATGGAGCAAGAAATCCTGACTTGGCACACCACATCTGAACCATTTGAGGATAGCAAGCAAACATCACATATGTAAGGATAGCAGGCAAACATCATATATGACAGGACAACACAAATTATGGCAAGGCAAATTTATTTGCTTATTCTACCAGCAAACAAACATCACATATGACAGGATAACAAAAATTATAGATGAACAAACCTTGAGTCTGCCTCAGCTAAACAACCTGCAAATTTATGAGAGACAATTTGTTAGTATCTGAATATGTATAGAAGGTTAGAGCTTGCACTGATGTATTTACAATATGGCAATATTCACATCTGGTCGAGATATGGTGGGGAGGCCATCATATATAATCATTTGATGAGACAGAGGGATATATTGGAGAGACGGTGGCTACAGAGGAGGTGACAGGCGACGAGGTAGGGGCCAAATCGGGTGGGGGGAGGCAGGGGATCTCAGTGAGAGATGCATCGGGTCAGAGGACGAGTTCACAGAGGCATGGAAGAAGAGGTCTGGCCGGATGGGGCGGAGGCGGAGAGAAAGGAGACCGGCGGATGGTCGGAGATGCAGGGCGACCGGGGAGATGGGGGCGGGCCGCACGGGCGATGGGGGCGGGTGCCGGGGGTGCTGCGGGGGATATGTGGGGAGGGGGAGGCCGGTGCTGGCCGGAGAAGGAAAGGAGGGGGAGGGGCGATGCCGGGGCTCACCTACGCCGCCGTGTGCCGCCGCTTATCCACCTCATCACGCGCGAGCACTTTTCACTTCTGGGCGGTCGAAGGGGTATGGCCGTATGGGGGTGGAGCGCTCTGGCAAAATCAGCCCAAAACCGAGCGTCGGAGCAAAGAATTTGGGAAGAGCGCGCGAAGTGTTCCCGGGCTGCTTCCAATATCACGGTTCAATATCACGGTCCAATGCCTACGACCATCCAAACGCTGGCATTCGGGAGTTGCTAATGCCACAGTTTTTTACATATGTGGATGGGTGGGGAGAGAGGGAGGAGATAATTAACCCCACAGTTTTTTTTACCTGAAAAAAATAACCCATCTCTTTGCCATCTGCCAGCATATGGCAAAGATTCTTTGCCATCTGTTGGCAGATGGCAAAGAGGTGGGGCTGGTACGCCGTTACCCACTTAACGGCAAAAGGAGTTGGCTACCTCTTTGCCATCTGCTGGCAGATGGCAAAGAATTGGCTGATGGCAACCATGTTCTTTGCCATCTGTCAGTTCTTTGCCATCTGTTTTTTATAAGCAGATGGCAAAGAAGTTCTTTGCCATCAGCTGGCAGATGGCAAAGAGCTGGCTGATGGCAAAAACCCAGATTCCAGTAGTGCCTTGACACCAATCCACGCCAAAGCAGGAGGGGTATTACACCGCTAGGTGGCCCAAACCTGGGTAAACTACCTTGTCCGATTTCCTTCATGTTCATCAAGACAGGCCGTGAGATCGACGAGTAGTCACACAGGGGAAGTTGAGTTCTTCGCACGCACCCGAGTGTTTGAAGCTATCAATTGTCTGCGGAGCCCTGAATCCGACATTTGGCGTGACATGGTGGGCTTGGTGATGACCTTCATCCTGTCGTCGTCCACCCTCACCCCACACAAGCAAGAACACACCTCCTAAGGTTGTTCCACCACTATACTAGTTCATTCTCAGCCCTCCTTGAGGCCAATCCACCACAAAGCAGGAGTAGGGTATTACAACCTGAGGTAGCCCGAACCTGGGTGAACTGCCTTGCCCCATTTCCTTCTTATTCATCGAACTGAGCCATGAGATCCACGAGAAGACAGATAGGGGAAGTTGAGTTCTTCGCACGCACCCTAGTGTTTGAGTCTATCAAGGGTCAGCGGAGCCCTGAATCCGACATTTGGCGCGCCAGGTAGGGGTGCGTCGGAGTCTCTCTTCTTCTGGTCGAATCGCCAGCGCTTCGCCATTCCCATGGATGATGCTCGTCGAGTTCGTGGTGAGCGCCGAGCTGCCCTCGCCGCTCGCGTCGCCCAGACCAGGCCTCCAGGAGACGGCATTTCTCGCCATTCCCCATCACCAGCTGCAAACACCGCCACCGGCCCGGCGGCCCACGAGCAGCAAGATTCGTCGCTGTCGCCTTCCGGACGGCGCGATGGGCTCACCGCCACCCCATGGCTGACTCCCGCAGCTGCTTCATCCTCACACGCCCATCGCAGCCCGTCGAACTCGTAGGCCGCACTTCTCATGGCATGTGAGCTCCCTCGTTACCGCCCGGCCGATGACCTCTATGAGTATTGGTTGGACCGCATCGCCGAACTCGTTAGCGCTGCGGGAGATGCTCCTATATGGTCCTGTTCACTGCCTTCCCCACCACCTCAAGCAGGCGACGTGGCCCATGGCGCACCTCCTCCTCCTCTCCGATGTGACGTCTTCCCTGAGCTAAGGCGCGAGGCCCCCCAGCGTGACCCACCCCGCAGGGAGCCCGCGCGCGATAAAGAAAGCTGTCAGGTGGTGGAGCGGCCCCAAGGCGAATCTCAGCATTCTGGAAATCAGGGTACCCAGACTTGCCTGCTTGTGGCCCATGACGAGGCTCCTTCACCGGCATGGTATGGCCCATCTTCAGCATCGACACTCAAGACCCTCGTGAGGGGCCAATCCTTGCGAGGCGGACGACACCAAGACTTCCGGAGGGGCAGTCTAACTAGGTTGGCTCCCGAGGGGCAAAGAACTCTATGCAAGACCTCGCCTTGTGAGGTTCGGATGATGCAAGCCATGACGACCAAACGCTAGGCAAGCACCAGTGGGCGTAGGACGACTAGTTTCCTCTTTGTTGTTAAAGAGGCAGGCGTAGGCACGGAGTCCCAAGGAATCAACCGAAGGTTTCCATTTCCATGCAACAAGACCAGGATCGCCAGGATGGCAGGACGGAGATCATCGTCGAGCCCACCATGGCGTCAGGATGGGATGCTTTGTAGGCGAGGACCACCTTTAGTCAGGATAAGACGTACTAGTTGTCTTCCTTCAAAATTGGCTGTTGCGGGATCCCTTTCCGGCCTACATTTTGGGGGAAGACGACCAAGGCCACAATAAATATAGCTAGCCACCACCAAAGATGGGACGGATCATTGAGACCTCCCTCACCACCACAAGTAAGAACACGCCTCGCGAGGATGTTTATCCACTGTACTAGTTCTTTCTAAGCCCACCTGGAGGCAATCCACCACATTGCAGGAGTAGGGCCACTCACCGCTAGGTGGCCTGAACCTGGGTAAACTCCCATGTGTCGTGTTCTTCCTTGTTCCTCGAGCTAGTTCGTAGAAATAGCGAGTAGGCTGATATGGGAAGTTGAGTTCTTCGCACGCACCCCAGTGTTCGAACTTACAAGGGTTTTGCAGAGCCCATAATCCGACATCTGGCGCACCAGCTAGGGGTGCCTTGGGGTCTCTCTTCTTCCGATCAGTTTGCCATCGCTTCACCGTCTCCATGTTGGATGTTCGTCGAGTTCGTGCTGAGCGCCGGGCCACTCTCGCCGCCCATGTGGCTCAGACCGCACCTCCTGGCGACGGCATCCCCCGTTGTTCTCCATCGCCAGCGGCGAACATAGCCACCCAGCCCCGCTACCCGCGAGCAGCAAGACTCATTGCTCCTGATCTCCGCGCGGCACGACGGCCGCACCGCAACCCCTTCACTGAATCAAGAGGCCTCTTCGTCCTCCCACACTCGTCGCAGGCCGGCAAACTCGCAAGCCGCTCTGCTCATGGTGTGAGTGCTCCTGCGCTATCGCCCGGCCGACGACCTCTACAAGGAATGGCTGGACCGCATCGCCGAGCTCGTCAGCGTCGTGGGAGAAGCACCGGCATCATCCTGCTCATTGCCTCCTTCCCCACCTCAGGCGGGTGACCTGGCCCATGGCGCGTCTCCTCCTTCTCTCCGGCATGACATCGTCCCCGAGCGAAGGCATGAGGCTCCCCAGAGCGACCAGCCGCGCAGGGCACCTGCACACAATGAAGAAAGCTGCTAGGTGGTATAGCGGCCCCAAGGTGAGGCGCGCGCACTCCCAGTGCCACCTCATCAAGGTCGCGCGCCACCTCTCGTAGCGGCGCATGAGCATCCTGATGAGGCTCCACCTCAAAGGCGGGCACCCGGGGGCGCGGCAGGCTGCCGGGTGTTCACCCGGGAGCTGCGACGCGTCGTTTGGCCCGACAAGTTCAAGCCAGACCTGCCCCCATTCTACGATGGAACACCCGACCCTCCTGAGTTCTTGCAGCTCTACGAGCTGAGCATCGAGGCAGCTAGTGGAGATGAGAAGGTCATGGCCAATTGGTTCCCCATGGCCCACATGAACGGTGCACGCTCGTGGCTCCTAAACCGCCTAGCGGAGTCGATCTCTTCCTGGGAGGAGCTGCGCGAGCGGTTCATCTCCAACTTTGAAGGGACTCATGACCGTGCCCCTGCGATAGGCGACCTACGACGTATCAAGCAACAACCGATGGAAACCTTGCGCAAGTACATCCAGTGTTTTACCAATGTCCACAACAAGAATCCCGAGGTGTCAAACGAGGCCATCATCTCCGCATTCATTGATGGCGTCCTGGACATCAAGATGAAGGAGGAGCTCACCATTCATGAGGATCTGTTCTCGGCTTTAGAGATGTTCAATATGCCAGGCTGAGCCCTGATACGTCTCCAACATATCTACTTTTCCAAACACTTTTGCCATTGTTTTGGACTCTAAATTGCATGATTTGAATGGAACTAACCCGGACTAACGCTGTTTTCAGCAGAACTACCATGGTGTTGTTTTTGTGCAGAAATAAAAAGTTCTCGGAATGACTTGAAATTCCACGAAGATTTATTTTGGAAAATATAAAAAATATCTGCAAGAAGATCCAGACCAGGGGGCCCACACCCTGTCCACGAGGGTGGGGGTCGCGCCACCCCCTAGGGCGTGCCCCCTGCCTCGTGGGCCCCCCTGGTGCTCCACCGACGTATCCCCAGATCCTATATATTCACTTTCGGGAGAAAAAAATCAAGGAGAAAGAATTATCGCGTTTCACGAGACGGAGTCGGCGCCAAGACCTAATCTCTCTCGGGAGGGCTGATCTGGAGTCCGTTTGGGGCTCCGGAGAGTGGAGATCGTCGCCATCGTCATCATCAACCTTCCTGCATCACCAATTCCATGATGCTCACCTCCGTGCGTGAGTAATTCCATTGTAGGCTTGTTGGACGGTGATGGATTGGATGGGATCTATCATGTAATCGAGTTATTTTTGTTAGGGACCGAGTGCCATGATTTCAGATCTGAACCTATTATGTTTTCATTAATATATGTGTGTTCTTGATCCTATCTTGCAAGTCTATAGTCACTTACTATGTGTTATATATGATCCGGCAACCCCGAAGTGACAATAATCGGGACCACTCCCGGTGATGACCATAGTTTGAGGAGTTCATGTATTCACTATGTGTTAATGCTTTGGTCCGGTACTCTATTAAAAGGAGGCCTTAATATCCCTTAGTTTCCAATGGGACCCCGCTGCCACGGGAGGGTAGGACAAAAGATATCATGCAAGTTCTTTTCCATAAGCACGTATGACTATATTCGAAATACATGCCTACATTGCATTGATGAACTGGAGCTAGTTCTGTGTTGCCCTAGGTTATAACTTCTACATGATGAATTGCATGCGACATAATTTCCATCACCGATCCAATTCATACGAGCTTTTCCTATATTGCTAGTTGCTTATTTACTTTTCCGCTGCTACTATCACAAAAACTACAAAAATACTACCGTTACTTTTATTGTTGCTACCGCCACTATCATATTACTTTGCTACTAAACTATCTTACTGCAGATACTAAGTTTCCAGGTGTGGTTGAATTGACAACTCAGCTGCTAATACTTAAGAGTATTCTTTGGCTCCCCTTGTGTCGAATCAATAAATTTGGGTTGAATACTTTACCCTCGAAAATTGTTGCGATCCCCTACACTTGTGGGTTATCAAGACCATTTTCTGGCGCCGTTATCGGGGAGCATAGCTCTATTCTTTAAGTCACTTGGGATTTATATCCGTTGATCACTTTGACGAACTTGAAGGACTCAAAAACCAAGATCTCACCCTCAACTACGAGGGGAGGTAAGGAACTGCCATCTAGCTCTGCACTTGATTCTCCTTCTGTTATGGGTAAATTTGCGGCATCTACTCATGCTATTGAATCTAATATGTCGTATGTTCTTGATGATGCCACTTCTGCTATGTATGATGAAAATACTTCTACGCTTGATAATACTGTGCCACTAGGTGAATTTCTAGATGAACAAATTGCTAAGGTTAGGGATAATGCAAATATTGAAACTGATGATATTTATGAAAGTGATGATGAAGCTTCTCCCAATAGATATGAATTGCCTATTATTCCTGAGGATTATGTTATGGATGAAGAAACTGCTAGAGACTTTCTTGCTTGCAACGCTAGATATGATATTAAGAAATTATTAGCTAAGCTAAAAGAGTCCTTGAATGCTAGAATGAAACATGACCCTGCTCTTGCTGCTTCACCTATCTGTGTTACTGATAAGGATTATGAATTCTCTATTGATCTCGAGTTAATTACTTTGGTTGAATCTGATCCTTTCCATGGCTATGAGTCTGAAACTGTTGTGTTACATCTTACTAAGTTGAATGATATAGCCACCCTGTTTACCAATGATGAAAAGATTCGTTACTACTATATCCTTAAGTTATTTCCTTTCTCGTTAAAGGGTGATGCTAAGACTTGGTTTAATTTTCTTGATCCTGGTTGTGTGCGTAGTCCCAGGATATGATGTATTACTTCTCTGCTAAATATTTTCCCGCTCATTAGAAACAGGCTGCCTTACGGGAAATATATAACTTTGTGCAAATTGAAGAAGAGAGTCTCCCACAAGCTTGGGCGAGGCTTCTCCAATTATTTAATGCTTTGCCTGATCATCCTCTTGAGATGTATGATATACTTGATGTCTTTTATAATGGACTAACCGATGCTTCCAGAGACCACCTGGATAGTTGTGCTGGTTGTGTTTTCAGGGAAAGAACAGTTGAACAAGCTGAATTACTATTGAATAATATGCTGGCCAATGAAAATAATTGGACACTTCCTGAACCAGCCCCTAAGCCAACTCCGAAGAAAAGAGGTGTTCTATTCCCCAGTCCTGAAGATATGCAAGAGGCAAAGAAATCTATAAAAGAAAAAGGTATTAAAGCTGAAGATGTTAAGAATTTACCACCTATTGAAGAAATACATGGTCATGATAACCCGACATAGGTTGTTAAGGTAAATTCTCTCTATAGATTTGATGAAGGTGATATTCCTAGTTATAAGTCTGCTAGCCAATGCTTAGATGAGTTTGACAATTTTATTGTGAAACAAGAAAACTTCAATGCTTATGTTGGTAGACAATTGCAACACAATGCTTATATGGTTGAACGCTTGAGTGATTATCTGTCTAGAGCTAAAGGTGAACTGAAACTCATTAGTATACATGCTTCTATGGTCACGACTCAAGTAGAACAAGTACTTAAGGCTCGGAATGATTTGCTCAATGAATTAAATTGTAAGAATAATGATAATGCCATTAGAGTTGTGACTAGAGGTGGTAGAATGACTCAGGAACCTTTGTATACCGAAGGACACCCTAAGAGAATTGAGCAAGATTCTCAGAGAGCTAATTTACATGCACCTAGTTCTTCTAAGAAGAAGAAAAAGAAAAATGATAGAACTTTGCATGCCTCTAGTGAACCTGTAGCTAACACACCCGAGAATCACAATGATATATTTGTTTCTGATGCTGAGACACAATCTGGTAATGAACATGAACCTAGTGATAATATTAATGATGATGTTCATGATGATGCTCAACCTAGCAATGATAATGATGTAGAGATTGAACGTGCTGTTGATCTTGATAACCCACAATTACAGAATCAATGTTATGATAAGAGAGACTTTGTTGCTAGGAAGCTCGGTAGGGAAAGAGAACCATGGGTTCAGAAACCCATGCCTTTTCCTCCTAAACCATCCAAGAAAAAGGATGATGAGGATTTTGAGCACTTTGTTGAAATGATTAGACCTATCTTTTTGCGTATGCGTTTGACTGATGTGCTCAAAACAAATCCTTATGCTAAGTATATGAAGGATATTATTACCAACGAAAGAAAGATACCTGAAGTAGAAATTTTGACCATGCTTGCCAATTACACTTTCAAGGGTGGAATACCTAAGAAGCTAGGAGATCCATGAGTACCTACTATACCTTGCTCCATTAAACGGAACTATGTTAAAACTGCTTTATTTTATCTTGGAGCCGGTGTTAGTGTTATGCCTCTCTCTTTATATCGTATACTTGACTTGAGTAAGTTGACACCTACTGAAATATCTTTGCAAATGGCTGATAAATCAACTGCTATACCTGTCGGTATTTGTGAGGATGTGCATGTTGTAGTCGCAAATGTTATTATTCTAACTAACTTTGTTAACCTTGATATTTCCGAGGATGATAGTATGTCTATTATTCTTGGAAGATCCTTTTTGAATACTGCAGGGGCGGTTACTGATTGCAACAAAGGCAATGTCACTTTTCATGTCAATGGTAATGAGCATGCGGTACACTTTCCGAGGAAACAACCTCAGGTCCACAGTATCAATTATATTGGAAAAAATTCAATTATCACTATTGGAGGTTTTGAATTTCCTCTTTCTACTATCAAGAAGACATACGACATTCTTATTGTTGGGGACATACATATCCCCATTGAGGTAACCTAGTGTTATTCGAAAATTCTCCGATTTCATGCTATTCGAAAAGAGTTTATTAACAAGACCTGATCAACCATGTTAATGGATTCCTTTTGATGAGCATGAGATAGGTGAATCTAGATAGCACAACCTTCTGTACCTTCTTTTTACTTTATGTTAATTAGGATAAATAAAACAAAAATAGTATTTTTTGCCTGTTTCCAGAATTATCCATGCAATAAAAAAATATCCCAAAAATAGAAGTTCTCCAAATGCCATGAAAATGAAATATGATTTTTTCTAGAATATTTGAGGAAATATGGCACAAAACACACCACGGGGGGAGCCAGCACCTGGCCACAAGGGTCCATCGCGCGCCCCCCTGCCTCGTGGGCCCCACGTGTCCCCCATCCACTTATTCCTGCACCCACACTCTTCTTCTTCCTCCCAAAAAAATCACCAACCAGCTCAAACCCGAGTTCTAGCTCATCTTGCTGCCATTTTCGTTCTCCTTGCTCAAAGCACCATTCACCAAACTGTTTGGGGAGATTGTTCCTTGGTATGTGACTCCTCCATTGGTCCAATTAGTTTTTGTTCTAGTGCTCTATTTATTGCGAATTTCTGCTGCTATGGTGACCTTTTTCTTGAGCTTGCATGTCAAATTTTCTTGGTCCCAAGTGGTTATAATGCATGATATAGTCTCTACGCACTTATAGGAGTTTTTGCTATCAATCTTATTGAGTTTGGTTAAATTTTATTTTGAGTTACTAAAAATTTCAGAAAAATTCATAGGAAAAACTTCCAAGGTGGTTCTTCAAGGAAGCAAGAACCGAGGCTCGCGTTCTGTGAGTCGGACGATGAACTACCGATGGATGTTGACGTACGGCCTTGTGAATGGCCGTCAGATGACTTTATGGATCAGGCTAGCATCAAGGATGAATTTTACGCATACGTGCGCAACGCTCACCTCGAGGCTTCATACAAGATAAGTGCCCTCAATACTGTGGCTTAACTGATAGCTTTGTGAGAAGGTTTAAATTTTCATCTTCACGTAATTCTCACACTGTACTATTTGACCTGTATGATAAATCTTACACCATGGACTTAGAGGATTTTAATGATGCTTGTAAGCTCCCACAGTGGGGCAGTATGGGTGATCCTCGCAAGTCTGTATTTAGATTATCCCTTGCTAGTATCACAATGGGGGAATCCAGAGAAATCACACAGACCACCATAGGGAGCATCCATTTTCCTGCTATTCATTACTTTGCTCTCTTTATTGGTAGATGCATAAATGGTAAAGATGAGGCTTGTCATATGTGCGTCCCAGACCTCAGTGTTCTCAGGAGTGCTATACTAGGTGATAGACAATATAACTTGGGAGCCACTGTTGCACGTAGGCTACACCATAATGGTATGATTGGAGATTTATTTGGTGGGTTTTATGCCACTCGCATAGCCCTCTTTCTTGGTGTGCCTGTGCACGAGAATGATGAACCTTTACCTCCTGCTCATTTAGATTGCCATGCTATGACTAGTCACCGTTTTATAGAGTGGGATGAACAAACCCTCAAATATTGACTAATCTTTAACAGGCAGCATGCCATCCCTATTGTTCTTCATGCCCCTACTTTGTTTAACTTTCAGGCAAAAGGGAGATACACTATAACTATGGGGGAGGCAAATGCTTATTATAACATGATGGAGGCAGCCCGCCTTCGAGTTGCAGCTCAACATGCAGTGGCTTCTTCATCTCAGTACAACCCCAACTACGACTTTGGATATCCGTCAGGCCAATATTGGCCATACACCAACTTAGGCCAAAAGACTAAGCTTGGGGGAGTATGTGTTTCTCACCGACTTTACACTCATGTTCACACTTATTCTAGTTGTCGGTGCTCACACTCTTTCATTGTACCATCCATGTTTAGTTTTAGTTTCTTTTTCTTAGTCTTTTTCTCGTGTGCTAGAAAAACCTTAAGAAAAACAAAAAAAAAATAGTTGTAGCTTCTAGCTAGTTCACTTTTCTTGCTTGTAGTAGTAGTAATTAAAAAAGAAGAAAACGCAAAAAGATTTCCCGTTCTTCTTTTGCTTGTTGGGAGCTTTCCCGTGTAAATAATTTCTTTTCTTTTCTTTGGGGGTTAAGAGTAGAAGACCATGCTTGAAACTGCTTAGTGGCTCTCATATGCTTTATTGTTGATTTAACCTTGAGCCATATTACCTTGTCTTCTCTCTTGTACTAAATGTCTACAGATTCCAGCTTAGTCCAATGCATGCGCACTATTATTATTATCCACACTGTTCGGTCGTGCGAGTGAAAGGCAATAAGGATGATATATGATGAACTAATTGAGATGAGAAAAGCTGGTATGAACTCGATCTCTCTTGTTTTTGTAAATATGATAGTTCATCGTTCCTGATTCAGCTTGTTATGAATGAAACATGCTTGCAATGACAATTAGAGATCATAGCTGCTTATGCCATGCTTAATTAGCTGAGAGTTTATAATGGTCTATCTTGCGTGCCAACATGATATTAAAATGGTTGTCATGTGGTATGATGGGATGGTATCCTCCTTTGAGCGATTTAAGTGATCTGACTTGGCACATGTTCACGCATGTAGTTGAAACAAATCAACATAGCCTTCACGATATTTATGTTCATGGTGATTTTTATCTTACTCATGCTTGCATTCATTGTTGATTAATTTTAATGCATGTTCATGACCATTGTTTCTCTCTAGCTGGTCGCTTCCCAGTGTCTTTCTAGCCTTCACCTATACTAAGCAGGAATACTACTTTTGCATCCACTTCCATAACCCCCAAAGTTATTCCATACGAGTCCACCATACCTTCCTATATGCGGTATTTACCTGCCGTTCCAAGTAAATTTGTATGTGCCAAACTCTAAACCTTCAAATAAAATTCTGTTTTGTATGCTCGAACAGCTCATGTATCAACTAGGGCTGTCTATATCTTCCATGCTAGGTGGGTTATTCTCATGATGAGTGGACTCTGCTCGTCATTCATTATAAAATGGCTGATAATCGGGATGCCCAGTCCCATGCTCAAAATCATAATAATTAAAAAAACTCCCCTAGGGCTGTTGCTGGTTTGGACGGTACCTGTTGTTTCGGGCTAGCCGTGGAGTGTGCTTGTTGGTGGAGGGGGGAGTATAAACTTTACCCTTCTTCTTGGGAACCGCCTATAATGTGCATAGCATGGGAGATATCAAGATTCTTGGTTGTTATGTTGACAATGAAAGTATACCACTCAAAATGTTATTCATCTCTATTTAAAAATCCAGCTCTGGCACCTCTACAAATCCTTGCTTCCCTCTGCGAAGGGCCTATCTATTTACTTTTATGCTGATTCATCATCCTCTTATCAAAGAGCACCAGTAGGAAAGGACCTCTGTCATTTGCAAGTATTACTATTAATTTGCATTGAGTATGATCATGACTGGATCTCTTTTACCATGAATTACAATGTCTAGTCAGTCCTTGATCTTTAAAGGTGCTAGGCATTTATGTTTTGCGGTCTCAGAAAGGGCTAGCGAGATACCATCTTGTTATATCATATCATGATTGTTTTGACAAAGCGTTGTCATACGAGGTTTATTTTTATTGCTCGCTAGTTGATTATGCCACTGATATGAGTAGACTTGAGACCTGAAAGTTATTATGAATGTGGTAGTTCATGATCTTGCTCAAAACCTGAATGTTGGCTTACATATTAACAACAACAAGAGCAAACAGAGTTTGTCAAAGTTTTTCTTTATCACTTTCTGTTTATCAACTGAATAGCTTGAGGACAAGCAAAGGTTTAAGCTTGCCGGAGTTGATATGTCTCCAACGTATCTACTTTTCCAAACACTTTTGCCCTTGTTTTGGAGTCTAACTTGCATGATTTGAATGGAACTAACCCGGACTAACGCTGTTTTCAACAGAACTACCATGGTGTTGTTTTTGTGCAGAAATAAAAAGTTCTCGGAATGACCTGAAACTCCACGGAGATTTATTTTGGAAAATATAAAAAATATCTGCAAGAAGATCCAGACCAGAGGGCCCACACCCTGTCCACGAGGGTGGAGGGCGCCCCACCCTAGGGCACGCCCCCTGCCTCGTGGGGCCCCAGGTGCTCCACCGACGTATCCCCAGATCCTATATATTCACTTTCGTGGAGAAAAAATCAAGGAGAAAGAATTATCGCATTTCACGAGACGGAGCCGCCGCCAAGCCCTAATCTCTCTCGGGAGGGCTAATCTGGAGTCCATTCGGGGCTCCGGAGAGTGGAGATCGTCGCCATCGTCATCATCAACCTTCCTCCATCACAAATTCCATGATTCTCACCGCCGTGCGTGAGTAATTCCATCGTAGGCTTGCTGGACGGTGATGGGTTGGATGGGAGCTATCTTGTAATTTAGTTAGTTTTGTTAGGGTTTGATCCCTAGTATCCACTATGTTCTGAGATTGATGTTGCTATGACTTTGCTATGCTTAATGCTTGTCATTAGGGCCCGAGTGCCATGACTTCAGACCTGAACCTATTATGTTTTCATGAATATATGTGTATGCTTGATCCTATCTTGCAAGTCTATAGTCACCTACTATGTGTTATGATCCGGCAACCCCGGAGTGACAATAATCGGGACCACTCCCGGTGATGACCATAGTTTGAGGAGTTCATGTATTCATTATGTGTTAATGCTTTGGTCCGGTACTCTATTAAAAGGAGGCCTTAATATCCCTTAGTTTCCAATAGGACCCCGCTGCCATGGGAGGGTAGGACAAAAGATGCCATGCAAGTTCTTTTCCTTAAGCACGTATGACTATATTCGGAATACATGCCTACATTGCATTGATGAACTGAAGCTAGTTCTGTGTCACCCTAGGTTATAACTTCTACATGATGAATTGCATCCAACATAATTTTCCATCACTGATCTAATTCCTACGTGCTTTTCCTATATTACTAGTTGCTTATTTATTTTTCCGCTGCCAAGAAAAACTACAAAAAATACTACCATTACTTTTATTGCTGCTACCACCACTATCATATTACTTTGCTACTAAACTATCTTGCTGCAGATACTAAGTTTCCAGGTGTGGTTGAATTGACAACTCAGCTGCTAATACTTAAGAGTATTCTTTGGCTCCCCTTGTGTCGAATCAACAAATTTGGGTTGAATACTTTACCCTCGAAAACTGTTGTGATCCCCTACACTTGTGGGTTATCAAGCCCGAGATGAAGCGTGGATGCAACTACCCCGAATCTTCCAAGGGAAGCCGCCCGTTCTGCGTCTTCCACAACATGCACAACCACAACACCAATGACTACCAGGAGCTCAGAGCCATCCATGACAGACTCCTTGGCCGTCGCCCCGAGCGCGGCGAGCGACGCTACGGCCGTGGAGGTGGACGAGGTGGAGGACATTAGGAAAACTGTGACCCTCGACAGGGCTATCGCGATCAGCCTCGTGAGGACCACCAGCAGGGCCAGCCTCGTGAGGGCCCATGGAAGGACCAATCTTGTGAGGGTCCATGGAGGGTCTAGCCTCGTGAGGACCGTCCACAAGGCAACGCCGGTCTCCCTCCGTTGCCTCCACCACCAAGAAGGAATGAGGACCGCAACCAAGACGAGGGGGCTGGGTGCTTCCAGGTGCCTTGTGCTATAGCTTGCATAATGGGTGGCGCTCAGGCCCCAGCATCTCATTGTGTCTTCAAGTAGTTTGCTCGTGAGGTGAATGGAGTCCTCCCCAAGCTCGAGATAACGCGCCCGCTCAAGTGGTCCAAGTACGATGTCACCTTCGACTTAGCCGACCAGCTCAACTGTGCGGCCGCGGCCCGCGCCCTCCCGCTACTCTGATCGCCCATCATCAGCAATGTGCTCGCCACCAAGACACTCGTCGATGGTGGAGCCGAACTCAACGTCCTCTCCGTCGAGACCTTCGACACACTCCAAGTACCGTATGATCCGCTTCAGCCGACCAAGCCCTTCTCAGGTGTGACCGACAGCTCCAGCACCACGATAGGATAGATACGCCTTCTTGTCACCTTTGGCGATCGCAAGAACTAACACATCGAGCACATCGACTTCGACGTCGCCCACATCCGTCTCTCGTACAGTGCCATCCTCGGCTACCCAGCGCTGGCCAAGTTCATGGCAACGACCCACCATGGTTACACTGTCCTCAAGATGCCAGGAAGCGGCGGCATCATCACAGTCGCCTGCAACGAGAAAGACGCAGTGTGTTCCCTCGAGCGCGCCTACCAAGCTGCAGAGGTTGAAAACTCAAATGCCGAGGGTTTTGCCTACCCACCTAAGGCTGCCCCGAAGAAGAACAAGTAACTGCTCACCCTGGGGCCTCAAGAGGGCGGAGTACCTGATGGCTATACCTCAAGACCTACACCCACGGACGGGGCGCCTTCCCCACTCGCATAGGAAGGTGCGCCTGGCGCTCCACTCAGGCTAGACTCGGCGGCCCTCCTCTGGAGGGCCTCCAACCTGGCCAACGTCACGAGGGAGCCGCTCGGGCACCATGTGGAGGTGTGCTTCAGCGCGTGTTTCCGCAAAGAGAGCACATGGCGTGAGGCGCCAAGTGCTAGGAGTTTGTCACCAAGGCGATCAAGTTTCTTCAGGAGGCAAGGGCACTGCAAGGCGAGCGTCACCCCGCATCACCCGGCACCGCTCCCTCTACCAACAAGGGTAGGGGCTGCGAGTCTGCGTCCCAGGGCTCAATAGATCTGCGTCTCAGGAGCTCTTCTAGCCGCCCGAAGTAGGCCGGTGCGAAGGTCCCTCTCACAGCTACGTTCGCATGCCTTTCGGCCTACCAAACAGTGCTTCCTGGCACCAGCGCCGCAGGCGGGGCATCCTGGTGGCTCGCGAGGCCAAGTACTAGGAGATCCTGGCGGAGGAAGCTCTGGTCCTTCATGAGCCTCATGGACCACAGGATCCTCGCGAGGTTCAGGGGCCAGACGACCCATGAGGAGCGACTTTAGTGGCAGACATCTTCAGCTACCCCAACACTTCTCCCGCGACTGTGCCAGGTGACATTTTTTTAGTTGGGGCGCCTCACGGGCTACATCATACCCAAGACGTGTGGGTCCGTCCCTACGACACTTATCGTCTTTTCTTCTCATTCAGTTGGGGGTGCCCCTCGGGCTGCATCATCCCCAAGCCACGTGGGTCTGTCCCTATGGCATGTATCATTTTTGCACCTAATATAACTCGCCTTACCTTGAGCTGCTTTACAAATATTACATGCCTGTCCGGCGCTTCGTCACCATGAACATCGTGCGCCCTCGCGAACCCGCCCTCGACCGTCTCATGATTAAGGACGGGCACGATATTTGTGCTTGGGTCCGTCCTCGCAGTGTCGCTAAACCCAAGTAGCTGAGCTATGGCTCGCAGGCCAGCTCCCGTGCATGTCACCTCCCATGGCCCTTGGTGCCCTGTTCTCGCATGAGCTAATTGGGGGTGGACAAGTTAGGGAACGCGACCCGGTGCCTCGCCACCTCGAGAGCCGCGTGCCGGTTGTTTTTCTTCAGGACCGTTGCATGAGAAGACTGGGCAGAGCGTCTGTGCTCGGGTCCGTCCCTGTAGTGTCGACAAACCCAATGGTCGAGCTCTGTCTGGCGGGCTGGCCCCGTTCAAGTCACCTCATAGGATCATTGGTGTTTGGCCTTCTCCTACGATACCCTCAGATGATTCCATCAACGCAGGATACCTAACCATCTTGCAGGGCCTTCACAAGCATTCCAAGACAAATTCAGGCACAACCCGCCTTGAGGTAGGGCCTCGTGAGTCCCACGCTGGCTCACGAGTGCCCATACACACCTCCTCCAGTCCTGCCATGCAAGCCACATGTCAAGACGGGGCTGTACAGACACCGGGGGTTCCACTTAGAGGGAGCCCCCACCCACGCACCAGTGGAAGCCCCATGCTCTGCACTGGCGGACGACACTGTCGAGGAGCGGCTATGCCCGTGCAAGAGCAGAAGCACGATGCTCCGCGCTGGTTAATAAACAACTAAGGGCGGCCTCGCGGCCGCAGCAACCTCAGGAGACCCACCAAGCTCGCTTCTCACCCTCACCGCGCTACTGTCCCTCGGGAGTGTAGCGTGAGGGGGCTAGGCACGGAAGCTGCACTCAGGTCACACCTGGCATACGCCACCTCGCCAGGTCCCTCGGACCTAGTCTTCGCGCACCCCTCTCGAGCGAAAGCCCGACGAGGAACATGTATGGAGGTTTGTTCGTACGTTAAGGGGGACCCCTGGGCATCGCGAGCCAGGGGCCTAACTGGTCACGTATCCCCTCACCCCTCGGTCTCGTCCTGGTGATCCGGATGCCCCAACGGTGGTTGAGGTATGCGCGGGGCCGGGCCCTGCCGACGCAGAACGCTAGAACCTACACCCGCATCTTCTCCCTGAGGGCTGTTCGAACGTTAAGGGGGACCCTGGGCATCACGACCTAGGGGCCTAACTGGTCACGTAGCCCCTCACCCCTTGGTCTCGTCCTGGTGATCCGAACGCCCCAACGGAGGCTGAGGTTTGCGCTGGGCCAGGCCCTGCCGAGCAGAAAGATAAAGCCAGCAGAAAGGAAGATAGCGAAACCCTAGCAAATTGTTACAAAACGTACTATCTCACAAAGGTTCAAAGCAGAAGTTCTTACTCCTCCATGAGGCACGATAAATGTTGCAGGAACAAAGCAGGAAGCAGCGGTGCCCCATCCTCTTCTTCAGCCCTGGACGCCACCATCGCCAGCCTAGGGGGACCCGTCATCGACATCGCCACCGGCTCCTCTATCGGCCCCCCGCTGTCGCAGCCGTGGGGTCAACCGGACAAAACTGCTACAGCAGAGCGCCCACCTGCTCCTTCACTACCACGACAGCTGTACCTTGAAGCTCTGAAGCTGGGGGCTCAAGCAGGGCGCCAAAATCAAAGTTGGGGACCTGGAGGTAGAGGTGGTGGTAGATGCGCGTCACGAAGGAGGTGGCAAAAGCACAAGCCTTTGCCTCCACCAAGGGACCCAACCCGGCGACCACACCCTCAAGCGACATAGCGAGCTTGGGGAGCAGTCTGGCGGGGCCCTCCTCCGGTGTTGCCAGGGGTATCTTATACCCTGATTCGTAAAGGAATCACAAGGAGGTGCAGAGCCTCTCCTCGAGGGAGACGAATGCATCGCACTCCACGTTGGCCTCCTTCTCAGCCTCAGTAAGGGACCTCCGGGATGCTTCCACCTCTTTCTTCATCTTCTCCAGGCGGCCACGCTCCATAACTTGATCTTGGGATGTTCGCTTCAGCTCAACATCATGGTCGTCAAGCACAACAGCCCGGGCATTCAGCTCCTTCTCCTGCCCCTCAAGGCGGCGGGCGTCCTTGGCGCGTGCCTCGATGAGGGTCTTCATCTCGGCTTCCACCGCGCGGAAGCGCTCCTCAACAGCCTTCGCGTCGGCCCTCGCCAAATCGCGTTCGGCCGCGGCCACACTAGCCACATTCTCGCCATCCTCGACGGCGGCCTCAGCCACACTCCAGGCTGTCCTAATGGACGAATCGGCATGGAGCCACCCCGAGATCAGCGCTAGGCATCCCGTCGCCATATGGCGGTCACAATCGCGGAGGTCAACCTGGAGCTGGTTCAGCGTGGTGCAGACATCCTCCAAGGCGTGGGGCATAGTGGCAGAGCCATGACACGCAGGCATGACGACTTGAGGAAAAGACGACATCGGTGCCCGGGCCGGCGGAGCAGCAGGAACATGAGTGACATGGGGTTCCCGAGCCTTCACACCTTCGGCAAGGTCTCTGGGGGCTGGGGCTTCCAAGGTCAATCTGGCCACTCTCGAGGCCACCTCTTGAGCATGGGTCCCCGAGCCCCGAGAAGCGTGCCAGGGAGCAGGCAAGCACAGAGCGGCCCCATCCTTCTATGCCAGGGCCGCAGTGACAGCGGCAGAAGGCAAGATGTCAAACGGCCTGGCCCCCTCCTTCCTCTTCTTCATCAACGGTGGCGGCCTGGCCATTTGAAGGAAGACGCCTTGAGCACAGTACCCGAAGCGGAAGCAGAAATGAGGTAATATACTTACTAGTTAATGGCGACGTACATCCTCTTCTTGGACAGGAGTGAGGTGGCCCCAAGTTTCTCGACCGCGAGACTCGCCGCGCCCTTAAGGGCGGGTGAGTGCGCGGCAGCGGCCCTTACAGCACCGGCCCTCGGCGACGAGGCGGAAGGACCCCCCTGGAGAGGCGGGACATCCACACCTTTCTTCGTGACCCCACACACCAGCCTCTTCAAATGGGTGGCCCCGGACCTCATGGACACCCCGGTCGAGCGTGGTGGCCCCTCTACCAAGCACTCACCGGCGTTTTCATCGTCTAAGAAGCCACGAAGCAACTCGCTCCGTCTAGGAGGAGAGGTCTCCGCCGTCTCCACCAAGGTCGATTCCACCTTCTCTTCCTCATCAGAGTCCTCGCCGGAGGATACTGGCACCGCGGGGAAGAGGGGCATGGGGGCTCGTCGGTAGCACAAGCCCTTGTTCGTTGAAGACGGGCATGGTGGTGACTACGTCTACCCAGTCACCGCAGTCGTACAAAGGGACATAGCCGGTCGGAAGGTCGCTGGGGTCTTTCTCGAGCAGGACGCGCATGGCCTTGACTAGTTCCTTGTTAGTCAGAGCCACTGGGTGCAGCTGGAGCTTGGCATGTTCACCCTGGAGGCTCCATAAGGGGCGCGAGAGCGCCTGGAGAGGAGCAAGACGCTGCTTTACGAACTCCTTGACAAGCAAAGCCCCCGTTACCTGCCGCGTCGTCAACTCCTTCGTCATCATCTCCAGCAAATGCTCTGCGCGGGAGTCGGTGAGCTTCTCATGAGCCCATTGGGCCAGCTTCTCCAGTGGCACAAGTGGCCACTCCAGGCAAACTGGGAATGCTTGGCATCCACGAAGACCCACTTGTGTCGGAAGTCGTCCACTTTCTCCTTGGATTTGGAGATCATGTTGCCAGTATGGACTGCGATGATGGTAAGGCTCCCGGAACACTCGTTAGTGCCGCCCCGTAGGTAGAAGAAGTGGCAAAATAACGCAATGGAGGGCGCCACCCCGACGAATGCCTCGTAGTAGAAGGCAAACATCGACATGAGAAAGGTGGAGCTGGGATGGAGATGAAGGGCGTGGATCCGGTAGTTATTGAGGATGCCAAGGAAGAAACTGGAGAAAGGGGGACGAGCCCAGCAAAGAGGTTGTGCATGAAGAGGGTGTAAAAGGTCTCACCCAAAGATTTAGGCTCGGCGGAGCCGAACTTGACCACCGTCTCCCCCCTCGTTGTGGTTGGGCGCCAGCAGTGTGAGCGTGGTGGCGAGGTCTTTCTCCTCGGTAATGATGGAGGCGCTGAGGGTCAGATCTGGATCCAGGGTTGGACCTGATGGAGAGGCAACATGGTGTGATTTCTCGGTGGCCATTGGCGTTGGCTTCGGGGGCAGAACTCGGCAGATCTGGAGGCGCTCACAACAACAAGGGAAAGGGTATCTGGAGCAAGATGAAAGGGAGGCGACGAGGGTTAAGGCACATGCACTAGCCTTTTTGTTAGTCCAAGACGGTTGCCGAGGCAGCATGGGGAAGTTGAGATTCCCATGGCCCGTCAGGGAACCACAGGTCGATCAGGTCCGCAGGCGGTTGGGGCCTGCGGCACTTCTCCCTTGCCCTTTGGATTCGCCTCGAAGCCAAGTCCGAGCACGCCTTGGGCCCGGGGGCTCCTGTCGGCGCTCTGGGAACCAGGGTACCCAGACTTGCCTACCAGCTGCCCATGACGAGGCTCCTTTACCAGCCTGGTATGGCCCATCTTCAGCATCGACACTCAAGACCATCGCGAGGGGCCAATCCTCACGAGGCGGACAATAGCAAGACTTCCGGAGGGAACAGTCGCACTAGGCTGGCTCCCGAGGGGCGGAGAACTCTATGCAAGCCCTCACCGTGTGAGGTTCAGATTACACAAGTCATGATGACCAAGGCCAGGCGGGCGCCAGCGGGCGCAGGACGGCCAGTTTCCTCTTTGGTGTTAAAGAGGCAGGCGCAGGCGCGGAGTCCCGAGGAATCAACCAAAGGTTTCCATTTCCGTGCAACAATACCAGGATCGCCAGGACGGCAGGATGGAGGTCATCGTCGTACCCAATGTGGAGTCACAATTAGAGGCTTTGCAGGCGAGGACTGTTGGTGTCAAAACCAGCGGATCTCGGGTAGGTGGTCCCGAAGTATGCGTCTAAGGATCGATGGTAACAGGAGGCTGGGGACATGATGTTTACCCAAGTTGACGCCCTCTCGATCGAGGTAAAACCCTACTTCATGCTATATTAATACGGATGAATATGAATACAAGAGTTGATCTACCTCGAGATCATATTGGCTAAACCCTAAAGTCTAGCCTATGAGGATTTGAGATTCTCCGTTAGCCTCTACGGACTAAACCCTCTGGTTTATATACACACCAGAGGGGCCTAGGGTTTGTACATACCATCTCGTAGAGGAAGGAAAGATTACACCCGAACCTAAAACCTACCTTTACACGAATACAGGAGTCCTATTCGGATACGAGAGATGATCTTCGACTATCTTCACGGCCCACCAGTTCGGCCCAGCAAGAGTTATATGGCCTCCCGAGGACCCCTCTATCCAGGACTCCCTTAGTAGCCCCTGAACTTGACTTCAATGACGATGAGTTCGGCTTCCGTATTGTCTTCGACATTGTAAGGCGGGTTCCTTCTTCCGGATATATCTTCTGGAAAAAGTGTGCTGCGTTCGTCTCTGGGAGGTTAGTACAACCCTTAGCCTCGAAGGCAAGGCTCTTAAAGGAAAATGAATAGTGTGTTTCTAATGACAACTTTTGGGTGAAGCGTCGCGTCCAACCCACTAACATATCTAACCGTTTTATTTGGTCCTAGTTTCGCGTTTTGAGGTATATCCTCATTGACATGTCCCATCAGAATAGAAATCGTGCCTGCTTATTGTGGGATCCTTATCAATATGACGTGAGCACCCACACCGCACATTACGCACGACCGCTTTGGGAACCGGTTATGTTTATGGCTAAAGTGGGGGGGCGCTCTGTATTCATAGCGTTATAAAAGGATACCCATCCCTTTCATCAGCCCCACGCCTTCCTCAAGCTCGAGTTCTCCTATCTCCCTAGCCCCAGCATTCTCATCTCTTGCGCCCACCACTCCTCGTTCCTCAACCACTACTCCCCTTCCCAACAATGGGTGGATCCGGTGCCTGGTGCAAGTGGGAAGCTTCCACGGTCACTGAAAAGACCGTGGAGGATCTACAAAGCGCGGTCCATCTCGCCGCCAACATCGCGCAATGAGTCCCTACCAAGGGTCAGGTGATTACCGTCCCTGGGGCGGGTGAGAGGGTAGTGTTTACTTCCCATTTTTTAGGGGGCTAGGGTTTCTGCTCCACCCCTTTGTTCGGGTTTTTTTTTCTTCTATGGGCTAGATTTCCATGATCTAGCCCCGAACTCAATCCTTCACATATCCGCTTTCATTGTGGTATGTGAAGCTTTCCTACGCATCCCTCCACACTTTGGCCTATGGCTCAAAACCTTCAACGTGAAGCAGAAGGTGGTGTACGGACAACACGCGGAGTGCGGGGGCGCCATGATTAGCAAGCTCCCGAATGCAACTTGGCCCAAGGGCTCATTCGTGGAGACAAATAAGGTCTGGCAGCAGGAGCTGTTCTACGTCACCGAACCCCGTGATGCCAAATGGGCGGCGGAACTTGCTTTCAGATCTGGACCCCCAGAGAGGTTGACCTCCTGGACCAAAAAGGGTCTAGACTGGGGGTCTTCAACTGAAGTGACGACACTTCAGGGTCGCATGTCCGACGTGATCTCCAAGGGGCACCAGCTCTCGTCCGTGGTCCAGGTAATGCTGACCCGGCTTGTTCTCCCTTGCCAAAGTCGGGACTCCACCCTATGGGAGTTCGATCTGGCAGGAGACAAGCCGCTGAAGCATCTCTTCGGCTTACACACAAAGAGATCTATAAGCATCCCTTCAAGAGCTAGAAAGAGTGTCCCGAAGAGACCGAGGACGTGGGCTATAGCACTGCGGTCTCCGCCCCAGCGGTAATAGAAAAACTTGCCGAACATATATCTCTTCCTTCATTTGATGATAACGGGAATTGGAGTTTTTGCGTAATATACAGGGATGGACGAAGAAGGTGACCCGGATTAAGAGTCCGTCGCCTTTGCCCGAGGACCCAGAATTGCCTCTACTGACGGCGATGTTGGTCCCGGCGCCATATAAGGCGCCGATCAAGAAGCCCAAGAAGACGGGCAAGGGGGCCGGAGACAACCCCTGTCTTGCGGACAAGAAGTCTGAGGAAATCAACATCCTCTCCTCTAACGAGGTGGAGGAAGATGATGAGGAGGAAGAGGAAGAAAAAGAAGGGCTCCCTGCGCAAGGCAGGGGGGAGAAGAGGGCGGCCTCTGCTGAAGCAGGCACAACCGCATCCAAGACGAAGATGACCCTCGCTGCTAGTTCGGATTCATCCGAACAAAGCTTTGTGGTGAAGCCCAGGGTGAAACCCCTGCCCGAATCAGAAGTTAATCCATATTTAAGTGTTGCACCTTCGTTTGTTTAGTATTTTTGATGCTTACTTAGCATTTTCCTCGTGCTGACCTACACCCCTCCCAAAGGACATCCTGATGCCTCCTTATCGAAGGGGAACTCTCTAGCACCTGGAGAGACGAAGAGTGCCCCACTAGTCCAGGCGCCATCGCCCGTGATCGGCGGGGACACCGAAGTGTCTTCCCAGCGGGCGTCTGATACATCTCCAACGTATCTATAATTTTTGATTGTTCCATGCTATTATACATTCTGTTTTGGATGTTTAATGGGCTTTATTATACACTTTTATATTATTTTTGGGACTAACCTACTAACCCAAGGCCCAGTGCAAATTGCTGTTTTTTGCCTATTTTAGTGTTTCACAGACAAGGAATATCAAACAGAGTCCAAACGGAATGAAACCTTTGGGAGAGTTATTTTTGGAACAATATCAACACAAAAGACTTGGGGTACACGCCAGGAAGCGAAGGAGGTGGCCAAGAGGGTAGGGGGCGCGCCCCCATCCTCGTGGGCCACCTGTTGCTCCCCCGACGTCCCTCTTCAGCCTATATATACCTACGTACCCCGAAACTATCGAGGAGGACCAGGAAACCCTAATTCCACCGCTGCAAGCTTCTGTACCCGTGAGATCCCATCTTGGGGCCTGCTTCGGAGCTCCGCCGGAGGGGGCATCGATCACGGAGGGCTTCTACATCAACACCATAGCCTCTCCGATGAGTTGTGAGTAGTTTACCATAGACCTTTGGGTCCATAGTTATTAGCTAGATGGCTTCTTCTCTCTCTTTGAATCTCAATACAAAGTTCTCCTTGATCTTCGAGGAGATCTATTCGATGTAATCTTTTTGCTGTGTGTTTGTCGAGATCCGATGAATTGTGGGTTTATGATCAAGATTATCTATGAACAATATTGGATTCTTTTCTGAAATCTTTTATGAATGATTCAAATATCTTTGCAAGTCTCTTTGAATTATCGGTTTGCTTTGGCGCCCCCTACCTCGTGGGCACCTCGTCTGGCCCCCGGTGCCCTCCTACTTCCTATATATACCTACGTACCCCGAAAACATCAGAACAACAAAGAAAACCCTAGTTCCACCACCGCAACCTTCTATTCCTGTGATATCCCATCTTGGGGCCTGTTCCGGAGCTCCGCCAGAGGGGTGATCTTCCATGGAGTGCTTCTACATCATCATCATCGCCTCACCATGAGTTGTGAGTAGTTTACCACAGACCTTCGGGTCCATAGCTAGTATCTAGATGGCTTCTTCTCTCTCTTTGGATCTCAATACCAAGTTCTCCTTGGTCTTCAAGGAGATCTATTCGATGTAATCTCTTTTTGCGGTGTGTTTGTCGAGATCCGATGAATTGTGGATTTATGATCAAGATTATCTATGGGAAATATTTGGTTCTTTTCTAAACTCTTTATGTATGATTATAATATCCTTGCAAGTCTCTTCGAATTATTGGTTTGGTTTGGCCTACTAGATCTATAGTTCTTGCAATGGGAGAAGTGCTTGGCTTTGGGTTCAATGTTGCGGTGTCCTTTCCCAGTGATAGCAGGGGCAGCACGGCACGTATTGTATTGTTGCCATCGAGGATAAAAAGATGGCGTTTATATCATATTGCTTGAGTTTATCCCTTTACATCATGTCATCTTGCTTAATGTGTTACTCTGTTCTTATGAACTTAATACTCTAGATGCATGCTAGATAGCGGTCGATGTGTGGAGTAATAGTAGTAGATGCAGAATCGTCTCGGTTACCTGTCACGGACGTGATGCCTATATACAATGATCATGCCTAGATATTCTCATAACTATGTGCTCTTCTATAAATTGCTTGACAGTAATTTGTTCATCCAGCATAGAATTCTGCTATCAGAGAGAAGCCACTAGTGAAACCTATGGCCCCCGGGTCTATTCTCATCATATTATCTTCCATCAACTATTTATTTAACTTTGCATTATTTACTTTCAATCTCTATATCAAAAATACCAAAAATATTATCTTATCATATCTATCAGATCTCACTTTTGTAAGTGACCGAGAAGGGATTGACAACCACTTTTATCGTATTGGCTGCAAGGTTCTTAGTTGTTTGTGCAGGTACGAGGGACTCGCGCGTGGTCTCCTACTGGATTGGTACCTTGGTTCTCATAAACAGAGGGAAATACTTACGCTACTACTGCTGCATCACCCTTTCCTCTTCGTGGGAATACAACGCAAGCTCGAGAAGTAGCAAGAAGAATTTATGGCGTCGTTGCCAGGGAGATCTGCGCAAAAGTCATATACCAAATACCTATCACAAACCCTTATCCCTCGCATTACATTATTCGCCTCTCGTTTTCCTCTCCCCCACTTCACCTTTGCCATTTTATTCGCCCTCTTATTTTCTCCATGTGTTTCATCATCTGCCTTGCCGTCATGGCTCGCACGCCTATCATTATCAATACTCCCGAGAGTGAAGTTCTTAATTTTAAACAAAGGGAGCAAGAAAATCTAAAAGATGCTTGGTATAGAATTTGCAATGCTCAAAATAAATCTACTAGGAAGCTTTCCACTTCCATGCTTCCCCTCAATTTTTATGTTGGCATCACCGACCCCACCATGACGTCACGACCATAAGCTTTGCAGGCGAATACCACCTTTCGTCAGGATAAGATGTACTAGTTGTCTCCCTTCAAATTTCGCTGTTGTGGGATCCCTTCCCGCCTTAATTTAGGGAAGAAGACCAACGCAACTATAAATATAGCCTAGCCACCACCATAGAAAAGGACGGATCATTTGGATCACCCTCACCACCACACAAGCAAGAACACACCTCCTGAGGTTGTTCCACCACTGTACTAGTTCATTCTCAACCCACCTCTAGGCAATCCACCACAAAGCAGTAGGGTATTATACCACGAGGTGGCCTGAACCTGGGTAAACTGCCTTATCCCATTTCCTTCCCGTTCATCGAGCTAGGCCGTGGGGAGGATGAGTAGGCAGACAAGGGATGTTGAGTTATTCACACACACCCAAGTGTCCGAATCTAACAAGGGTCTGCGGAGCCCCGAATATGACATTTGGCGCGCCAGGTAGGGGTGCATATCGGGGAACCGCCTTCCCCATCGTCACGCTCTATCCTCGTCACCCAGCTTCCATCCATGGCAGGCATTGCACCACCTGCCGAACCGCAGGCCGCTCTAGGAGGTGGCGCGAGAACCCGTGCTCTCTCCTCCGCTTTGTGAAAGGTGCAGTGGCTGCAAAGGTTCAAGCCGGTGCTGTCACCATGGTACAATGGCGCGACCGACCCCGTGGGATTCCTCCAGGCCTACAAAGGCCGTCCGGGCAGCTGACGACGACAAGGTGATGGCGAACTGGCTCGCCATGGCCCTCGTAGGGGAGCCGCACGTCTGGTTTCTCAGCTTGCCGGAGTCTTCGCGAGCCTCCTGGGAAGAGCTGCGTGACTTGTTCATCACGCGCTTCGCGGCGCCGGCACCCAACATGGCAGTGGCACTTCTCGGCGGTTCGCGGGTGCCGACGTTGGTTCGTCACGTCAAGTAATTCATCCGACAGGAGGGATTCGCGCAATCGCCCCCAAGATGGGCGTCCCCCGATTCCGACTTCGCCTTCGACTCAAGTGACCCCCCTGAGATCATGGTCAGCGTGGGTGCGCTCCCTATGCTCTGCAGCCCCACCATATGCAACGTGGCCGTCACCAAGACCCTCATCGACGGGGGTGCCGGCCTGAATGTCCTTTCTGTAGAGGCGTTCGGCTTCCTCCATGTGCCCTACAGCTAGTTCCTCCCCACAAAGCCCTTCTCTCGGGTCATCGACGGGTCCACGTGCCTCCTGGGGCAGATCCGCCTCCTAGTCACCTTCGGCACGCGCTACAACTACAACACTAAGCTCATCGACTTCAACATCGCCCGCATCTGCCTACCGTACAACACCATCCTCGGCTACCCGGCATTGGTCAAGTTCATGGCGGCGACTCATCCTGCCTATAACCTCATGAAGATGCCAGGGTGCAGCGGCGTCCTCACCATGGCGGGGGACACCAAGGACAAGCTCTACTACACCGTGCAACTATGCTTCCAAAATGGCAAAAAGGTCTCTAACATCATTACATAATATGAGGGCCTGATTGCTGGCCTCCAGGCCGCAGCGGGGCTAGGGGTGAGGCGCCTTACCATCAAGGGAGACTCCTAGCTCCTCCTGAACTTATCCAACAAGGCGTATGCACCAAAGGATGAGCACATGGAGGCATACCTCGAGGAGGTATGTAAAATCGAGAAATGTTTCTTGGGCTTGGAATTGCAGCACGTGCCGCGTGGCACGAACAAGGAGGCGGACGACATCGCCAAGAGGGTGTCTCGACGCCAGCCTCAAGAGCGTGGCATCTTTGAAGAACAGCTTTTCAGGCCAACGGCAGCTCCTCCCGCTGTCAGGCCGGAGTCGCCTTAGGAGGAGCTTCCCCCAGCACCCACCTCAGGTGCCCCAGCTTGTGGCCTGATGTTAGGAACACGCCTACTCCTCACACTGGACCCTCAGGAGGGGTGCTAGACTAAGGAGTTAAAGGTGTACCTACTCCAAGGCACCTTGCTAGAGAAAGAGGAAGACACAGAGCGTGTGGCCCGACGGGCCACCGCGTACTGCATCCAGGATGGTGAGCTCTACCAAAAATGGCCAAACGATGTATCTCCAGGGAGCCAGGATTCCAGCTATTGGCCGACATACATGGTAGGGACTGCGGGCATCACTCCTCCTCACGCACCCTTGTGGGAAAGCCATTCTGAAATGGATTCTATTGGCCCACAATGCTCAACAATGCCACCGAACTGGTAAGGTCTTGTGGTGCCTACTAGTTCCACGCAAAGCAGATCCACCAGCCCGCTCTAGGCCTCTAGACCATCCCGCAATCCTGGCCGTTTTGCAGTTTGGGGGTTGGATATCCTGGGCCCATTTCCTCGAGCTCCCGGGGGCTATCTCTAACTCTATATCACCGTCGACAAATTCATCAAGTGGGCGGAGGTGGAAGCCGTCCGCACCGTCCCGACCGGCTCGGCGTCAAGTTCATCAAGGGCCTCGTGAGCCGTTTTGGAGTTCCAAATCGCATCATCATCGATAATGGCTCGTAGTTTACCAGTAACCTTTTCAAAACATACCTTGCTAACCTTGTAACACGGATATACTACGCTTCAGTGGCACACCCGTGGAGCAATGGTCAGGCCGAGCGCGCCAATGCAGAGGTGTTGAGGGGCCTCAAGACAAGGACCTTCAAGAAGAAACTCGAGGCATGCGGCAGGGGCTGGCTCGACGAGCTCCAGTCTGTGTTGTGGTTCATCCGCACCACCGCGACCAAGCCGACGGGAGAGACTCCATTGTTCCTCGTCTACGGAGCTGAAGAGGTTCTCCCCCACGAGATCAGTCATCTCTCAGCGCGAGTCTTGGCGTTTGATGAGGCATGCCAGGATGCCTCGCGGGGGATGGACCTCATGGTGGGGGAGGAGCACCGTCGCCAAGCCTCGCTCCAAGCATGAAAGTACCAGCAGGCGCTGCGGCGGTACCACTGCCGCAGCGTCCGCTCTAGGATGCTCGAGGTGGGTGATATTGTCTTGAGGTGGGTGCTCTCCAGGGAGGGGCTGCATAAGCTATCGCCCATGTGGGAGGGCCCGTTCAGGATTGCCCGGGTCTCCAGGCCTGGCGCCATGCGCCTAGAGACGCATGATGGGATCCCCATCCTGAACGACTGGAACATCCAGCACCTCCGGAAGTTCTACCCATGAAGCATGGCCACGCTCCTGTGAAGGTCTCCGCTCGTGACACTGTTATGTAATAATCAGTTGGGGTTGTACACGCCCCGGAGTCTCTTGAGCGCCGCCCTTGGGCCTCACGAAGGCTCCCGCCCACGTCCTAGTGTAGGCCCCATGCTCCGCGCTGGTGGGAAGATGAAGACTAGTTTAGGTGCCGGACGCGGCTGTTCTTTGGCTCGCTTTCTATAGCTGCTTTGTTTTTTCTGGAATGAAATTTGGAGGTTTTGTGCCTTTCGTTCTCAAGAGTTTGGATTCCATCTCTTCTTATTTTCCTTTCCACCCTTGCCCTAGGGAAAGCGACAATTGCCCATCCCTCCTCCTCGCGCGTCCTTCGTGTGGGGGCTAGGTAGGTGTGTGCGCTTGGGCTCGCTCGCGAACACACATCACCCAAGCCTGGTTGTCCCAGGGCTTCGACGTCCTTAATCCTTATGCGACGCACTCAAACGAGCTCGTGGGCACGCACACCCTCTTAAGTTTGTGCTTCCGGGCATCACGACGTGGTGTATCAGCCACAGCTGGTCCACGCTCAGGAGTTGTGCGAGGAAGGACGAGACGGCTCACGAAATTTCCTAACCCTGGAGCTAAGCAATGTCTGTGGAAGCTCAGTGGCTCCCAAGCCATCAAGGAGGAAGCCTCTGGAAGGCACCTTTGGAAGGCGCGCCCTCATGACGTGGGAGTCTACCACAAACACGCCATGCTAAGCTACCTTAATGGCACCTAGTAGAAACACGGATACCATGACATGAAATGAATAACAAGCATAGCATAGTGGCGCAAGCGCGATGGTTCATTACACACCCCGAAGGGGCTCTCTACCTTTTTTTGGAAATGCAGGAAAAAGAAAAAGTGGAACAAGCAGTTGTAGAAGTTCTCAAGGCCTAGCTCTGGCAGCACGGGAGCTCAGTCCGAGCCTTCCTCCTGCTTAACTAGGACGTGACAGCGAGGCGCCTCATCGTCCTCTCCAATCCGAGCGCGGCGGCATGGTGGCTCGCTGTAGCCGTCGCTGCCGGCGCTCTCCCCGAAGGAGGAGCGATCACTGTGTTGGGGAACGTAGCATAAATCAAAAAATTTCTACGTCTTCACCAAGATCCTACTATGGAGACATCTAGCAACGAGTAACTAAGAGTGCATCTACATACCGTTATGAAGATTGCGTACGGAAGCTTTCAACGAAGCAAGGATGAAGTAGTCGTACTCTTCACGTTCTTCGTCACCGATGATCTAGCGCCGAACAGACGGCACCTCCGCGTTCAACACACGTACGGTGCAGCAACGTCACCTCCTTCTTGATCCAGCAAGGGGGGAGGAGAAGTCGTCAGAGATCCGGCAGCACGACGGCGTGATGACGGATGCAGTGGAGATCGCAACAGGGCTTCGCCGGGCGCCCTGCGTGGGAGTTGGGAGGTGTGACGGGAGGGGGAGAGGCGCCAGGGCTGAGGTGCGGCTGACCTCTCCCCCCCCACATATATATAGGGGGCCAGGGGGGCGCCAGCCCCTTGCAGATCCAATCTGCAAGGGAGGGCGGCGGCCAGGGAGGAGTCCCCCTCCCCCAAGGCAAGTGGTGGCCCCCCTCCCCTTAGGGTTTTAACCCTAGGCGCATGGGGAGGTGGGGCCCCCTTGTGGTGCGCCAGCCCAGAGGGCTGGTCACATCCCCTCGCGGCCTAGGGGCCCCACCGGGATGGGTGGCCCCACTCGGTGGACCCCCGGGGACCCTCCGGTGGTCCCGGGACGCTCCCGGTGACCCCCGGAGATCACCCGTTGGCCGAAACTGGACTTCCCATATATCAATCTTTACCTTCGGACCATTCTGGAACTCCTCGTGACGTCCGAGATCTCATCCGGGACTCCGAACAACTTTCGGGTTTCCACGTGCATTTATCTCTACGACCCTAGCGTTACCAAACCTTAAGTGTGTAGACCCTACGGGTTCGGGAGACACGTAGACATGACCGAGACCACTCTCCGGTCAATAACCAACAGCGGGATCTGGATACCCATGTTGGTTCCCACGTGTTCCTCGATGATCTTCATCGGATGAACCACCATGTCAAGAATTCACTCAATCCCGTATGTTATTCCCTTTGTCCATCGGTACGGTACTTGCCCGAGATTTGATCGTCGGTATTCCCAATACCTTGTTTAATCTCGTTATGGCAAGTCTCTTTACTCGATCCGTAATCCATCATCCCGTGACTAACTACTTAGTCACTTTGAGCTCATTATGATGATGTCTTACCGAGTGGGCCCAGACGTACCTCTCCGTCATACGGAGTGACAACATCCCAGTCTCGGTTCGTACCAACTCAACAGACACTTTAGGAGATACCCGATGCGTACCTTTATAGCCACCCAGTTACGTTGTGACGGTTGGCACACCCAAAGTATTCCTACGGCATCCGGGAGTTGTACAACCTCATGGTCTAAGGAATAAATACTTGACACCGAAAAGCTTATGCATTACGAACTATACGATCTCGTGTTATGCTCAAGTTTGGGTCTTGTCCATCACATCATTCTCCTAATGATGTGATCCCGTTATCACTGACATCTCATGTCCATGGTTAGGAAACCGTGACCATCTGTTGATCAACGAGCTGGTTACTAGAGGCCTACCAGGACTCATTGTGGTCTATGTATTCACACATGTATCGCTGTTTCCGTACAATACAATTCAAGCATGAATAACAGACAATTATCATGAACAAGGAGATATAATAATAATGCTTTTATTATTGCCTCTGGGGCATATCTCCAACAGTCTCCCACTTGCACTAGAGTCAATAATCTAGTTACATTGTGATGAATCGAACACCCATAGAGTTCTGGTGTTGATCATGTTTTGCTCGTGAAAGAGGTTTAGTCAACGGGTCTGCTACATTCAGATCCGTATGCACTTTACAAATATCTATGTCTCCATCTTGAACATAATTCCGGATGGAGTTGAAACGGCGCTTGATGTGCTTGGTCTTCTTGTGAAACCTGGGCTCCTTGGTAATAGCAATAGCACCAGTGTTGTCACAGAAGAGAGTCATCGGGCTTGACGCGCTTGGAATGACTCCTAGGTCGGTGATGAACTCCTTCATCCAGACTCCTTCCTGCGCTGCTTCAGAAGCAGCTATGTACTCCGCTTCACATGTAGATGCTGCCACCACGCTTTGCTTGCAACTGCACCAGCTGACTGCCCCTCCATTCAAAATATACATGTATCCGGTTTGTGACTTAGAGTCATCCAGATCTGTGTCGAAGCTAGCATCGACGTAACCCTTTACGACGAGCTCTTCGTCACCTCCATAAACGAGAAACATATTCTTAGTCCTTTTCAGGTATTTCAGGATGTTCTTGACCGCTGTCCAGTGTTCCGTACCGGGATCACTTTGGTACCTCCCTACCAAACTTATGGCAAGGTTCACATCAGGTCTGGTACACAGCATGGCATACATGATAGAACCTATTGCCGAGGCATAGGGAATGACACTCATCTTTTCTCTATCTTCTGTCGTGGTCGGCGACTGAGTCTTACTCAATCTCATACCTTGCAAAACAGGCAAGAATCCTTTCTTTGACTGATCCATATTGAACTTCTTCAATATTTTGTCAAGGTATGTACTTTGTGAAAGACCAATGAGGCGTCTCGATCTATCTCTATAGATTTTGATGCCTAATATGTAAGTAGCTTCTCCAAGGTCCTTCATTGAAAAACTTTTATTCAAGTAGGCCTTTACATTTTCCAAGAGTTCTATATCATTTCCCATCAGCAATATGTCATCCACATATAATATGAGAAATGCCACATAGCTCCCACTCACTTTCTTGTAAATACATGCTTCTCCATAAGTCTGTATAAAGCCAAACGCTTTGATCACCTCATCAAAGCGAATATTCCAACTCCGAGATGCTTGCACCAGCCCGTAAATCGAGCGCTGGAGCTTGCATACCTTGTTAGCGTTCTCTGGATCGACAAAACCTTCTGGTTGCATCATATACAACTCTTCCTTGAGGAAGCCGTTAAGGAATGCTGTTTTGACGTCCATTTGCCATATCTCATAATCATAGAATGCGGCAATAGCTAACATGATTCTGACTGACTTCAGGATCACTACGGGAGAGAAAGTCTCGTCGTAGTCAATCCCTTGAACTTGTCGATAACCCTTAGCGACAAGCCGAGCCTTATAGATGGTCACATTACCATCCGCGTCTATCTTCTTCTTAAATATCCATTTGTTTTCTATGGCGTGCCTATCATCAGGCAAGTCCACCAAAGTCCATACTTTGTTTTCATACATGGATTCTATCTCAGATTTCATGGCTCCAAGCCATTTATTGGAATCCGGGCCCGCCATCGCTTCTTCATAGTTCGAAGGTTCACCGTTGTCTAACAACATGATTTCCAGTACAGGGTTGCCGTACCACTCTGGTGCGGAACGTGCCCTTGTGGACCTTCGAAGTTCAGTAGTAACTTGATCTGTTTCTTCATGATCATTATCATTATCTTCCTCCCTTGTCGGTGCAGGCACCTCAGGAACAATTTCCTGTGCTGCGTTACTTTCCGGTACAGGAGTGGTGACTGTCACCTCATCAAGTTCTACTTTCCTCCCACTCACTTCTTTCGAGAGAAACTCTTTCTCCAGAAAGCATACATTCTTGGCAACAAAAACTTTGCCTTCGGATCTGTGGTAGAAGGTGTACCCAATTGTTTCCTTTGGGTATCCTATGAAGACGCATTTTTCCGATTTGGGTTCGAGCTTTTCAGGTTGAAGTTTCTTGACATAAGCATCGCAACCCCAAACTTTCAGAAACGACAGCTTCGGTTTCTTGCCAAACCAAAGTTCATACGGAGTCGTCTCAACGGATTTTGACGGAGCCCTATTTAAAGTGAATGCGGCAGTCTCTAAAGCATAACCCCAAAAAGATAGCGGTAAATCGGTGAGGGACATCATAGATCGCACCATGTCCAACAGAGTACAATTTCAACGTTCGTATACACCGTTACGTTGAGGTGTTCCGGGCGGTGTCAATTGTGAAACAATTCCACAGCTCCATAGGTGTGTGCCAAATTCATGACTTAAATATTCACCCCCACGATCCGATCGCAAGAACTTTATTTTTCTGTCACGCTGATTCTCAACCTCATTCTGAAATTCCTTGAACTTTTCAAAGGTCTCAGACTTGTGTTTCATCAAATAGATATACCCGTATCTACTCAAGTCATCCTTGAGGGTAAGAACATAACGGTAGCCTCCGCGAGCCTCAACACTCATTGGACCGCACACATCGGTATGTATGATTTCCAACAAGTTGGTTGCTCGCTCCATTGTTCCGGAGAATGGAGTCTTGGTCATCTTGCCCAAGAGGCATGGTTCGCACGTGTCAAATGATTCATAATCAAGAGACTCTAGAAGTCCATCTGAATGGAGCTTCTTCATACGTTTGACACCAATATGACCAAGGCGGCAATGCCACAAGTATGTGGGACTATCATTATCAACTTTACATCTTTTGGCATCTACACTATGAATATGTGTATCACTACGTTCGAGATTCATCAAAAATAAACCATTGACCAGCGGGGCATGACCATAAAACATATCTCTCAAATAAATAGAACAACCATTATTCTCCGATTTGAAAGAATATCCATCTCGCATAAGACGAGATCCAGAAACAATGTTCATGCTCAAAGCTGGTACTAAATAACAATTATTCAGGTTCAAAACTAATCCCGAGGGTAGATGTAGAGGCAGCGTGCCGACGGCGATCACATCGACCTTGGAACCATTCCCGACGCGCATCGTCACCTCATCCTTCGCCAGTCTCCGTTTATTCCGCAGCTCCTGTTTTGAGTTACAAATGTGAGCAACTGCACCGGTATCGAATACCCAGGAGCTACTACGAGTGCTGGTAAGGTACACATCAATAACATGTATATCATATATACCTTTGACGTTGCCGGCCTTCTTGTCTGCTAAGTATTTGGGGCAGTTCCGCTTCCAGTGACCCATTCCCTTGCAATAAAAGCACTCAGTCTCAGGCTTGGGTCCATACTTTGGCTTCGTCCCGGCAACAGGCTTGCCAGGCGCGGCAACTCCCTTGCCGTCCTTCTTGAAGTTCTTCTTACCCTTGCCTTTCTTGAACTTAGTGGTTTTATTGACCATCAACACTTGATGTTCTTTCTTGATGTCAACCTCCGCTGATTTCAGCATCGAATACACCTCGGGAATGGACTTCTCCATCCCCTGCATATTGAAGTTCAGCACGAAGCTCTTGAAGCTTGGTGGAAGCGACTGGAGGATTCTGTCAACGACCGCTTCATCTGGGAGATTCATTCCCAGCTGAGACAAGCGGTTGTGCAATCCTGAAATCTTGAGGATGTGCTCACTGACAGAACTGTTCTCCTCCATCTTACAGCTGTAGAATGCGTCGGAGACATCATATCTCTCGACTCGGGCATGAGCTTGGAAAACCATTTTCAGCTCTTCGAACATCTCATATGCTCCATGGTGCTCAAAATGCTTTTGGAGCCCCGATTCTAAACTGTAAAGCATGCCGCACTGAACCAGGGAGTAATCATCACTACGCGACTGCCAGATGTTCAAAACGTCTTGGTCAGCATCGGGAGCAGGTGCATCACCTAGCGGTGCTTCTAGGACATATGATCTCTTGGCAGCTATGAGGATAATCCTCAGGTTACGGACCCAATCCGTATAGTTGCTACCATCGTCTTTCAGCTTGGTTTTCTCTAGGAACGCGTTGAAGTTGAGGGAAACCTGAGCGTGGGCCATTTGATCTACAAGAGATATTGTAAAGAATTTAGACTAAGTTCATGATAATTAAGTTCATCTTAATCAAATTTTAATGAACTCCCACTCAGAATGACATCTCTCTAGTCATCTAAGTGATACACGATCCGAATCGAGTAGTCCGTATCCGATCATCACGTGAGACGGACTAGTCAAAAACGGTGAACATCTTCATGTTGATCGTATCTTCTATACGACTCGTGTTCGACCTTTCGGTCTTCCGTGTTCCGAGGCCATGTATGTACATGCTAGGCTCGTCAAGTGAACCCGAAGTGTATTGCGTGTGTAAATCTGTCTTACACCCGTTGTATGCGAACGTTTGAACCTATCACACCCGATCATCACGTGGTGCTTCGGAACAACGAGCTTTAGCAACGGTGCACAGTTAGGGGAAACACATTACTTGAAATTTTAGTGAGAGATCATCTTATTTACTACCGTCGTTCTAAGTAAACAAGATGCAAAAACATGATAAACATCACATGCAATCAATTATAGTGACATGATATGGCCAATATCATCTTGCTCCTTGGATCTCCATCTTCGGGGCACCATGATCATCTTGTCACCGGCTCGACACCATGATCTTCATCATCATGATCTCCATCATCGTGTCTTGAAGAAGTCGTCACGCCAACTATTACTTCTACTACTATAGCTAACGTTTAGCAACGAAGCAAAGTAATTACATGGCGTTATTCAGTGACACGCAGGTCATACAATAATAAAGACAACTCCTATGGCTCTTGCCGGTTGTCAAGTTCATCGACATGCAAGTCGTGATTTCCTATTACAAAAACATGATCAATCTCATACATCACATATATCATTCATCACATCTTCGTTCTTGGCCATACCACGTCACAAAACACATGTTGCAAAAACAAGTTAGACGTCCTCTAATTGTTGTTGCAAGTTTTACGTGGCTTCTATAGGATTTCTAGCAAGAACGTTTCTTACCTACGCCAAAACCACAACGTGATTTGTCAACTTCTATTTACCGTTCATAAGGACCCTTTTCATCGAATCCGATCCGACTAAAGTAGGAGAGATAGACACCCGCCAGCCACCTTATGCATCTAGTGCATGTCTGTCGGTGGAACCAGTCTCACGTAAGCGTACGTGTAAGGTCGGTCCGGGCCGCTTCATCCCACAATACCGCCGAATCAAGATTGACTAGTAACGGTAAGAAAGTTGAACAAGATCATACGCCCACAACTGCTTTGTGTTCTACTCGTGCAAGATGCTACGCATAAAACCTAGGCTCAGATGCCACTGTTGGGGAACGTAGCATAAATCAAAAAATTTCTACGTCTTCACCAAGATCCAACTATGGAGACATCTAGCAACGAGTAACTAAGAGTGCATCTACATACCGTTATGAAGATTGCGTGCGGAAGCTTTCAACGAAGCAAGGATGAAGTAGTCGTACTCTTCACGTTCTTCGTCACCGATGATCTAGCGCCGAACGGACGGCACCTCCGCGTTCAACACACGTACGGTGCAGCAACGTCACCTCCTTCTTGATCCAGCAAGGGGGGAGGAGAAGTCGTCAGAGATCCGGCAGCACGACGGAGTGATGACGGATGCAGTGGAGATCACAGCAGGGCTTCACCGGGCGCCCTGCGTGGGAGTTGGGAGGTGTGACGGGAGGGGGAGAGGCGCCAGGGCTGAGGTGCGGCTGCCCTTTCCCCCCCCCACATATATAAAGGGGGCCAGGGGGGCGCCAGCCCCTTGCAGATCCAATCTGCAAGGGGGGGCGGCGGCCAGGGAGGAGTCCCCCTCCCCCAAGGCAAGTGGTGGCCCCCCTCCCCTTAGGGTTTTAACCCTAGGCGCATGGGGAGGTGGGGCCCCCTTGTGGTGCGCCAGCCCAGAGGGCTGGTCACATCCCCTCGCGGCCTAGGGGCCCCACCGGGATGGGTGGCCCCACCCGGTGGACCCCCGGGGCCCCTCCGGTGGTCCCGGGACGCTCCCGGTGACCCCCGGAGATCACCCGTTGGCCGAAACTGGACTTCCCATATATCAATCTTTACCTCCGGACCATTCCGGAACTCCTCGTGACGTCGGGGATCTCATCCGGGACTCCGAACAACTTTCGGGTTTCCACGTGCATTTATCTCTACGACCCTAGCGTTACCGAACCTTAAGTGTGTAGACCCTACGGGTTCGGGAGACGCGTAGACATGACCGAGACCACTCTCCGGTCAATAACCAACAGCGGGATCTGGATACCCATGTTGGTTCCCACGTGTTCCTCGATGATCTTCGTCGGATGAACCGCCATGTCAAGAATTCACTCAATCCCGTATGTTATTCCCTTTGTCCATCGGTACGGTACTTGCCCGAGATTCGATCGTCGGTATTCCCAATACCTTGTTCAATCTCGTTATGGCAAGTCTCTTTACTCGATCCGTAATCCATCATCCCGTGACTAACTACTTAGTCACTTTGAGCTCATTATGATGATGTCTTACCGAGTGGGCCCAGAGGTACCTCTCCGTCATACGGAGTGACAACATCCCAGTCTCGGTTCGTACCAACTCAACAGACACTTTCGGAGATACCCGATGCGTACCTTTATAGCCACCCAGTTACGTTGTGACGGTTGGCACACCCAAAGTATTCCTACGGCATCCGGGAGTTGTACAACCTCATGGTCTAAGGAATAAATACTTGACACCGAAAAGCTTATGCATTACGAACTATACGATCTCGTGTTATGCTCAAGTTTGGGTCTTGTCCATCACATCATTCTCCTAATGATGTGATCCCGTTATCACTGACATCTCATGTCCATGGTCAGGAAACCGTGACCATCTGTTGATCAACGAGCTGGTTACTAGAGGCCTACCAGGGACTCATTGTGGTCTATGTATTCACACATGTATCGCTGTTTCCGTACAATACAATTCAAGCATGAATAACAGACAATTATCATGAACAAGGAGATATAATAATAATGCTTTTATTATTGCCTCTAGGGCATATCTCCAACACACTGTTGGATGAGATGAGGGCGCCGCCAAGGGCGAGCTCATCGTCGTCACTGCCATCCTCCGGGCAGCATCCCGCACGTCGGTCGTCTTCTCCGAACACCCTAACATAGAGGGTTGCGAGGCCATTGTACTTGAAGTGGAGGTTGCACCTCCCGTTCAGGCCCCGCGCGTGTGCGAACGGCTGCCAATTGCGGGTCAAGGACACGCTGACCATGGCAGTGATCTCGACCCCGACCCATGAGGCCTTGCTGCAGTAGTCGTCCGCCTACAACTAGAGGCCGTCAAGACTGTGCCATTGGGTGAATTACTTGATAAACATCTTGCTGGAGCTAGTACTTTTGATTATGCTGAAGATGATGATATTTCTAAAACTTATGAAATTATTGATATTGAGGACTTTGAAATACCTGCTGGACTTACTTCCCCTAGATATGAATTGCCTATTGTTCCTGAGGGATATGTTATGGAAGGAGAAGTAGCTAGAGAATTCTTGCTTGTGAGGATAGGAATGATCTTAAGAAATTATTTGCAAGTGGAAAGAAAAATCTTTGAATGCTAGAATGCAATATGATCCTGAATTTGCTACTTCTCCTATCTGTGTTACTGATAAGGATTATGAATTCTCTATTGATCTTGAGTTAATTACTTTAGTTGATTCTGATCATTTTCATGGTTATGAATCTGAAACTATTGTGGCACATCTTACTAAATTATTAAATGATATAGCCACCCTATTTGGTCATGAGGAAAAAATCGCTATTACTATATTCTTAAGTTGTTTCCTTTCTCATTAATGGGTGATGCTAAGTTATGGTTTAATTCTCTTGCTCCTGGTTGTGTGCGTAGTCCCCATGATATGATTTACTACTTCTCTCCAAAATATTTTCCTGCTCATAAGAAACAAGCTGCCTTACAGGAAATATTTAATTTTGTGCAAATTGAAGAAGAGAGTCTCCCACAAGCTTGGGGGGAGGCTTTTCCAATTACTTAATGCTTTGGCTGATCATCCTTTCAAGAAGAATGAAATACTTAATATCTTTTATAATGGACTAACTGATGCTTCTAGGGACCACCTAGATAGTTGTGCTGGTTGTGTTTTCAGGGAACGAACTGTTGAACAAGATGAAAAGTTATTGAATAATATATTGAGTAATGATAATGATTGGACTCTTCCCGAACCAGTTCTGATGCCAACTCAGAAGAAAAGAGGTGTTCTATTTCTTAGTCCTGAAGATATGAAAGAGGCAAAGAAATCAATGAAGGAAAAAGGTATTAAAGCTGTAGATGTTAAAAATTTAACACCTACTTAAGAAATACATGGTCTTGATAACCCAACACAGGTAGTAGAGGTAAATTCTCTCTATAGATTTGATGAAGTGATATTCCTCATAATAAGTCTGTTAGCCAATGTTTAGATGAGTTGGACAATTTTGTTGTTAAACAAGAAAACTTTAATGCTTATGTTAGTAGACAACTGAAACGTAATGCTTATATGCTTGAACGCTTGGGTGATCTTGTGACTAGAACTTCTAATTATCTTGGACTTATTAGTAAACATGCTTCCATGGTTACCACTCAAGTAGAACAAGTACTTAAGGCACAAAATGATTTGCTTAATGAGTTGAATAGTAAAAATAATGATAAAGTTGTTCTGGTTGCAACTAGAGGCGGCAAAGTAACTCAGGAACCTTTGTATCCTGAAGGCCATCCTAAGAGAATTGAGCAAGATTCTCAGAGAGATAATATTGATATACCTAGTCCTAGTACTAAAAAGAAAAAGAAAACTGGTAGGACTTTGCATGCTTCTAGTGAACCTGTTATAGACACACGTGAGAATCCCAATAATATTTCTATTTTTGATGCAGAGACACAATATGGTAATGAACAGGAACCTAGTGATAATGTTGATCATGATGTTCATACCGATGCTCAATGTAGCAACGATAACGATTTAGAGACTGAACCTGCTATTGATCTTGATAACCCACAATCAAAGAATCAATGTTATGATAAGAGAGACTTCAGTGCTAGGAAACATGGTAAAGAAAGGGAACCATGGGTTCAGAAACCCATGCCCTTTCCTCCCAAACCAATTAAGAAAAAGGATGATGAAGATTTTGAACGCATTTGTGAGATGATTAGACCTATCTTTTTGTGTATGCGTTTGACTCATATGCTTAAAATACCTCCCTATGCCAAGTATATGAAAGAAATTGTTACTAATAAAAGAAAGATACCGGAAGCTGAAATTTACACTATCCTTACTATTTATACTTTTAAGGGTGGAATACAAAGAAACTTGGAGATCCAAGAATACCCACTATACCATGCTCCATTAAAGGAAACTATGTTAAAACTGTTTTATGTGATTTGGGAGCCGGTGTTAGTGTTATGCCTTTCTCTTTGTATCATATACTTGAATTGAATAAGTTGACACCTACTGAAATCTCTTTGCAAATGGCTGATAAATCAACTACTAAACCTATCAGTATTTGTGAGGATGACCCTGTTGTGGTTGCAAATGTTACTATCTTAACGGACTTTGTTATTCTTGATATTCCCGAAGACGAAAATATGTCGATCATCCTTGGTAGACCCTTTTTGAATACTACAAGGGTTGTTATTCATTTTAACAAAGGCAATGTCAGGTTTCATGTAAATTATAATGAACATACGATACACTTTCTGAAGAAAAAACCTCAAGTTAATAGCGTCAATTCTATTGGGAAAATTTCAACTATCACTATTGGAGGTTTTGAATTCCCTCTCACTGCTGTTAAGAAGAAATACGATATTATTATTGTTGGGGACTTGCATATCCCCATTGAGGTAACCTAGTGTTTTTCAAAAATTCTTCGGGTTTATGTTATTCGAAAGAAGTTTGTTAATGAGACTTGATCAACCTCATTACCGAGTTCCTTTTGATGAGCATGAGATGGATGAATTTAGAAAACATCACCTTTTGTACCCAACTTTTACTTTATGTTATTTAGATTAAATAAAGCAAAAATGGTATTATCTGCCTGTTTTCGGAATTATCCGTAAAATAAAAAAATGTCCCAAAAATAAAAGTTCTCCAAATGCCCTGGAAATTTAATATGATTTTTTTATCGATTTTTTTATAGATTTTTGGCGCTAAGATTGCACCATGGGGCTGCACCAGTGGGCCGCATGGGTGGAGGGCGCGCCCTACCCCCTGGGTGTGCCCTCTGTCCTTGTGGGCCCCATGTAGCCCCTCCACTTATTCCAGCACCCATCCTCTCATTCTTCCTCCAGAAAAAATCATCCACTAGCTCAATCCCGTGTTCTAGCTCATCTTGCTGCCATTTTCGATCTCCTTGCTCAATCCATCATTTGCAAAACTATTTTGCGGGATTGTTCTTTGGTATGTGACTCCTCCAATCACTACTAGGAAAAGGCCTACTAATGGCGCACCTATTTTGGCCATTAATGGCACATTAGTGGTGCGCCATTAGTGCCACGCCATTAGTATATTTTACTAATGGCGCATCTCTGGTGCACCATTAGTATCTGGTATACTAATGGCGCATCTCAGATGCGCCATTAGTATATACCAAAGTGCGCCATTAGTATGCCTCCCAGGGGGGCATATATACCCAGGTGCTTTGGCATACTAATGGCGCACTACTGCCAGATGCGCCATTAGTAACTTTGGCATACTAATGGCGCACTGTTTAATGCTGCGCCATTAGTATCCTTTGGCATACTAATGGCGCACTGTGATGTGATGCGCCATTAGTATGAATATTAGGTTTTTTATTTATTTATTAATTTTCTGTTTTTTTGCACAGGTTACAAAATGTATTATTGGACAGAATATAGACAGCACACATCAACAACAGATTCATCGAATACAATAGAAGATTAGTCTCTGAATACAATTCATGATATTAGTCTCCGAATACAATTCATCATATTAGTCTCCGAAATGAAAAGACCGAACAAAGATAGAACATTATATTACAAGTCTCGAGACCGCGAGTAGTGAGTTTGTCTTCACATTACAAGTCGATATCGATCATCTAAACTACCATCACATAGAAGAGAGCTGTGGTCATCACGATGAAACTCGTCTTCATCCAGTTCCTCCAATGCTCCCTCGCCTCTCCCGCTAGATAGCGGGCGTATCTAGATTCCGCCTCGGCCCTAGTGGTGTACCCTTTGTAATTGTTACCGCTGAATCGGTGAACCTGTCTCCGACACTCCTCCCAGTCGTCGTAGACTCCGGGAACCTTACCCTTGTACACGACATACGACAGCATCGCTATACACTAGCCAAACGAAACGTTGGTACCAATTCACACACAATACATAAGCAATATATAAGTATGCAACAGAATGATCGTAAGAGAAAAGCAAGACATTAATAGCATCGATTACATCTAAGTTGAACGACTCTCGAAACCAAAGAGACATACTACAAGTTCATTAAAGTTTAATTACAACATGAGCCAATCGATGTTTCAGAACTAGACACAGCATCACTATTTTCGACTCGACTCAAGGGACCGGAGCGTGGATGAAGCTGCCGTCCATCGTGGGAGTCATGAAATCACGGGCGTTGTCAGCCTGCACTTGTAGCATTGTGTCGATGTCACTGTTGGACGGTTGATTTCTGAGGTAGAACTGCCCCGAGGTACAAAGGACATCTTGATGGATGATTTCTGCAAATTACGACTGGATGCGAAAGAATTCTTGTCTGATGTCCGCGTCCTGGATTGCCGACACGCTCGCGGCCCAATCTTTGAGTTTACTCGGTAGCAGAAGTTGATGATGGTCCCGTACGATCGCCCGCATGTGATGGATGGCGTAGTAGGCACCCTTCTGACCGCCAGGCGGCTGCTTGGCGCAGCAGAACATCGTATTGTGGGAGAACACGTGCTTGCCAGTCTTATGAATAGGCCTGGTGAAGGTGCGTCCAGATTTGGCGTAGCCGGGGAGAACATCATCAAGAACCTTCTTGACATTTGTGTAGTCTACGTTCGACTGATGGTCCGGGTCGAAATACGTGGCCATGGAATATTTGGGGCTTAGGAGGATGGGCGTGCAATGTGTGTCACTGCAGAAAACACGGAATGTTAAAAGAAAAACGATCGAAATCTAAGAATTCATATGTTACGGGGCGGTTGAGGGGAGGATTTACTCGAGAAAGTAAGGCACGAGGAATTTATCCTTATCTCAGTTTGCCAGAATGACGCCTTCGAGGTAAGAACTCGCGACTTGCCGGTCCCCAGCGCTGCCCAAGATCTTGGCACGCATGTAGAAGGGTCGACTATCACGATGTCCGGGGTCTTGTCACGAATGATCCGCATCTCCATACTCAGCGAAAATAGCCGAACGAAGGTGTAGTGCAGCGGATCAAGGTTCAACATAGCCTAGATGTCATCAAACCGCAGGACGATCGTACCCTCGATGGAGTTATCCACAAAGCCCTTGCCCTCTGGCACCTTGGCCGTGAAAACCGGGTATGCCACATCCTTCTCTCTGAGACGCCGCTCATTCAAAGAAAGAACACTGTCATGCAGACTCCGCATAGCACCGGTTGCAGCATTGAGCATATTTCTCGGTAGCATCGGCCTACCTGCCACATGCACCCTCCTCATTACATCCTCAGGTGAAGGTGGCCTGTCCTGAGCACGGATCATACTCGGTGCCGGCTGGCTCGCACCCTTGTTAGTATTTCTTTTGCGTGCCTTCTTCTTCTCCTATAATGGGACCGAGTTCTGCTCACAGACCGCCTTCTTGAGTGTGTTGGGGCTGATAATATTTCGCACCTCGCCTATCTGAGGCTCGGTGAAGTCGGCAGCTGGAGGCGTCTCCTGAGAACTGAACGGCAGACGACGCCTGTTGCAACTTGGCTTCTCCACGGTACCAGCTAGCTCGCGCACGTCTTTTGTTGGGTTGGGTTCTTGAGAAGGAGGCCCCATGAAGTCGCCACCGTACCCATGATCGGCAAAGTACTGATCTACGTTGGCAAATGTATCGTCGTCGTCGTCGTTCTGATCCTGTGCCATATGCATGTTTGGATCCAGTGGCATAGGGATGTCCAGCACCGTTACGGTGGTCTTGCCATGGGGCCGACTTGGCGCCGGCACGACTGGCGGTGTTGTATTTGGGGTGGTGACCCCCGCCCCCAAACGAATCTGGCTCTTCGGCCAAAGCAGGGTCCAGCTCAGGCAGGCGCTGAGGGTCATCACATCATCATCGTCGGCCCCGACGGGTCAAATCGGAGGTAACAACTCGTCGCAGCCTGGCAGCACCCGAACAAGTTGAACCCTAAACAAGTTGGGTGGCATCTGGGTACCGTGGAACACGGGGTTGCCCGGTTGAACGATTTTTCCCTTGGCGACATCGACCAACTCGTTGTTCACGAAGTGCAGGAGAGTGCATGGAACGTCGGCGGCGCCCTGCGAAAACATGTAGGGCGTCAGGGATGCCCAGTCAAAGGCAAGGAGATGAAGTCCTTGGCTGAGAGAGGCTTAATTAGTTACTGTGATGATGGCGTCGAGCTCGGCTAATGTCGAGGCACCGCCAACGGCGGGCGTGCAGTTGACGGAGGGGCCGCTTGCTGCAGAGGTGCCGGCCGGCGTACACCCAGGTGCATTAAGCTCCTGTGCCGGCGTCGGAGACACCAATGCCGCCTCCGCCGGAGACACCAATGGCCCCGCCATCGCGTTCTGCGAGTTGCTGGCCGTGAAGCTAGGAATCGGGGGCGGTCCCTGTTGGCCGCCCGCAATCCACGCTCGCAACCCCTCGATCAAGGTAGGCACAATGGCGGTGATCGTCGCTCCGATTTATTGTTGTACTTGTTCTTGGACAATCTCCGGAATTCGCGCCACCTGTGCCTTGAGTTCTTGAACCTCGCGCGCCTGGCTTTCCGAGCTGGTCTTTTTCTCCTTTCTCCCACCAGCGTTATAGTGTGACGACCATTTTGTCGACAAGCCTTTGCCGGCCACACGACCAGCTGACGTCGTCTTACTGAGCTTATCCTTTTTCTGCATTACATTCAACGCCCTATTTAGAGTGGTGTCCCAAGGGTTGCTCTTAGTCGACCCCACGCTACTGCTTTCAGTCGCCTGCGGAAGGAATGTGAAGCATTTAGAAATTTGGCTTCATTAATTAGAATGCAACCATATGGAGCTAATTATGCGGGGGGTGTATTCCTTACCATAACAAGCTCAAGCGCCCTAGTCTTCGGATCCGTGGTAATCTCCTTTGTTCTCGGGTCCTTCTTGTACCGGGCCCTGACAAAGTTCCTGGTCTGCTTGTCACCGTATTTATCGAAGAGGGGCGGTAGGCCTTGCTCGGCACGGTCCGCCTCCTCCTTGTCCCATATAGGCTCCGCCACTCTGTAACCGCCGGGACCGAGTGTGTGTTCCCCTAAGTTCAGCTCCCGCTTTTCTTTCCCCCACAGACTTGATTCGGAGGTTGTGGTGCTCGAGCACTTGATCTTGAAGTCGTTGTAGTCATCTTCGGTGATCGAAGGATTTTTCTCCTTGATCTTCTCATAACTCTCACCTTTCTCGATCATTCTCTTCACCGTGCTTTTCCAAGTAGACAGGGTCGTGCTCATCTTCGTGAGGGCGGCATTGTTCACTTTATTCCCTTCGAGGCTTGTGTTTTCAAATTCAGCGGGGAACTTGTATCGTTCGTGCAGCTTCGTCAAGAGCAGGTTGCGCAAATTCCCTCGGTCAGGATGCCTCAGGTTCTCAGTGTTGATCGAGACGCTGCTCCGGAGAATGCACCCGAGCTTAAGCGAGTACCCCTTGACTATTCGTTCGGGCGCCGTTGGATTCCCGTCGGAGTCCACTTCAGTAAATTCCTCCTTGAGGGTGCGGAGCACGGTCGGGCACCGGTCCTTTCGTTGCCTCTTAGGTAGGCTGCCATCTGTGTGTGCGCCGCCATCATCAGTGGTGGCGTCCTCGGCGGCACCATCAGTGGTGGCATCCTCGGCGGCACCATCAATGGGGTCATCCTCGGCGGTACCATCAGTGGTCTCAGGATCGGTGGGGAAGGCGGCGTCCTCATACAAGTGAGGTTGTTCCTCCATCTCCTGGGACAGCTCCCAGAATGCCTTGCCGCCCGAACCCCCGGCCTCATCGTTGTTGGCCATGTTTCTCCCTAAGTAGGAAAAAACTTTGGTCAAAAAGTTGGTTATTGTCAAGGAACAAGATCATGGTCTCATCATTTAGGGTTTGTCGACACCGAGGCATCCTAAAAGCTAAGCTTTTATCATTGAGGGTTTTTCGACGCCGAGGCACCCTAAAAGCCTAAGCTTTCATCATTTCGGTTTTTATCGACACCGAGGCACCCTACAAGCCAAGGTTTTATATTTTATGGTTTGTCGACACCGAGGCATCCTAAAAGCTAAGCTGGGAAGGAGAATTCTAAGTTGGGCCTAATCACTTGGCTCTATTGCCGCCTATGGTTTAATGCAGCTAGAATAAAGGGGCACTTGATCCTACTTAATTAACTACTAAGATACCCCGGCCCATGCATTAGTCACAAGTACCCCATATGTCCTATTTTTAGCAAAGTCATGCCAAAATTCACGGAAAATTTCAGCATGACCTTTGCTGAAAATAGGACATATGGAGTACCCAAATTTGTCGGAACGGAAGTTAATCGACATTCTAGCAAACTCAAGGGCCTCTCGGGTGGACAAGGCAAAATCATTATCCCAGGTGGACAAGGCAATGTGCTACTTGCTTAAATCTCTGTCCAATGCTATTTACAAGACAAACAACAGGTGGCAAAGCCCAGTGTTAAAAAAAGGCCTCCATCACAACATGGAAAATACATTGGCATGTGAAGAGGTGAAACAATATATGCATCTCCAAGCAGTATCATTCAACATTTTAGACAAACCACTACAAGCAATACTGGATCAGATACAAGAAGAATGTGAGAAAATGCAGACAAATACTAACAGATTGAGGTGTTTAACTTGTGGTGCTCTCTGTGCTATTAACATTTCAAGTCAAAACCTTTTCTGGTTAGTAAGTGTTTCTTGAGCATATGTATGTAGTAAGTGTTTCTGCTCTCAGTGTTTCAGAACACATATTTTAGCTACCAAGTACCAGTGCTATTACCCAGCAGTTAATCAGCTTTTGCTTTTGCTTTTCAGTGCCAAATTCTAGCTAGTACCAGCAAATTAACATGTAGCAGCAATCATTTTCAAATATATATACACTGGACATTTTTATATTAACCTAAAGAAAAATGAATAGTTAGGTTAATTACCCACAATGGAGTTCTTCTATGGAACGGACGTCCTTTAGGTAGGGTGGTCCTGCTTCTTCTTGTGGTGTATGCTGCTACTTCATCATCGTCGTCATGTTCGATCCTCGGGTCGCCGTACTTGTCGAAGTCTTGCTCATTGGCTACTCCATCCATTCCGATGATCTTCCTTTTGCCTCTCCACATGACAACACGACTGGGCTTTGACGGGTCGGTAATGAAGAAGCATTGGTCAACTTGGGAAGCCAGTACCCATGGCTCATTTTTCGCGGTGACGTTTGCGCCCGCGGTCTTGGATTTGGCTTCGGGTATAACCATGGTGGTGAAATACCAGTCTTCTTTTAGGATGCTCTTGGCCCATCTGACACGGAACATCGGGACCTTCTCTCCAGCGTAGATTAGCTCCCAGATCTCCTCGATCCTTCCGTAGTATCTGTCCTTGTCATTACCGGTGTAGGATTCCATCGTTACCCCGGAGTTCTGATAACCATCGCTCTTCATGTCCTTGGCCTCGGTGTAGAATGTGTAGCCGTTGATATCGTACGCCTCATAGGTCATCAGGTTGTGCTCGGCGCCCTGTGACAAGGCGAATATGAGTTGTTCTTCCGCGGAAGAATCCTCATGTAAAGGGTACGATAGAAGCTTCTGCTTGAACCAACGCGTGAAACATGAGTTGTGCTCTTTGATTATATCTCCGTCCGTCCTCTGTTGGCCTCGGTCATTGTACGTCTTCTCAATAAAGGTTTTGTGCTCTACCACCCAAGGATCGACCACGTCTATGTGTTGTAGCGCGACTAGGTTTGCTCTTTCAAAGTCGGCGAGTCGACCCTCGAAGTCGACATGCATTTCGCGGCGACCCTCACGGTGACCCCATCCAGCGAGCCTGCCGAGGTGCCTGTTGAGGGGCAGACCAACGGGGTTCTCGATGCCTAGATAATTCGTGCAGTAGGAGATGCACTCTTCGGTCAGAAAGCCCCTGGCTATACTTCCCTCTGGACGTGACATGTTGCGAACGTATCCTTTGATGACGCCATTCATCCTTTCGAACGGCAACATGCTGTGCAGGAACGTCGGCCCGAGTTGGATGATATCGTCCACGATATGGACCAGCAGATGCACCATAACGTCGAAGAATGCGGGCGGGAAGTACATCTCAAGCTCGCATAGTATCACCACGATTTCTTCCTGTAGCCTTCTGAGTTGCCTCACGCCAACAGACTTCCGAGAGATGACGTCGAAAAAGTTGCATATGCCAAATAGACTTTCACGGACGTGCACATCCATGATCCCATGGAATGCAACTGGAAGTATCTGCGTCATCAGCACCTGACAGTCGTCAGACTTCATCCCGCTGAACTTCAGCTTCGCTGGGTCTAGGTATCTGCTTATCTTCCCCGCGTAACCGTAAGGAAGTTTTACTCCTACGAGGCAGGTGAAAAACTGCTCGATCTCCTCCTGACTTAGAGTGAAGCACGCGGGAGGGTAGTCATTTCCGGTCTTCTTGGCCTTTTTTCCTTTGCAACGACTTTTCGTGTCCTGCTTCGCCTCATCATCATCATCATATATAGCGTGAAGCTCCTGCCTGATGCCCATTGATTTCAAGTCTGCCCTTGCTTTCGGCCCATCTTTGGTCCTCTCTGGCATGTTGAGCAGGGTACCAAGCAGACTCTCGCACACGTTCTTCGTGATATGCATTACATCAAGGCTGTGAGGCACACGGTGGATCTTCCAGTATGGCAAGTCCCAGAAAACAGACCTCATTTTCCATACCTTCAGCAGCGGCTCTGGCGCCTTTCGCTTCTTTCCCGACTGTGGCGCCTTTTGCTTCTTTCCCGGTAGTGGGCAATCTTTCCAATTTTTCAACAGCTCGTCTATTTCCTCGCCGCTCCTCGTACGCGGGCGTCCTCGGGGTTCGGTTTCACCATCGAACAAATCCTTGTGTTTTCTGCACAGGTCATCGTCGCGAAGCCACCTTCGATGTCCCATGAACATGGTTTTCGAAGACCCGGGATCTCTATCTAGCTGGCGATACGTTGTGTCATCCATGCACATGACGCATCCAGAAAATCCGTGGACCACCTGTCCCGCGACATATCCGTAACCGAGATAGTCGTGCACCTTCGTGAGCAGCGCGGCTCTCATAGGGAATTATTCTTTCTCTGCGGCGTCCCACGTATTGGCTGGCGTTTTCCACAGCGTGTCAAGCTCCTCTTTCAGCAGCCCAAGATACAGATTGATGTCGTTCCCTGGTTGTTTTGGTCCTTCAATTAGCATACTCATGTGAATGTACTTCCTCTTCATGCACAACCAGGGGGGAAGGTTGTACATCCACACAAACACAGGCCAGCTGCTATGTGTGCTTCTCTGGCTGCCAAACGGATTGACTCCATCGGTGCTCGCGCCCAGCACGATGTTCCTTGGATCGTTCCCAAATTCTAGGTCTTCGAAGTTCAACGCTTGCCACTGGCTCGCATCCTTAGGGTGACTCAGCATCTTGTCTTTTTATCTATCTCCGGATCATTTGCGTCATCTTCTCGCTTCTTCTCCTCCCTATCCGCGTGCCAACGCAGGAGATTTGCTACCTTAGGGTCCGCGAAATACCGCTGTAGACGATGAGTGATCGGAAAGTACCACACCACTTTTCGAGGAGCTTTCTTCCTCTTCTTGTATCGAGTGACGCCGCACACCGGACATATTGTAGACTCCGCGTGCTCGTCCCGATAAATGATGCAATTGTTCATGCATACATGGTATTTCATGTGCGGTAAATCCAGAGGACACATGATTTTCTTCGCCTCCTCGAAACTGGTCGGGCACTTGTTCCCCTTGGGAAGACGTTCGTGCCAGAATGACATGATCTCGTCGAAGCATGCGTCGGTCATTTTGTGTTTTACCTTCATCTCCAGAGCCATGAGCGTTACTTTCAGGCGGGTATCCTCGGGCCTGCATCCTTCATACAATGGAGTAACCATGTGTAACTCAAGTTGATCCATCTTGGCTTTCTCTCGGGCGGCAGCTCTTGCGTTATCCGTCTGCTTGAGAAGCAGCTCTTGAATATGAGGGTCCTGCACCCAGCCCATCGAAGGTCCAGCGTCGTTTGCTCCGCCGGCATCATCATCTTCACGATCATGCCCGTCGTCTACTACGGCATCTTCCTCATCATCATGTCCTGCATTTTCTACATGATGACTGTGTACAGCATCACCGTCGTGATCATCTCCTGGGGATTCTTCGTCTTCTCGCCCGCCCGAGCCGCGGTGGTTGTCTTGCTGCCCTTCCTCATTTCTTGCCCTCCCCCCATGGACGACTTCGTAGTCATCTTCATCACCTTGCCACCGATAGCCATCCATGAAACCACGCAAGAGCAGGTGGTCCCGCACCTGCCCGAAATCCGGGTCCGCAATAAGGCTCTTCAGCTTGCATCTTCGACACGGACATCTTATCTCCGTCTCGTTCTTTTGAAGCATCTCGGCCTTCGCGGACCTCAAAAACCTATTCACGATGCCTTCGGTCATCATGCGGACCATGGTCGTCTGCGGGGTAGAGCAAAACGATATTTTAGATCCAAGAAAAAATTTGGCATGACTTTCCCTAAAAATAGGACCAAAAAGAATGCTTGATGCCAAAATTCTCGCCGAAACATAAATGAATCAACATTCCGGGAAAATATTGGCAACTATCGCATTTCGAATACCGGTACACCTCCAAACACAAACACATATGCAACACCACAAACATATGCAACACCACGAACATACATAGATCTAGCTAGGCCATAAAAAGTGCATGTGCACATTGTTGTAGGGAGAACAACATAAATATAGCTTCCCCCCTTACTTACCTATCAAAACAAGGTAATTTAACCACTTAATTTGAATGAATCTATGGTGGAAATGAGGTGAAAAAGAGGAGGCACCCGAGACAAGGAGGAGGTGGAGAGAATGAAGTGGGGAGAACGTGAGTGTGGGTAGGAGTGGCTGTCCAAAATATCTTGTTGGTGCCCACTTACTAATGGCACACCAACTCAAAATGCGCCATTAGTAATCCAGGTTACTAATGGCGCACCTTCTGGTGGTGCGCCATTAGTAGTTTTGCAAAAAAAACATACTAATGGCGTGCGCCATTACTAGTTTAAACTAGTAATGGCGCACTGTGGAAAAGTGCGCCATTAGTAGTTTTGCAAAAAAAGAATAAAAAATATAATAATAAAACAACAGTAGTGGCGCACTTTCCGACAGGTGCGCCATTACTAGTTACAACTAGTAATGGCGCACTGTGTCTGGATGCGCCATTAGTATGTTTGGAAAAGGAAAAAAAATGTCGATACTAATGGCGCACTCTGGGACAGGTGCGCCATTAGTAGTTTCAACTCTAATGGCATATCAGAAGGTGGTGCACCATTACTATATACTAATGGCGCACCGCTTGTCTGGTCCGCCATTAGTGTCAATCCCATCTATAGCCCTTTTTGTAGCAGTGAATGGTCCACTTAGTTTTTGTTCTAGTGCTTTATTTATTGCAATTTTTTTGCTGCCGTGGTGACCTTGTCCTTGAGCTTGTAGGAGTAGTTGCAATCAATTTTGTTGAGTTTGGTTCACTTTTATTTTGAGTCACTAAAAAAGTCAGAATTTTTTCATAGGAGGAAAATGATGAGGAGATTGTCGAGAGGCCCCTTCAGCCGGGGTTCGAAGGAAAAGGAGAATGAGGAGAAGGAGAAGCCCATGTATAATCTTCCTTGCACCACGGAGATTCGGGCATGTGATGCATTCTTACATGCGGCTGGAATTTATGAAGATTTTTATTATTTGGCCGAGAATGCCGGCATCACCGACTTCCTCCACGACTAGTGTGATCAGTATCTCCTCATAACCAATACTTTCGTGCAAAAATTTCATTTTCGTGCTAGAAGATCACCTCCCACGGTAGAATTTGATTTATATGGTGAGAATGAGGAGATGAACCATTATGAGTTTTGTGAGGTATGCAAACTACCTTACGAAGGTAGTGTTGAAGAACCTGGAAGATTTTATTGATGCAGTTATCGTAGGGAAAGAATAAGGATGCTAGAAGCAAGAGTGGCCAGTTTACATTTTCCTGTTTTATGCTATTATTCATTATTTGCTGGGAAATGTTTGGTTGGTCGTGGAGAGAGTGGAGGCCTTAGTGCCCCTAACCTTGCCATTTTGTGCCATGCTTGACTTCACGATAGAACTTTTAGTTTGGGTGCTATGGTTGCTAAACGGTTGAGTTTGAACAGTACTAAGGGTCCTATTTTGGGGGGTATATTCGCCACTCACCTTGCTCAACACTTTGAGATACCCATTAGGCATTATGAAAAAGAGGAGAAATTACTACCCGAAATTTATTTAGATTATGACAACATGGTAGCGCATAAATTCATTAGTTTTGATGAGGAAAAGAAGCTTATTTATAATTTGACATTCAGTCAGAAAACTTCTCAGACTATTATCTTGTCTGCACCTTTTTTGTTTAATATTCATTCAGGCAAGCACACTATTTGGCCCGAGGACATCTATAGATTTTGGGGACATCCACAACCCGCAGTACCTGAGCCAGCATCGGCCCTTGATCCTCATCACGGGCCTATATTTCAGTGGGAGACCCAGGAGCTCGCAAACCAGTGGATCCCTCAGGATCCACCTCAGTACCCATGATAGGGCAACTTTGAGCCGTGGCCTAGACCAACTTAGGCTGAAGCCTAAGCTTGGGGGAATACGTATTTATCACCGACATTACATTCATGTTCACACACTCATTCCAGTTGTTGGTGTTCATACTTTTTCATTGTATCAATAATGTTAGTTTATTTTTCTCGCTTTCTTCTTGTGTGTTTGAAAAACTTTAGAAAACCCAAATATTATTTCGTGTTTCTTTTTGTCTTTTCTTTTCTAGTTAGTTCCTTAGTAGTTTGTAGTAGTAAAAGAAAATCCAAAAAGATTTCTCGTTCTTCATTTGTTTGTTGGGAGCTTTCCCGTGTAAATAGTTTTTCTCGTTCTTGTTTTGCTTCCTTCAGAACAACAAAAACTTCAAAAAATATTTTAGTGTGTTTCTTTGAAATTCTTCTCTTCTTATTTGGGGGTCGGGAGGAGAAGACCACGATGAAAATGATGAGTGCCTCTCATATGCATTATTGTTGAACTAACAAAGAGCCCATATTACCTTGTCTTCTCCTTTGAACAAATGTTGCAGATTCTAGCTTGGCCCAATGCACGTGCACTATTATTATTATTCACACCGTTCGGTCGTGCAGGTGAAAGGAAATAATGACGATATATGATGAAATGATTGAGATGGAGAAAAACAGGTATGAACTCGACCTATTTTGTTTTTGTAAATATGATTGGCTTGCCATTTGTCACACCCTGCATTTTGTAACATGTTATTTGCATCAATGAAGCATGAAAATTTGGACCAACAAATTTTTTTAGCATCATTTGGCTTTTATTTGGAATTGAGTTTTTCTTCATGTGCTTTTCATGTGCTCATTAAAGTCAACTATCACCTCTTGTAGAATTCATCTCCATACCCAAAACTTCTTCCCAATGATCATGCCAAGTGTTATATAGCAGTATAGTATTTTCTTACAAAATTAATTTGGCCAAAATGTATTTTATAAATTTAGTATTCCAAAAACCCCTGAATTGAGGTTTGCATTGCAAGTGCTTGATTTAGGGTGAGAAAATTATTTCAAAAAGTATATTTGAGACCTAGTACTCATAGGACTCCCAGAAACCACAAAAGTATAATTTTAAAAGTTATTTTCCTATTTTATTTAAAAGCTTTTTCTTAAGGCCATAAATGGTCTTTAATAGGGGAAAATTATTTAAGTATTTCAAAAATATTTGCCAAACTTCAGGGAGACTCATAGGACATATATTGTCCATATATAAGAGTTTCAACACTTGGTCATGTTCAAAATAATGGGCTAATCCCTCTAAAACCCTTTCTGGATATTTCAAGCTTTTGAAATATTTACAAAGGATATATTCTCCAAAAATTCCAGGGAAATTCTATCATGTCATACATGACATATTAGATGATCTTGCCATGTCCCATGCCTTGGGAAGCAAGAAAACATCATCAAAACCCTTCAAAACCATTCTGTCCATATTTGAAGTTTGAGCAACTTTACATTGCCAAACTTATCCAAATGCTCTCAAACTTGGTGCACATGCTAGAATGGCCTAATAAGGCATCTAGACCAAGTGGCACAAGATTTGGAGTAGGGAAACTTGATCAGAATACCCCCAAACCATTTCTGTTCAAATGCAAATTTGAACAACTTTACATTACCAACTTTTTACCTGGAGCTTCAAACTTTGTGGGCATGATCAATACCCCAAATGATGAAACTACACCAAGTGGTGCATCAAGGGGAGATGATTAGCTTGACTCAAACAAGATGTAGCCATTTCTGTTGATTTCTAGAGTTCACCAAAGTTACATTGGATAGTTTCTTCAAATGAACCCAAATTTGGTGAAACACCCTATTTCCATATAACATTCAATCCTGTTAAGTGTCATGGCAAGTGGAGATCATTTGCTTGATCAAAACTTGATCAAACACCTTCTGCAGTTTTACCAAAACTACCATCTTGACCCCTTTTACTATTTACCTTGGCCTCAACTTTCTACCACAGCTTCATCTGGTTACTATCTACCTCCAGTAACTCCCCCATGTCCCCAGCTCCATGATTGAGGGGTGAAAACCCTAGTTCATCTTGTTGGACAGCCATTTTCTACCAAGTTACCAGCTTCACCTCTCTCTCCTTGATCCTCCAGAGTATCCAAAGCCACAGACGAGCTGCTTGCATCACCCTGGACCCCCCAGACACGGTGGACGCGCCCAGAGGGCCAATGGCATGCCATGGCATGCGATAAGGCCGCTCCAGAGCGCGCTACAGTGCGCCCCCGCACTGTAGCTTCGCCCAATCGCCTACCCCCGATAGCCTCGAGCTCTCCCCTCGCACCAGTCGATCCCCCTCGACGTCCGCGACCTCCCCGGCGCTGTCCCCCCTCCTCCTCCGCCCTCCAGTAGCCGTCTTCACACGCGCGCTGGCCGCCTGCAGCCCCCACTCTTCGGCCTCACACGCGCACGCTGACTGGAAGCTTCCCCGCTCCGCCTCTCCCCTCTGCTAGGCGTAGAACACGTCCACGATCTTCCCCGACTCGAACACAGGCACCAGAACGGCCTGTGGCCTCGTCTGCATCCACGCCGGCGCACGAGTCCACGGTGGACCGTGGGCTCGGCTATATAAGCACCCCCAGGCCTCTCCAACGGCACCAACAACCTCCCCTCATCCCGAGCAACACTCCTGCACCACCCGTTCATCCCCGAAGAGCCCCAGTGCTCGGGATCGACCGGAGCTCCGCCGCGTCGGGCAACCGGCGATCTCGCAGTACATGCCCTCTCCGCCCTTCCTTTCGCTCAATTTGGAACCACCGCACCCCACTGATACTTTCCCCTCGCTTTTCCCTCTCTGTAGCTATCGGAATCGGCCGGAGCAGCAACCTCCCGACGACCCTCCGCCGTCCCACCTCGCCGCCGGCGAACCAGGCCTCCCCGGCGAGTCGCACCACCACCACTGCATCCGCGACTCGCTGCTGAGTCCATCCCTGCCATCCATTTGCCCCGCCGTGCCCGGATTCGTCGTCGGTGAGCTCGCCGTGGCCGTGGCCGAGAGGTTGAAGATGACAGGCGGGCCCCGCCTGTCATCCTCACCACCCTCTCCCTCCCCTCACAACCGCTGACCGCCGGGCCCCGCCCGTCAGGTTTGAAATCCTAACGTGCGCGCGCTGGCGCCCGAGCGGCTGGGCTGTTAGCCCTGGGCCGTGCACTGTGGCCGTCCTGGCCTAGCTGCACAGGGCCTTTTCTTCTTTTTCTTTTCTGTAAAGTTTCAAATAATTTTACAGAAATGAATATTTGTCCAAATAAATTAATTCCAACCCCTAAAATCTTGTAATATTCCAACCTATTTAATGGTGTCACTTTCACACATATCCATGAAACTTTTCTGTTCTATTCAAATTTCAATTCAAATTTGAGCAATAAAACTCATGTTCTAAAATCCCTAGATTCCATTCTGTTACTCCAAAACTCAAACTAAGAATTTTCTCCATCTTGGTTTTCCCTCTAGTATTTAACAAAAATAAGTTGACATTTTTCTGAACACTTTGATTTTTCTGTTTTCATTGTGGTCTTATTTTCCCGTTGTTATTTTGCGACGATTAGATCCCGTATTTGACGAAGTTGCTGAAGAAGGAGAAGGAGAAGGATTTGAAGACTTTGAAGACCAAGCCAATCTAGGCAAGCAGCCCGTTGACCATGATACACTTGATCTTCGGAACCCGTTTGTTTCCGATGCATGATGATAGAGTTACGGTGGTGACCTAGTTGAAACCACCACATGATGCATGCTTACTCATGATCTTGCTATGTGCTAGTTGTCATGCAAATAGATAGTAGTGATGCTTGTGATGCATGTGAGGTATGAACCTTCGAGGTTGAAATCTTTCATAAACCCCATCGGGTGCCCCTAATGCCTGACGGTGATGTTGAGTTAGGTCATCACTTGAGGAAGAAGTGATGTGCCGGTAAAATCTTGTGCATGGGTGAAATAATGGATTAGATTTATGTGTGACTACCGTCCCAACAAAACATGTGCAACCACTCTACCCCTTATGGGACGGGGCTTTATTGAATACTTAGGTCGATACTAGCATGGTGCCCGCATTACTAGTGACGGGAAGACTTGAGGTCTTTCCCGGGACGGGGTCGTGCTTGGATAGATGACCATGACTGTTTTCACAGGGCACCGGACACACCGTTGGTCCCTTCGGGTACGCGTGACATTGAAATTAGGGCAAGTCCCGTGATCTACTATTTGTACTCGAGGGCCGTGTACCGACGAGTGGACTCTATGTTAGTGTCGTCTAATGAAAGATAATGTCTGGGTGCTTCCCCCGAGTACTTGAGGTACTGCGGGATCGTGGATGACACGAAAGCTTCCCGGATCTTGTGGGTAAAGTGCGCAACCTCTGCAGAGTGTAAAACTATTCGAATAGCCGTGTCCACGGTCATGGGCAGTTGGGTGGTGCTACTTAAACTATGTCCAGAATTTTACCGCATCGATGAAAGTATGTGTGTGATAAGTCAAGGTGGTGACTTGACTCGATGAGTTGAATCCTATTCATGTTGATATCGGTAACCTGTTTCCGAGGTTACGTGAACTCGTTGATGCATACACTTGATGGTAGAATATTTATTCTAGCCCATTGCTAGATTGCTCATTATTGTTCAATTGCATTGTTACTTTGAACCACATCATGGGTTGCTTGCGAGTACATTCAAAGTACTCATTGGCTTGCCACTGGTTATTTAATTGGCTAGGCATGGAGGAACAGGAATATGATGAAGAGTTCTTTGGAGACGAACATGCAAACTAGGACGCTATCCCAGTCAGAATGCCTGTAGGGTTAAGGCAGATGGCATGGGTTCTACCTATCATCGAAGACTTCCGCTATTTGTGTTATTTTCTATTCAGCCCGTGAGGCTTTATCTATGTAAGGCTTGGCCATAATGGCCATAATTTGTGTAAGACGATATGTATGGATGTAAGACTCTTGTTATTCAGCTTCTGTGTGTTCAGTGAGCATTGATCTCTGGGATCACTGTACACGTGCATTCGGTGATCTCGACTTCTAAGTCGGGGTCCCCACAGAGCTGGTACTAGAGCCATCCTGACTGTAGGAAGCCTTAGTTAGCATGGGCGTTAGTTAGATGAGACCCCTTTTCAAAAACCCTTCTGAACCTCTCTTCTTTTCTAAACCTGAGATTTCATCAGCTTATTAACCCCTCCTATTCAACCTTTGTAGATGGCCGCTGAACCTGAAGAGCACCTGACCACTGGGTTTCCCTTGCTTCTCGAGGATAGACTCCAGGAGTGCCCATTCCACCGAGCGCCCATCCTCACCTACCTTGAGCATTGGGTTAGCGACACTGAGGTGGAATACCATGTGGAAGTGATCGTGAAGGCAAACGATCCTCCCACAAGTTGGTTCTTCGAGGGACCCTAGATGGCAACACTACCACTCGCTGTCGAGGCTGCTGCACTCAAGGCACTAACCCGTCTCCGTGAGCTTCTTCCGGAGATGGCAGCCAAGATGACAACCCGCTTCTTACCTTACCGGAAGGAAGGTGAAGATGAAAGCTGCGCACTAGCCCCTCCACTGAAGGAAGGACTCTCGCTTCGGTTCCAGACCTACTTCAGTCTATGTGCCGACATCTTGGCACAAGACTTGGCCTCGGAATCAATGAAGGTTTGAGAAGAACTTCACAAGACCAAGGCACTTCTTCGTCGAGCTCAAGAGAAGACAAATAGGATCAAGAAGGAAGGAGCACCTTCCGGACAGTCCGCTATCGCATACCGAGGCGGAAGGCCCTCCGAAGATGTATCTTCCAAGAATGAAGAACCACCTCGGCGACGCCGGATGATGGCAAGGGAATATCGCAAGATCTTCCCTGCACCACCGACAAAGCACCGTCGTATCCAACTCCTCCACTCCCCCACACCCTCAAGTGACAAGGGGGCCCAGACAGATGAAGACAAGGAGGAAGACCCAGAAGAGCCGGAATACGCGACCGAGCATTCCGCCGCTTAGGCATTATTCGCTACTCGGATATGCCAGTTGTGACCTCTACGGTAGGATAGGTCGTGTAACCCCTATGCGCAGTCGAGTCCTTGTATGGTTCATATGAAACCATCTAGTGTTTGCTTTTGTCGTGTTTGGATGTATGTCGTATCCTTCCTTCAGGAACATGTAAACGACTGCATCACCCGTTTGGATTTTAATGAATGTGTTTTGGCCTTTCGGCCCTTGCATGATTTGATTAGTGTCACACCCACCCCCTTACTAGGCACCCATCTATCTTGCTTTCCCTCTTCCGAGTCATGAGACCTTTTAACGCTCCAACAGGATGCCTGTTGTAACTCGTACTGGTACCTCTACCCAGCAGCCTGAAGCCGGAGCATCCGCTCAGTCAGAGGCAGGCCACGACCAAACCAACGACCAAGCTCCACCACCACCACCTCCTCCGAACATGGACATGGCTCAGCTTCTCCAAGCTTTCCAAGAGGAACGCCAAGCCAACACTGCAGCCCTCCAGTTGATTGCTCAAGCTGTCACCAACAACCGCCAGCTGGCGGGGAATGGCAATGGACATTCCACGTTGGCAGAGTTCAAGAAGCATGCACCGCCAACTTTCATCGAGACTGCTGAACCCCTGGATGCAGACGACTGGGTCCGCACCATTGAGGACTTACTGTAACTAGTCGGATGCACCGAAGACCGTGAGAAGGTGGCTTATGCAGCCCACTGCCTCGGGGGGATTGCTAGAGCTTGGTGGGATGGATTCAAGGTCATGCATGCTGAACAAGACATCACTTGGGTCAACTTCAAGGCAGAATTCCGCAAGGCCCACATTCCTTCCGGAATCATGGCTATCAAAAAGCATGAGTTCCGAGCCCAGAAGCAAGGAAGTGGCACTGTCAAGGAGTACATGCAGAAGTTCAGTGTTCTGTCAAGGTATGCCCCTGAAGATGTCAGCACTGATGCTGCAAAAAGGGAGCGCTTCATGGAAGGCCTCAATCAGACTCTGCAATACTCGCTTGTCGTGTGCGAATGCCCAACCTTCCCTGACCTGGTGAACAAAGCACTCATGCTTGAAGACAAGCGGCGTGCTTTGGAAGACACTCGCAAGCGCAAGATGGTCAGCAAGGGAAGTTCCAGCAACCAGAAGCCTCGTCTGTGGCAGTCAGCCCCGGCCAAGCCAACCTATCAGCAACCCAGAGCTCCTGCACCTCGCACCAACTTTCAGCCTCAGCAGTATGCCAACCCAAGGCCAGCTTTCAACCCCAATAACAGTGGTGGCAACAAGATCAACAATCCAAACCAAGTCACTTGCTTTGGATGTGGTCAGTCAGGACACATCTCAAGGGTGTGCCCCAACAAGAAGCCTGATGCCCCGCGCCCCAATGCGCAGAACCAAGGACAAGGCCGCGGGATGCCACCAAGGAACCTAGCTCCTCGCAACCCGCCTAACCATGGGAAGGGGCGTGTGAATCACGTCACTGCTGAAGAAGCCCAGGAAGACCCGGACGTCGTGCTGGGTACGTTCCTTGTCAACTCAGCACCTGCAACTGTCTTGTTTGATTCTGGACCAACGCATTCATTTGTCACTCAAAGATTTGCATTAAAAAGTGGCATGACCCCTACAACCCTGAATAACCCTATGGTGGTACAAACCCCCGGAGCAGAGATGAGAGCCAAGATAGGCTGTAAAGGAGTCATTATAACCATTAACGGTGTAGATTTCCTAGCAGACCTCATCGTCCTGAGATCACAAGGCTTGGATGTGATCCTAGGCATGAATTGGCTCAGCAAGCACCAAGGCTTGTTAGACTGTGCCAATCGGACAGTTACTGTGACCAATGACCAAGGAGTCGAAGTCAAGTTTGCTTCCGACTCCTCTTCCGCTCAAGCCGCTCAAGTCAACTGTCTGTCTGAAGTCGGGCTAGAGCAAGTATCGGTGGTATGCGAGTATCCTGATGTCTTTCTAGACGAACTACCGGGAATGCCCCCTGACCGTGACATTGAGTTCATCATCGAGCTCGTGCCCGGAGCAGGACCCATCTATAAGAAGCTTTATAGAATGGGGACAGAAGAATTAGCCGAGTTGAAGAAGCAGCTGGAAGAGCAGATGAGGAAGGGATTTATCCGCCCAAGTGCCTCCCCTTGGGGATCTCCCGTTCTGTTTGTGGCAAAGAGGGATGGTACCATCCGCTTATGCATTGATTATCGTTCCCTCAATAAAGTTACAATCAAGAACAAATATCCACTTCCCAAGATTGAAGACCTGTTTGATCAGCTCAGTGGAGCCAAGGAGTTCTCCAAGATCGACCTCAGATCTGGGTACTACCAGCTGAAGATCAGACCCCAAGATATTCCGAAGACGGCATTCGTAACCAGATATGGCATGTACGAGTGCACGGTCATGTCCTTTGGGTTAACCAATGCCCCAGCTTACTTCATGTATCTCATGAATAAAGTCTTCATGGAATATTTGGACAAGTTCGTTGTTGTCTTCATCGATGACATTCTTGTCTTCTCAAAGACGGAGGAAGAACATGAGCAGCATTTGAGGATGGTCCTAGACAAGCTTCGGGAGCACCAACTTTATGCTAAATTCAGCAAGTGTGAGTTCTGGCTGCATAAAGTTGGATTCTTAGGTCATGTCTTGATCGAAGAAGGATTGTCAGTTGATCCCGCGAAGATCAAAGCTGTGACCCAATGGCAATCTCGAACGACCGTCAAGGAAGTCAGAAGCTTCCTCGGACTTGTGGGCTATTACTGCAAATTCGTGGAAGGATTCTCTAGCATTGCCTGGCCAATGACTCAGCTCCTCAAGAAGGACAAAAAGTTCGAGTGGACGCCAAATTGCGAGGAGAGCTTCCAAGAGCTCAAGAAGAGATTGACCACCGCCCCAGTTCTGGCAACACCTGATATTCACAAGGAGTTCGTGATATATTGTGATGCCTCTCGAACCGGATTGGGAAGCGTTCTGATGCAAGAAGGCCGAGTCATAGCTTACCTCTCCAGGCAGCTACGACCTCATGAGGAGAACTACGCTACTCACGATCTTGAGTTAGCGGCAGTAGTTCATGCCTTGAAGACATGGCGGCATTACCTCCTAGGGAAACGGTGTGAGATATACACAGACCACAAAAGTCTGAAGTACATTTTCACCCAAAAGGAATTGAACATGAGGCAGCGAAGATGGTTGGAACTCATCAAAGACTATGACCTCAGTGTTCAATATCACCCCGGGAAGGCTAACGTGGTGGCCGATGCCTGAAGCAGGAATGCTTGCTCTTTGAATGCCATTATTCAAGAAAGGCAGCCATCCTTGTTTAAGGAACTCGAACAATTCAGTTTGGAATTGGTCACCCCTGGATTTCTGGATCATTTGGAAGTCAGACCGACCCTGATGGATGAAGTCAAGAAGGCACAAGATGGACGCGCAAGCATTGAAGGCATCAAGAAGAAGATGAAGCTAGGCAAGGCCCCAGGATTCTCCGGAGACGAGCACGGGATTGTTTGGTACAAAGGCCGCATCTGCGTACCAAACAATATGGAGCTGAAGAACTTGATCCTGCGAGAAGCCCACGACACTCCATATTCCACCCACCCCAGAGGAACCAAGATGTATCAAGACATGAAGGCAAGATTCTGGTGGCACGGGATGAAAGAGAGAGATTGCAACCTATGTTGCAAAGTGTGATGTGTGCCAAAGGGTCAAAGCTGAATATCAGCGCCCTGCTGGATTGCTTCAACCACTCAAGGTTCCTGAGTGGAAGTGGGATAAAGTCGGAATGGACTTCATCACCGGATTACCAAGGTCAAATAGGGGACATGACTCTATCTGGGTCATAGTCGATCATTTAACCAAGGTGGCCCATTTCATTCCTGTGAAGACCACTTATGATGGCAACCGGCTGGCAGCTCTCTACATCGACATAATCGTAAGCCTTCACGGCGTTCCCATGGAGATTGTGTCAGATTGAGGAACCCAGTTCACCTCAAGGTTCTGGAAGAAGTTCCAAGAAGCCTTGGGAACCAAATTGTCTTTCAACACAGCTTTCCACCCATAGACCGGAGGTCAGACAGAACGAGTAAATCAAATTCTCGAAGACATGCTCCGAGCCTGTGTCTTAGCATATGGAGCCAAGTGGGAAGATTGTCTCCCTTTTGCCGAGTTCTCCTATAACAACAGTTATCAGTCGAGCCTTCAGATGGCACCATTTGAGGTGTTGTACGGACGCAGATGTCGCACACCCCTCAACTGGTCGGAGACTGGAGAAGGGCTAGTCTTTGGACCGGATAATCTCCGCGCGGCAGAAGAGCAAGTCCAACTAGTCAGAGAACGTTTGAAGGCAGCCAAGTCAAGGCAGAAGAGCTATGCTGACACTCACTGTCGGGACATGAGTTTCCATGTCGGGGACCATGTGTACCTGCGGGTAACTCCTCTGAAGGGAACCAAGCATTTCCACGTCAAGGGGAAGCTCGCACCAAGGTTCATTGGACCCTTTGAGATCACTGCACGACGAGGAGAAGTGGCTTACCAGTTGGAACTACCACCTGAGCTATCCGATGTGCACAACGTATTCCACGTGTCACAACTTCGGAAATGTCTCCAAGTTTCGAACAAGCCTAATCTCTACAAGGATGTTGATCACCAAGCCATTGATCTGCAGCCTGATTTGACCTACCGCGAGAAGCCCATTCGCATTCTGGATGAAGCAGAACGACGGACGCGAAGCCGTACCATCAAGTACTTCAAGGTTCAGTGGAGCAACCACACCGAAGCAGAAGCAACATGGGAACGTGAAGACTATCTTAGATCCGAGTTTCTCGATCTCTTTTAAGACCTAGTTTAGGAATCTCGGGGACGAGATTCTTGTTAGGGGGGTAGGTCTGTCACACCCTGCATTTTGTAACATGTTATTTGCATCAATGAAGCATGAAAATTTGGACCAACAATTTTTTTAGCATCATTTGGCTTTTATTTGGAATTGAGTTTTTCTTCCTGTGCTTTTCATGTGCTCATTAAAGTCAACTATCACCTCTTGTAGAATTCATCTCCATACCCAAAACTTCTTCCCAATGATCATGCCAAGTGTTATATAGCAGTATAGTATTTTCTTACAAAATTAATTTGGCCAAAATGTATTTTATAAATTTAGTATTCCAAAAACCCCTGAATTGAGGTTTGCACTCCAAGTGCTTGATTTAGGGTGAGAAAATTATTTCAAAAAGTATATTTGAGACCTAGTAGTCATAGGACTCCCAAAAACCACAAAAGTATAATTTTAAAAGTTATTTTCCTATTTTATTTAAAAGCTTTTTCTTAAGGCCAGAAATGGACTTTAATAGGGGAAAATTATTTAAGTATTTCAAAAATATTTGCCAAAATTTAGGGAGACTCATAGGACATATATTGTCCATATATAAGAGTTTCAACACTTGGTCATGTTCAAAATAATGGGCTAATCCCTCTAAAACCCTTTCTCGATATTTCAAGCTTTTGAAATATTTACAAAGGATATATTCTCCAAAAATTCCAGGGAAATTCTATCATGTCATACATGACATATTAGATGTTCTTGCCAAGTCCCATGCCTTGGGAAGCAAGAAAACATCATCAAAACCCTTCAAAACCATTCTGTCCATATTTGAAGTTTGAGCAACTTTACATTGCCAAACTTATCCAAATGCTCTCAAACTTGGTAAACATGCTAGAATGGCCTAATAAGGCATCTAGATCAAGTGGCACAAGATTTGGAGTAGGGCAACTTGATCAGAATACCCCAAAACCATTTCTGTTCAAATGCAAATTTGAACAACTTTACATTACCAACTTTTTACCTGGAGCTTCAAACTTTGTGGGCATGATCAATACCCCAAATGATGAAACAACACCAAGTGGTGCATCAAGGGGAGATGATTAGCTTGACTCAAACAAGATGAAGCCATTTCTGTTGATTTCTAGGGTTCACCAAAGTTACATTGGCTAGTTTTTTCAAATGAACCCAAATTTGGTGAAACACCCTATTTCCATATAAAATTCAATCCTGTTAAGTGCCATGGCAAGTGGAGATCATTTGCTTGATCAAAACTTGATCAAACACCTTCTGCAGTTTTACCAAAACTACCATCTTGACCCCTTTTACTATTTACCTTGGCCTCAACTTTCTACCACACCTTCATCTGGTTACTATCTACCTCCAGTAACTCCCCCATGCCTCCAGCTCCATGATTGAGGGGTGAAAACCCTAGTTCATCTTGCTGGACAGCCATTTTCTACCAAGTTACCAGCTTCACCTCTCTCTCCTTGATCCTCCAGAGCATCCAAAGCCACAGACGAGCTGCTTGCATCACCCTGGACCCCCCAGACACGGTGGACGCGCCCAGAGGGCCAATGGCATGCCATGGCATGCGATAAGGCCACTACAGAGCGCGCTACAGTGCACCCCCGCACTGTAGCTTCGCCCAATCACCTGCCCCCGACAGCCTCGAGCTCTCCCCTCGCGCCAGTCGATGCCCCTCGACGTCCGCGACCTCCCCGGCGCTGTCCCCCCTCCTCCTCCGCCCTCCAGTAGCCGTCTTCACACGCGCGCTGGCCGCCCGCAGCCCCCACTCTTCGGCCTCACACGCGCACGCTGACTGGAAGCTTCCCCGCTCCTCCTCTCCCCTATGCTAGGCATAGAACACGTCCACGATCCTCCCCGACTCGAACACAGGCACCAGAACGGCCTGTGGCCTCGTCTACATCCTCCCCGGCGCACGAGTCCACGGTGGACCGTGGGCTCGGCTATATAAGCACCCCCAGGCCTCTCCAACGGCACCAACAGCCTCCCCTCATCCCCAGCAACACTCCTGCACCACCCGTTCATCCCCGAAGAGCCCCAGTGCTCGGGATCGACCGGAGCTCCGCCGCGTCCGGCAACCGGCGATCTCGCAGTACAGGCCCTCTCCACCCTTCCTTTCGCTCGATTTGGAACCACCACACCCCACTGATACTTTCCCCTCGCTTTTCCCTCTCTGTAGCTGTCGGAATCGGCCGGAGCAGCAACCTCCCGACGACCCTCCGCCGTCCCACCTCGCCGCCGGCGAACCAGGCCTCCCCGGCGAGTCGCACCACCACCACTGCATCCGCGACTCGCTGCTGAGTCCATCCCTGCCATCCATTTGCCCCGCCGTGCCCGGATTCGTCGCCGGTGAGCTCGCCGTCGCCGTGGCCGAGAGGTTGAAGATGACAGGCGGGCCCCGCATGTCATCCTCACCACCCTCTCCCTCCCCTCACAGCCGCTGACCGCCGGGCCCCGCCCGTCAGGTTTGAAATCTTGACGTGCGCGCGCTGGCGCCCGAGCGGCTGGGCTGTTAGCCCTGGGCCGTGCACTGTGGCCGTCCTGGCCCAGTTGCATAGGGCCTTTTCTTCTTTTTCTTTTTTGTAAAGTTTCAAATAATTTTATAGAAATGAATATTTGTCCAAATAAATTAATTCCAACCCCTAAAATCTTGTAATATTCCAACCTATTTAATGGTGTCACTTTCACACATATCCATGAAACTTTTCTGTTCTGTTCAAATTTAAATTCAAATTTGAGCAATAAAACTCCTATTCTAAAATCCCTAGATTCCATTCTGTTACTCCAAAACTCAAACTAAGAATTTTCTCCATCTTATTTTTCCCGCTAGTATTTAACAAAAATAAGTTGACATTTTTCTGAGCACTTTGATTTTTCTGTTTTCATTGTGGTCTTATTTTCCCGTTGTTATTTTGCGATGATTAGATCCCGTATTTGATGAAGTTGCTGAAGAAAGAGAAGGAGAAGGATTTGAAGACTTTGAAGACCAAGCCAATCCAGGCAAGCAGCCCTTTGACCATGATACATTTGATCTTCGGAACCCGTTTGTTTCTGATGCATGATGATAGAGTTACGGTGGTGACCTAGTTGAAACCACCACATGATGCATGCTTACTCATGATCTTGCTATGTGCTAGTTGTCATGCAAATAGATAGTAGTGATGCTTGTGATGCATGTGAGATATGAACCTTCGAGGTTGAAATCTTTTCATAAACCCCATCGGGTGCCCCTAATGCCCGAGGGTGATGTTGAGTTAGGTCATCACTTGAGGAAGAAGTGATGTGCCGGTAAAATCTTGTGCATGGGTGAAATAATGGATTAGATTTATGTGTGACTACCGTCCCAACCAAACATGTGCAACCACTCTACCCCTTATGGGATGGGGCTTTATTGAATACTTAGGTCGATACTAGCATGGTGCCCGCATTACTAGTGACGGGAAGACTTGAGGTCTTTCCCGGGACGGGGTCGTGCTTGGATAGACGACCATGACTGTTTTCACAGGGAAACGGACACACCGTTGGTCCCTTCGGGTACGCGTGACATTGAAATTAGGGCAAGTCCCGTGGTCTACTATTTGTACTCGAGGGCCGTGTACCAACGAGTGGACTCTATGTTAGTGTCGTCTAAGGAAAGATAATGTCCGGGTGCTTCCCCCGAGTACTTGAGGTACTGCGGGATCGTGGATGACACGAAAGCTTCCCAGATCTTGTGGGTAAAGTGCGCAACCTCTGCATAGTGTAAAACTATTCGAATAGCCATGTCCACGGTCATGGACAGTTGGGTGGTGCTACTTAAACTATGTTCAGAATTTTACCGCATCGATGAAAGTATGTGTGTGATAAGTCAAGGTGGTGACTTGACTCGATGAGTTGAATCCTATTCATGTTGATATCGGTAAGCTGTTTCCGAGGTTACGTGAACTCGTTGATGCATACACTTGATGGTAGAATATGTATTCTAGCCCATTGCTAGATTGCTCATTATTGTTCAATTGCATTGTTACTTTGAACCACATCATGGGTTGCTTGCGAGTACATTCAAAGTACTCATTGGCTTGCCACTGGTTATTTAATTGGCCAGGCATGGAGGAACATGAATATGATGAAGAGTTCTTTGGAGACGAACATGCGAACTAGGACGCTATCCCAGTCAGAATGCCTGTAGGATTAAGGCAGATGGCATGGGTTCTACCTATCATCGAAGACTTCCGCTATTTGTGTTATTTGCTATTCAGCCCGTGAGGCTTTATCTATGTAAGACTTGGACATAATGGCCATAATTTGTGTAAGACGATATGTATGGATCTAAGACTCTTGTTATTCAGCTTCTGTGTGTTCAGTGAGCATTGATCTCTGGGATCAATGTACACGTGCATTCGGTGATCTCGACTTCTAAGTCGGGGTCCCCACACCATTCCTGATTCAGCCCATTATGAATGAAACATGTTTGCAATGACAATTAGAGCTTATAGTTACTCATGCCATGCGTAATTATCTAGGAGTTTATAATGGTTTAACTTGCGTGCCAACATGCTTTTAAAACTGTTGTGATGTGGTATGATGGTATGGTATCCCTCTTTGAATGATTTAAGTGGCTCGACTTGGCACATGTTCACACATGTAGTTGAAACTAAATCAACATAGCCTCCACGATATTTATGTTCATGGTAATTTATATCCTACTCATGCTCGCACTCAATGTTGATTAATGTCAAGGCATGTTTATGACCGTTGTCGCTCTCTAGCTGGTCGCTTCCTAGTCTCTTTCTAGCCTTCACTTGTACTAAGCGGGAATACAACTTGTGCATCCACTTCCATAAACTCAAAGTTGTTCCATATGAGTCCACCGTACCTACCTATATGCGGTTTTTACCTGCCGTTCCAAGTAAATTTGCATGTGCCAAATTCTAAACCTTCAAATAAAATTCTGTTTTGTATGCCCAAATCGCTCATGTGGCGACTGCGGGCTATCTTTATCTTCGATGCTAGGTGGGTTATTCCCAGGACGAGTGGACTCCGCTTTTCATTCACGAGAAAATGGATGGTAACCGAGATACTCAGTCCCATGTTCAAAAGATCAAAAATAAAATCAAAATATAATTAAACAAAGCTCCCCCAGGACTGTTGTTCGTTTGGACGGTACCCATTGTTTCGAATATGCCGTGGAGTGTGTTTGATGGTGGAGGGGGAGTAAAACTTTACCATTCTGTTTGGGAACCGCCTATAATGTATGAAGCATGGAAGATATTGAGAACTCTTGGTTGTAGCGTTGACAAAGAAAGCATATCGCTCAAAATTATATTCACCTCTGATTTAAAAACTTGAGCTCTGGCACCTCTGCAAATCCCTGCTTCCCTCTGCGAAGGGCCTATCTATTTACTTTTATTATCGAGTCATCATCCACTTACAAAAAGCGCCAGTTGGAGAGCACCTCTGTCATTTATATGGTTATTAATTGATATTGAGTATGAGTCTGACTGGATCTCTTTAACAATGAATTACAATGTGTAGTCAGTCCTTGATCTTCTTAGGTGCTCTGCATTTATGTTTTGCGGTCTCAGAAAGGGCTAGCGAGATACCACTTTGTCATATTATATCATGATTGTTTTGAAAAAGTGTTGTCATCCGAGATTTATTATTATGTTATTGATATGCGTAAACATGAGACCTAAATGTTATTGTGAATGTGGTTAGTTCATAATCTTTACTGAAAACTTGAGTGCTGGCTTTACGTATTTACAACAACAAGATCAAACATAGTTTGTAAAAGTTTTTCTTTGTCCCTTTCAATTTATCAATTGGATTGCTTGAGGACAAGCAATGGGTTAAGCTTGGGGGAGTTGATACGTGTCCATCGTATGTACTTTTCCAAACTATTTTATCCTTGTTTTGCACTCTAATTTGCATGATTTATATGGAACTAACCCGGACTGACGATGTTTTCAGCAGAATTGTCTTCGTGTTATTTTTGTGCAGGAATGAAAGTTATCGGAATGACCTGAAACTTCACGGAGAATATTTTTAGAATATATAAAAAATATTGATGGAAAGAACTACCGAAGGGGGCCCACACCCTGTCCACAATGGTGGAGGGCGCGCCCACCTACCTTGTGCGCCCCCTAGAACTCCACCGACGCCAGCTCCAACTCCATATAATCTTTTTTGGGTAGAAACAAACCAGAGTGAAGATCCCATCATGTTTTACGATATATGGAGCCGCCACCACCTCCTGTTCTTCATCGGGAGACCTGATCTGGAGTCCGTTCGGGGCCCGAGAGAGTGGAGATCATCACCGTCATCATCATCAACCATCCTCCATCACCAGTTTCATGATGCTCCCCGCCATGCGTGAGTAATCCCATCGTAGGTTTGCTGGAAGGTGATGGGTTGGAGGAGATTTATCATGTAATCGAGTTAGTTTTGTTAGGGTTTGATCCCTAGTATCCACTATGTTCTGAGATTGATGTTGCTATGACTTTGCTATGCTTAATGCCTGTCACTAGGGCCCGAGTGCCATGATTTCAGATCTGAACCTATTATCTTTTCATGAATATATTTGTGTTCTTGATCCTATCTTGCAAGTCAATAGTCACCTACTATGTGTTATGATCTAGCAACCCCGGAGTGATAATAGCCGGAACACTTCCCGGTGATGACCATAGTTTGAGGAGTTCATGTATTCACTAAGCACTAATTCTTTGGTCCGGTACTCTATTAAAAGGATGCCTTAATATCCCTTAGTTTCCATTAGGACCCCGCTGCCACGGGAGGGTAGGACAAAAGATGACATGCAAGTTCTTTTCCATTAGCACGTATGACTATATTCGGAATACATGGCTACATTACATTGATGAATTGGAGCTAGTTCCGTGTCACCCTATGTTATAACTGCTACATGATGAATATTATCCCACACCTATCATTGTCGGTCCATTGCCTACAAGTTTGTTCCATATTGATACTTGCTTTGTTACTTTCGTTACTGCTGCTGTCACCATCATCACAAAACTGCTACTGTTACTTTTGCCACGGTTACCATTACTTCCATACTACTTTGCTACTAAATACCTTGCTGCAAATATTCAGTTTCCAGGTGTGGTTGAATTGACAACTCAGTTGTAATACTTCTGAATATTCTTTGGCTCCTCTTGTGTCGAAATAATTTTGGGTTGAATACTCTACCCTAAAAAATTGTTGCAATCCCCTATACTTGTGGGTTATCAGTCACATGAGCCACCAAGATGGGATTCTCGCGAGGACCTTCAAGGCCATCCAGGCGTAGCCCCCACTCATCAAAGAAGGGCATCTGCCTCACGAAGTCTTCCTGGTTCGTGCAATTGTACAAGAGGCAGCCCTCCTTCGGAAGCGTGGCAGGCACTGGGTCACCGGTCAAGAGCTCAAGCATTGCACGTAGCGTCTTGAAAGGGAGCGAAGGCACCTGAAGCCTCATGGGGTCCTTGGCGCCGGTGAAGGCCCACATTGGGCGAGAATGGTGCCGGAGCGGGGCGATGCACCGCCTGACGAACTACCTTAACACTAGTGGCACCGTCACCCCGACCTTCTTCAACTTGGCAAGCCTGTCCAAGCATGGGCAAGCCGACGATCGACAAGCTTCGTGTGCCCCGGGCGGAAGTTGGGTTCCGCCGACGCTCGCGGGAGCTGGAGCAGGGGGCTGAGCGTGGCGGCGTCCACAAACACCCACTGCTTCTGGAATCCCTTCACATCCGGGAGGAGCACGAAGTCGATGCCTGAGCCAGGATTCGCCGCCATGGTCTGGAAAGCCACGCAACCCGAGCGTTATCGGTCGTCGACCAAGTGGAGCGAGAAGAAATGGCAGAACAAGGCGACAGATGGGGCAATGCCCACCATGGCCTCACACAGGAAGGCAAAGGTGGCAAGGAGGATGATGTATCCGGTGTCCATATGCAGCACCTGGATCTGGTAATACGAGAGTGTGGCATTGAAAAATCAGAAAAACGAGGGACCAAGCCGGCCATGAGAGCATGAAGATAGATGGGGATCTCGGGGACCTCCATGTCCGTCATGGACTGTGTAACGCCCCGGACACATCCGCCGGTGGTCGTTACTCCTGGCGGGATCTAGACTGGCCTCACATATCAATACTAGTCTTTTCTGCGCACTTTGTCCTCACTCGTGCGCACCCGGGAGCAACTTCCCGGTCGGTCACCCATCCTGAAACTACTCCAAGCTGAGCACGCTTAACTTTGGAGTTCTATCTGAATGGGCTCCCGGAAAAGAAGGAATTCCTTATTGATATGAGTAGTCTATCATCCCTAATAAGCCAGGCCATCACATACACCCTCACTCAGAGGAACCGACGTTCTCGTCGGGCCAGAGGAACGTTCCCTCTTGGCACAACCGTCTGTGCTTCCAGGACAGCACATGTGCCATGCCGTGTGCCACGACAGGTCACAAATGTCATGCACAACATGACTGCAAACTGTCCTCAAACATCCGTGTAACCGCGAGGGTCGGCTCTGATACCAACTTGTAACGCCCCGGACACACCCGCCGGTGGTCGTTACTACTGGCGGGATCTAGACTGGCCTCACATATCAATACTAGTCTTTTCTGCGCACTTAGTCCTCACTCGTGCGCACCCGGGAGCAACTTCCCGGTCGGTCACCCATCTTGAAACTACTCCAAGCTGAGCACGCTTAACTTTGGAGTTCTATCCGAATGGGCTCCCGGAAAAGAAGGAATTCCTTATTGATATGAGTAGTCTATCATCCCTAATAAGCCAGACCATCACAGACTGGGAGGCAGGACAGATTATCGTCGCCTTCCACTCATTGGAGTCGGCCGCGAGGGCCGGCCGGACCTTGTCCAATCCTCCCGGTTGACTACCGTCGACCAATCGAGCGCGGGCTCCAAGCTCGGCCGGGATTCGGCGGGAGCACATGCCTTTCCCTTCTTCTTCGACCTAGGGGCCATGGCATCAAGGGGGATTAGCATCGGCGCCGAGTCTGGGAGAGAAGCAGCAAGTTTGCAAGGAGGGGGAGCCAAGCCTGAGTGCGACGATCAAGTCTGGCAAGGTTGCGCTTACAACAGGCGGTCGTCTAGTCTGGTAGTTGATGAGGCTGCGTGGGGAAGTGGAAGTGCCCACCTATCATCAAGCGCCATGCGTCGACCAGGCCATAGGCGGTTAAGGCCCGCGGCGCTTCGCCCTTACCCTTTGGCTTTGCCCCAAAGCCAAGTCTGAGCGCATCTTGGGCCATGGGGCTACCATCGGTGTTCTGGGAACCGGGGTACCCAGACTTGCATGCCTGCGGCCCACGACGTGTGTCCATCACCAGCCTGGTACAACCCATCTTCATCATCAACACACAAGACCCTCATGAGGGGCTAATCCTCGCGAGGCGGATGACGCTAAGGCCTCTAGAAGGAGCAACCTCTCTAGGTTGGCTCCCGAGGAGCGGAGATTTCTATGCAAGCCCCCACCTCGCGAGGTTTAGATGACGCCAACCATGATGACCAAGGTCAGGCAGGCACCAGCGGGCGCAATGCAGCTGGTTTCCTCTTTGGTGCTAAATAGGCAATCGCAGGCGCGGGATCCCAATGAACCAGCCAAATGTTCTCATTTCCATGCAACAAGTCCAAGATCGCCAGGACGACAGGGCGAAGGTCATCACCGAGCCCACCATGGCGTCACGACCAGAAGCTTTGCAAGCGAAGACCACCTTTCGTCAGGATAAGATGTACTAGTTGTCTCCCTTCGAATTTGGGCGTTGTGGGATCCTTTCCCGCCTTTGTTTGGGGGGGGGAAGAGGACCAAGGCCACTATAAATATAGCCTAGCCACCACCTTAGAGGAGGATGGATAATTCAGACCACCCTCACCACCACCCAAGCAAGAACACACTTCCTAGCCCAGGTGTGGTGACGGGCGAGCCTACGCGTACACACCTTCCGAGCCCCCACACGCGGGACGCACGAGGAGGGGCGACGGGCAACTGCCGCTCTCCTCGGGGCAAGGGCGGAAAGGCGAATAAAAAGAGAGGGAATTCAAACTCTTGAGAACGAAAGGCATGAGACCTCCAAACTTCATTCAATAAAAAGCAAACCAGCTACAAAAAGCAAGCAAAAGAACTGTCGTGTCTGGCACCTAGACTAGTATTCGTCTTCCCACCAGCGCGGAGCATGGGTCCAACACTAGTACGTGGGTGGGAGCCCCCGTGGGGCCCAAGGACGACACTCAACAGACTCTGGGGCGTGTACAACCCCAACTCATTAATACGTGAGAGTGTCACGAGCGGAGACCTTCATAAGCGCGGGGCCTTGCTTCATGGGTAGAACTTCCGGAGGTGCTGGATGTTCAAGGCATTCAGGATGGGGATCCTGTCCAGTGTCTTCACGCGCGTGGCACCAGGCCTAGAGAGACAGCCGATCCTGAACGGGCCCTTCCACATGGGCGAGAGCTTATGCAGCCCCTACTTGCACTACAAAAAACATGTTAATCCATGACTATTTTCTAGTGACATTCTCGAAAACTGTCACAAATTATGACGTGTTTATTAGGTTCATCGCAAAATCTGTCATATATCAGCAACTTGAGGTTGCCCCCCTAAACTGGTAGCCCCATTATGACAGATAAGGAGGGACCGTCACGGAAACCATCATGGGTCGACTAACTGGGCATTTATTTTTCATTCTTATACAACATGCGAACCGTCATGGATGGAAGGTGCTGATGTGGCAATCCAGCGTGAGGGAAAACACGCGTTGTGAACGGTTGAACTAACTATCCCACGGATCGCATATCCAGACCGTCTCCTCTTGTGTGATCTAACGGCAAGCAATCAACTCCATCCTCCCCAACTCCCCTATAGATCTCACTATCCCCATCTTCTAGATCCCGCACCCTCGCCATCGGCGGCCGCTGCCACCTGCTCAACCAAGACGACCGCCGCCACCTCCCCATCCACGACCATTTGCCCCTCTGCGTACCGAAACCGCCGCGACGGTAGCCTCGTTCCCAGAGGTGGGGACGCCCTTGAAGGCGAACCTAGTGCATGCGGCGTCGGTGCCATTATTGCGGGTCGACCATGACCACAACTAGCATCCTCTCCCTCCCTATCGGCTTCCTCCCACAACCGAGAAGAAGGCTTCGTCATGGATCATCTGATGGAGGTTAACGTGGGAGGATGCTTCCTCCCCTCGCACATCAACCGTCCATCGGTGGAGGCCATGAGAGCTGCGTGAGCACACACATTGCTGCGCTTCAAGGTCATTCATTACCCATCTTTTCTATTCGGTTTGATTTGATCTCCTTCCCTAATTTCTTTCCACACGTAGTTGCAGCTCTATAGATGCAGGGACGTCGCTATGGAGCAAGTAAGGTCTGGCTTCTCCCACTGTTTCGTTAGATCCGCCTTGGCCAGCCATATCCGGCGCCCCTGCACCACCGCGGTGGTAAGACCACGACCCTTCCTTCGTATTTGCAGCGTTTTAGTTTACGTCCCACCTGCCAAGCTAGAAAACTAGTATGCTTTTCTCCAATCTGATCCTATCATATCCATGGAGCAGCTTGGATTTGGTTTCAGTTTACTTTGTATATGCACGGATGGTTGCTTTCAGAGAGAGAGAGAGAGAGAGAGAGAGAGAGAGAAGAGAGAGAGAGAGAGATGGATGGTCCTGGCCATGTGTTATGTTTATCTGTCAACCGAGCTAGCTTGCATCTCTTTTTTAACCATGGCTTTCGGTTGGTTCTGCTTAGGGAATATTGATTCATTTGCTTGGTTCAATTTATATAGATCTCTCTATGCCCAAAGCATGAAAAAATATCTTGCTACCAATCTCATGCCACAATTGGCATATTTTTTACTGTTATATTATGTGTGCCACTGAACAGTCAACCTTTAAAAATTGCTTGTGTAAAACCAGACTTTCTTCTCTTATGAATTGAGTGTTTGCTTGTTGTGCTGCAAAAATAATTCATTCATCACTCGTTTGGCATGTGCAAGCAATGTGTACGGACTGCATTTAGAAGAGAAATATGCACACAACATCAACTACCGTTACCTGATATAACATGCAAAGTTTTAAATAGAGGGCTTGGCAAATAGCGGCAGAAGCAATAGCGTGCTAAATTTGCACTAAGTGGCCTATCATGATGCCCCTCGAATAGTACAGTGCTACTAAAGTGCTGAGACATCATGCTATCCAAAACTTTGATAATATGTCATGTACCGTATCCTAAATTCAGGACCTTAAGTGATACGGTGTATCCCATGATCATCCCCATGTTCACTCGTCGAGACCTCAACTACACACATTTGGACACAAGGTTCACTTGCTCCTCTCTGAATCCCCACTTTCTACATGTGAGACATGGCTACTACCTCAAATATATGTGCTATGCATGACCAGGAACCAAGAGGGAGGTCATGGAACAGCTAGGAGCGTTGGACAAGACGGCGAGGACACCAAGTACAAGGAACAAGAGAAGCTGCTGGAAAAGCTTCAGGCTCCGGACGTCCGGCATCTACCGGACGACCGGCGACTCCCAGGCGACCGGACGACCGGAGGCCACCGGACGTCCGTGACTTCGACGACAGAAGGAAAATAGCGGAAGTCCGAAGACTTCCGGACGTCCGGACCCTCGCGAGCCACCGGACGTCCGGTAGCCGTCGGACGTCCGCTACATGCTGTCTGCGCATAGTTATCGGGCCAGAGGCCCATGTATCCCTCTCCCACTTACCCCTTCGTGGCCATAGACTATATATACTCCTCCACCTCCTCCTAATGAGGGTTGGCTTAGTGATAGCTCATTTGATACTATCTAGTGGTTCATCTCCTTGTGAGTGACTGCGGCCCCTCCACGGAGAAGATCCACTACGGATTCAGGACCTCCTTCATCGGAGAAGATCCCCAGGGATATCAAGACCTCCTCACGGAGAAGAACCGGTTACCCTTTGTATCGTCCCTTGTTGATCATGGATCTTGTATCTCTTTGTGTTTCGAGGATCTAGCATATGTGTGACTTGTTCTTGTTGGTTTGAGTCATTCTCTCGTGTTTCCCCTCGTGTTCCCTCTCGTGTTCTTCGTGTTCTTCGTGGGATCCACTCCATTTTGTGAAAGATCGGCCATCTAGGGTTCCACCCTGTATCATATGGTATCAAGAGCCATGGTTTCTCACGAATTTGGAGCCCCCTCCACCGTTTTCTACCCTTGTTTTGTGTGATTTCGTCCAAAATTCGAAAATCCCCACCAAAAATAGCCCCAAAAAAATTTGTGATCTGTTGGTTTGATGACGTTTTGTTGATTTTAATCCATGGATTTGCTTGGTTTCAAGTGGATCTAGCACTTCCCCAAGTTTCCCCATCTTTCATCCACGAAATCTCATCAATTTTGACCCCAAAATCATCAAATTCCGCCCAAAATCGCGTCCCGGATCTCAAATCTCGCGTTGACCCCGACCCACCGGACGACCGGCGTTTTACCGGACGTCCGGACCCTCACGAAGCACCGGACGTCCGGAACTCACCGGACGACCGGAACCACCTATACAGCAAAAATTACCGGATTTCCGGTCTTTTCCGGACGTCCGGTATCCCCAGATTTTGACTTCGGCTTATTTTTGTTTTGTCCATAACTAATTCATACGAACTCCGATTTGGACGTTCTTTAGCTCGTTTTGAAGCTCTTGACATTCCCCATACCACAAAAATACTACCATCATCATTTGACTCCATCATATTTTGTGGATTTTGGCATATTTGCCTAGGGCCTCCACTACATCATCCGCATAACCACCACCGACTTCCGCAACCTAACCATTTTTGTCCCCCATAGCATTTGTGGTTGCTTGAGTAGTATTTTGAGTTTCCTAAGGTGTTTAGGCTACTTAGGGACCGTTGCTTCTTCATCAACCACCTCCACCACTTCCGCATACCCATTGCCCACTATACATTTCCACACAACCTAACCCAATTTTGTTGAGCTTGTTTGAGTTGTGGCTTGTGTCTCCTAAGGTGTTTCGGCTACTTAGGGACCGTGACTTCAACTCCGACATCGTGTATAGCCCATCATTCCACTACCGCAACCACCACAGCATTACCGCTACCACCATTTGACATTTGTCCTTGAGATTTTGAGTTGTGGTTTTTCCGTTTCCTAAGGTGTTTCGGCTAATTAGGAACGGGTCTACATCAAGAGCACCACCACCCATCATCGCCACGAGGTCGTCATCGTACATAAGGACGGTAACCTCGACGACATCATTGTATATTCCCTTGCAATTGCATTGTTAACCCCTAGCCCATTTTTGCGTCACTTACCCATCGAGACTAGCCATTCGAGTATTGCCGGCAACGTGACTTGTGCACATTAGTGATCATACTTCACAAAGCATACATACCATATCACCGTGGTGCATATCTTGGTATCATCTCTTGTGACACAAGGTTGTCATCGCATATACTCAATTGCTATCTTGGTTCGTGAAGTTTTGCATGACAAAAGAGCTCAAAAGAGAAAGAGCCAAACAAGCTTTTAAGCACAAAGAAAAAGATAAGCAAAGAGCTTTTAAGCAAGAACCATAGCATCATACTACATTAAGATTGTCATACTCGATCATTTTGGATCATACCACCGGAATACCATACATATAGCATACTTGGGATAGAAGTCGTTGCATTTTGCATAGTAGGTTGTGCACAAGTTCGTATCCGCCTATTGTGCAATCGCACTAGCGTCTCTCTAGTGTTGTGCAACAAGAGCATTTTCGTGGATTCCACATTTTGGCTCACCACTTGGTTGCACGACCCCACTTATCTATCCGTGTGTGTGTTTCCGTGTGCCACCCATATTGCTATTGGTCTTCTTGTTTCACTTGCGAATTTGTGAATCTTTTTCAACATTATTGAGTCTTGCTAACATTTTGCATCAAATTTTTGTGCCACTATCCTCACCGAGCTCCACCATAAGCTTTACTTGTGTAGGTGTGAGAAACCAATAAGTATTGGTACCAATTGTGCTATTTCCTTGTTCCACATTTGAGTGATCATTGATCCATCTTCAACATCGGTCAAGGTACATTTGGTCTAGTTCTTCTCTTTCTCCCACTCATACTTGCTAGCGTCTTGTGATGGATAGGCAAGGCATTTCATCTCCGGTCTTCGACATCGACGGCGCGAACAAGGACATCCACGCGAAAACCATCGGACTACAACGAGAAATGCAAGAGTGCTTGGGCAACATCGCCATCGAACAACGACACTTCGCGACAAGGACAATGGCTTCCTTCGACGACATGTGCGACTCCTTCAACAAACAAATGGCGGAGCTCCGACACTTGGTGGTCGATTACAAGTCTTCTTCCCCTTCGTCATCCTCTCGGCGGCGACGTTCAAGTCACAAGTCTTCGGAGCGCAAACATGATGCAAGTGCAAGACTTCCACGGCCACACCGCAATGGCGAACATCGACATCGTCATGAAGGGCAAGTCACCTCCAAGCATCATGTGCACGACAACGACGAACGACATCTACCAAGAGCTCAAGCACGACAACGACATCATCATCATGAAGATGCTCGACAAGCGCATACCTACAAGTCCGAAGAAGCTCTACATCACGCCAAGCCCAAGCTTCAAGAGCACATAAGAAGACCGCGAGACAAGCACACCCAAGAAGGAGCTACGGCTACACCCACCACTTCGGCATCTTCGCCAAGTGTTATCAAGGCATCTTCGCCAAGTGCTATCAAGGCATCTTCGCCTTTGGATGTACGACATCTTCGCCTACCTCCCATGAGTTCGCCTACATCGACGTCTTCATCATCAAGGCGATCACCTACGAGCGACGGCGACAAGACGGTCGAGCATGGGCCATCCCCTTCGACCAAGGCGACGAGCATGAACCTCTTCGACACCATGAAGACGGCGCCCATATTGGACTACTACTCCGGGTCAAGCTACGCGAGCAAGCATGAGACCTTCTCTTTGACCTCAGAGGAGCGTGATGGTTTGCCACACCCTACGGCATTCATCTTTGGAGGCATTACGGATGAGGAAGTTGAGCATGGAGACTATTGCACCTACACCTCTTCAACATCCACTTATGACGAGATGCCCCAATTCCCATGTGAGGAGAGCCACCACCACATGAGCGATATGAGTGACTCCACCATATGTGATATTGAGAGCATTTCCCTTGAGAGGATGAGTGTGCCCACCACTAGCCCCACACATGAGAGCATGCCACTTCTCCTATGTGAGGTTGAGAGCCATTTGAGTGACTCCACCAACCATACGAGTGAGAGCATCCATGAGGGAGTGAGTGAGCCACACCACTTAGTGAGTGAGGTAGTTGATAGGGCATGTGAGGCCACTATGATTTCTAACGACTTAACCTCTACTCCAAGTGTGTTTTCTTTGGTGCTAGGTCTCCTACAAGAGGACATGCCTACCCTCGACGAGTCCGTCCCTCCAATGGACAAACCGATGGCCATGGTGGAAGAAGATGCACCACCCACATGGTTCCATCACAATGAAGATGACTACAATTGGATCATGAACACCTCACCTACAACGCATGAGCGATGCTCCAAAGGTAAAATAGGTGAAGGTGATGCTCTTGTCCCACTAGTGGACTATCTTACTAATGATTGCTTGCATGATGTTGACACACCTATTGCCATGCTTCATGCTAGTGCGACTTCATCATGTCATGACTTACCTATTTATGATGAATATGATGATGAGCATGTTGAGTTGCCTAGTTGTGATGCTATGCTCCATAGGATCTCATGTGAAAATTCTTTTGGTCACATCATGTTCGACAAACCTTTAAACTTGTCATATGCTATGAGTGAGATTTCTCATATTGTTTCATATCAATCTCAACATAGTAACTATGCATGCCAAATTAAAGTGAATCCTATTTGCACTTGTGGCATAGATGACAAGATGATGGTCATTGGCTTGTGTTTCTCTTGCGATGATATTGCCATGCTTCCTTTACATGACTTGCGCAATTCATCTACTATGCCATGCCTTGATCACATTGTTCCAAATATACTTTGTTTTGGATGTTATCAATATTCTCCATGTGATGCTTCCATTGATGCTCATGAGGAGACCCCCATAGTTTCCTCATACATATTAGGAGATCTTGATGCATTCCATACTTTGCATAGTTACCATGATTGTGTGCACCATATGCATTCCATGAATAACAATGCTCTACCTACTTGTCATGATGCATCACACAACTTGAGTCTCCATTATGCTATACATAACAACAAACCTATCATGATGGATGACATGTTTCTATATCACGCATCTCATTTCTTTGAGCATTGGCTATTATGTGCTAACCAACACACACACGTGCGCATCATGATGGATGATGTGTACATATACCACGCACATACAATTTTTCCTTTGCCTTTGTCTTGTGTAGGTACTTTTGCAAACTCGTCAACCTCACAATCCCATGAGTTGACAAAACGAGCTCTTGAGAGCAACGACGATTTGGGATCCCGTGGATTGTCCCTACCACCGTTCTCTTCGCGCAACCACTACGCGCATCTCTTTTACTTGGCTCTCACACGGCTATGGGCTATTTGCCACTTGTCACATTATGCCCATACTATCGTGTTCACTTTGCATGTTATGCCCCTTGCTATGACTTTGCCATGCAATTGTGACCCTTGCTTGCCTTTACACATGATTCACCATTATACTACTTATATGTGTATTTGCATGCTTGGTGGAGATACTTGTAGCTATTGCCATGATTTCTTTGTGCCCCATGCTATTGTTGATTCTTGTGTCGAGAGAGACATGAGATCCCATTGCTATTTCCATATGGCCTCTCATCAACACATTGATGCTATTTTGCTCATATCTTGCTTTCATGCTTGTGCTATGCCATGTGAATCATGTATTCTCACTATTTGCACACATGCCATGATTGCCATGATTACTTCTAGTATGTTGCATCTTTGCACTACTAGCTTGCTTGACTTGATCACTATGCTTGCTTGCTATGTTGCATCACCCATGTTCCTCTCTTACTTGCTTTTTTGGGTTGATGACATATATGTTCATGCATTTCACATGATATATCTTGACCATTGTCACTTGTCTCCAATAGTTGCATCTCTCATTTTCACTTATAATGAGTGCAACCGTGCTATGCTTGTTGATCTCGGAGACTTTGACACCCTTCTTGTGATGCATTCTTGCTTGATTGAGCCTATTGCACTTGGTTGTTATCGCATCATGTGCTTACATGTCATGCCACTTTACCTTGTCCTTTCTTATGATAAGCATCATGACTACACTTGTTGGGTATCTTGCCACTCGAATGATAGGTTTTGCATTTCCGCTAACCTCATTTGTTTTTCCGAGTGTCTGTCATGTTCTCTCATTTTGAAGGATTCACAAGGCGGTGTCGTCATGCGACAACTTGGTCATGCGAAGGCATACATGATGTGCAACACCAACATTCGCGAGAATCTCCTAAAGGTGAACTCCTTCCCTTTGAGCCATCCTCACATACACATATTGGATGGGTCATTCTTTCATTGTTGTCTTCTTCTCCTTATCTACATGATACATCTATTGGAGAGAGGACCTACATTGGAGATGGACCTTCAAGATGAGGAGCGCTCGGACTTATTGGATGCACCTTCGGACCTTCACTCTTGCCACGACATCGAGCATTGGTATATCAAAACTCCTTTGGCACATTGCACCAAAACCTTCATATTTGTTGATTGTGTGCCCACATGCCATGCTCCATGGACATATCATACACATGACAAATTTGCATCTTATGCATGGATTGACTCACATTATGATTGCCTTGTTGCATCGTGTATTCCCATGTCATCCATGATATATGAGCTTGTGCATTTCCTTAGCAAATTTGTTGTGATCTTTCTTGATGGCTTATTCATACATCATCATCATATTGTCCTCCATCAATTGCATGATAACATACACATATTGAGCATCCATTGCCATGTTCATGCTCTTGATAAACCATCACACTATGACATCATTTTGCACAATGGTAGAAATTGTAGCTTTGTGCAACATGCCAATTACCCTACCTTTGTGTGCACAACAAATGCATTTGATCACATGAATGGTTTACACCTCATACTTTATCATCTTGCTAAGCTTCATGTACACACGGACTCATTCTTACATGATGGACACTTTGTGTGTGCTAACCATTGTATTTCCAAGTGTACTTTGTGTTTGCTCATTTTGCATGTACCACATACCGGAGACACCTTGGAGTACTTGGAGTGCGACATGACCTCAACTTCGTCCAACTACAAGTCCGTTCACGACTACCGTTTCCATGGTGATGAAGTTTTTGATCCGAGGTCGGATCTTTCCCAAGGGAGGGGAGATGATACGGTGTATCCCATGATCATCCCCATGTTCACTCGTCGAGACCTCAACTACACACATTTGGACACAAGGTTCACTTGCTCCTCTCTGAATCCCCACTTTCTACATGTGAGACATGGCTACTACCTCAAATATATGTGCTATGCATGACCAGGAACCAAGAGGGAGGCCATGGAACAGCTAGGAGCGTTGGACAAGACGGCGAGGACACCAAGTACAAGGAACAAGAGAAGCTGCTGGAAAAGCTTCAGGCTCCGGACGTCCGACATCTACCGGACGACCGGCGACTCCTAGGCGACCGGACGACCGGAGGCCACCGGACGTCCGTGACTTCGACGACAGAAGGAAAAGAGCGGAAGTCCGAAGACTTCCGAACGTCCGGACCCTCGCGAGCCACCGGACGTCCGGTAGCCGTCGGACGTCCGCTACATGCTGTCTGCGCATAGTTATCGGGCCAGAGGCCCATGTATCCCTCTCCCACTTACCCCTTCGTGGCCCTAGACTATATATACTCCTCCACCTCCTCCTAATGAGGGTTAGCTTAGTGATAGCTCATTTGATACTATCTAGTGGTTCATCTCCTTGTGAGTGACTGCGGCCCCTCCACGGAGAAGATCCACTACGGATTCAGGACCTCCTTCATCGGAGAAGATCCCCAGGGATATCAAGACCTCCTCACGGAGAAGAACCGGTTACCCTTTGTATCGTCCCTTGTTGATCATGGATCTTGTATCTCTTTGTGTTTCGAGGATCTAGCATATGTGTGACTTGTTCTTGTTGGTTTGAGTCATTCTCTCGTGTTTCCCCTCATGTTCCCTCTCGTGTTCTTCGTGTTCATCGTGGGATCCACTCCATTTCGTGAAAGATCGGCCATCTAGGGTTCCACCCTGTATCATTAAGCATTGCCTCAAAGGATAAACTGTTAGCTTTCACATGTAATTCTATCACTTTCCTAAATTCATTTCTCCACAATCATGTGGAAAGAAATAAACACTACTATCCATTTAAAATTTAATTCTATTGGGCAGGGAGGATGCTTGCCACTGGGTATCAATTTCATACTTGTTAGTAAAGGTGTTGCCACTTGTAAGGGACATGCATGTTGGGTGCCTTGCCATGGTTGGGGCCATGCTAATTTTTCCCCGTGTCCCCGGAAAATGCACGGCGAGACAAAATTATGGAAGTAGAAAATTGACGACCTCCAGGTAATATGTTAACATGATTGCCACCTACGAAAAGATTAGAATTAAAATCAAACAAATTAATTGGAGATGGAGATAAACTCCTACTAACCTATCTTTGTTATATTTATTTTGAATCACCTACAGAGATAAGAATTTGCATGTAGAATCTTCTAAAAAACCTGCACACTGCACCAAACCAACTGTAGTTTAGTGAGTATATATAAAATAATATATAGGATTCATCTACAGCAATAAGAACATCCACACAACATTCTGTAGAAACAAAACTGCAAACAACATTTGCTTCGTTACTTGAGTTTAAAAGATGGCACTGTATCCTAAATTCAGTACGTTTAGCATCCCTTCCAAGTATATGCCGTTAGCTACTTATCTCTCACATAGAATCATCCCACGTTACAACTTTGAAAAGACATATTCATAGGGAAGCTCTTTTGTTTAAACATCACCAAATCTCCACATTCATCTGAAAAGAGAAAACCGTTGGCGGAGTGAGGCTGCTGCTGCTTGCCGTGGTTGCAGCCAGGATGATCTTTCGCTTGAAGCAATCTCACACGTCCTTGATTCTGTATCCAATGCTACACATCCAAGGTACAGGTTATCAAGGTCCTAGGGAACTGGGTACAAGTGCGGCTGCGTGCTCGTGATCCCCATCCAATGAAATGCATCCACGATACAATAGCTACACCAAAGATGCCACTTTCCCCCTATCCGTAAATGTTTGATCTGGCCACCAGCAACATGATTTGTTTCTACCTAATCATCTCAACTCAATAGGGAACTCACTATTAGTTTTTTTTTCTTTTTGTCCATCATTGGATTTCACCATGCTCTTAATCAGGTCAAATTTCATAGTTTTGTGTAGTTTTCATGAACATCTCAGATATCATAATACAATATGCATCATTGACAGGCAATTTGTAATTCTTCTTCTTTTTTGACATGATTGTACTTTATGAATGACTAACTAACTGATTGGACCCTTTTGCACTGACTGGCCTTTTTTTTACCAACCTATATATTGAACCATACCATGGAACAGATTTGCTCTTTATTGCAACTGTACGTGTGCATTGTGAAATTAAGAAAGGGAAATAATATATGTACCAGGATCTTTATCATCAATTTCCATGCTTCTATTTCTTTTCCTGTTTAATATCCAAACGTGATGTTATGTTATCCTGAAAATGTTGTTGGTTGCTAGCTTGTGCTGCATTGGCGTGACTGTAAAAATACCATTATTTGAAGCTGACATGCATGGTTCACTTTACCTTTGGTACAGTTTTGTGTATGGATAAAAACATAAGCTTAAACCCATAATTTCCATTTTTTTAGTCAGTCTTATGGGTTGTCTATGTGCAGGAAACGTCTTGCGGGTCTTCAGGAGCATGGGTTGAGGTGATATGGTGGCTTCCTTCCATGATGTTGGTGGGGATGGCTGGATCTGTGTCGAGGAAGGCATGGGAATTACCCTCGGTTGTCGTTTGTTGAGTGATCGGCGGCAGTGGCTACCAAGTAGCATAGGGTGTTCTCTAGCACTTGTTTGTAGATTGAAATTTCTTGTGTTTTTGGTCCTCTACGTGCTATCATGTAGAAATGTGTGTAATTTTACGTTTTTGTGGTGTTTTTCCTTTTGCACAAATTGTTATTTTCAGGTGATTTCCTTTTATTTAATTATATAGCATGTATTTTCAAAAAATAATTATTTGTTTAAAATAAAAAATTAATGGACCAAGAGAAATGCGAGATGGGCTGATCTATAGGGCTGTTTTTTTGCCTTCGACCGATCTGAAATTTAATGTCATGAAATTCCAATTGGGCTGACTACTACATGTAGGTTTTGCATTGAGATGAAAAATGATGGGCCAGAATATTAATTGGGCTACTTAGTTCATGGGCTCCACGTCAGATCCATGCCAAATGATGACGTGGTGGACAAGTTAGCATCGTTTAAGCATGTTGATACGTCTCCAACGTATCTATAATTTTTGATTGTTCCATGCTGTTATATGATCATTCTTGGATGTTTTGGAATCATTTTTTGGTACTAACCTATTGACATAGTGCCAAGTGCCAGTTGCTATTTTCTGCATGTTTTTTACATCGCAAGAAATCAATATCAAATGGAGTCCAAACGCAACAAAACTTTTTGGAGATTTTTTTGGACCAGAAGAAACCTAATGAGCCAAGGCAGTACCTCGGGGGTGCTCCGAGGGGAGGAGAACCCACCAGCGCGCGCCAGGAGGCCCAGGCGCGCCCTGGTGGGTTGTGCCCACCTCTGATGCCCCCCGAACCGCCTCTTTGCTCTATAAATACACCAATATTCCAGAAACCCAAGGGGAGCATACGAAATTTCGATCCAGCCGCCGCAGAGTCCAGAACCACCAGATCCAATCTAGACACCATCACGGAGGGGTTCACCACTTCCATTGGTGCCTCTCCATTGATGCGTGAGTAGTTCCTTGTAGACATTCGGGTCCGTAGTCAGTAGCTAGATGGCTTCATCTCTCTCCTTTGATTATCAATACAATGGTCTCTTGAAAATCCATATGATATAACTCTTTTGCGAGGTGTTTGTTGGGATCCGATGAAATTTTAGTTTATGATTAGTTCTATCTTTTTAAAGCCATGTGAAAGATCGTGGATGTCGCCTAGCGGGCGGAGGGGGGGGGGTGAATATGCGCTTTTAAAATAATTACTGTTTAGGCTTGAACAAATGCGGAATAAACCTAGCGGTTAATTTCTCAAGCACAAAACCTACAACAACTAGGCTCACCTATGTGCACCAATAAATTATGCTAAGCAAGATAAACAAGTAGGTGATAGCAAGATATATGACAAGAAACAATACGGCTATCACAAAGTATAGTGCATAAGTAAAGGGCTCGAGTAAGAGATAACCGAGGCACGCGGAGACGACGATGTATCCCGAAGTTCACGCCCTTGTGGATGTTAATCTCCGTTTGGAGCGGTGTGGAGGCACAATGCTCCCCAAGAAGCCACTAGGTCCACCGTAATCTCCTCACGCCCTCGCACAATGCAAGATGCCGTGATTCCACTAAGGGACCCTTGAGGGCGGTCACAGAACCCGTACAAATGGAAACCCTTGGGGCGGTCACCGAACCCGTACACTTTGGCAACCTTTGGGGCAGTCACCGGTACCCGTCAAATTGCTCGGGGCAATCTGCACAACCTAATTGGAGACCCCGACGCTTGCCCGGAGCTTTACACCACAATGATTGAGCTCCGAACAACACCAACCATCTAGGGCGCCAAGGCACCCAAGAGGAACAAGCTCTAGGGTGCCCAAACACCCAAGAGTAATAAGCTTCTCAAACTTCACTTCCACGTATCACCATGGAGAACTCAAATGGATGCACCAAATGCAATGGCAAGGGCACACGGAGTGCCCAAGTCCTTCTCTCTCAAATCCCACCAAAGCAACTAATGCTAGGGAGGGAAAAGAGAGGAAGAACAAGAAGGAGAGCACCAAGAACTACAAGAACTAGATCCAAAGGGTTCCCCTCACAAAGAGGAGAAAGTGATTGGTGGAAGTGTGGATCTAGATCTCCTCTCTCTTTCCCCCCCCCAAAACTAGCAAGAATCCATCGAGGGATTGAGAGGTAGCAAGCTCGAGGGAGGTCAACAATGGGGGAAGAACACGAGCTCAAAGGATAAGGTTCATTAGGGAAGAAGACCCCCGTTTATAGGGCCTCCCGAATCAAACCGTTATGTGTTCAGCCCGCACACGAGCGGTACTACCGCTGGAGGAGCGGTACTACCGCTTAGCACGGTCAAAACAGCCCAACGAGAGAGAAAAACATGAGCTGAAAATCTGCCAGAGAGGTAGTACCGCTCTGGGGAGAGGTAGTACCGCTTATAAGAGGTACTACCGCTCGAGGGGAGAGGTAGTACCGCTTACAAGAGGTACTACCGCTCGGGGGGAGAGGTAGTACCGCTTATAAGAGGTAGTACCGCTTATAAGAGGTACTACCGCTCGAGGGGAGAGGTAGTACTGCTTACCACGAAACCCGACACGAAAAATCGCATCCCAAAAGCCGCGGTACTACGCGCGTCACATGGCCGTGGTACTACCGCTTATAAGCAGTACTACCGCTCGGTACTACTGCTTTCAAGCGGTAGTACCGCTCGGAGAGCATTACTACCGCTTGAGGCTTTCAAGAACACAACAGAGAAAACAGAGGATGCAGGAAAACCAGAACTGCCATAACTTCTTCATGTGAGCTCCAAATTAAGCAAACTCAAGCTTGTTGGATAGATGACAACGAGTAGCATCCAAAGAGCAAAAGGTTATAGTAAGAAGAGGCAGGGAGGTATGCCTAAGATATAGAGGAGTGAACACTCCATCAGGGAAGAACCAGCATAGCCCCCAACATCAAAAACATCATAGAAGATGCATGTGAACTCCGTTTTCGATGAACTCGAGCTTGTCATCAAGATGACCGTAAGCTCTAAATCTCACAAGGAGAAGAACCAAACAAGAACCAATAAAGATGATGCAAGGATGCAATGGTTTGAGCTCTCTACTAACGATACGATCAAGCTATCAACTTGAGAGCCCCCCTTGATAGTACGGCAAACGATCCTATAACCCGGTCTCCCAACTACCACCACGAGACCGGTAAAATAGAAAACCTATCAAGGGCAAACCTTTGTTTTGCACAAAGTCCACTTGAGCTAGATGTAGACGATCTTGACTTCCTCAAGTTAGACCACCTTTCTTGATTGCGTTGTCTCGGTGAAGACTAGTAGATTGCTCCCCATACTCCACTATGGGTGAGCCACTCTTCGGCATATCTTCACAAGTCCATTGTCACCACAATGGACGGCAAGCTTCAAGCACTTGATGTCTTTGTGATGCTCCACTTGAACTTGCACACCGCAACCTAACCCCACAAAGAACACTCACGAGGACCATGGGTTAGTACACAAAGCGTGATTGACAATGCTTACCATACCATGGGATTGCTTGATCCCTCTCGGTACATCTTCTACACTTTGTGTGTTGATCAACTTGATTCATTCTTTGACTTAGTTTTGATCAACCTTGAATCTTTCCAACTCTCTTCATTTGGATGATGTCTTGAAGGTAAACATGAATGATCACAAACTCTTCTTCTTCAAGACATGCTTGCAATAAGCTCAACAACCACGAGACCAATCTTTGGATAATTCCTTAATAGCACCTTGGTCATCACAAACTCTCCTTGAAACCAACAAATGAACTCCAAGAAAAGCCTATGGACAAGCCCTTCAAATATAACTCAAGGCAACCATTAGTCCATAGAGATTGTCATCAATTACCAAAACCGAACATGGGGGCACCGCATGTTCTTTCAATCTCCCCCATTTTGGTAATTGATGAAAATCACTTTCAAGAGAGTTTATATAAGGGATTATGCATCACCATACCATGTAACAATAATCTATGCGCATGAGATGCAAAAGCTTAGGAACAAAACCAATGCAAGAAGAGAGAAGAGACAACTATCTAAACTTCCTCACAAAACTAAACTCTTTGAAACTTCTCCCCCATTGGCATCGATTGTCAAAATGGGCGAAAGGTTTAGACGGTCAATATAATCTGTGTTCCTTCATAAATTGTGTATTTTTCAACAAGATAGTGGAATGCAATACACATATCCAACGGCAATATTTGAGGAAGACAAACTATATTGAGGCCCAAAGATTGCAAAAGAATGATATGCACAAAGATATAGCAAAGAGAGTGAGACTCGCAATCAAGCAATCAAAGGATACCAATTGAATCAAGCTATCAAAAGATACCAATTGACCCAACCAGACCAATGATCCTACATGCTAAATGAATAAAAGATATTATTATAAGAGCAAAGGAGTGTTCTAGAGAAACTAGAGAAGCTCCCCATGATTTGTGCACAATTTAGTTTTGTATTTGGATACAACGAGCACAAAATAGGATCGTCGCTCCCCCAAGATCAATAGAACCTCACGACATAACAACGGAGTGTTCTAAAGACACTAGTGAAGCTCCCCATAATTTATGCACTCCTTAGAATATATTTTCATTAGGATACCAAGTGCACAAAATAGACACTCACACCAAGTGCAAGTGAGCATGAAGGAAACAAATCCTAGCACTTGCAACAAACAACTGGTTGAGCAATATATAAAAGATTCAACTTAAGAGTAGGCTCAACCAAAATGATGTGTGTGAGTCATGGCAAAACACTTGAGAAGATTAATGTATGGATGAACATTAAGCATCAATATACTCTTGAATGAATGAGATACACAGTGCAAGGCCTATCATTTCCACACACAACAGCAAATGGGTTCACAAGCTCACTACTTATCATATAAATAACCTATGCTTGTGACAACCTGTGGTGAAGATTTAAAAAAGGATAGATTTGTCATGAGGAGGGATACCAATAGAAATGGCAAAAGCCTCATCAAGACAGGCAAGAGAAAAAAATGATCTTCACCACAAAAGAGTGCATCAAGATGCAACGATATAAGATCCGCACTCGAGACACACACCTTCATGGAGCCACCAAAGAAATAAAACAGGAACGAAACGGTGGACGTAAAAGAAGGGGATATCAAATAGATATGCAACTTCTCTCAAGTGTATAAGATTCTAGGTAGATGAAGATCATGATGATATCAATCCACAAAGAACGATGTACACACAAAATTGTTGCAAAAAGGAATGAATAAGATATCCCCAAGGAAGTCATAAATATACCAATAAGATATTTGCTAGAAGGCATAGCACATGGCTAGATATGTTCTTATTGTATATAAATGAGTTCCAACCACACGAGCATCAAAGACATCACAACTAGCAACATGAGATCATTGTTGGGATGCTTTGAGAAAGGAACCAAGTATCATAAGAAGGAATGACTAACATGCCATGATACAACCTACACAAGGTTGGTGCAAGAAATGTGTGCATGAAGTAGATGGTGATACTTGTTACCGAGATACCATTGGAAGGATGTAGTAGATACCAATTGAAGGTAGATAGTAGTTCATTGATCATCCTAGCTTGACTCCAATAAGCACATGGTGACACCACCTTCCTTATGAAAGAGCTGAGCATCCAATGCATCTCCAATTGTTCCTAGAACACCAACACAAAAAAAATGGTACCCAAACTCGATGGGACCAAAGAGTTAGAAACACCAATACATAGGAAAAACTCCACAAACATATGTGCATTTATATATGAAAATGAATTTCATGCACATCTCATCCAAATTGAGACTAGGTGGAGTTTCCCTTATATATTGGGTTAAAGAAAGAAAGCATGCCAAAGAAAATACATGAAGTAAATATGCATCCTCAAGACTTTCAAGAAACCAAACAAAATGAAAAAGAAATACCAAGTGAAAATAGGATACCAAATGGAGAAATCATCACTTGGAAGATATCTATTAGAAGATACATCAAGGAATGAGATGTCCATTGATACACACAAAAGGAAAGATATCAGACTCCCAAGAGAGAGGATGGTTCCAAACAAACCAACCCATCATAATGTTTCATGATGGCACAAGTACCAAAAAGAAACGGCTTGCCTTCCATCAACACACACTTGATATGGGTCACAAGATGAGTGTTCTATCGAAAGTAGGATAGCTCCCCCATGAATTGTGCATTTAAAGAGAATTTGCATTCGAGTACAAAATGCACAAGGTGGGATCACCACTTTCACTATATCTAGAAGACACTCGACAAAAACAATAAAGCACGAGATCCACAAGTGGCATGGAAGGAAATGGGAGTTGACACAAACTTGGCAAGATATAAGACAAATAAAACCAAAAGACAATGTAAAGATGATCAATAATTTCCACCACATAAATGATTACCAATTGTCAAAGACAAGAGGTATTTGGAAATAACTCCCGGTGATAGAGAGCAATGATATCCAACATCATCTTCACACCAAACACAAGCAAAATGCAACTTGTAGAGCTAACATGCCACCTAGGGACAACATAATTTATACTATCAACTCTAAGGTGACAATATCTCAAATTTACACATTTTCTAGGCTTGTAATATGCACATAGAATATTACTCCCCCATAATGTGATGCCAATGAAAAACTTACCAAGATGCAAAAGAGAACCAACAAGAGATAATTAATGGAACATTTAGAATTTGACTTTCTCATGAGAAGACATACCACATAGAGACTAGATAATCTTGTAATATCAATACTAGATGGTATTCCTCATGTACACACATTTATAGGATTGTGAGGTGCACAAAGCACATTACTCCCCCAAAATGGGATGTTCCATTAATCTCTCACAAGAGCTAACTAAGATAAAAGAACGAATCACAAAGGCTCAACACATGACACACACATACATGATGTGCAAACCAATATACACATACTTGATTTCTCAAGATACACAAATTGGACGCACATCATATACAAACACATGCAAGGAACAAAACCAAGACATGCAAAGGGGCAAGTAACTTTCAATGTAAACAATTTAAGCACGAGTTACCGCAAGGAGGAACATTGGATGTAAGACAGAAACTTGATAATCCGAATGACTTGGCTTGAGACAATATGAATGATGAAGACCCCTTAATTCTTCATATTGTAGCCAAGTCTCCAATGCCCTCCAACAACGCCTGTTGATCAAGTTTTAGCTTGTTGGTCCCCAACCAAGTTGGGTCCTAAGAGGTTAGTCACAATAGGCTTGGCCACCCAAATGGTTCTTTTCTTGACACCATTTTGAGTACCAAAAAACTTGGCAAACACATTGCCAACATTATCCTTCCCAAGAAAATAGACATCATCAATAATAATTGGGTTGGATAAGTTACCACTAGTGCATGAAGAAGCAAGGTGGCCCTTCTCACGGTATAGGTAGCAACATCTACTCTTCACTTTCTTCTCATTTGATTTCTCAAAATGAGAAGCGTTACCATGAGTCTTCTTGGGAAGCATCCTTTCTCCAACTTGCGGTTGAGCACGAGATTGAACTTGTGGCCTCTTCCCTTGTTGCTTGTCACTAATGGCCTTCTTCTTCAATTGGCAAGATCTAAAATGATGCCCTTCAATTTTGCACTTGAAGCAAATAATCTTGGCCGAATTCTTGAGTTGTTCTTGGCCCTTCTTCTTGTTGCTCTTGGACTTCTTATTATTGTTGGAGTTGAATCCAAGTCCACCTTTGTCATTGGGGGATTTTTGCACACTCAAGATATTGTTGAGTGTGTACTTCCCTTCATCACACTTTTCCAAGTCTTTCTTCACGGAAGAGACTTGGGCCTTGAGCTCTTTGATTTCCTCTACATGGTTAGTGTCAACACAAGTACTAGAGGAAGTATAGGCTTCATTGCTAGAGCAATAAGGCAAGGAAAGAAATTCAATTCAAGATGTACCAATGTTATGCATAGATGAATTACGAGGACTAGCACATGGCAATATAGCATTTTGACTAGAAGTAGTGCTAGCGACCACATGAGAGTATGAGACTGACTAGATGTTACCTTTATAATTATAGCATCATGAGCTATCTTTAGCACATTATGGGATACTAGAAGATCATCATGAGAGCTTGTGAGCTTTACATGACTTTCTTCCAATCTCCCATAATTGCTAGATAGCAACTCAAGTTGAGCCCTTAGGTCAATATTCTCCTTCAAAATGGATGCTTCACTAGAAATAGAGTTAGTAGAACAAGCATCATCAATAATAGCAAGAGGAGAAGGCAACTTGGCAAGCTCTTTAGAATATGAAGCTTTAAGTTGAGCATGAGACTCGGTGAGTTTGATGAGCTCACTCTTAATGACCCTTGAGCCATTTTCGAGGTCCTCAAAATTCTCAAGGAGTTTAGCATGTGCAACTTCAAGCTTCTCATTTTTAGTTTCAAAATCATTAGCCACCTCGAGAGCTCTATCACGGAATTCCTTTATTCTAGATAGTTCTAGAGCAAAAGTCTCCTCAAGAGATTCCTTCGTGGTTTGTTCAAGTTCAAGAGCTTGCGAGAGGTTGGCGATCTCATTAGCGTAATCACGCTCATGACCTTCCATTTTATCAATGGTAAACTCATGCTCCTCTAGATGAGATTCCAACTCATCAATATATTTCTTGCCCTCAATGGCAATAGACATGATTTTCATAAAGTTGGAACGAGCTAATTTATTCTTAAGAAGAGCTTTAAAAATCATTTCCTCTTTAATTTTTAAGGAGGCAACATTATCATTCTCTTCAACATTTTCTACATCATCATCATTGTCATCATCACTATCATCACAAGATATATTGGGGTTCAAAGTGGGAGATACCTTTGAAGCCTTAGCCATAAGGCAAAACGCAATAGATGATGATGTAGGATCCCTTGAAGCACCATTCAAGACTACATCTTGTTCCATGGGGTGTTGGGTTACCTCTAGATTGTTAGCACACCAATTCGAGGAAATAGATGCATTTTTATCATGGCAACAAGACATAGCAAGCATATCATCATGAGTGTTAGTCAAGCAATTTCTACATGATATGCAAGGACTATCAACACAAGCATGTGAAACATGTAGGGTGCTCAAAGTGTTAAAGTCCAAAGAAGATGCATTGCAATAAGATAGTGATGAAGGATCATCCACAATAAGCATACTATCATCATTGCAATGACCAACACTACTCACCATATCATTACCTTGTGGCAAACCACATGTAGGTGAAGTAGAAGATGTTGAGAAGACAACACGACCGGAGGTGGAGGGAGAACAATCATTCCTACAATTCTTGGACACACCATATTTATCTTGAAGCTTTGTCCACAACTCATGAGCATCCCGGAACGACATGAGTTGAAATATAACTACATTGCTCAAAGCATCGAAAAGCACATTAGAAGCTTGAGCATTGAGATAAGAGTTTTTCTCATCCTCTAAATATAATATTTCGGGATCCTTAGGAGGAGAAAAACCCATATCTACAATTCGCTCTAAATTTGGGTCCATGACCCTAATGAGATTAAGCATGCGAATTACCTAAACCCCTAGTCGACATCCTTACTCTCTAGGCGGTTAAGCCCTATAAAGAGAGACGAGGCTCTGATACCAATTGAAAGATCGTGGATGTCGCCTAGAGGGGGGGGGGTGCATAGGCGCTTTAAAATAATTACGGTTTAGGCTTGAACAAATGCGGAATAAACCTAGCGGTTAATTTCTCAAGCACAAAACCTACAACAACTAGGCTCACCTATGTGCACCAACAACTTATGCTAAGCAAGATAAACAAGTAGGTGATAGCAAGATATATGACAAGAAACAACACGGCTATCACATAGTATAGTGCATAAGTAAAGGGCTCGGGTAAGAGATAACCGAGCCACACGGAGACGATGATGTATCCCGAAGTTCACACCCTTGTGGATGCTAATCTCTGTTTTTGAGCGGTGTGGAGGCACAATGCTCACCAAGAAGCCACTAGGGCCACCGTAATCTCCTCACACCCTCGCACAATTCAAGATGCCGTGATTCCACTAAGGGACCCTTGAGGGCGGTCACCGAACCCGTACAAATGGCAACCCTTGGCGGCGGTCACCGAATCCGTACACTTTGGCAACCTCTGGGGGCGGTCACCGGTACCCGTCAAATTGCTCGGGGCAATCTCCACAACCTAATTGGATACCCCGACGCTTTCCCGAAGCTTTACACCACAATGATTGAGCTCCGAACAACACCAACCGTCTAGGGCACCAAGGCACCCAAGAGGAACAAGCTCTAGGGTGCCCAAACATCCAAGAGTAATAAGCTTCTCAAACTTCACTTTCACGTATCACCATGGAGAACTCAAACCGATGCACCAAATGCAATGGCAAGGGCACACGGAGTGCCCCAATCCTTCTCTCTCAAATCCCACCAAAGCAACTAATGCTAGGGAGGGAAAAGAGAGGAAGAACAACAAGGAGAACACCAATAACTCCAAGAACTAGATCCAAAGGGTTCCCCTCACAAAGAGGAGAAAGTGATTGGTGGAAGTGTGGATCTAGATCTCCTCTCTCTTTTCCCCCAAAAACTAGCAAGAATCCATGGAGGGATTGAGAGGTAGCAAGCTCGAGGGAGGTCAACAATGGGGGAAGAACACAAGCTCAAAGGATAAGGTTCATTGGGGAAGAAGACCCCCTTTTATAAGGCCTCCCGAATCCAACCGTTATGTGCTCAGCCTGCACACGAGTGGTACTATCGCTCCACAAGTGGTACTACCTCTGGAGGAGCGGTACTACCGCTTAGCACGGTCAAAATAGCCCAACGAGAGAGAAAAAACACGAGCTGAAAATCTGCCAGAGAGGTAGTACCGCTCTGGGGAGAGGTAGTACCGCTTATAAGAGGTACTACCGCTCGAGGGGAGAGGTAGTACCGCTTATAAGAGGTACTACCGCTCGGGAGGAGAGGTAGTACCGCTTATAAGAGGTACTACCGCTCGAGGGGACAGGTAGTACCGCTTACCACGAAACCCGACACGAAAAATCGCATCCCAAAAGCCGCGGTACTAAGCGCGGCACTTGGCCGCGGTACTACCGCTTATAAGCGGTACTACCCCTCGGTACTACCGCTTATAAGCGGTACTACCGCTCGGAGAGCAGTACTACCGCTTGAGGCTTTCAAGAACACAGCAAAGAAAACAGAGGATGCAGGAAAACCAGAACTACCATAACTTCTTCATGTGAGCTCCGAATTGAGCAAACTCAAGCTTGTTGGATAGATGACAATGAGTAGCATCCAAAGAGCAAAAGGTTATAGTAAGAAGAGGCAGGGAGGTATGCCTAAAATATAGAGGAGTGAACACTCCATCAGGGAAGAACCGGCATAACCTCCAACATCGAAAACATCATAGAAGATGTATGTGAACTCCGTTTTCGATGAACTCGAGCTTGTCATCAAGATGACCATAAGCTCTAAATCTCACAAGGAGAAGAACCAAACAAGAACCAATAAAGATGATGCATGGATGCAATGGTTTGAGCTCTCTACTAACGATACGATCAAGCTATCAACTTGAGAGCCCACCTTGATAGTACGGCAGACGATCCTTTAAGCAGGTCTCCAAACTACCACCACGAGACCGGTAAAATAGAAAACCTATCAAGGGCAAACCTTTACTTTGCACAAAGTCCACTTGAGCTAGATGTAGACGATCTTGACTTCCTCAAGTTGGACCACCTTTCTTGATTGCGTTGTCTCGGTGAAGACTAGTAGATTGCTCCCCCATACTCCACTATGGGTGAGCCACTCTTCGGCATATCTTCACAAGTCCATTGTCACCACAATGGACGGCAAGCTTCAAGAACTTGATCTCTTCGTGATGCTCCACTTGAACTTGCACACCGCAACCTAACCCCACAAAGAACTCTCACGAGGACCATGGGTTAGTACACAAAGCGTGATTGACAATGCTTACCATACCATGGGATTGCTTGATCCCTCTCGGTACATCTTCTACACTTTGTGTGTTGATCAACTTCGTTCATTCTTTGACTTAGTTTTGATCAACCTTGAATCTTTCCAACTCTCTTCATTTGGATGATGTCTTGAAGGTAAACATGAATGATCACAAACTCTTCTTCTTCAAGACATGCTTGCAATAAGCTCAACACCCACAAGACCAATCTTTGGATAATTTCTTAATAGCACCTTGGTCATCAAAAACTCTCCTTGAAACCAACAAATGAACTCCAAGAAAAGCCTATGGACAAACCCTTCAAATATAACTCAAGGCAACCATTAGTCGATAGAGATTATCATCAATTACCAAAACCAAACACGGGGGCACCGCATGTTCTTTCACCATGAAAGTTATTTGAGTCTTCTTTTGATTTCTTATATGCATGATTGCTTATAGCCTTGTATTTCTTCTCTAATATTGGGTTTTGTTTGGCAAACTTGATCTCTTTATCTTGCCATGGGAAGAGGTGCTTTGTAGTGGGTTCGATCTTATGGTGCTTGATCCCAGTGACAAAAGGGGAACCGACACATACATATCATTGCTACTAAGGATAAAATGATGGGGTCTATTTCTACATAATTAGATCTTGTCTACATCATGTCACTGTTCTTATTGCATTACTCCGTTTCTCCATGAACTTAATACACTAGATGCATGTTGGATAGCGGTCGATGTGTGGAGTAATAGTAGTAGATGCAGGCAGGAGTCGGTCTACTAATCTTGGACGTGATGCCTATATAATGATCATTGCTTAAAATATCGTCATGATTATTTGAAGTTCTATTAATTGCTCAACAATAATTGTTTTCCCACCGTTTGCTATTTTCTCGAGAGAAGGCACTAGTGAAATCTACGACCCCCGGGTCTCTTTCTCATATTATTTACCTTTGCGATCTATTTTTCCTTTGCTTTTATTTCAGATCTATTAAACCAAAACCCCAAAAAGACCTTGCTATAATTTATCTTATTAACCCTTCAATCCACCAATATTTATATCTCTCTCATGTCCGTTACCCGAAATGGATTGGCAACCCCTTTTACACGTCGGGTTGCGAGTATTTGTTATTTGTGTGCAGGTGCTGTTTACGTTGTGTTGATTGGTTCTCCTACTGTTTCGATAACCTTGGTTTCATTACTCAGGGAAATACCTACCGCTGTTATACTACATCATACCTTCCTCTTTGGGGAAAAAACCGACGTAGCTTTAGCAACCATCAAATGGAATTTTCTGGCGCCGTTGCCGGGGAGCACCTTCAACATATGCCAGGTTCCTAATCACAAATGTCATCTCCTCACAATTACATTATTTCCCATTTGCCTCTCATTTTCATCTCCCCCACTTCACATATATTTGCCGTTTTAGTCGCCCTCTTTTCCGTTTGCCATTTTCCGATCGGATTTATCGCCACTTGTGTTCTGGTTTACAATTGCTCAAAAATGACGCAAGAGAACACTAAGTTGTGTGATTTTTCCAATACCAACAACAATGATTTTATTGGCACTCCGATTGCTCCTCCCGCCACTAGTGCGGAGACTTGTGATATCAATACTGCTTTGTTGAATCTTGTCATGAAAGATCAATTTTCCGGCACTCCTAATGAGGATATCGCGTCCCATCTTAATACCTTCGTGGAATTGTGCGATATGCAGAAGAAAAAAGATGTGGAAAATGATATTGTGAAATTGAAATTGTTTCCTTTTTCTTTGCGAGATCGTGCAAAATTTTGGTTTTCTTCTTTGCCTCGCAATAGTATCGATTCTTGAAACAAATGCAACGACACTTTTATTACCAAATATTTTCCGCCCGCAAAAATTATATCCCTTCGAACCCAGATCATGAATTTCAAGGAACTTCAACATGAGTTAAATCTTTGGATGATCATACAATTTTTGTATGCGGGATTGAATTTTGTTTCTCGAAATATTTTGGATTCCGCCGCGGGTGGTACTTTTATGGAAATTACGCTGGTTGAAGCCACCAAATTGCTTGATAATATTGTGATGAATTATTCGCAATGGCATACCAAAAGGGCGCCTACTAGCAAAAAAGTTAATTCGGTAGAGATTAATTCTTTGAATGAAAAAGTTGATGCTCTTATGAAAATGGTTGCTAGTAAAAGTGCTCCGATTGATCCTAATGATAGGCCTTTGTCTACCTTGATTGAGCAAACTAGTGATACTATTGATGTCAACTTTATCTCTAGAAATAATTTTAGTACATTGCTTATAGAGGTAATTTGAATCCTAGGCCTTTTCCTAGTAATTCCTCTAATAATTATGGTAATTCCTATGGGAATCAACCTACAATAATAATAGGAACTCCTCTGATCTAGAGAATAATATTAAAGTATTTATCAATACTCCAAAGGTATTCAATGCTTCCATAGAAGAAAAATTGAATAAGATTGATGATATGTCTAGGAGAATTGATAGAATTTCTAATGATGTAGAGAATCTCAAGTTGAAATTTTTTGTGCCTAAAGTTGAGGAATGAATTAAAGCTCTTTATGTTTCTATGGTTGAAAGTAAGAAAAGAACAACCATGCTTAGAGCTAAACAAGAATTTCTAGAAAAGGCATTTTCTAGTGATTACTTTCATAAAAATGATGAAGACATTAAAATGATTGTGTTTCTTCCATTGATTCTTCATTTAGTAAAGTTCAACTTGATGATAAAGGGACTGAAGAAGAGTCAACTTTAGGTAGAAGGCGTCCCAATATTTCGTAGGGTGAAAATCTTGTTGAGCAAATTGATAAAGGTGGGTTTGGAGAGGACAAGACTTTAGCTAGTGATGTGCCCACTATTTTGGATTACAAAGACTTTAATTATGATAGTTGTTCCTTGATTGATTGTATTTCCTTGTTGCAATCCTTGATTAATTCACCCCATGCTTGTGAACAAAATAAAGCTTTTACTAAACATATTGTTGATGCTATGATCAAAGCTTTAGATTATAAGTTGGAATTGGAAGTATCAATTCCTAGAAAATTGCATGATGAATGGGAACCTACCATCAAAGTCAAAATTAAAAATTATGAGTGTTTTGCTTTGTGTGATTTGGGTGCTAGTGTTTCCACTATTCCAGAATCTCTTTGCGATGTTCTTGGTCTTACCAATATTGAAGATTTCTCTGTTAATTTGCATTTCGCGGATTCCACTATTGAAAAGCCTTTGGGAAGGATCAATGATGTTCTTACTCTTGCAAATAGGAACTATGTACCCATAGACTTTATTGTTCTTGACATCAAGTGCAATCCTTCTTGCCCAATTATACTTGGCAGACCATTTTTGCGCACTATTGGCGCGGCGATTGACATGAAAGAAGGGAACATTAAATTCCAATTTCCGTAAAGAAAGGGCATGGAACACTTCCATAAAACCAAGATCAATTGTCCTTATGAGTCTATAATGAGGGCAACTTATGGAACATCCAATAAGGATGACAATACTTGAATCTTGGTATTATGCCTACCTAAGGGCGTAATACGATATCGCTTGTTGGGAGGCAACCCAACTTGTATCTTTTTGCTTTCTGATTTCCTTGCAGTTTTCAATAGAAAAACCTTTAATATCTCTGTTGAGATGTGTTTTTGTGGTTTAAATAAAGGTTTGTGCCAAGCAAAGCCTTATGAACACGTTGGGTGTTAGTAGATTTGATATGCCTGAAAAAACAGAAACTTTTACGCTCACGAGAAAAATTCTCATTTTTAACAAAAGAGTGTTTTTGGTTGATTCTTTTTGCCGAATATTAATATACAAATTTCCCACGTGGTCCTATTTTGTTCAATATTTTTAGAGTTACATAAGTATTAGAAACTTCCACATTACTACAGATTGTTCTATTTTTGACATATTCTGTGTTTATTGTGTTATGTGCTTGTTTTGATGATTCTATGGTTTTCTTTGATGAGTTTTTGCCATAGAAAAGTTGGAATACAGTAGATATAATATAAATATAAAATATGAATGGGTTTACTACAGTACTTATAGTAGTGATTTGTTTTCTTATACTAGAGGATCTCGCGAAAGTTTTGTTGGAGTTTTGTGTGATTGAAGTTTTCAAGTTTTGGGTTAACTTATGATGGATGAAGGAATAAGGAGTAAGGAAAATCCTAAGATTGAGGATGCCCCGGCATCCCAAGCTATTATCCAAAGAGAAGCAAGAAACTAAGCATGGGGATGCCCCCGAGTGACATCCCCTCTTTCTTCCAACAACCATCGGTATTTCACTTGAAACTATATTTTTATTCATCACATGATATGTGTTTTGCTTGGAGTGTCTTGTATGATATGAGTCTTTGCTTGTTTTGTTTTGCTTTTTAAGTCATCAATCCTTGCTCTACACGTCTATTTGAGAGAGCCAAAATTATGCCATGACTTGTTAGAATAGCTCTCTATGATTCACTTAGACTTTTATGAGGTATGGATTTGCTCTGGTGCTTCACTTATATCTTTTTGAGCACGGTGTGCTTTAGTATATTTGAAGAAATACTCTCTTGCTGCACTTAGATTTATTTGAGAGTTAGTAAACTTTTAAGAAGTTCTCTCTTGCTTCACTTAAATTATTTTGAGAGAAATAAAATAATTATGCTCATGATCTTCACTTATATTTGTTAGAGCTTATCAAAATCAACACATGAAAATTAGTCCCAAAGTGATAGATATCCAAGAAGGATATAATTAAAACTTCCATGAAGATCATTGGACAAAATAAACTTGATTCCTTGTAATAGTTTTGAGACATGATGATATGATATGTGAGTCATGTTAATGAGTAATTATGTTTTAGTAAGAATGTTCGTGTTAAGGTTTGTGATTCCCTATGCATGCACAAAAGTAAATAATTATGAAATGAAATTATATCCTACTTGTGGTGCATTATTCGGCCTTATTTATGCTCAATGTTCGCTTATGATATTATTCGTTTCATAGTTGGTCGCTTCCCAGTCTTTTGCTAGCCTTCATTTTGCACTAAGTATGCTCACTACTTGTGCATACAAAATACTTTATCCTGGTTTTGCCACATGAGTCCACCATACCTACCTATATGCGGTATTCCTTTGCCGTTCTAAGCAAATTTGTATGTGCCATCTCTAATTTTCAAAATAAATTTCCCTGTTGTGTACTCGTATCGCTCACGAGGCGGTGAGGGGTGGCCAATATTTTCCATGCGAGATGTGTTATTCTCACGATCAGTGTTTATTCACTTGTCATTGCACGAGATTAAGGCAAAGGTATTAGGGATGCCCAGTTCTGAAATGAAAAACAAATTTACTTTACGTTGTCAAATAATAAATTCCTTGGAAAGTGTTGGTATGGAAGGCAATCGTGGATTCGGCTAGCCATGGCTTGTGAAAGTTTGGTGGAACCACTACTAGGAAAAGGCATGCTAGTGGTGCACCACTTTTGCCTACTAATGACACACTAGTGGTGCGCCACTAGCACCACACCATTAGAATTAAATACTAATGGCGCACCCCTGGTGCGCCATTAGTATCTCGTGTTCTAATGGCGCACCAGGCAGTGCGCCATTAGTATAGCCCACCGTGCGCCATTAGTATGCCTCCCAGGGCGCCATATGTACCCATGTGCTTTGGCATACTAATGGCGCACTGGTGGGTGATGCGCCATTAGTTTCATTTGAATAGTCCGCTATTAGGGTCTTGAGTGGTGCGCCACTAGTATGAATATTAGGGATTTTTTTCATTTTCTGATATTTTCATAGGATACAAAATATATTATTTGACAAAATTTAGACAACACCACACAGCAACACCAGATTCATCGAATACAATAGAAGGTTAGTCTCCGAATACAATTCATCATATTAGTCTCCGAATACAATTCATCATATTAGTCTCCAAATTCAAAAGACCGAACAAAGATAGAACATTACAAGTCTCGAGACTGCGAGTAGCGAATTTGTCTTCACATTACAAGTCGATATCGATCATCTAAACTACCATCACATAGAAGAGAGTTGCGGTCATCACGATGAGCATCATCGCGATGAAACTCGTCTTCATCTGGTTCCTCCAATGCTCCCTCCTCTCTCCCGCTAGATAGCGCGCGTATCTAGATTCTGCCTCCGCCCTAGTGGTGTACCCTTTGTAACTGTTACCACTGAAACGGTGAACCTGTCTCCGACACTCCTCCCAGTCGTCGTAGACTCCAGGAACCTTACCCTTGTACACGACATACGACGTCATCTCTATGCACTAGCCAAACGAAACGTTAGTACCAATTCACAGACAATACATAAGCAATATATAAGTATGCAACAAAAGGATCGGAAGAGAAAAGCAAGACATTAATAGCATCGATTACATCTAAGTTCAACGACTGTCCAAACCAAAGAGACATACAAGTTCATTAAAGTTTAATTACAACATGAGCCAATCGATGTTTCAATACTAGACATAGCATCACTACTTTCGACTCGACTCAAGGCACCGGAGCGTGGATGAAGCCGCCGTCTATCGTGGGAGTCATGAAATCGCGGGCACTGTGAGCTTGCATTTGTAGCGTTGTGTCTATGTGACTGTTGGGCGGTTGATTTCTGAGGTTGAACTGCCCCGAGGTACGAAGGACATCTTGTTGGATGATTTCTGCAAACTCTGACTCGATGCGGAAGAATTCTTGTTTGATGTCCGCGCCCTGGATTGCTGACAAGCTCGCGGCCCAATCTTTGAGTTTATCTGGAAGCATAAGGTGATTATGGTCCCGTACGATCGCCCGCATGTGATGAATGGCATAGTAGGCACCCTTCCGACCGCCAGGCGGCTGCTTGATGCAACAGAACGTCGTATTGTGGGCGAACACGTGCTTGCCGTACTTACGAATTGGCCTGGTGAAGGTGCCTCCAGATTTGGCGTAGCCGGGGAGAACATCGTCAAGAACTTTCTAGACATTTGTGTAGTCTATCTTCGACTGACGGTCGGAGTCGAAATACGTGGCCATGGAATATTTCAGGCTTAAGAGGATGAGTGTGCAATGTGTGTCACTGCACAAAACATGGAATGTTAAAAAACGATCGAAATTTAAGAAATCATATGTTACGGGGTGGTTGAGGGGACGACTTACTCGGGAAAGTAAGGCACGAGGAAGTTATCCTTATCTCGGTTTGCCGGAATGACGCCTTCGAGGTAAGAACTCGCGACTTGCCGGTCCCAAGCGCTGCCCAAGATCTTGGCACGCATGTAGAAGGGGTCGACTATCACGATGTCCGGGGTCTTGTCTCTACTGATCTGCATCTCCATACTCAGGGAAAATAGCCGAACGAAGGTGTAGTGCAGCAAATGAAGGTTAAACATAGCGAAGATGTCATCAAACCGCAGGACGATCGTACCCCCGATGGAGTTATCCACAAAGCCCTTGCCCTCTAGCACCTTGGCCACGAAAACCGGGTATGCCACATCCTTCTCTCTGAGACGCCGCTTCTCCAAATAAAGAACAGTGTCATGCAGACTCTGCATAGCACCGGTTGCAGCATTGAGCATATTAGTCGGTAGCATCGACCTACCCGCCAAATGCACCCTCCTCATTATATCCTTAAGTGAAGGTAGCCCGTCCTGAGCATGGACCATATTAGGTGCCGGATGGCTCGCACCCTTGTTACTCTTTCTTTTCCGTCCCTTCTTGTTCTGCTGTAATGGGTCCGAATTCTTCTCACAGACCGCCTTCTTGAGTGTGTTGGGGCTGCTAATATTTCGCACCTCGGCTATCTGAAGCTCGGTGAAGTCGGCAGCTGGAGGTGTCTCCTGAGAACTGAACACCAGACGACGCCTATTGCAACTTGGTTTCTCCGTGGTACTAGCTAGATCGCGATCGTCTTTTGTAGGGTTGGGTTCTTGAGAAGGAGGCCCCATACCTATGATCGGCAAAGTACTTATCGACATTGGCAAATGTACCGTCGTCGTTGTCGTCGTCGTCGTCCGGATCCTGTGCCATATGCATGTTCGGATCCTATGCCAAAGGGATGTCCGGCATGTCCGGTAGCGTTCCAGTGGTCTTGCCATGGCTTGGCGCCGGCACGACTGGTGGTGTTGTCTTTGGGGTGGTGTCCCCCGCCCCCAAACTAATCTGGCTCTTCGGCCAAAGTAGGGGCCACCCTAGGCAGGCGCTGAGGGTCATCACATCATCTTCGTCGGCCCCGGCGGGTCGAATCGGAGGTAACAACTCGTCGCAGGCTGGCAGCACCTGAACCAGTTGAACCCTATACACGGTGGGTGGCATCGGATTACCGTGGAACATGGGGTTGCCCGGTTGAACGATTATGCCCTTGGCGACATCGACCAACTCCTCGTTCACGAAGTGCAGGAGAGTGCACGGAATGTCGGTGGCGCCCTGCGAAAACATGTAGGGCGTCAGGGATGCTCAGTCAAAGGCAAGGAGATGAAGTCCTCGGCCGAGAGGCTTATTAGTTACCGTGATGATGGCGTCAAGCTCGGCTAATGTCGAGGCACTGCCAACGGCTGGCGTGCAATTTACGGCGGGGTCGCTTGCTGCAGAGGTGCTAGCCGGCGTACACCCGGGTGGATTAAGCTCCAATGCCCATGCCGGCGTCAGAGACACCAATGCCGCCTCCGCCGGAGACACCAATGGCCCCACCTGCGCGTTCTAGGAGTTGCTGGCCGCGAAGCTGGGAATCGGGGGCGACCCCTGTTGGCTGCCCGCAATCCACGTTGTCAGCCCCTGAATCAAGGTAGGCATAATGCCGGTGAGCGTCGATCCCAGTTGTTGTTGCACTTGCTCTTGAAAAATCTCCGAAATCCGCGCCACTTGTGCCTTGAGTTCTTGAACCTCGCGCGACTGGCTTTCCGAGCTGGTCTTTTGCTCCTTTCGCCCACCAGCATTATAGTATGACGACCATTTTGTGGACAAGCCTTCGCCGGCCACACGACCAGCTGACGATGGCTTACTGAGCTTATCCTTTTTTCATTACATTCAATTCCCTATTTAGAGTGCTGTCCCAAGGGGTGCTCAGAGTCGACCCCGCGCTACTGTTTTTAGTCGCCTGCGGAAGGAATGTGAACAACTTAGAAATTTGGCTTCATTAATTAGAATGCAACCATATGGAGCTAATTACGTGGGGGTGTATTCCTTACCAGAACAACCTCAAGGGCCCTGGTCTTCGGATCCGTGGTGAGATCATTTGTTACCAGGTCCTCCATGTATCGGGCCCTGAGTAAGTTCCTGGTCTGCTTGTCACCGTATTTATCGAAGAGGGGCGGTAGGCCTTGCTCGGCACGCTCCGTGTCCTCCTTGTCCCATATAGGCTCCGCCACTCTATAACCACCGGCACCGAGTGTGTGTTCCCCTAAGTTCAACTGTCGCATTTCTTTCCCCCACTAACTTGATTCGGAGGTTGCGCTGCTCTCGCACTTGATCTTGAACTCCTTGTAGTCATCTTCGGTGATATCGAAGGATTTTTCTCCTTGATATTCTCATAACTAAAACCTTTGTCAATCATTCTCTTCACCGAGCTTCTCTGAGTAGACAGGGCCGTGCTCATCCTCGTGAGCGCGACATTGTTCATTTTATTCCCTGTGAGGCGTGTGTTTTCAAATTCAGCAGGGAACTTGTATCGTTCGTGCAGCTTCGTGAAGAGGAGGTTGCGCAAATTCCCTCGGTCCTTATGCCTTAGGTTCTCGGTGTTGATCGAGATGGTGCTCCGGAGAATGCACCCAAGCAGAACCGAGTACCCCTTGACTATTTGTTTGGGCGCCGTTGGATTCCCGCCGGAGTCCACTTTAGTAAATTCCTCCTTGATGGTGCGGAGCATGGTCGGGCGCCGCTCCTTCCATTGCCTCTTCGGTTGGCTGCCATCTGTGCGTGCGCCGCCATCATTAGTGGTGGCATCCTCGGCGGAACCATCAGTGGTGTCATCCCCGACGGCACCATCCGTGGTGTCATCCTCGCCGGCACCATCAGTGGTGTCAGGATCGGTGTCTTCCGCGGAGTCCTCATAACAGTGAGGTTGTTCCTCCATCTCTTGGGACAGCTCCCAGAATGCCTTGCTGCCCGAACCGCCAGCCTCATCGTTGTGGGCCATGTTTCTCTGTAAATAGGAAAAAAGTTTGTTCAAAAAGTTGGTTATTGTCAAGGAACAAGATCATGGTCTCATTATTTAGGGTTCGTCGACACCGAGGCATCCTAAAAGCAAAGCTTTTATCATTTAGGGTTTTTCGACGCCGAGGCACCCTAAAAGCCTAAGCTTTCATCATTTAGGTTTTTATCGACACCGAGGCACCCTAAAAGCCAAGGTTTTATAATTTATGGTTTGTCGACACCGAGGCATCCTAAAAGCTAAGCTGGGAAGGAGAATTCTAAGTTGGGCCTAATCACTTGGCTCTATTGCCGCCTATGGTTTAATGCAGCAAGAATAAAGGGGCAATTGATCCTACTTAATTAAGTACTAAGATACCCCGGCCCATGCATTAGTCACAAGTACCCCATATGTCCTATTTTTAGCAAAGTCATGCTAAAATTCACGGTAAATTTCAGCATGACCTTTGCTGAAAATAGGACATATGGAGTACCCGAATTTGCCAGAACGGAAGTTAATCGACATTCCAGCAAACTCAAGGGCCTCTCGGGGTACCTGCAAAATCATCACGGCACGATGGTCGGAGACAAAACCCAGCAAAAATACCGCTCGCATATTACCAGTAGTGGACAATGTATGCTCCCTGGATACAGGAACTTTGACAACATGTCCCTCCAGGACAAAAAAAAATGTACACTATACAATGAAACTACTTCAACTAAATGCATATGTTACTAATTATCTATCTATTTAAATTATCTAGCACTGCCATATCATTTTTAATTATCCATATATTCAGATCATATAACACTACCATACCTAAATGCAGTTTCTACACATGCAAATTATCCAGCTAAATGCATATGTTGCCTACCCACTTCACTATCCAACACTTAGCATTTTTAAAATCCATGGCATTTTCTACTCAATGGCCTACACATACAATATATTCAGATGAGCGACAGGAATTTTCTACTCAATATATAAGATGGCATTGCCTACTCACTAAAATTTTGCATTAATTTGCAGCAGCAAATTAACAAATCCAGGCCAACAATGCTCGCTGGCCTTTCTTGGTGGGTGCCTAATCCCCTCAAGATGCTGATGGGGTCACAAGCTGACAAGGAGCTTCACAAATGCTATGCCATCTACCAACCTTGAATCTATCTTCTATCTACCTATCTATGTTTCTAGTTGATCATGTGGACATATCCTACCCTGATGCTATTATTGCGCACCGATGAAGCAATGCCTTGTGAGACTGATATAATCTACTACTCCCTTCGTTCCTGAATATAGGTCTTTTTAGAGATTCAATAAGGGACTACATACGAAGCATAATGAGTGAATCTACATTCTAAAATACATCTATGTACATCCGAATGTAGTTCATATTGAATTCTCTAGAAAGACTTATATTTAGGAATGGAGGGAGTAGTAACCATATGCTATTTATTATATGTTGTTGGTCTGTGGTGACCTTGTTTCTGATGATGCCAATGTGATGAGATTTCTCTTGAGCTTCTCTATGCCCTGCTGGCTGGTTTACATTGTTATCTGTTGCCTTGTTTTGTGAACAATAAGAAATATTATAGAATTGACAAGTCAATTTAATTAGGTACATCTAAAATGACAAACACTTGATCTCTGGGAATTAAACTGAATCAAGCTCTTTAGTTTCTGTCAGTTTTCTACAAAGTATATAGTGAACTAAACAGACTAGGGCAATTCATCGATTCATTCAGTAAAAGAGAAGATAAGTCTAGATTGAGAATTATTTGGTGGGTGGTGACTTTATTTTAACAAATGAGCGGGCACTCGGGACTGGGGAGACGCGTAAAAGCTAAGCTAGCTATCTATGGTTGCATGTAATGTAGTGTAGTGTAGTTAATCTGTTCATGCACATGTCCACTTATACCAAGTCCCTGATTAGAGCATATACCAACATCACGAATCGGAAGAAAAATTGAACCTAATTTGATCCCTTGGCAGCAAAGGTAACATCTCATCCGATGTTCAGTCAAAAACAAAGGGAAAGCGACATTTTAATTTGTCCCAAGAAGAAATGACAGTGGCAACACAATTTGAGCACCTTTAATAACTTCTAGATTGCAGAACATTTATTATAACAAGGTGTAAAAAAAGGCGATCTCAAAGTCATATAGGGAGAACACTCCAAGTTCATTTCTTTTCTCACTCTCTTTTGTTTGTTTTATACAGGGTGACAGATCAGAAGTTGACATAAGACACAAGACGATGAACTCCAAGACAAAGAACCACTATTCAATTTTTTTCATCAAATTAGCAAATATACGTAGCAAGTCAATTTTTATATTGTTCACAATGATAGGATATCACTCTGTAGCTACGTTTGTTGAGGCAACAACTCTGCTGCAAGGAAATGCTAGCCCACAAAACAACGTGAAATAGATATGTGAACCGAGCCCTCAAACAATGAGTTCATGGAATTGTGATGATAGCTTAAAAGGCCTTGAGGATGAGCCCTCAAACTCTGTAGGTTTGCACCCATCTAACAAACCGAAGCACAGGATCATCACGGGTCAGGTGATCCATAGGAAAGGAGGGGAGGGGAGGGGAGGTATCATCTAGGGGAGAACCGAAGGATGCCGTAGGAGGACACTGGCGTCGAGGAGGTGCGGGCGGCGGCGTTGTCGAAGAGGCTGCGGGCGGCGGCGCGTTCTTGCTCCGTCTCTTGCTTCCCCAAGCCCTTCCTCGACGGGGCCTCGTGGAAGCCCTATCTCCCAGGCGGCTTGTGTGGACGTGGAGTCGGCAGCGATGGCGGCGCGGGCGTAGGCGGAGGCCTCGCGCGCGACGAGGTCAAGGTCGGATCGGTAGGCGGGGCCGGTGAGGTAGGCGCGCACGTGGCGGCGCTCG